>CM076260.1:94594842-95194842 GCA_038380795.1 Pyrocephalus nanus | reverse complement strand
TGGAGCACAGAGAGCAGGCGGTTCAAGGTCACGGCCCTTCTTACGGCACATCCAGGAGCAGGACGCACAACCTCAAGTTTTAGTCCTTTAGTTTGCCTCAACATGCAATCCCTGTCTCACAGCTTGAGCAACCGAGGAACAGAAGCTGTGCTTTTGCAACATGCAGTAAATGTGATGGTGCCAGCTTAGTCATGTAAAGGTGAGGTGATGTGTCGGAGGTGGCACAGACAGAGAGTGAGCCTAGCTTCGTAGACAGGATTTTGAGTCCCTGCCTTGCACTGTCTCTTGAGGGAGAAGAGCAAAATTAAACCTGCTGATGCTACCTGCTGATGCTACACACTTTCATTTCTCTGGTGTGACACAGTCCAGGGGTGGACAGGATCCTTCTCCCAAAAGGGAGAGATGAATTTGGGTGGAAGTGCATGTTGAATCAGTATGGTACCCTGCTATAAATGGTGCTGACCTTTTACAGAAATGATGTTTAATGTTTTACTGATCAGATTTTGCTGCTTCTTACCTTTTTTTTTTAATTCAAGAGAGGTGAGGATGTGAACTACGAGTATCTCTGAAATTTGGGCCTCAAACCCTTACACTTGTTTGAGCTTGTGAATGAGTGTGCATGCACGTGTGCAACGTGTGTACACAGATTAGGATGTTGTGTATACACAGGATCTTAATTATTTTGCTGTTTGAATCACAGAGCATGCTGTCTTGATGTACTGTCAGTTTTGGTTTCTGCCCTTTGGAATAAAATTCAAAATATTAAAGAAATAACACGCAACATACTAGTAGCTAGAATAGTCATAGTGCCCGAGGGGAAAAGAGGGTGGTGAATAATCTGTTTTACAAATGGCCAGGAAAAAACCCTTAACTCCTCCTAACCAAATTCTGCTATGGTGCACTTTTCAAAGGGATTCTTCTAAATTTTGTTTCTGAGGCTTCTGGTTATCCTGGAGAGGGAATTAGGTCCTGTTTGGAAAGCAGTGTGCAAGCTTTGTGGTCATGCTCTGACTGTGTGCCAGGGGAATGTGTGGTCCCAGTTACTCTTTGAAGAATCACCCTGGGCTAAATGGTGAAACAACTAAATCCGAATTAATTATTGATAATTCTTTAACATCAAATGTGAGGGTGTGTTTGGAGTGTTGCTTCCCAGTTAAGAGTTGAAACAGCGCTAGCAGATGTATTCCTTTTACATGTTGTTTTCTGGTTTTATTACTTTGCTGGGACAGCAGTAAGAACTGCAGAAGCTGATGCAGGTTCTGCCCATCCTTGGTTTGATTCTGGAGGGCCAAGGCAGGAGCCAAGGTGGCACTAATAGATATTTGGAATCGCACATGGACTTTGGTCAGAATACCAAACTTTCCTGAATTTGGGGTGTTGTGCTTCATGGTTTTAGTCCACCAGGGACCTGGCCAGACCAGGCTCTAGATAAGATATTAAACGAAAGAACCAGCCCCCTCTCACTCCCGAAATCTTTCAACTTGTACTCTGTATCCAGAAAAAAAAAGCACTGAGAAGTGCGTGACTGATGCAAGGCAGGCTCAGGATTAATTTAGGATAAACAGGATGCCTGTTGCACTTAATTTAGCAATTCTAAGGGAGAAAATGCTTTTGAGCGCAGCTAACAGCTTCTCATCTGCAAATGCCACGATCAAGACAAAGCAAAAGATATTGTGTCGAATTCTGCAGTTCACAGTCCTGACACAGTCAAAACCTCCTATTACATTCAGGGAGATTTCTGCTTGTATCACTACTGCTTAGGATGCAGGATTCTAGAGTGGTGTTAAATAAAAATAATACAGTTAATATACCATTTCAAAAGTCCTGCAGGACATGCAGCAAACGCCGGCGATTTGAACTGGGTGAAGTTGTCAAAGGTTGCTTTGCTCTCCAGAGCCTGGCAGTAGCTCCACTGAAATGTGATGCCATTGGTTTTCAGCAAAGGTTTCTTTCTGCAGGGCTGCAAACAGAGATCAGCTGCTACTGTGTATACACAACTAGGGAGCAAATCAAGCAGCACATTTAAGCAGCCTTTTTAACCCTGAGACTTTCCAAGATTTTTTCTTCACGCAGGAAGTTTCCTTTATATTGTCAGCTGTAGCACTTTGCTCATGTAATGAGATCAGAGCTAGGATCACTGCTGCACAGTAGAAAGACTTCCTTAAGACATTTGTCCTTGAAACTGCACCAAACTCTTGGAAGAACCCAGAACCTGTAAGTATGTATGATATAGGCAACAATAGCACGGTGCAAAGCTGCAATCAACCATTATACGATATCCGATTAGCAGGGCAGGAGGGATTTCTTTTTTTTGGATGTTGTGTTACATTCATTTTCAATTTGTTCTAAGGAAGCAAATCAATTCGGGCTTCTGATACAGTGACTTTGCAGTAGATGAGCTAGTAGTAATATGTTTGATTTAACTATTTGTTGCTGTCATGTAGCTTGTGGGACAAATATTGTAACCATTAAACTGTAGAGAACTTTTGTTATGTTTTTAGGCATTTTTAAAGGATTTTGGGGGTCCATCTAGCAAATAAGTTTTTGCTTTCCTCTTTGATTTTGGCAACCCCACCCTTCACCAAACTATAAATAACAGGGCAAATGGAATTAGTGCTTATTGTTCTTAGGTGGCAATAAAATATATTTGTTTGAAGGCTTAATTTAGTCGTTAACAACGTTGCACTGTTTGGGGTGTTTTTTGTCTTAATTGGATTCTACTCAAGGCTGTCTGTTTTGTGTTTTACTATCTTGTCTGTGTCTGTTTAAGTTACTTTGCCGGGACTGCAGTCTGGTTAAACCTGTATTTAAGCACTATTTATATTCCGAACACATTTCTGGTAAAATAAGTGTTTGAGATTTTTATTTTTTTTTAAAGCCTTGAACAGTTCTGTTAGCAGAGAGCACCAGAGAAGGCACAACATGGATGAACGTCAGACATAGACCTCATAACCTAAGTCTTCCGAGTAAAAAGTGTGACCCAAACGTGTCCACTTTTGCGACTGCAACTAATACAAGCCCTGAGCTCCCTTTCAATAAATTTTTCATACATGACACTTCTGTTTATCAGATTAATTTCTCCCAGGTTAGCCTGATTGATAGCTGGATTGTGGTTTCTTAAGAGCTTTCTCCATGAAACCCCACCGAAGAGCTGCATTCCATTTAACCAGTGAATGTAAAAACTGGTAACCATGGATTCAGCCACCACTAACTGTCGAGAGCAATGACTTGTTGTAAACAATACAAATGAGCCAGGATAGCAGAAGCAACCAGACATGAAATGATTTTAATAGAAATTACGGTAAAGGTCATGTGATACTGTATTGGCTTGAATTCAGTGTTAAAGGGAAAGTATTTCGCTTTTTCGGGTTTGATTTAAATTGCACATCTCCACTAGCTTCACGTTTGCGCAAGACCTGCAGAAGGGCAAATAAAACAGTTCTTTGGAAAAGCCTCTGCTTAATTGCACATTGTGACTTAGGCCCTGATCCTGAAAGTGTAGGAATAGCTCTAATCAGTGGGATTATTCACATATCAAAAATTGTAGGATTGAGGCCTTTCTAGATATATTAGTAACAAAAAATTGTATTCTAAGGAAATACCTGTCACTAAAGATAAATAATAGAAATGCAAGTTTTACTGGTGTTGTGTGTTTTGGTTGGAGAATTTTGTTTGCTTGTTTCAATAACATGAAAACAAGTTATATTTATCCCTTTGTTTTTAAATGTTATGACTTTCATTTCTCATCCACCGTTCCTCAAACCGTCTTCCTAATTTATAGCCTCTCTTTTGGAAAACTGGTAAACCACAGTGTCAGCTATTATAATATAGCATGATGATAGGCACATGCAGATCGCATGAGCAGTCGTGTGTCCTGTCTCAGGAATTTCCATCCCTACAAAATCTTTGCTGACTCCCAGCTGTCACATGGCTGTCACTCACAAATTCTAACCATAACCAAATCCTCCTCCCCGGGCATGCGCTCACCAAACCTCTCTATGTACCCTTAGACGCAAGCACCAATGTCCCTGCTTAAGCACTTTCTTTGCATAAATGGGTCTCTACCCCAAGGCTGCTGCATTCCACTAATGTTTTTCCCTTAACTTTTTTTCCTGGGTGCTACTTCCTTGCTGTGTCTGTCCTTTCTTGAGAGGAACCTGCAATAGGAATAGTAGTCAGTAGGAAATACAAACAAAGTTAACATTGTGCATTATTGAATATAATTTTTAAAATCGGTGTGAATCTAAATTCACAGTTTTCACAGCCCCCTTAACCTCTTCAAAACCATTAACCCTTACTGTTCTCCAGACAACTGTCACCTTGCAGTATAGTGACTTACTGGTTCGTGTATTTATCTGTCGTAATATTTATATAATTTAGAAAACTTACATCATAAGAGTCCTTGGCAGGAACTTTGCTTATTTCTATTTTTCTAGATTATTTCTATATTTCGTACGTGCCAGATACATCTATGTCGTTTTACCAGTAATTATGATTTGTATATTTTTCAACCAGAAGTATTTCATACAATTCTCATGAGTCTGTTACGACTGGCCAGTCTCAGTCAAGCACACGTTGCCACCAAAATGCATGATAGATACAGGACAAATCCTGCTTGCCCTGTTCTTCTGAGCTGCCTTGCCAGACCAAGGGGGCGATTGCTTGTGTGAGTCGGGAAAGTAAGATTTATCTTATACGTAGATTAACAGCAGGCAAAAATAGACTGACTTCTACTGAAAAGAAATACTTCTGAGAATTAAAGGGAAAGCATTTAAACAGGAGTATTTGGGGAAAAAAATATGCCAAATTGCAAAATATTTTCTGTAGCTTGACTTTGTCAGTGTTAAGAGTGTATTGGGATACTCCCGTGGATCAGACCTGTAAGCATATTAACATTTTACCAAAAGGGAAGAAGTGGCTGGACAGGAAAGATACCACCTTGACTTTGCATCTTCATCCTGGAAAGAATCCAGAACTGAAAGTAAAATGCAGGTAAAAGCACAGAGAGACTCAAGACCAATATCCAAGTAAACTGGGGAAGCTGCACTGGCCTCCTTACCGTGAGCTGATTATGAAGCATTGGTAATTTCTACACCCCTTGAGAACCAGGTGGGGGCTGTTTGAATCGTTGAGCCTGGCAGAAGAAACCAAGTTTCAATCTGGAGGCATAATGCAGTGTTCAGGAAGGAAGGAGTGCCCCATGACCCCATGGACTTAACTGGCATGGGACAACAGGCAATTTTCTTTTGCTTAAAGTATCTCTGGCATCTTTATGATCTGTGACATATGTGCTTATTCTACTCTCCTGTATTTTGCATCAAATACTGATTTTATAATGCAAAACTTGCAGGAGTTAGTGAGTGAGCTGCCAGAACTCTTTGCCCATCTGCAGATAGGAAGAACTGGGAGGCAGATCCCTTTGTTTTTCTCCTGGTTTATAAAGTTCTGGTGCTGGCTGATGGGCAGCTGCAGGAGAGTTTTCATTTGAAGCAGAACTCTGTTAAGAGGTATTTAGATCTGCAAAATGGAGACCTCAGTATTTTAACCATAGAGGAATTTCAGTGTTTGCAGTCAGTTAAATATTGCAGTGCATACCTGAGATCTGGCAGAAACATTTACCATAAAAATAATTAGTAATAGTTTATGATATTTTCTTTTAATAACAGTAGCATAGAATAACAACAATAACTTGTATTTTTATTTTTTTATTATTGTAATTCTAATCTACTTTTATGCCAAGACTGCTTTTGTCAATATATATAATTATACATAATTTGTATATGAGAATAATCATATTTGCAATCCTGTCAACTAAATTCAAGTGGGGTAAGTATAGACACTTCTAGAAAAATGAAAAATGCATTTGTGATGTGGAGATACAAGGTGTAGGGAATATAGGGTGAACTGTTATCCACACTTACTCACACTTTACCTCCTAGTTGAGACAGCCAACAGCACTGCAGGTAAGTGAGAAATAAATTGATAGTTTTTGCCTGGTGGACTCCTGGCTGTCAGGAACTGGACTGAAACTGCTTAATTCCATGAAGCATGGCAAACTAGTTGGTCACTGAATAACAGAATATTGTTCTTTGAATTATTAACTCTTTGTAAGCATTACAGTGTTTTATAAATTTTTGCACCTTTCTAGTTTTACATCTTAGCTGGTGTGGGTGTTTTTTTGAGGACTCCTCTAGTAATTTTGTCTTTTGAACATTTCCAAATGTACTTCTTCCCATGGGCTATTGAAGACCCATGATTTATGGGTTATGATATTCTCCAGGTCAGCAAAACTGTCATAGGGTCTAAAGACAGGACTGTGATCTGTATCAGCTGCATTAACTTTCCATTAACTTTCCGTGACTAGAACGCGTCTTTGATTATTCTGCATTATTCCTTTGTACAAAATAAGGTCGTTCTCTGTGTAGTTTAGTTTTAACAGAACCAGACTGTCACTGACCATCAGCTTTTGCATGCGTAGACTCTATTCTTCCTGGCAAGGCTTTAGGCCCAGATCCACAAAAGGATTAGATGCCTTAAGTGGGACTTAAGTGGGATTTAGGCATTGAAAGCCCAAACTGAGATCCTCAATATCCCCACTGAACTGCCACCTAACCTTAGAAGTTGCCTAACCTGTGTGAGTGCCTACGTTTTCAATATCCAGCTTTCCCACGTGGCCAAAGATCTGCTTTGGGTGTTCTCAAGCACTTCCATCCTGACAAGGTTGAGCCTCTCTGCTCCCATCTTTCCCCTAACATCCCAACAGACTTCAGAAAGTGCAAACTCTTCTTATAAAATGGTGGATTTCTGTGTGTGATATATCTCACTTTCTCCAGCTGTGTCCTTGAAGGAAAGGACCCTCCAGCAGGTTTCTTTCAGGAGCAGCCTGAGAACCTTGAAAAAGGTATCAAAACTATAAAATTTGAGTATTGCTGCTTAAAAATGCAGGTCCTAGAGAAGAAGAAGTGGGACTACAGGTGAGTGTGTCCTTCGCCGTCTCCTGCTGGCAGTGCTGGACTATTCTTGCTCAGTGATGGCTGCCCCTGAGTTATCTGGCACTGCACGAGACACAGGAGTAACTGGCAGTGCTGAGGGTTCCATCTCACACGCAGAGCACCTGAAAGCTGGGTACTGGGATGCAAAATTATTATTGTTCCTAGAGGTTTCCTTGGAGAATCCAGGCCCTGGTGTTTTGTAACAGCAGTATTTGGAGGAAGAACTCTTTTCTGCAAGAAGTCACTTAAGAGTTTCACCTGACTGTGTAACATGGTGGATGTTTTATGTTTTGAAAGCCAAACTTACTGGAGTGTTCCATGTGCACATCCAGAAATAATAACCACTCTTTTCAGGGCTTCAGTCTCAAGCATTTCTGGAGCTGTGGCAGGATTGATAGCTGTCTCACTCTGCGGAGGCCAAAGCAAATAATATCTTGTTAGTAGCTGAGTAAGTGGTCCTGTGCCATCACTTCTTCCTCAACTGTACTCATTATATTTCATGTGTCTGTTGTTTGTTTAAATCCTGCTCAGTTCCTTGATTTATCAGTTTTCTGTAGACTTTTGTTCAAGTAGTCCCAAATGCTATCCCAAATCAAATAGATGCATCCTTATCAGCAAATAGTCTTTCATCACTAACTTTAACTCTTTCATATAACTCTGCATATGTCCACTTTGAGCTTTTGTTTTTTAACATACTGGATTTTTTTTTCATGGGGACAGTATTTAGGAAATCTCATAGAATTTCTTCTGAATCATTCTGCCTTTTTATGTGAAAGTACCTTTTATCCACATGAATAGATAAAAATATTTTCCTTTTTCCCCTTTTTTTTTGTGTTTTTGTTTGTTTGTTTTTGTTTTTTTTCCCTGAGAGAGAGAACTTTTTCTCGGGAAATTCCTAGTTTTTGAGTTTGTCAAAGACAGCTAGACTGCATATAATCGCAATATTATTTCTTGCTGCTTTTGATTTATGTACATCTATAGAATCCTGAAAACAACAATACAAAATGTAGAATATATTTGTATAGTGGTTTAGCGTAGAAACTATACAAGCACAAAAAAGATATATTTGTAAATTTAGAAACTGCAATCATGAAAAGCCCATATCTAGTGAATAAACCTGTAATAACAAGTGCAATCTGTGTTCCTTACAAAGCCTAGAAGTGTTTATATTGAGGTAGCAAAAATTTGTAGGACTGTCTATGATAATGACATCTTAATAGCTAAGAACATTATTCATGTATTTTTAAGACTGATACAGGGATATCTGTTATTTTAATGGAGAGTATATGTTGTAGATTAACCTGCAACTTTCAACCCACTAACTTTGTGTTTTCAGAATAGCATGCTTAAATTATTACACATTTATTTTGGCATTTTAATACATACAAACATTGTGAGCATTAATTCATCATACATCATAAACACATGACTATTGTATGGAACCGGTTTTAGTTATAGGAAGTTCATCAAGTATTGTGCCTTGGTGGTTGCCAGATCACTTGCGTGCCTGCTAAATCCTATGCACAGTGCTTCCGTTTGCTGGGTTACTCATTGAGCTTTTAATAGTCAACTTAATTTTAGTTAAGGTTCAGTTTAGTAACTCTCGCAATTAGTGGAAAATATTGCCAGGATTCATCTGGTAAACCATATTACATACGAAAGGCACACACAAGGTATGTGCGGAGGTAAAAGATAACAGATCGATTCTGATGGATCCCATCGTGACGAGCTCTTACGGGTAAATTACAAAACCTTTTAATTATTGGGGGTAACCTTGCAGAAAATTGAATCTTGAGTTTTCCTGTAGGAGGAAGTTTGGTCTCCCTTGCTCACCACTGGTTCCCAATACCAACAGTGGCTCCTGTGCACTGGGGTCCCTGGGTGCATCTCAGGCTGTGGCTTCACACCAGTGCTGCTGATGTGCAGCTTCTGAGATGGGCTTGGAGCACTCATAAAATCGAGAGGTCTTATTTTCAGGGCCAGCTTCTGAACCCTGTCCTACTTACTTGCTTTGCCTCCCTGAAAACAACTGAGGTACAGGAGGCAAGTCTGCTGCTTGACTCTTTTAAGGCAGTTTTATGGGTTGTTTTATGGGTACGGGTAAAGGACTACAGTGAGATTTTTTTTTTTTTTGCCCTCATATAAAATGGAGATATGACTTCAGCCAGCCTGTTAGTGTCCTGAGAAATGAAATACTGGGAGGGAAAATAACCATAAATAAGGATTAACTTGGAAATAAAGGCAAAGGTACAACAACCAAACACAGCAAGAGACTGTTTTTTCTTTTTAGCCAAATGAATAGGTTAAAATGGATGTGTCTGGCTGATATTATTGGAAAATGAAAGCCCATATGTTCCCACAGGACGGGCACTACAAGGACAGTTAGAGCAGTGTCTTGCCCTGTCAACAGTGCTCATGTCTGATCTGGGATTTCTCCAATCCATAAATACCTAAAATGCAGGTCTCTCACAAAGTAAGAAGAAATTGTATAACAGAGGAGGCACAAGGACATATACAGTCTTTATCATAATTGTGTCCCTTGCTCAGAAGTAAATGCCAGTTACTTTTGAGTAGAGTGAAATTCTGAACTACATGTGGCAATCCAGTCCATTGGGCTACAAGCCACTGTCTTGAAACAGTCTTGGGTGTGTAGGGTCCTGCACCAGTTAGAAATAAGTAAAGGTAATAATATATTTTGCTGTAGAAACCTAATGTAGAAAAGGGGACACTGTCATTAGGCCCCTATTGAGTTGGGTGAAGAACAGACAGCAGAGAACTCTGATTTGAAGAAGGATGTAGGTAAGTGAGGATCTTTGCATATGAAATCACTCCTCAACTGTGGAAAAGCATACAGGATAATGTCTTGGCTTTGCTGAGATAAGTGGGAATCAGTCTGGATGTCATTGTAGATTCTGTATACTCGAGTGGTGCTCTTGCCAATAACAGAAACCCCAGTACAGACTGCAGCAGAATCCTCACCATCTCGTTAGGTTTGATCTTTACGGGAAAGGTATCACTGCTAGTAATATTATGGAATAAAAAATTACTGCCAAAGACAGGGGTTTTAAAGCTTTCTATTTTATATTTTTACCCTGTTATTCTGAGTGATACCAGCATAGAAATTGAAACGTCTATGGGGCTTTTTATAAAGCAGGGCAAGAACACTGTTTGTTTCCCCAGTTTTTTCAGTTACAGGAAACTGAGAATCAAGATTTTGGATTTTAATTGGAAGAGGCCTTGAGGAATATTTGTGTGTTTGAAAAGTTTTGTGAACTCCTTGACAGAAAGAAGCCATAAGAAATTCCAGGCATTTATTCTTCTGTGACAGAAGTCTGTATTTAGGCTTCTGTTAGTCTTCTTTATTTATAACAAAATCTTTGAATATCATTTCCAAGATGTTCAGCTATCAGAAATGAAGTGATAATGAGGACAGAGGATAGGTCATGAGTCTGCAAATATGTGTGAGGAGATGGTGAGCTTAACCTACCAGGTGAAAAAAAGTCAGTATGGCAACTGCATGAACACTTCAAAGCATGCACCTAGTTTGCTGTACTAACTTAATTATCCCTGCTATAGATATGTTTGACAAACATATCTATAGCCCAGATCCTGTTACTTCTCAGTGGGGAATAACAGAAGGCTTCTGTCTGGTTGCCAGTTGACTGAATCCTTCCTTATACTCTCTTGCATTACTCTTTTCAAGGACTTTCCCTACCCCTTTGCTTATCTGATGAATAGAAACTTACCTCTTTCTGATTAATGGTGGAAAGTACTGTAAGATGAAGAATGATGCAGTCTAACAGGATGAATGTAAAATGATTTTTAAGAAAGTATGATGAGGATTTAGTCCTATTTTAATGAAATACTGCCTGAACCAACCAAAAATAAGCTTTTATCACTTGTGCTGAATCAACCATATTCTGATGTCAGCACTATTTCTCAGCAAGCATCTTGTGTCCTCTGTGTAATAATACAGGGTGTTTTTGAGCATCCCACTGTTGTTGACTTTATCCAGAAACAGTGTAATGTGAAATGTAAAGAGGCAGGAGTACTCCACCTCTCCCCATCACACAGAAACACAAGCTGGTGCCCTGTTCTTTGACACTAAAATGTGGCCTGCTGTTGGCAAGCTGGGGGCTTTAATAGGCAAAGACCGTGGGGAACTTTTCAGCTTTTTAGTCTGTCTGCTTCTGTAGAGTCTGTTACACAGGGAGGTACAGTTTTTAAATGTGGTCATTTTTAATTCCTGTCCCTGGAGTCTGGCTGACAGATTGGGAGTGTGGAGGATGGGAGTGGGCTGAAAAGACAAGCTGAAACCACAGGATGTATACATACATTAAAATGGAGCAAAACAAAAATAAACGAACTTAGGTGAACACAGATGGGATCTGTTTCAGGGCCACTCTTAACACCTGTTTTAGATGGCCTGTGGTGAAAATCATTAGCTTAAAAAGATGCTATTTATGTCTTTCCTGAACCAAGTGTAAGCAAACTCTCTCCAGCAGTCCTAACTGGAGAGAATGGAGATAAAATTTTGGTAGATTTTTTTTTAAACTATTTTTTCTGAGCAATACTATTTTCATTGCAAACCTTAAATTAAAAAAAAAAAAAAAAGGAAAGAAAAAGCCTTGACGTGTTTTTTTTCGTACACCATTTATATTAGCTGCAGCCTTGGTTCAGAGGACCATTGGCATTGATGTATGCTAAATATCATTTTTCAACAGAGACTTAAAAATCATCAGTGTGATTTCATAGGTGTAAATCTGAATTTATCCACTGAATTTTGAGGTGTTACTGTGTATTCCCACTTCTGTAGCAAAGATCAAAACTTGTTGACAGTAGCTTTCTGATTTGAGAAGGCAGGTGAACATGACTATGTTTTATTGATTCACTTTGCTCTCCATGCTGATTTTGACAGGTCATGCTAGAAGTAACATTTTGAGCTTTCCAAAATTTTTTATTCCATGTTGGCATTTGAATTTTGTTATGAAACCCTCCTTCTGTGATAATTTCTGCAAGCTTGTGTCTTTTGGAGGAAAGCACTGACTTTTCTCAATTTCTACCAAACTCTTTATGGTTTTATCTTTGTCTTGATGATTGTTAAACCTATTTTTTCTTTTAAACATGCCAACGAATAAAGGTTTTGAGGTATTTGTAGTTTGATTATTGTCAAAAATAGCAATAGAATAGAATGAATAGAAAATTCAGGAAAAACTTCTTTAGTGCATGAATGCATCTTTGCATGTCAGCTGTAAGAGAAGTGTGTTCATACTTGGAGATAGTGATGTAGTCTAATGGAAAGAGCAAATGCCTGGGAGTGGGTTGCATTCTGTCTCTCTCTCTCTGCTCACCTTTATAAAGTATTTTGAGATTTCTAGGTGATAAAAAGACCTAAGTATTATTAAAGCCTGCTTAGTTAGACAGTAGGTTTTACTCTGTATTATTTTCTGTGTGTTACATAAATAGGGTGTAAAACTGCTAGGAGAGCCTTTTGTTCTTGCACACTGATTCTTTCCTTTGGCTTTTCTTTTTCTGGGTTAATTTTATTGGGTGGTAAAGCACACAATAGCTAATTGTGCAATGAGGAGGTGCATAAAGAGCAAACATACTGAACCATGAACAACAACTAGTTTTTCGGATGCCTCTGGAAGAGCAATGACCCTCTTGATGTGTTAATGGGGGAAATGACAGGTGCATGCTGTCCCATGATTGTCCATGTAGCTGGTACTTCTTCAGTGTCCAACAATGTGCTCCCTATCCCATTTTGCCAAAAGGCCACTGTGTCCTCTCTGAACAGGGACAGGAGATGAAAGGGTAGCTTCATCTATGACAAATCTGTATTTATGACTTTAATAGGATATGTGCTGCTCGAAAACATAACCTCTAGGACAGGACTTCCAAACTTCCACCATCCCAGAAGGATCTTCCGTGCTGTGCAGTGACATGGCTGCGCCAGACCCCTCTTCTCTGCTGACTATGCTCAGAAAACCTGTACAGCAGTTCAGGCAGCATGGGCTGCCCAAATACTTAGTTTGCCTTTCCCTCTGGGATGAGGGCAGCAGGCTGTATTTTTCCATATCGGTATGTAATAGCTCACTTAATACAAAAAACATGCCATGTAGCTGCAGAACCTTGCACTAAATAGTCATCTGTAACTGCAAGTGAAGATTTCTAAAAGCAGATCACTAATCTGGAAAAATTGTATGTATTGTGTTAAAGGAAGTCTCTGAGCCGAAAATAGATGGATGTTGGGAAGAGTAGTCTGGGGAATTGTCACTATACGCCTGCTCCATGACCTTCACTAAGCATCTGCTGTTTGCCACTGGCCCGAACAAGCCTATGAGCATACGTGGCCCTTTGGTTTCACCTGCTGTGGCCGTTCCCCCAGATACAGCAGAGCACAGATGACCTGAATATGTGTGCATGTGTGGGGATAGCTGAGTGGACATTTACTGGGGAATATATAGCAGTGGGGACATTGACTACATCATATCGTAATCCCTTTTCTGATAATTTATAGTTTTGTTTTTTTGTTACTGGCTGCGTAAGAAAATGCTGTTGACTACTTTGCATTAAAAAGTTCAGCAAATTCAACAAGCTTGTTTACCTCTTGTTCTCTGAGGATCTTCTGTAGTGAGAACTGAGACTTCTGCAATTCGAGCCCTGTATTTGCAATTCAGTGCGTATGGTCACCAGAATGCCATGGTGGTATTATTATTATTCTAATTATTATTCTAATTATTATTATTTGTTTGTTTGTTTGTTTGTTTATTAATTCTTGGTTAGTCCACAGCTGTAAAAATAAGGCTAGACTGTGACAAAAAGTGATGACTTAAAACTGACATTAAATAAATTGTCTCTTATCACATCAGAAGTGGAGACTGGACCCTTGCACCAATTTTAACGTCTCACAGGGGGAATGACACTTCCTTTCCGTGTGGAATGGGAATGCTGCCTTTGTGACTGGCAGAATATGATGTTATCCTGTGGCACAGTGACTTCACCCACTCATTTTTAAGGGACTGTCTCACCTCTGAAGCCTAGGAGCTTCTCTGAAATATCTAGTTAATTCGAAAACACCATTGTCTCCAAAATATCCTTGTCTAGAGTTTCTACAAAGTCTGTAGAGGCTTGAAGCATGATGGTGTTTTTTTTTTATTAAGCACCTGCTTTCTTTGCCTAGCTCAGTTATGCAGCAAGGTTGTTTTTACAGTACTAAGAAGTGAGCAATATATTCCATATGCCACTAAGCTTTGTAAAGAATCTTGCTCATGACAATTTCACAGCTGCTGAGAAATAGGCCAAGCCTTCCCTATAAAGTGACAGTAAGGAAAAGAATCTCTCTTCCATTGGGATTGGCCATGCATCCTCCCCAACTTTTTCCCTCTTGAAGGAAAATGCTAGCCCTTCTGAACTATGCAACAACAGATGGTGGCAGAAACCAATTTCTACTGCAAAGCCATTTGGTCAGGAAGTATCAAAAAATGTTTTGGAATTGTGAAAATGAATTCTTGGCTGCAGGGCTACCAGCAGCTTACCAGAAATGAGACATGAAGCAAGTGCTTAGCAAACCCAAGAGCCTGCTTGGCCCTGAAAGAAATGGCTTTGGTCTCATATTTTGGAAATTAAAAACTTTAGATATGTAGGGTTTGGACTTCAGAAGTGTTCTGCGTATTATGGGTGTTATAAAAATTAGGTTGTTAATTTCTGGTCACCGATTGCTTGACCAACTACCAAGAAAGTAGCCTTCAAAATATTCAGAATGACCTCCAGCTGAGACAAGCTTAATATAGCTCCCTCTGGCCTAGTCAGGTGGAACCTTCCCTTTTGGCTCAGCTGATTTGCTGCCCACAGACCATGAAACTCCTAGGGCCCTGGTAATGTACAGGGACACACAATTAATGCAGAAACAGCACAGGCCACTCTACTGATGGGTTGTGTTTAGTGCGTTGTGTGTGTCTGTGAGTTGCTGGATGGAGCAGGTTCCTTTGGTTATTCCTGTACCTGACCAAATGTGCCTCTTTGGAGAGCACTTTGAGAAATAGAATGTGTTTCTTTTTGTAAGTGCACCATACTTGTCTGTCTGTGCCATTAACTCTCTGAAATAAACAGCAACATGTTTTTTCCTCCAGCATTTCTATTGTGAGTCTTAGCCTCTCATATGGTGCCATACATTGAAAATGGCTGGAGAGAAGTCCCCATAGATGTGGAACATAAACGATACTGGCCGAGCCATCTTGTTTTATCTATTCTGTTATAAATGTATACCAAATTATACAGTAATGTCATGTCACCAGAAACACAGAGCAGATGGAAGTATCTTTCCACATATTGACTCATGTTACTCTGATGAAAGAAATTTGTTTCTCTCCTTCTGTCAAGCCTGCTAGCCTCTGGCAAGGGATGCAACCCTCAGCGAGGGGAACTTTACCAATAATGTTCAAGTGACCATCTGATTTCAATATACTATTATTGGCCAATATAGTTAGCCTGCATCAACAATTGCTTGGAGTAGCGAATTCTATTTCTTACGTTGCATAAGACAACTTAAGTAGTGCTGTTCCAGGTTGAGGAGACCTCGGGGAGTTAACCCTTGAGGAAGTAGATATTCAGCTTTTTTAAGGATACCTTCAAGGCCCCACTATTGGGTCCTTTGGAGACTAATCCTAATAAAGCAAGTGCCAGGTTTCTGAACTGTACTTTATTACAGAAAAGTGACACCCCCAGAACACGGGTTGTAAGTGCTGTGTATTAGCTACCAAAAATACGGTTTGCAAAGCGCCAGCAAAATCCTGACAAATAAAATAACTATAGTTGTGCCGTGAGCATCTGAAATGCAGATCCCCTCTGTATTTCTGTTTGTTGTGAGTGGTATTTGACTTGATGAGAACGCAGTTCTCAGATTGAAAACACGTGAAGCTGAAGTCAAAAGGGAGTCAGTGTAATCATTAACTGACTCACCTTCTGGATGTGACAAGTAATGAACCATTCTAAACTTGCCTGGAGCTTTCTTTGGGACAATACCCACAGGGGAAACCCTCTTACGCTCAAGTGAAGCGTTATCAAATGGGCCCTCTATTTTTCCCAAATGCCAGCTCTTTTCTGCCTTGTCTCTAACCACCTGAGGACATATAACTGCTGATCTCAGCATCCCAGCCAACATTTGCATCTTGGGGCTTGAGTACAGGATAGTAAAATCCCCAACACAGCCTTTTTTACAAAAATTGCATATGCTTTTTGTTTGTTTCTTTTCTTCTTACTAGCCTGCTCCCACAACAGGGAAACGTTTTATCTGCCCGTGCTGGGATTTTCATGTTAGCAAACCTCTTTAACCAGCATTTGGCTCTTTCCATTTTCTTACTTTGATTTGGATGACTGCCTGAAGCACCTGCTAATGGCCTGAAGCGTTCAAGCCGAAATTTGCAGTTTGTGTCCCACGCTCACTCTGTTTTGTTACCTGCCTTCTGGAGCACCTGCTCCACAATTTGGGCTCAAGAGCCTGCTCTCTACCCGCTGACAGCAGCGCTCCTCACAACAGTGCCTCTTCTCAGCTTTGTCCTGCTCTCTCCCTTGCTCTCTGTAGTCCCTGCTTCACTTTACTTGGGTCTTCAAGGTAACATCGATCCATCCTGCTTGTTCTAGTGCTTGAGTGAAGAATGGTGTTTCCTCTGGTACACGGAAACAAAGGTGATGCAAAAGTAACTCGATCGTTGTGGTCATCCTAAAACCTTCACCATGGCATTCACCAGCAGAGTTTTTTAGTTTTGTAAAATAGGTTTTATAGGGAAATTATGAGCCAGGGCAGCTTGCTGAAATCAGCTTGTAGGTCACTGATGGTCGGAAGCCAAATGACAATTCCGTGTTCAGGAAACATAGGAAACAGCATAGCCACTTAACAGAGAAGGACCAAAAGAAACCCCAAAGTCCTGAGGAACACGCCTCCCTTTTTTGTGCTCCTGCTGCCTTTTGAGAATCCTTCGTATGCTTTTCCATGAGGTTGCTCCTCATGCCTAAACATAGGGAAGGCTGTTAGAAATAGCTCTTTGAGCTGTGTTTCATGAGAAAATCCTCCTCCCTGTCAAGGGCCAATTCTAATGGAGGATTTCAGAGATAACAACTTTCAACAGGTAATTTCCTTTCCATTTTTCCAACCCTAACCCTAACCCTAACCCTTTCCGTTTTGCTTTGGGAAGCATTAGTTTTTCCCAGTCTTGATCTGTGTCAAGGGTATAATTTACATGGATGTTCCCTTTCTGAAAAGGTGTTTGTTTCTCTGTTAGAAGGATGCTGCTAATAGTGACAGAAGAACCTAACTATTGTTTTTCTGCCTCTGGTAGCTGCTGGTCCCTTTACTGGCAGGAACATCCTCTTCCCCAAGGAGCTGTATTCCTTAATACCATATCATGCCCTCCACCCACCTTCCATGTTGGTGTTGAGTGGGGTTTTCCCCAGGAACCGAAGCATCTTCCTGAGTGTCTGGGCTATAAACTGGGGCTTGTCCAAACCAGGGACATCTGCTCTTGCAGAACTGGGCAGGGCAAGAGCTTATTTTTTTTTCCCTTCTCGCTTTCCTTTGGTTGCCTCAAAATAACCCTAATTAATTTTATGGAGAGTTTAGTGTGCTCCCATCATGGGATTGCTCTTTGTGCGGATCTCTTGCATGCTATATTTAGGTATGGTTTTTGGAACACCATGTGACCCGAATCAGATAACTTCTGAACTACTAATCATGTCTTTGACACTGACTCCCTCCATGGCTTTGGGGCATTTTACGGTTGTTTTCTTACACAGAAAAGGAAAAGACATATACTTATCTGCCTTGTAAAAGCTGCTGCCAGGCTTAACAAATATTTAAGACATTGGTTTAGACTAAACTTCATTTTATTATTTGTATTATAGTCTTAGTTTTATTATTTCTTAGATATTTGACTTCTGAAAATGATTTGTTACCATCTTAGTTTTTCTTAATCGGTGCCCCTGTTTCACTATTTAAAAAGAAAGAAACAAGTTTCTTCTGTGTTTGTAGATGAAAATAGGGCAGGGAGAAAAAACCTAAATGTCCTCATTTCCTGCCCCACACAGAGGGACATTTCTTCCTTTGTTTTCAAGTTGTTCAATCCATGTAGATGAAAAGCCCAAAACATTGACCTGAACTATTTCCCCTTGTGCTATCTATGTCCCTTTTTTTAACAGGGGAAGTTAGTTATCTGCTTGTTTTTCCCCTGATTTTTTCAAATTACACACCCTGACTTCTGTCTTGTCCTCATCCATTGCTTGAGGCCACTCAAGCCCTGAAGGAAGCTGAGCCAGGCTGGGTTTTGGAGCTTGTCATCCATTTCAAGGCATCATCTCTTTGTTGCTTATGTCCATAATTGCTGCTCTCTGTGTCTTGAATACTTCTGCAGCAAGCTGGAGTATTGGCATTTCTTCTGGCTTCACCTTTTTTTTTTAACCTTGGCTCCTTAAGGCCTTTTCATAGGCAAATGGATCAGAAGACCTGTTTGGCCTTCAGTAGCTGAAAATGAGCTCACTTTGAGCAGGTAGCTAGTCAGATAAAGAGTAGGAGAAATTACAGGAATATTTCTCATCCTTTAGGAAGTAGTGAATAGTAAACAGAGAGGAAGAGAATCCTTCCTTATTGTAAGTCAAATGTATTAAATCTAATTATAAATAGTAGCTCTCCCCCCTTTTTTCTTTAATTCCTTCGGAATTAAATCCTTTGCCCAAGTGCTTATTCTTTCCCTCCTACAATAGCAGTATAAAGCAAAATAATACATAAACCAAAAATCAGCCTTGAGAAAAAGGCAGATAATGAAATATCTGCCAAAGAGACTGCAATATGTGTCTGTCAGAGAAAAAGACCAAACATTCTTATATTTGAATCTCTGAAATGTAGCTGCACCAGACTAGTTGGGGAAAATTTGTTTGAAGATGTATTACGTTCCACGATCAAATGGAAAAAATGGCACCTGTCATCATATTTAGAAAACAGCTGGGTAACATGGCCAAGTGCCATAGTCTCTTTTCACATGGCCTTTATGCTGAAACCATCCAAGCTCCATTCTCAGCAACTGGAGAAACCCTGTGCCTTTAAATGGTTATAGAAACATCTACTTAGGGGCCAGCTCTTATTGCAGCAAAGCCTGCTTCTGATGCTTCTAATTAGCAGTTAATGGATTATACTTTACTTTTATAACCAACCCAGCAGGCACTCTTCTATAGTATTTTTCAGCTATTTTTGGGAGAAGATATATGCAATTGCGCTGCTCTTCATGCTTTCATTTGGAGCATGCAGAAAATATTAGAAATAAATCACTATCTGAGATTATTTTAGCACTCAAATGCTTAATTTAAGTCCGATGAAGCATTTCCTAAATGTATTTTCTTTCATCTAATATCTTAGAAAAACTGTAATGGGTTAATTGCCCTATCTGATCTAGATTTTGATGCAGAATCTCCTAAATACATACTTATTGTTAAAATATTTATAAACCCAGTGAAAAGCCTAGCTTTTTTAGACTTGCAAACACAGCTCCAATATGTACTCCTTTAGGAAAAAATGGTTTTTTAGCTGAACCCAGTACAGGTACATGCAGAAGTTTATACGCTTCAGAAGTTAGATGGGCTTCTAGAAACTAGCAATTTTTATATTTGATTTGAATTAAAATAGCAATGAGATTAGTAGCATTAAAGATTTACAATGCTACATATATGCATGTGCACATATACATGTGGGTCTATATGTATATACACAATATATATAGAATATATACAAACTTGGGCACGTTTGTATATGTTAAATATGTTAAACATATATCTATGTTTAATAAAGAAATACATTTACACAGGTTTTAATTGGAAGTTTATACTATTTCCAGCTCCAGAAATTAATTTTGGTGCCAGTTTCTAGATGGAAACCTAGTTCAGTGAGACTGCCTTGGAATGTGCTCTCTTTGCTCTGGCCACACTTCCAGTAGGGCAAGGTTTAACACTGGTTAAACTGGAACAGGAGGGGGAGCTCTCACAGCACTGGCCAGGAAAGGGGAAGATGAGGTACCCAAGCCTAGGAAAAGAGGGGTAGAGGCCACCAACTGCAGGTGAGATGTGCTATCACTCTGCTTCCACTTGCTGAGGTCCTTACCTATGTCACAAAAAAGAAAAAAAAAATTATATAAGTGATAAGAAATTTCAGGCTGGTTGATGAGAAGCTCAACACAACCCAGCAATGTGCACTTACATTCCAGAAAGCCAACAGAATTCTGGGCTGCGTCAAAAGCAGCACAGCCAGCAGGTCGAGGGAGGTGGTTCTCTCCTCTACTCCGCTCTGGTGAGACCCCAGATGGAGTGTTGTGTCCAGCTTTGGGGTCCCCAGCATGGGAAGGATGTCTGCCTGCTGGAATGAGTCTAGAGGAGGCCATGAAGAGGGAGGGCTGGAACACCTCTCCTATGCCAACAGTCTGAAAGAGTTAGGATTGTTCAGCCTGGAGAAGGCTCCAGGGAGACTTTATAGTGCCTTCTGGTGTCTAGAGGTGTAAGAAAGATGGGGACACACATTTTAGCAGAATGTGTAGTGATAGCACAAGGGGAAAGGCTTTAAACTGAAAGAGGGCAGGTTTAGATGAGATATTAGGAAGAAATTCTTTATTGTGGGGGTGGTGAGACACTGAAATAGGTTGCCCAGACAAGGTGTGGGTGCCCCATACCTGGAGTTGTTCAAGGACAGGTTGGATGGAGCTTTGAGCAACCTGGTCTAATGGAAGGTGGCATTGTCCATTGCAGTGGGTTGGAACCAGATGATCATTAAAGTCCCTTCCAACCCAAAGCATTCCATGATTCTATGGCATTCATGACTTGCAGCAAACAAAGTGCCACTTGCAAGATTCCTGCTTTGAAAGCACATTTGTATTCTCATTCTCATTTGTATTCTCATCCTGGTGCAGTGCTGCACTTGCTAGCTACAGAATAGGTACTAAACTGGTGCAGTCATGTTTGTTAAAAACAGCAAACTTCAAAAAAGTTATTTTTACACTATTATTTTTACAGAGGAACTACTAAAAAGAAAATGAAGGAAAGAAAAAGAAAAAGAAAAGGTTGGATAGTGGTTATTGTATGAAATAGCTCCTTGACTGTGATGGGACATGGGCAATTTACTTTCTGTCCTGGTTTCTGAGGAGGATGGGTTTGGGCTTTTCCTCTCATATAACATCCACGTGGAGTAGGAGGAGAAGTCTGGCTGTGCAGGGTCTGAAAAGCTATTGTTTCCCTGTCCCCCACAGTCCCTGCCTGTGCTGTAGGTGGAGAGCAGAGAGGTGTCTACTGGGCAGGGCCAGTCCCACCTTGTTCCTTGAGTAGGTCCTCACTGTTTATTAATTTCCTTTTCAAGGTGTTTCAGGACAATGCAGCAGGAGATGACTCCTTGCTTGAAGCAAGGCCATAGTCAGGCCTCTATATCGTTCATATTTGCTCACTTATAATCAGACAAAGCTATTCTGACATGCTCAAATTTGCTGTTACGTTTCCTTTAAGAAATAATGAGATTCCAGTATTAACCTTAATTTTCCCTCTTTAAAACAGCTCTGTCTCCCCTTGAGTCTGGTAGAAGCTCTATTTTCCCCCAAAATTCTGCTGAGGTAAAGTCCATCTTTGTGCCTGCGCTATCTCATCATAGTGCATTGTAAGAGAGGTACCAGGACTGCAGGATTGGCCTCCCCTCAGTCTCTGTCTGAGGTGTTAGTCAAAGTATGTGGCTCCTTAGAGCTACACTTCTGGACTCCATGCTACAGCAGTGAAAGCAAGTCTGAGACATCCTGAGTTCAGTGACAGCCTCCTGAGATCTGCATCAGTCAGACCTCTGGGGTTGCCCTTTTTGTGTTTCATCCCTCAGCAGTCCGTGCCAGGCAAGCTAAGCTTAGTAGGTGAGGTTATTGAGGAGAACTTCATCCAGAAGAATGAGGGTCCCTCAAGCAGAGTTTGGTTTGAGTTCTCAGAAGGTCAGCGTGGGAAGCTCCCCATAAAAGCTGAACTTTGATGTTGTCAGCCAAGACAGATTCAGAAGATTTGGGAACATTTTTTTTTCCTTCTTGATAATTATATGAAACGCAGGAGACCTGTGAATAGGGTATTTTTAGATTGTACTTTCAAATATACAGTATCATAGTATGACAGCAAATTAAATTAAAATTCTTAACAAATCTTTTTTTTTTTTTTTTTTAAGAAATGTGGTGAACTTAGTGGAAAGTTTGATGAAGAGCAGTATGCCGCTCTGCACAGGAATTCTCTTCTTGTGACTAAATTAAACATCAGTGGTTGCTCTCATTTAGATTAACACTTTTGGAAGTTCTTTTTTTTTATAGCTAGGGGATTGGACTTCTAATTTTAGCTCATATGGTTTATAATTAGAAACATTTCCAAACTTGTTTACAAACACCTGCACTTGACAGTGTGTGTCTGCAATTTTAGAAGGACTCACTTGTCATTTCCAATAGGGGTTGAGAGGGCATCTGAGTTCTTTGTGTTTGTACAATTAGTTTTGGGACACTGGAACAAAAGGGCATTCTTTAAAGTAAGGATACAAGCATGTAATGTTTTGTGAAGGGGATGCATGCACCTAATCATCAAACAGGTCCTGTTGACTAGTAGTGGATTATTTCAAAGTCAGGAGGATTGCTAGTTAGTGGTAATTTGGAGCAAGACCTAAACTGGCATCCAAAGGAGAAATTCCAGGAACTAATTTTAGCAGCTGTCTCTCAATTGGAGAAGATGGTTTACAGGTTTTCTGTTTTTATCTATACTTCAAACATATTACCTTCTTGCCAGCTGTCCTTCAGAAGTTATTCCAAAAGAGCTTAAAATGACTCTTGAATAAATGTTTGCATTATTTTTTCCACAAATTTGAAAGTAAGTTGATGAATGTATGGTGGAGCATGGCTCCCCTTGCACCTGAGTGGGATGTGTGTGTTACACAAGTCTGCTTGCAACTTGTTTGCAGTGGGGTGCATGTTACTCATTGGTCAACTCTGTAATCATGTTAGAGGTAATCAAAATACTTTACAAAAAAATATCCCTTCAGTTCCTCAATATGCACTTTACATTTGATTTTTAGCTTCATCACATAGGTTAACAATGTTGCTTATCAATTTCTAGCATAATAGGAAAGATTATTGTTGCTAAAAATTGATACTGCGTGGGAGGAAGTCAGGAAGAACCCTCCCAATCAGCTTCAAGGGTACAACTGAACCAGAAGTAGTCAAAGCAGACTTAAGCAGTAGTGACGTAAAGTGTCCTATTGATTGCTTAATGCTCATGTTGTTATTAATTAGTATGAAAAACTCTGGTTAATTAGACCAGCCTGTTTGGGTGTTATGTCCTCTACCAGAAACCATGGTCAACCTCAGAAAAACTCCAATATACAAGAGGATAAGGAGGCCACAAAGCAAAATGGTTTTTATTTTCTGCTGTTTTGGTGTCCTAATAAGCGTGGACCTGGATCCCGGTGGGGAATCCATGTTTATGTCAAAGAATCATGTCCTCAGAGGTGCTTACTCTCTATCAATTTCACCAAGAGTGGATGTAAGTGGAATTAGGCACCTAAATACCTTTGTGTGTGCTTGTTCTTTGAAGATAAACCTGTAGTCCACAGCCTGTATCTTGTGCTTGACCCCTCTGCAGAGCACACAGTGAATACTCACTGGGGGGCTCCTCCAAAGCAATTCCTTATAAGTAAACAAACAGATAATTACATGAAGCTTTTGGAGTACAATGCACACATCTGAAGAATTAGGTATTTCCATCTGTAAAACAGCTGTGCCTTGTATCTGTATTTCTGAATTCCTTTAAGGAAATATAATTTTAACAAGCATTCACTTTCTGTGGCAAATAGGCTTTTTTTTTTTTTTTTAATTTCACTTTTTAAGCAAGTAGGCTAGCCAAAATTATGATGTTACTTAGATACTCCACGGCATAATTTCTTAGCAAGTATGTCTGCAATTAATAAATTGTGTTACCATCTTTGAAAGTAGCTTCAAATACAGCTTACAAGCTCTGGTGTTGTCAGGGTCCCAGTTGATCAGAGTTAGAAATACATGACATTTTAGAAATTTTAGAAATTGCTAATGATTCAGATATGACCATAGAAACTAGACTAAAGTGGAATTTAATGCTGCTTTGAGCTTAACTAGAAACTTCTCTTTTTATGGTGAATTCTGTCTGGAAATAGCACTTTCTCAACTGATGTACCAAGAGAAATGTCGCTTCATGCCAGTGTTTTCAGTTTTCCTCTATTTCTGTTTGCTTATGTCAGCTCTATGCCTACTTTCCTAAGTGTTAATGTTTAGAACTGTTTCCAAAATGTTAGAGGAGGTTCAAAAGCAAGATCTATGCAAATGTAGAAAGATCCAACTATCCAGCAGTGCCTTGAAAACAGGCAAAAACCTCTTTGGCGTCAGAAGTGTCGACTGACTGTGAAGTTAGCGACAAGCTTTCTCAGACATACGTGATAAGAAAGGAAGACCTCTGTGGAACATTTCTGTAGACTTACCTAACCTGCATAAGCCTGACCAGTTCTTTGGTGTGAATCTTTGGGTGAAGTAGAGTCTATGGTGTATGCATGAAACAATTTGTTCTCAGAATAATGTGCTTAACTCTTGCAGGGAAATGGCATGGAAAAATTTTTCTTTCAGTGCATTTAAAGGGTGCTACTATCTTCCACAGAAAGTGGTAAATAAGATAAATACAGGAGTCATGAAAAAAAAAAAAAAGGCTTCAGAGTTCTGCTTTGGTTCTTCTCATAATAAATAACTCTCACTTCAGGTAAAATTGTTACTCCCCACGAACTATCACAGTATGCGTACTACTGTCATGGTATGATTGAATAGTTTGAGGCACAGCATGCATGGTATACCAGTGTGATTTGAGAATTGAATTTATATCCATGTAGCTGGGCATATGAAGGCACATCATATACCATCACGTACCATGAGAGAGGCAGTATCTGGTTGTGGTTAGAAATCAGCTGGGGAGGTAAGGTGATACCCTTGTATATTGACAAAGGGAGTTAATGTAGGTTCACAGCCCATGAAGTCCCAGCACTGAAGGTATGGTTGCATCCCCAGGGGTGGGACACGTTGCAAATCCCTGAGGTGCAGATCCTGTGTCTGGTCTCCCATGGTACACAGCTGTAAGCCAGTCTTTAAAAGTCTGTAAATAAGTGTAAGACATGCATTTTCCATAGAAGTAATGATGGTAAATAGGGACTGTGACAATTACGGTGGCCCTGTGCAAATTACCTGTAACCTAAATTTTTGCATTTTTGTTTATTACTGTTGCATATGTTTTATATGAGCAGCTCTTTCATATTTCTGAAGTAACTCTGTGCCATAAAAATATGTGTGTTTCCTTCTTAAAGAAACTATTTTGTGCCAATTGAACCCAGTTGAAGAGACCTAGAGCAAGTGTATACAAAGTGAAACTGCTTCAGCATAACCTACACTGGTTTAGGGGAGAGTTAATGATAAATTTATTTTCGTGACCTGTCTGCCAAATATTTGTACACTAATTAGGTCCTATTTTGAGGGCAGAGCATGTGAGCTTGTAAGGAACCCCTTGTACAGGATGGGAAGGGCAAGAGGATTTTTGTCCCTAAAGAGTGCAAAACCCATCTTTTTTATGTAGCTTCACCTAAATATGTGCATTATTTTTAAGTAGCATATGAAACCCTGGGCTTATATGGAGGCACTTCTTAAACTGGCTCATGGGTGTAGCTGTAGGCAGCTTAGGTGTTCAAGTGTAGAGCATTGGGGAAGAAACTGAACTGACTCAAAGCACATAGTTTTAACTTTATATAATGTGTTTCGCAATACGGCAGAAAATTACCTTTATTGCTAGTGGCAGGGCCTGTTGTATAAGTAATCCAGCCATGGTGCTGGTTGGTATCTCACTTTTCACTCGAACCTCTCTGCAATACAGGTCTTGGAGGAGTGAGTGCCTGGTGCAGTCTCTGCCTGGCTCCTTGGTAAGTCATTCAAGTCTGTCTTTCTGTACAGTCACTTTTCAAAATGATGAGCAAAAATAAGGATATTTTTCATAGAGTGCTTTAAAAGAGAGCTAGCTGCTAATCAATTTTTCTTACTATTTTATGCCCTGTGATTTTTACACCACCCCCACCAGCTGGTTAATCATGCAAAAGCTGAACACTTCATTAGCCAGAACATGTTTGCCCATGGGCATTTCTGTAGTAAATTAGTTCTTTCTATTTATACAGGTAAGTCATGGCCAAAAGTCTTTAAGGTGCCAAAGGTAAGGGTTCGAATTAATTCTTTTTCTGAGTTTTCAAGAGAACTAGGTTTAACTTTGTGTGCTGTTGATTTGAAATTACTTTTGAATTAAAGATAGTGTGGATAAAAGAGCATTTCAGGCTGTTCTGAAATACATTGTGTCTTTCTGTATCTCAGTTTTATCCTTTGTAGTACAGCCTGCCTTAAAAAAAACCCAAAACTCCCAAACTCATACATGCACACACCAATATATAGACATGTATATGTATATGCACAGTATCTATGCAGAGACTCTGCTTCTTGGAGTGGCATGTGGCATATTGACCTGTGTTTTTCCTTTCTTACTCTGTGCCTTTTAAACTATTAATTGAAAATTTGTGGTTTGTAGATGCTTTTTTCCCTCAAATCAAATGGTGCCCTCTGAAAGCCTAGTTTAGCTCCACAATGAATTTAGCTTTCAGGCTTTGGCCATTGCAATATTGTTTGAATGCCACCATTTCCTGCAATCAATGTAATTTTATATCTACTTGGAATAGAAAGTCAAGATGGTGATTGCCTTAATTTAACTCAGTGTTGTATTCATTAAGGAGCTGATCCTGAATTCCTTTCAGATCAAAGTCTGTCTTGATTTCAGTGGAACCTTTCAGTGCACAAGGTGTGCGGTAGCCTTCTAAAATGTTGTCATTGTGACTACTGAATAAAACTAAATGTGTTGCTAAATTTAGGCTGTTGCTCATGTCAGCTTCCTTTTCTAAATGACGGTAAGTGCATTCCATAAATAGTATGCCTCTTATGTTGTCATATCTCTTTGGCTTGCTTTGCAGTATTTTACAGGATATTTGCAAATGAATTTTGTGTTCAGTAGGCAGGGGATGAAAATAACACTACTCATTGGGACTCCATTAACCCGCAGCTAATGAGGAACCATTTCGAGGGCTGGATGAGTGTAATTCAGATTAGCCTGCGTGCCAGGCTGCTCTGCTCCCGCTCAGGCTTGCACTGTGCCATGCTCCCGCCGTGCTCCGGAGGGACGGAGCCAGAGCGGCACAGCTGGCGCTCTGACACAGACTTTTGCCGGTTAAGTTTTCCGTGCTTCGGTTCCCCTTTTGGAAGGTAGGAGAGGGGAGTGAGTGTGTGTGTGTGTGTGTGGGCATACGCATAGATAGGTGACAGTGATCTTGACCTCCATGGTCGGGTGTTTTGAGATGTAATGAAATACTCTACAAACACCATGCTTGTGCTCGCTTGATAGCATTGTTACTTGTAGAAAAGGGTACTACATGGTGACAGTAAAGGTGGTCCAGACTGGCCCTTAATTAATTTTATTTTCAAAATCTATATTAGTGACTGTCGTGAGGGCACCTGGGCACTTTACATCAATAAAATAATCAATTTAAAAAATGTGTAGACCAGAACTCTGTGTTCACTAACAAAACTCCTGTTCCCCGTTACAACTAAAGGTCAGTCCAAGGCTGGCCAAGCAAGCAGGACTTGCATTTCTGTGCCTTGGCACTTGCCAGACGGGGCTCTGGCGGAACACCACAGGCAGCAGCTTCCAGATGCCCACGGTCTCTGCAGAAAATGTCTCGCTGATGACCGATGACTTGTTAACCCCCTGCAAGTCTCAAATTGGTTTTGGGACTGAAGGAAAAGGTGGGAAAAGACTAGTTCAGAGGCTGGTCCCAATTAAAAATGTGACTTTGCCAGTTGCGAGCCATCCACTGAAGAGCAGGGAACAGGGATCTGGTGGAGCTGTGCTGCTGGAATGAGAGGGAAAAAAAAGGCCTTCTTCTGAAGAACAGGCTGGAGATCTCCTAAATGAAGTAACTTTATTGATGATAAATGTTACATTATGCAAGCTTAGCAAATCCTCTAGGAATATAATGCTTCCCAGTTTTTTCTTAACGTTTGTTAATATTTTATGATACCTGTGCATTAAGGGCTAGTTCCTACAATGTTTAAATGAGTTTGGGCTGCTAAATTGCCTTTATGGACTTTAAAAAAAACAGTACTGGTCACTATGGATTAGGTAAATTCCCAATCACACTTAACATGATGATGATATAAAATCAGCTTGTTTCTGGTTTTTTATGTATTAAGTGAGCATATGTAATTAAATTAAATGTTGTTGCAAAGCTGCATTTTGTTTATTTTTATTAGTACATTTAGGGCAATAATCCCACTTTAATACAAATCTAATTGTGAGAGCAGCACTGAAACTAGGAGTTCCTGAATGCTGACATAATTTTTTGAATGTGAAATGAGAATATATTTTCATGTCTTGAAATCCAATTGAGCTCAAGCTGAGCTTAAAAATCCAAAATCTGATTCAGGAGAATTCAGTCCCATCTGGCTGGTGGGTAGCAGGTGTGCAGTGTGTGTTTCAGGGAGGGAGGTGATTGCAGGGAGTGGAACATTTCTCTTTTCCCGTAAAGCTTTAATTCCAGTTTAATGCTGTGGTCTGAGGCTCTCTGCAGTTTTAGGTCTTGTGTAATTACCTACACCTCTTGTTGGTTTTCATTTCTAGACAACATAATGGTGATAGGGAATGGCAGAAGCAAGTAAGTGTCCAGAATTACAGAGAAATATGGTTTCTAATTCTCAAAGTTTGAATTTATTTTCTGATTAAACCCAAGTCCCTTGTATGAGAGAGTATGTTTTTACAAAATGATATAGACATGATTCTTGAAGACTGAATGAGAAAGGTTTCATTGGAGCATTTGTTATCAGGGGCTTTTGAGTGTTGTTGCATGTTCCCACAGCAGTATAGAGAAGGTTTGTTTCATGTATATATTTTTATTAAAGAAAAAAAATATTATGCAATTTCTGTTTTCATCCCATAATACTCTAATAGACAGGTTCTACATTTTTTATTACTGCAATTATGAGGAAGGAGGATTTTTTAATCTTTAAAACTATTGTAGCAATCTATTGGATACTTTTTACCTTGTAACCTTTACAAACTTCTCCCAGCCTTTCTCATTTTCCTTTCTCTTTCTTTTTCTTCATCTTTTGGTCAGATACTGCCAGTTACCCCCGCCTCTGCCTGGAAGGTTTTTGCTTAGGAGATTCAAGAACCAGCTCTTCCTTGACTTTTGTCACTAGCTAGGAAGTCAGCTCCCTTTTATATTCCTATCAACTCTAGCTCTTCTAACTTTAAAATATTTCCTCTTGTTTTAAATTGTCTTCACTGCTATATAACTTGGTGCTGGAAAGTCTTTGAGCACATGAGGTTTTTATGGGAGTTGGCACGCAAAGCACTACTTACTTAAATAGGTAAGCAAACAGACCTCTTTTATAGTTTTTAACTTCACATTACTACAGTAGATGACACTTTGCTACTGTATTTCACAGGTTTCTTTTCATGGTGAACTGACTTAATTTCTAACATAGAGTGGAACTGGTGCTGTGTTGCCAAGGGAAGTCCATCTGGTTTGACACACAAACTGATAAACAGTTCTCTGGACATCCCTGTTAAGTTCTCCCTTTTATTTGTTTGCTCTATGAAGTTAAATGGAAGAGGTCACCCCCTTTGACAGAGCAAATTCTTTTTTTCTAGCAGTCGGGCTTTGCAAGAAAACATTTTTTATTAAGCAAGTCATCCATACCACACCGTAGGCTGTTTGAGTGTAACAGTATGTTACAGTCTGCAAAGTTAATGCAGTTAATATTCAACTGAACTTTTGGGGGGTTGCTAATCCCTTAGGCGGGCTTAGCAGAAAGGGCAAACATATTTATAGCGCTTTGAATCAGACTGCAGTGAACAAGTAAGAGTATGTGTTATACCATGCAAATGTTACACAATTTCAGGAAAGCTCAGTGCATAATCATCTTTTAATAGTATTTAAGTTGATGAAATATCTCATCTGTAAGCAAGAGAGTTGTTGGTTCAGTGGACAACAGGTCTGTTAAAATGAAACTCTGTGGAAGTTCTTGAGATTCCTGTTCTGATGATAAGTTCTGTAGGTTCTGAACAGATTTATGGGCTGTTTAATTAGGAGCTAACTGTATTCTTTAAGCTCTGTCATTTGTATTATTCCCTAATAGGATTTCACTGGACTTTGTCACGTATCTGACTGTGAGTGAGTGTGTGCAGAGTTGTCAGTAGCCTGTTCCTTATAGACCATGGTCTCCTACTGCCTTTGTAGAAGTAAAAAGATCATTCCTGAACAATCTTTCCTCCGGAGTGGAAGTGTGACAATGGGTAGAGTTTGCTTTGGTTGGAGCCGTGGGCACCCCTGGCAAAAGGCACAAGAGTTAAGTTATGAGTTGCAGGGAGTTCATGGAGAAGGTGAGGTGCTCAGACTGAGAATGTCCAGCAATGGGGGTCACATTTCTGTGAGCCAGAAACTCTCCACATTTATGTCATGGACAAAACTTGGATTGAGTGTAAGGTTATATGGAAAAGCACATTAAGGCCCTGTAATGCTACCATCCCATCAGGAGACAAAGACATTATTATTTCAGATTTTCCACAGAATTTGATTGTGTAGAGTTTTTAGTCTAAGAAATAAGACATCTGTCACCTGGTAGTCAACATGAAGTAATTTTTGCTTTTTTTTTCAAATTTTATTTAGAGGTATATTAATTCAATTGCTAACAGCTGGAGTCTATATGGTAGATTTTTAAAGTAAACTTCCGGTGCCATACCAACACAGAATACAGGCCTGACAAAGAAGCCATTCTATTCTAATTATGATTTTTATAATGTTTTACATTTTGGCTATTTCTTCCATTTTTTCTAGATATTAATTATTGGAGTGAGTGACTCAGCATGGAACCTTAAAGGGGGCTCACGTGCCTGAATTTATATATGCCCTCAAGTTACTTATTGATTTGCCACCTTAGTTGCACCCACTCCCTTACTTTTCCTTTTGTTTTTTGTGAACCACATTGGCTATTCACTGTCTTTCAGACAAAATATTTGATTTGTCAGAATTTTCAGGAAAAATGGAAGTATATTGATAAAGATTTTTAAATCTTTCTATTTGTTACATTTTCAGTTAAAGAATAACATGGCTGGATACCAGAGTAAGTTAAAATTTTGTATTGGAATTGCTTATATCTGAAGTACCTGAAAATAACTAGTTTATTATGTACAAAATTTGAAATTCCAAAATATATTAAAATGTTATCTCAAAGGTCAAAAGCTTCTGCCAAGAAAAGAAGGAAATTAGAAGGGAATTTGGGCAAATCAGGTTTGGTCTGTAATAGTGTGATGTGGCTGACACTGATGTGGTTTTCTTTGGTTACTCATCCTGAATTTCTCCAGTTTGTCATTGGATCAGCTTCCATGAAAATCCTAAGCAACATTCAGCCTTAAACCTTGACATCTATAACATGATCTTGTAACATTTCTGTCATTTGATTAAGCAGCAAATACAAAAGTCCGTAGCACAGGCCTGACTTCACAGAGTACGTGGTGAAGATTGCAGGGTCTTACCTACACATCCAGCAACCATCTTGGAGCTTAGAAACAGTCTGCAGGTTTATTATGAAAGCAAAGAGTTAACGTCACTGCAGTGATGTTAACTGTGTTAAAAGGTAGGGGAGTGTGTGTGTGTGTGTTACTGTGCTGTACTCTATACATTTATGAGCTCTTTTTATAGTACCATTCCCAGCAGCATTCCCAGGAGCGGTCCAGGTCCAATCAGGACTGGCATGCCATTGTGTGAGGTGTTGTTCTAATTCATGTGTAAATGTGGAGTGGTTGCTGCCCTGAGGATATTACAGTGAAATTACAAACAGGATAAAAAATAGGAGGAGGTGTGGAGAAGGAGGGCAGCTGCAGTGAGGTGCACTTGTGTGGCCAGGGTTGTGATACCAAGTGATGGGCTTTTAATTTATTAGAAGTCAGCTGCCTTCAAGACAATTAGCCTCGTTGTCTTTTGTTTGTGCCTTATTTATTTAAGCAGAAATGTAGAAAGTACAAAATAAATCGTTCCCAAGATCCTTCTATCCTCCTGCTCTATCTCTGGCCATGACCAACCCCAGGCGCCTCAAGGAAAGTTCTAAGAGCCTCACAATGGGCAGACATAGGATAATCTTCTCTCTACACGTTCTCATCCTAATCTTTCATTATTAGGGATTAATTTAAGCTTTGAAGCATGAGAATTTAAAAAGAAATTATATTTGTTGTTCCCCCCTCCTCCACTGTCAACCTTGTTTAAAATAGAAAATATCCTTCCAAACCCATCATCTGAGCTGTTCTTGGGGTAATCCTACCTTCTTCTTGGTGTGCTGACCAGATCTTCAGCTTGGGAACTGCCATGGTGGTTTTCCTTCCTCTGATGCCAGAAGGCACTGGTAGATCCTTTTCTCCAGGGAGGTGGGAGAAGGCAGAAGCACGTTGAGCACTTACGGCCTGGGTGTTCCCATGTCACCGTGTGTCCAAGCTGTGATGCTGCAGCTGGATCTCTCCCCTTTCTTTTAATATTTTAGTGCCTAATTTGCAGTAGAGCAGAATAGGAAATAACCATAAATAAATCTGGGAACCTTTGTATTAATTTCTTTTGCTAGCTTGTGTACATATGAGCAGCTTGCCATTTGCATATGTGAATCTTGTCATAACAATTTTGGGAAGTGATTTGCTAATAATCAAGTTCTCAGAACAGCTCTAAATCAGTAATTGATGTAGGTCTGGATAAAGCAAGCCTTCCGCCTGCCTATTTTGTGGAGCATTTTTGGCAAGTTTCAAGATAGTGTGAAAACTAGCCATCAGAATAAAATTTAGGACAGCTGGGATGCTTTGCAGTGAAGACTTTTGGCTCCACAGTTCAAATAATCACAATAGCAGCTCAATTTAGCCTTTGGCTGGGTAGGTTTGGCAGGGCACAATGAAAAATAATTATTTCATGGCCTGCTTATTTGTCCCTTAACAAATAAACTCTCTGACCTATGCAGGCTTATGTAAATATGCTGCCGTATGTGGGGTTGTAGAACACTGTCGTGTTCCCATTTGGAAATATGTTTTATTTTGCCCTCACGTTACAAACTTTTTTTTGAGTTCTGCTTTGGAAGCAAAGAAAGGGATAGGATGTATCAGATACTGAAGCCCAGACAGCTAGGCAGAGAGTCTAAAAAGCCATCTAACAGTCTTTTTTTTTCTGAAAACACATCCATTAGTATGCAGTGTTTTCACTGCTGTAATAATAAGAGCAATCATGATACGAGCAAGTCCGTCTCTTTGCAGCCTTCCCACGCGGGATGGAGAATGACAGCTCCTAAAGCATTTGGATATTTGCCTGAATGTATGCTTAGCTAACGGCGGTTCAACTTGCTCTCCATCTTATGGCTTCCTGGATATCCTTCTCAATTGTTTAAGTGACAGCTTAAAATGTGAGACTTGGAGGGGGGGGAGATAAAAGCTTAGCAAAAGGCTTTTTGTGTGTGTATTTAAGGGGAAGTTTTATTATACTTGATGATGGAGAGATGTGCCACGCTATTTTCTGTTCCTATGATTTTAGTATCTGCACTTTCTGTCCTAGTGGCAGCAGCCAATCCATAACATTGTCTTTCTGCTTCCCCTTCTGGAGGGGGGAAAATACACAGAAGAATACATATTTTGTCTTCTGACTCCACCATTTTGGTTCTGCAACAGTAAAAGAAAGCCTTTTTTCCAAAGATCCGAAAGATCTCTCTAGAACGTCTGCCTTTACACGTTCATGCACATACGCACGCACACATGCACAGGCTCTCACTGAGGTGGCTATGTTCTGTTTTTAATAGTGGCACTTCTTCTCAAAGTGTCATTTAAAAAAACATCAGCAGTCATGTCATGCATCGGGATGAATTTCTAAATGTAAATGAGATTCTCTCAGTAATTTATTTACATTTGTTTTCAGCACAACAAATGAGACATCACGTAGCTTCATAATTTCCCATGACCGAGTCACCAGCATGAGGTGTGTAATTTACCCTGATTTAAGATGCTTATCTAGAGGTTCTTGCAACACTACCTGGTGGGCTTTTTTGTACTACTTTTTGCTGGCTTTTAACCCAAATACTTCACCTCCTTCTCTGTTTTTCAGTTAAAATGAAGTATAAATGTATCTGCTTCTTGAGGCCTTTTTTTCAGGAGAGCTGAGAGGGATGCCTTGGTTGCCTTTTTTTTTCACATTATTTTCCCTGCTATTTCCTTCTTAGTTGGTAAAAATCATAGAGGGTTCCAGAATGTATCTTGATTTACAGTCTGATGATGCAGGAAAAACAATGCTGATTGCAGACATTTCTGATGGAAAAATGTTTGTCCAGACATGAAACATGAATGGGAAGCATCCTGCTTTTTTTGTTTGTTCTCCCCTCTTCTCAGCTGAAATGCTAAATCTTAGGCCTGTTGTTGGCTCTGCAACTTACTTTGAGTTTCTGAGCTGCCTGTAGCTGAAACGATGCTTTGATTGAGAGGGGATGTGAATGCCAGTTTTCAAATAATGTGGACACAGTAATGTACTACAAAACTCATTTAGTTTAAACCTGTAGTTGGACCATTTAGATGTCTTAACTACTTGCTTATTTCAGGTAGGTAGATGATTAAAGGTGCAATGTACCATGCATACAATTTTGTACCTCTTATCTTGCAGACTTGGTTAAGGCTTGACTGAAAAATCAGGGCAATGGCTTTTGTTATTTTGCAGGCTAACAGAACAGGAGAACTGAGATACTTTGGTGAAAGTTACCGGTAAGTCCAGAATTGGTATAAAATATTATGCTATATATTTATATATATCTTATGCTTTATATACTGCCATGGCAGTAGTTTGGAATGTTATTGTGCAAAATTATTGTACATCTTCTTGGAGATCTGCAGGATTAACCCTGTGTGGGTGATCTTTTCCTTGCTGAGAGGAAGCATGACATTTCTTTGTGTTAATTCCCAAAGTAAAAATCAGGGTCTTCCTTTAAGCTGAATAAGCTTATTCTAAAAAATAATAGATTTGGAACTGTTTTTAATGTGCATTGTACATACTAGGTCCCAGTTGATTTAATTTTGGCCTGCTGGCCATTTCCTTAACGTTGCATGGGTCTAGCACCAAATTATGCTGATGGCCTGTCTATCACCAAATTATTTACAGAACTGCAGTTAAATTATAGAAATCTTCCAGACAAGCAGTGCTCTGGGCAAATTATTTCATCAAAGTTATTTTCCATGGTATACTTTAGCAAAAGCTTACAGGAGCAACATGAGGGCTTTTTTTTTTTGCTATGTGATTATGCATACATGGTAACAGCCCCCTTTTAAGAAATAGCTTCTTACCTGAGAAAATAGAAGGACACTATGATATGAAAATTAGTGATCTCTGCTTTCCTCAATTTGAAGCAAAAGTTTTATGCCATGGAAACACAGGACTAGGGCCAGCAGTAGGATGGCCATTTCTGCACACTGTCAGCTCCTTCAAGGTCTTTTGAAATTTTTTTTCTGTAGACTTTTAACTGCTAACTTCTCTGAATTTGTAAAACCAGGTACTGCAGAAGCAGGTCAGCTGGCTTTACTAGTTCTTCATCAAATCCAGGCCAAGTGGTCACTGTTCACTTTCCCAGGGAAGAATATTTGTGTATCTGAAGGCAGTATAGACGTTCACTGTGTTACCCCAACTAGCAAGATTTGACCTGCTGTATGATTATGAAACATACAAAGAGAATATAAATCCTAAAAGAAGCCCTAACTCCCTATTGTAATTGGCATCCTTTCAGACTCTGTTCCAGATTTTAGAAATATAGTCAGGGTAGAACATCTATATTTGGGTTTATATGTAATGGTCATACCTACCGGTTCACTTGGAAAAATGCTGGCATACATCACTATTTAAGGACTCTGGATGCAGTGTTTATGTTTAGCTCAGTGTTTTTTATCACTACATATTTATTTTAGTATTCCATTTTACCATGTTTGCACTGTGAGACAAGAATGCCTTCCCAGCCTCTGCATAGTTGTGTGCTTCTTGTTTAATGAATATAGAAATTCAGGTTTTAAACTGACTCCCATGCATAAATTCTTCTGGGAAAACAGGTGCTGAAAATCTGTGTTTTCCAGACCTCTCTCTGCCCGTGTATTTAGAGTAAAACGCAGACGTAGATGGCAGACCAGAATGGGACCTCTATGGGCCCAGATATGGAAAACCTTACATATGTGAGGAAGGACGGCAGACTCAGGAATGCACGAGAGCTAAAGGTTTTTGCAAACTGAACATCTCAATTTAACTTGATTTCTCTCTGGTGTTGGGTGGTGGTTGTGGTGGTTGGTGTGGTGGTGGTGGTGGTGATGTGGGGCTAGACCTGGGGAACCCCCTTGCTGGCTCACCTGGGGAGGACTCAATCCAGGCACCCGAGAGGTGGCACTGAACAGCTGGGGTTTCACTCTGCTGTTTTGGGATTTTTTTTTTTTTGATTGGCAGGATGAATATACGTAAAAGCTGGATCTCCTTTACTTTTGATCCTCAGCAGATGCAAGTCTGATTAAGAGCCCCTGTAATTTAGAAATGCTCTTAAAGACAGGAAGATACTTAAAGCTGGCTTTGTCAACAAAATGGAGGAGCTGTGCTCTCGGGGCCCATTAACAGCAGTGCCAAGATGGGCACTGCTGCACAAATACTGGGAATTAAGTTCTAAAAAACCCTAGAAGCTCCAAATTGTATATCTCACCAGTTCTTTACTCCCCCAGTTGTAATCCATATCTCACTTATTGCTAGAGTCAACAGTCTAATGGTAACAAAAAATACAACCTTTCATCATCTATTGATTTTCAGTCTTTAAAAACTGACAATAAGCTATTTTTTGTCCAATTTCTCGATAAATAGCAGCATTTATTGGTTTTTCAGTTTTACTGTATTACATTAGAATATATTTTACTGCATAGAGTGGGTAATGTAGCATCAGGAGATATGTTTACGTTCAGCAAGTAACTTTTGAAACTGCATAGCTCAACTGAGATATGTAAACAAATTTGTAATACTAGTTTAATTTAGATTACAATGCAGAATACTCAGGCTGGAGCTCATTTTTCTATTTATTCCATTATGATCCTCTAACTAATGGAGGAGAATTGCCACTAGAAATAATTGCAGTAGAACATCAGTAAAGGTAAACATCTACTTTCTTTTCTATCTGAGGAAGACGGAGGAATTTTTGAGGTTAAGTAAGCATCCTGATATTGAAGCTTATTTCCTAGAAATCCGCCACTGACAGTATTGTATACATTGGGCAAGTCATAAATTCTTTCTGTGTGATACTGTGTCAAATGATGTAGCACGAACATCATCTTTCTCAGTGACCTCAGTTACCTTCTCTCCTTTTGGAAAAGGAGACAAATTGGGATATGATTTAGCGGTGGTAGGAACTGGAATGTAGATCCTGAGTTGCCTCCCCACTGCCACCTACCTTCATGGTGGAAGATCACCTGGTAGGTTTTTTTCCTTTCCAGAACCTTTCAGGTGGATATTAACAGTTGCCTCTTGCTTACTCTTGTGGTGATAAATGCCAGTTTGATGATATTTTACCTCTGCTATAGAAGGAGTTTAACCATTTTTTTTATTTTTTTTTTTTTAATGAAGAAGCAGTTAATTTCTCTTCTGGTGAACTCTTCCTACAGGACCATAAGGCAAATAAGCTCTTCCATTCTACCACCAGAAAACCTGAGGTGGAGTTGCCTCTGCTGAGGAGGGAATGTACAAAACAACCTCTGCTGCAAATCAGCTGTGCTACTGCTCCTCCAGCACTGGCCTTTGCTGACCCAAGTGGTTCATCGGCCTCAAGGCTATCAAAGTGATCATTCTGGCAGGCTTCTCAGATGAAAACATTCACTTAGATCATGAAACATTTTCCTGTAGACTATGAATATAGAGACAGTTCTGGCTTATGTTTCATAACCATTTCACAGTAAGCAAAGAGGGAACCATTTGGGCAAAAGGCTTCATTTTGGGTAAATTGAGTGTGATTCTGTGAGGCATAGGCCCTTTCCCATAAGCTGCTGTGGATCTTGCTGTCATCTCTTTTGCACAGGATCTGATGTACAAGGAGTTAATAGGTATCCAGTGACCAAAGCCATTTATATTTCTCTTTATATATGGAAGTGAAGTGGAGCATATAAAATTGGAAAGCATTACCAAACCTGAAATTCTCTTACTTTATGACTAGTGTGTGTTATTTTCCCATGATCTTTAATTACATTCTATTCTGAAGGGGGAGAGGGGGAATGCTAATCTGGTGCACCAACTAGGGGAAAACCAAACTGTTTTACAGCGGGAGTCTAGATGACAGCACACAGCAAATGCAAAATCTGACATTCATATGAAAGTGAGCTAAGCAAGACCAATAGAAGAGAGCAAAAATCACTGCAGCAAGAGGAATGCAAGTGCTTTAAGGAAACCATGGTTCCTTTATTGAAATATCATAGCCGACCTTTAAGGTAGTGGTGATACAATGTAGATTTTGTAAAGCAGCACCAAGAGAGATGGCTGTTATAAAGGGAATGTGTGATTGGATTCAGGTTCATGAGAAGCTAGGTTTAGAAGAGTATTGCCCTTCCCTCTTTGAACGTATAATATAGTGGGATATGTCTCATTGCACTGAATGGAAATTTTCAGGACTGCTATTTGCTGTGCTTGCTAATGCATTTCCAAGGGGTGTTTGAGCCTTGGATATTGACTGGAGAGATGCTTGCAGTCAGTTGGAAGAGATGTGACTGAACACGAAGCTTAGTTCTGTGTACATACAATCCTACTCTCTGTGATTCTGCCTCAAGTTGTATATTCAATATCAGTCTGCAATCATAAATAATTTGTAGGAGTCCAGCTGTGACTTAAGGCTTCTCTATGAAGAGCATCCAGGGCACAAAGTCATGTGATACCCTTTTCCTTCTGTCACTGGATAAAATACCATTTAAAAACCTATTCCTACTTCCAGTCAAAACATTAAAGCCAGTGAACTTGGTGGACTCTTTTGCTGGGGTGTAGAATAAATGGTCTCTGCCCTGTTCTTTGGTTCTGATGTCTTCTTCATCCCCTTGGCTGAGAGCTGGGTCACAGCACACTGCTGTGCTCTTCTGCACCACAGGGGCTGAGTTTCTATGCAAAAGTAAATGTCTTTGCTAAACAACTTGACTTAGCAGAACTATGTGCTTACTATTTATTTGAGTAAGGGATGAGCAGACTGTTTAAAAACAGAATTCCCAGGGCATGCTAGTGTCACATTCGAAAGGCAATGGAGAGTCTGACTTAAAGGTGTCCTGTATAAATAAAGGTTTTGGAACAAGTCTTACCTTGACACTTCAGTTTTTTTTTTCCCCTTCATGTTCATTAGCCTACTATTCAAACCTCAGTGGCAAGTTTTGTCTTGGTGGATAGCATGTTCACTATTCTCTGGGAGGGGGACCCAGGGAAGCTGTGATGTGTGTCAGTTTAACACCTTTGAGTGGCATGTGAGGGCATCTCACCTGCTCCCACGCAGTGCTAACCAATGAATAATCATGGAGCCAATGGGGCAGTATGTCTTATACCTCTCAGCATCAGCTGTGACTGGCGGGGATCCCTGGGGTGAGATCAAGGATGAAATGAACTCTTGTGTGCTTGGATGTGTCGATTATGAGCAGATCATCACTCAACACCCATGTTGTTATCACATTCTGGGCAGTTTACCTCTACCCCCAGGAACAGTTGTAGCAGTGAGCTTTAATCTGGATTCCTATTTTAAATGTAACTTTTCTGTGAACCACTAGAAAAAAAAGTTAAATTTTGCTTTGAAAAAGAAAACAAGTGAAAAGTGGAGAATAATCAAGATACTTTTTTTTTTTTTTCTCTTTAGTAGATGCTAGGAAAGAGCAGGAACATATTGTGAACCCTCTTCTCTTGCTCATTGTTTTTTGTTCTAGCCCATTCCACACACAGTGGTTCCAACACCTTCAGTCATTTCCTACCAGCTCTGTCAGTCAGAGGCCAGACTTCACTCTCATACTTTTTAGCACTGCATTGGCTTGGGGCACTCCCTTGGGGCATCCTCTGCACTTGCTACTTCTTACCACTCTCAGCTGAAGAAAGCACACTGCACTTTCTCATCCAAGCCCGATGGCACACTTAAGCCATGTAAAGGCCACTTGACATCATTTACATTTTTCATTAGCCTTCTAAAGGAGTTTCTCAAAGGGTACAGTGGCTTTCCTAGCTGTTTGAACTCCTTTGGAAGATTGTAATTTTGGACCACTAGTCTACCAGTGGCCTATAATTATTATGCAAAACGTTGCACAAACATAACATAAGTAATTGCACAATTAAGATTGCTTTCTCCTCATCATCCCATTCATCATATGCCTCATTCACACCTAGAGTCAGCATCTGGCATTAACAAAGGCTGTATTTGTCACATTAATACATTCCTTTGTAGTGAAAATGCCTTTTGTATATCCCTTTGTTACTGAAGGGTCCTGTTAGCTTATTCAGTAAGCCTGAAAATGGTGTTTAGAAACCGTTGTAGTGGACATCCCTTTTTCAAATGTTTAATAGGAGTGTAATGCAGTGGTACTTCAGGATACAAACAGCAATTCTCAGAGCTCAGAAAAGGGACCTGATACAGATCAACAAAAGACTCCCCCCTATTATTAACAACGCTGAGGTAAGTAATACAGTGTTTTGCTACTTTTAAAAATCTGAGGCAAATAATGCAGGATAGCTTTTTTTCACAGCGGACATTTCAAGGTCATCAGTCCTCTTAGTCTGACGTAAAGCGCATAATCAGTTTATTCTGATAGTCCACATCAGAACTGAGCAAACCAAACCAACCTGGAAGGTGCAGGAGGTAGCAGGGAAAAGTCCAAGAATGTCTGTGAAGCCAAACACAAGGTATTGCCTGGTACCCTTAAAGACAGACCTATGCAGAAGGTTTTGTGCTTTAAGATACTGAGGGTGTATTTGCCACTCTCTTAAGGACAGGGTGGGAGCGTCTTTGATTGGAAGCCTAGGAGGTCTGCAGCACCGTAATTCTTCTTGGGGAAAAGGAAATGATGCAAGTTTCTACTTCTGGAATCTTTCCCCACTACTCTATAAACTTAAAGAAATAAAACACAAACAGAAAATTGATTTTTGAATGACAGTGAATTATTGTCATTAGAGAAACTGTAGTTTTGTGTCAAGGGGAAAAAAAGCTTGGTGTACTATATGCTACAGTGTACTATATGCTACTTTCTGAAGCATTACTTAATGTACCAGTCATTGCTGGGAACATGGAGTCCTTTTAATGCTAGTCAGGTAATATGTCATTCTCTCTGTAGAAACTCTGCAGCAGAGACATGAGTTATATACTGATGTAGTTATCAGAAGATCATGTGGTAGCACTAATGTGAGTCACTACAGTGGAGTTTGCCCCATTTGAAATTTTTACATAATTAAAGTGAGTCATTGTCCAAATTCTGCCAAAGTGCAGATGTATCTAATTTAACATATGCAATTCAGCTTGAATATGCCTTCCACAGGGTGAACATCTCTTTCTCTGCACACAGCTCTGGGTTAACTCTGCTCTGGGAGTTGTTTCCTTTTGCCATTCAGTGTGCAGTGCTCCCACTGAAATCCATGGCAGCTTCAGTAAAAATACCTGAAACACCCAGAGCCCAAATGGACCTCTCTAATTCATTTTATGTTCTGCAGGTAATTCTTTGAATACACGTTTTTAGATCAAAACAAGCGTATTTTTGTTTCTGTGACATTGAAGGATATGGCCTGTATTTCCTGATGAGATACATTCAGTTGCCTTCTGCGGCTTCTGTCTCTGTAACAAGGCAAAGACCAGAGAGGGGATTAGAAAGGTAAGGAAAGTTTCCTTAAAAGAAAGCAAGCTGGACATGCTTACATAAATATTGGACTTTTGAAATTACCAACTTAAAGATGGTGGATTGCTTAGGGGGAGTTAAACCAGATCATTTCACCCAAGTACAGGACCACCCTCCATGCAGCTGGCTGGATCATCAAGGTTTCTGAAGGTTTCACAAATCATTTGGTTTCACAGGTCTGAAGATGACTATCTCCAAGTCATGTGGCTGAAAGGGCAGTACCTTTTCTTTCTTTCCTTCCCTCTTTCCCCCTTTGACTCTTCTTCTTTTCTCTCTTTCTTTCTCTCTTTCTTATTTTTCTCCCCCTCACCCTTTTTTCTCAGTTGCAAATCTAATTGTTTTTCATCTAATGCTGAAACATAACAAAAAGTGGTTAAATGTTACAATCAGAAGTAGCTTGTAGTTTTGCTGGACAAAGAAGGAAAAAACAGGCATATGTGGAAATGTTGGGAAATTTTCTGATTAATTAATGAGAGAGAGAAAATGACTAAGGTTGGTCTGCTAGTTTCTGAGTCACTGAGTAGATGCTTTTTTTTTAATTTGTCATCGTCTCCCTTACTAGGGACATTAAATGATGTTTACTACTGTAAATTCTTTCCCAGGAAGGGAAGAGTAGGAGGAGGTTGTAATACAGGAGAAACTTGTATATTTTATTTTAAAAGTCAGTTCTTCTCCTTTAGAAGGACTACAGCCTTATGCAAGAGGGCATCATGTATTCTGGTCCATCCAGAGAGTAGCCAGCCAAAGGGGTATAGGTTTCAAGCACCCTCCAAGAGTCCTGAAAGCTACCTTAGTAATTTATTGATGGTGGAGATGAGAAATAAAATCTTCCCATAGTTTTCCAACCCAAACTGTTCAATTAATACTGCCAGCAAAGAAAGAAGTTCCCACACCTTCACATTTACCTGCTACAAAGAAAGGATTATGCAGGTAAGCAGTCCTGTGTGCCAGGTAAATAAATAGTCAGACTCAGAAGCATGTGATTTTTGACTCCCTCAGTGCCTATTTCATATACCTGTTATATTTAAGTGTTCTATCTTGTTCATGATCTCTGAGCTTGCTCCTGTTAACTTTTTTCTCCCCAGTAAAAATCTTTGTGGCAAAAAATAAAGCTTCATGGATGTGCCAGAATAGTGAAGCACGGTGTCCTAAATGATGTAACTCAGGTTTTGGGAGCAGGATAATTGCAGTAGTGTGATGCTTCTTTTAGAATAATTAGTCTTGCTGAGAACCAGGGTATAAAAGCCTGTGCAGAACACAGTAATAAGGCAGTTACACCATTTCCAGTATTTGTGTGCCCCCGCATAGCACTGCAGATCAGAGCAGGCGTGGCTGTAATGATGGTCAAGGAATGATTTCATCTTTGTAGCCCTGTGCCAGGACTGTGATACAAAATACGTGGGATTAATTCTAAAGAAAAGTGGCACTCATCTTCCATACTAAACCAGAAGGCCTTTGAGATCATTAAGAATCGTTTTTACAAAGGAGAGGTTTATGTTTCCATTCATGGAGCCAAAGTCTGTTCTCATGCCCTGTTACTACCTGGCACTTGCCCATGAGTGAACTCTACTTCAGCTGCACTTGCAGATGTTGGGATTTCCATTTCAAAGTACAAACAATTCGAATATTAAAAGGACTATTTCCCCGGTGGGAATATGGGTTGCATGAGCTTCTTGACTTTTCTGTTCCGTCTTTTGATCGTATATGATAACACCTTTAGATCTCTCTATCAATTTTTTTTTTTTTGTTAGCATCACAGTGGACAAAATGTCAGTAGAAGTTAAAGTGAAAAGAGTCCTCAGAGATATAAAGGTTCTCTTCCACTTCTCACTATATGGTTGACTCTGCTGCCCTTTTCTGTTGGGGTTTAGTCTGCTGGGGCGTTTCTTTGCTTTAGTTAAATTTACTTATCTGTTATATAAATAAGGGATAGCCTTGGCCATTAAGTAAATCTACTGATGGAGGGAAAAGGGATTTTCTAGAGTGCCTGTGTGCCTTTCTGAGACATGGAGTTTAAAAACATCTGATAAGGTAACCTTCAGCTGGTTTTCTACAATGACTTTTGTCAATGAGCCTTAAAAGCATTGATATTTTCAGGCATTATAGCTGAAGAGAACTGCAATGTCCTTGAACTACCCACCAGTGAAAGGAATGACATCTCGAAACTCAGCTGGTGAATTCTCATGCACTGCCATATACGACTTACTTTTTCCTTTCTCTCTGGAGCATCCAACTGCTACCAGGACCTTGGCTCTACCCAGTGCACAACACTAGGCTGGTACCACTCTTAGGTGCTGCCTGGATTTGCTGTTGCCCTCAGAATGTTTGCTTCTATATTGTATAGTGAGGATAATCCTTTGTTTAATTTTTTTTACAACATTTTGATGGGAAAATAGGGGTCTCATTCAGGTCTTTCCATTTTTGCATGATAGTACAGTTGAACAACGTGTACATGTGTTAATTAAACATCCCGTCTTATCACTGTTTTGGTAAGTGTCCTGTAAATTTAATCACTACGACACCTCTGTACACATTACAATCCTTTTAAAGATCTAGAGGAAAAATCCTGGTGGATTATTCAAAGCACTAAATCACACAGAATTACAGTAGTTATTAGAGGCATTAAAACCTCTGATAAGAAGCTTTATCATGCATTTTTGGGGAAGCTTAATCTTTATCAGAGATGACTGTAAATAGAAAGGAACAGTAAAAAAAAAAACTTGATAACCACTTCTTTTACAGTACATCAATAATCAGGTACTGTAATTGCAGTATAATTACATATTTATTGCATGGTAGGTAACTACAGTATATTAGTTTTCTTATTTTTTTATTATTGCAACTACCTGCAAGACCTGAGTCAACAAGGGGCCTTATTCTACTCACACTTACCCTGGGTTTACACACACGTGGACAAACACACATATTTACATTACATGTATATTTTGGCTGACTTCAGAGGAGTTGAACCTGTTTACATGGAGGAGGAACGGGAAGTGAGACATGCTAAAGGTCTCTTCCACATACACATTTATGTAGATGCAGGACTACAAAAGAACAGAATCTGATTTTAGCTGTGGTTATATTTAGCTATCTAATTTTTTCCCCTCTTTTTGGTGCTGAAAAAGTGGTGGTATTATTAATAACGTAGATAAACCTCTCAGTTACAAACCTACTCAGTGTGTGGGTGTTTATATTATATCTGTAGATTATTTATCTCTGTACATCCACATCTGTATACAGACTAGATTAAGTGTCTGTTAATTGTAGTTGGGCTGTGTGCATGCCTGTGTTTATGTATTTCCAGGAGTAACCCTGAAGTGTTCTGTCATTTTGAGGTATAGGCTAAGTAAAGACAGCCAATTAAGTGTGACTTCTAATTTAATGCTGTTTATGGTGTTAAAGGTTCTAGTGAATCTAAGAGTTGTTGTGAAGCTGGCAGAAGAAATGTTCATATTGAAATTAAGAGCTTTTCTTGATAACAAGCGGTGGTGGTGTAATACAAAATATAGCCCATGAGTAGTAGGGAGTGACTTCTGCTCCTCACACCTTTGGTAGGAGCTCAGCTATACCTCTAAGTGCAGATTTGGGAAGCACACCTCAAATCAGCTACAGAGAATTTGGTGAAAGTCCAAAGGAAGAGCAATGAGGGTGATAAGAGAGTGAGGAAATGTGACCCTGTCAGGAAATACAGAAGATATTGGGGGTGCCCGTCCAGAAAAAGAGATCTCCGAGGGACAGCATGGCAACGGGCTGTAAGAATACAAAAGACTGTCGGAAAAGAAAGTCAGTAATTTATTCTCCATGATGAGAAACAGGAGGGTATGGAAAGTAATTTGTTAAACAGAACCAAACAAAATTCAGATTAGGTATTAGCAATGACCTTCTAAGGTAGATAAAACACCGGAGCAAGTGTTGTGGAATTTCTTCTGTTGAAAATTTTTCAGAAACAGGCATAGACAGTCCTTCCTGAGGGCACAGAGGAGGACAAAAGGCATCAAGACATCTTAACAACACTCCTAGCCCAGTGTTCTGTGCCTTGATAACCAAATGCTTAAGTGTCATGGTTGCGAAAAGGTAGCATGTTCCCAGTTTGTTTACCAGTGGTTCAAAAGAAAAACAGATTAATTGCTCATCTGAAATAAAAACTCTATCCAGTAAAAGGCCTTGGAAAGAATCAGCATCCACTTGGGTGTGGTAAACTACTGAAACTTCATTTCTATCAAGATATGAAGACAGGTGCTACACTGGCTGAAGTTGGTGGCAAAATTTTGCCTGGCAGTTGCAGAACCAATGTTAATTTATACCGTAAAATCCCTGTGTTTTGCTCATCATTTTCACTAGTGATTGCACATGGCAGGCATAGTTTATCCTGCTTAATAATAAACTATACAGCGAAAGTAATTGCATTTCCAGAAGTAGTGACCCTACTGTTAGCTTTGACGTTGTAACTGCCACGCAGTTCCCATATCTAAGATGTAGTAGCAAATGGGAATATACACCCAACATACTCTTATTTTCCTTTTCTCATCCTTTTGACTGAGTAATATTTCAGATAATATATTTACTATCCAGTACTTGTTGATTAAGGGACTCCATGTTTTTCAGGTGAAGTAACTCAGCTTTTTTTTTCCTTCTTGTGTGAAACAACTGTCAGTGACAAAATAGTATAACTTTTGTTATTATTCCTACTTTTTCTAGTAGAAATTTTGCTTTTATTTCTATTAGCTGACATTTGTAGTAAACAGTGAAAGGCAATGATCAATGTAAGAATGATTTGCTTGATATATCAGAATTCTTCCTTCAGAAGATGATGGTACTGGTATTTTCGGCTGGGTTTGTACAGTTCAGTACAAAGAAGTAGTTGTTTGGGGTTTTTTTTTCTCCTTGTTTTTTGAAGATATGACTGAGGAATAAGTACTGTATTTACAACTTTCTAACTATACTACAAGAGGTCCATGCTCCTGGCCACAAGTATGTTGTACTTTGATACTCCTAAACCTCCAAATGTTTTCTTTCTGGGAAACGGTTCAAATTAAGATAATTTTTTTAAAATTATAATACCCTCTCAGATACAGATGATGCTCTTTGACCCTTTTTCACTTAGCCCACACTGATGCATAACATGGAAGAGCTACACTATCGGGACAGAAAGGGTCAAATCTTAATTTGGAGGACTAATTTGGAGGTTGTTGATTCCTTTGCAGGAAACATGAACAGAAAGATTCTGAGGTTGCTGTTTATGGCTGAGGCCACTTTCATACAGTCCACTGAGTGTGTTTACAGTGTTCATAATACTGCTGTGGGGTTTCATCTCCATTTCAGAGAGAGAGGGGTCTCCAGTGATTTTCTGAACACACTGAACAAAGGACTTTCTAAATTTCATTTTAGACTCCTGGCATTTCTAATGCTATGGATTTTAAGAATATGGTTTTCTAAAAATTTGTTTTTATTTAGTAAACATTCTTTTTACAGAGGCACGTTAGAGAGGAAAGAGTAGGATTATTTAAGGGAGGGGAATTAATTGTGTCACTTCTATAGGCATTAGGCAAATTGCCTCACTTATAGTTAAGAGGTAGCATGGGAGTATTTAAGTATAGGGTACCTGCAATGCACTTTATGATAGTCTTAGCTTATGACCTTATATCATTTTATTTCTCTATTAAAGCAAGACATTCCACACTGAGACTGCGATTGTGCACAGTGCGGTAGTTAGCACTGAAGTGTAGTTAGTGTCCTGAAGACTGTATGGTGTACTGTGCTACAACAGTGAAGGAGGTGTTGAGTACTTGAGAAGTTTATATGATAATCCAAGAAATAAAAGGTGATGTCTGATATGAGGTAGGATGGAAGATATGCAAATGAGATGTGAAAATGTCTAACTCATAATTGCGTTCTATGTGTTTTACCCATAAACCCATTTTAAATGGTACAGCAGATGCCACAGTAAAGAGAATAACTTAAAAAGTAATTATGGGCCACCCAGAAATACTAGATCAAGTCCCTGACTCCAGAGGTAGTAAAGACCTTACAGGTCAGTCCAGTGATGATGCTTAGCATTTATGCATGAGTTTGGCATTTCACAGAGTGCTCAGATTCTCTAGGAACAGACTGTGCTGAGTTGGAGCACCCTCCTGCCTTGGAGAGAAGGGAGAGCAACTGATGAAAGTTTCTGAGTTTTATTTTACATGAAACAAGTTGTCACAGGAGGAACAAGACGATGCCTTTGGACACAAGCAGTACTGAGCTGTTTTCTGCATGAGAACAAATGCTGACCCTGATGTTGAGTTCTCCCTTTAGCCTGACACCATGGGTACTGCTGCTTAGGGACTTAGGCAAGAGGTAGTTTATGGCTCTAGGTAGATTTTGGTGAATTTTGCATGTTACATTATCCAGTCCTTTGCAGAGGGATAAACTGGGTTGTGAGTAGAGATGCAGCTCTAAGGTTATGTGGACTTTCAAGTCAGAATGGAAAAACATGCTGCATTTAGACACTTTCAGGGTTGGGGAACAGCCGGATTCTCAAGGTTACTGTACAGTGCTCTGAGTTCAGTGATAAAATTACTGTTGAAAACTTAGATACTGTAATGCTTAACAACAAAATCTCACTCTTAAATACTGAAATTATAGTTGTGGGGTTTTTTTTCTTTTTGAGCCGCTTACTTCAGTGGGAATAGTGTAAATTTGGCGTAACTACCATAGAAGGAATGACTGTAGTTATCACCCCTGGACCACATTTAACCTGTTGACTGGGAAGTGGGTGATACTTTGTGCTCGTTATCGAATCTTAAAACGTCAGACAAACTTTTAAAATGGTTCCTACCACTCTTTGTATGCCAAACATATTACAGTTGTACTTTGAGCTGCAGCAGCAGTGGGATGGATTTCCATCCCTGGGATTTCCGGGAGGAATGTCCCTTTCATGAGACAACTGATTTGTAACAACCAGTGCCCATAGTTTGGCACAACTGCAAGCCCGATTTTGGTCTTGTCCCTGGAGCTGCATGGATGGCTGTACAGAGCAGGAGTTGGCAGCACAGGTACCGTCACCTGTGTTCAGTTTGTGGCTGCTCAGTTAGCACACACACACATTTTATGGGTGTACATTGTAGCTGAAGAACAGCAGAGAGCGTCTTAGCACAACCTGTAATGTTTGCAAATAAATAGCAAAAAAAAAAAAAAGAGGAACACAGGTTGGCATAGCTGAAGTGTTCCCATGTGTGATTAAAAATGTATACCTTCATTTGTTTTAACTCATGCAGGCAAAGCATAGTAAAAGAAATATACCTGCTCAGGCACCCAGAGTTTCTTTCAGGAAGGTCAGCTCCCAGAAACAAAATGGAAAAATAAGTTAGGTAAGAGTGATGATTGAGAAAAAAGTGAACTTTATAGCAAAAAGCCAAGAGTATGATCTCAACACAGGAGATTTTTTTTGCAGCACAGGACTGAATAAGCAGTAAGTTCTTAAGTTATCACAGCAGAGGTAATCATCTAAATACATAGATAAAAAAGGTTTCATTTTCTCCAACAGTAGCTGCTCTGTGGTTTTTGTTGTTATGATTTCTTATGAGCATTGTTTACACAAAAATCACATTATTCTTTCACTGCTGACGTAGCTGATGATGTAAATACGCCTGCTCAGGGCCTGTTCCTCAGGGAGGCAGAGCACGCAGGGCTCTGAGCACCTCGGGTTGGTTGGCAGCTCTTGATGACAGGATTTTGGGACCGGCTGCCTCTGTGTTAAGCTCTCTGGGCTCCGTCACAGGAAACAAGATTTGGTACTCAAGGAGAAAGGACCTTGTTTGAGAACCGCGGTGCAGGGTAAATCTCCCTTTTCCTTAAGCAAAGCATTGCATACTGTCTCTTCTGAGAAGAAGTACACTTCTCTGAGTGGTAGTCAGGAGGCTGTCTGGCAGGATGCAGAATATGGAAAAAAATTAACCCAATCTCTGCATTAGCAGCAATATTAGCATTTTCCCAGGCAGCATTTACAATGTGTGTCTGTTTATTTAGGGTTTTTTTTTAAGTGACATTAAACTACCTTCAAGGTAGACCTCTTCCGAAATCCATTCCAGACAGAGAGGAGGGATCGTCTGACAGAAGCCGGCGGCAGCAGGACAGGCTGGACGCGTGCTCCCCGCCAACGAGTGCTGCTCCGAGTAAGACATCAGGGAACGACTTTGTGCAGGAAAATAATGAAAGCACTGACAGGGTGAGATCATATGCAGAAAAAGAAAGCTTATTTCCTTAAGAGGAGCAATCATGCTTTATTAAAGGAGCATTGTAAGGAAACAAACAAGATTTTAAAAAATTACTTCTTACAGAAGCAATAGAAAAGGAATTTCTCGTAAGAAAGGAATGCTAACTGAATTATTTTGGTGATATAAAAGCATTCCAGCATTGTACTTACAGCCTTTGAGGAAGAGGGAAAGAAAGAAAGTGAAACTAACTGGGGAACGGCTGAAACTAGCTTCAGTGTATAGGCTGAGAGAAATGATTCAAAAAATAATGGCATCAATTAACGGTGCATTAGTTAACTTTTTAAGTGTTTCCTTTAGCATGGGAAGTATTTGTTCTTGTGAGTGTGAATGTAGCCTTTATTTTCACTGGTTTGAATCTGCCTTACTTCTAAATGCCAGTAGTTTGATGAGTTTTCAGCAGAGGAGGGAGCCCACCAAACCCCCTGTTCCTTACATATGTAGCTGGTGATTTTGGCAGATCTAGGTGTAAAGCCATCAGAGCGAATGTATCCTATAGCTCTGCATTTAATTTCTAACAGTTAATTATTTGTGGGTTCTGAGCAAAGGTTCTGTATTCAGTCTTCTGGCAAACATGGTTAGCATTAAACCCAGACCATGCATTAAGCCTCTGGACTAAAGGAGGCAGATTTGCTACTTATTTTTTTTTTTTCTCTCTCTCTACCAACTGCTGCGTTCTGACTATCAACTATGGAGCTGTTGTCCCAGTGATCTGAGTAATGTTCTTTCTTTTGGCAGCTCTTAAGCATCCATGTTTTCATCACGAAATGTGTAATTCATCCCATCCCAGAGGCAGATAGTGGAAAAGAGCATGGGGAGTGGGATGTGAGCGGGGACAGTATATTGGGGAAAACTCAACAAGATAAATAGCACATTACTTATACAAGAGGGAGAGGAAAAGTCCTGACCCAGGGCTGAGTTTGGCTGCCTGAGTGTTGTCTTCTGAGAGACGGTGGGGTGGGAGAGAATGTGCCGAGCAGCACACGGCATGGAGGCACTGTCCCCAGCATGCCTCTCTATGCCCTGGGGAAGCAGATTTCACCAGCAGCTTCTCACAGCCATGGCTATCCACTAGGTAGCCTGCTGGTGACTATCATAGTTTACCATGGGGTAGGTGCCAAATGGCCCTGGTTTTTGATTCGTGTACTTGAGACTCAATTGACTGTAGGGGATGTGATTTTGAGATGGAAGGGCAGAAGTGGAGATATATGAGAGCCAACAAATAAAGTGGTATAAATTTGATCACTTTTGGGACTCTTGTATTGTTTCAGTGCCCAGGGATGATTTAGGCTATAACGCCCATTAGCAACATGGGAAGATAGGTGTGTAATTCTCACTTTGGAGGCAAATACTTTCGTTGGTGTCCATGTGCCAGCTGCATCGACTCAGAACACTGTAAGGAGCTCCATTAAGTTCTATTGGGTCCATAATCTGCACATTAAGAAAAATTTACATGATAGATGGAGCTGTTAAAGTCTAATTGGGTAATCAAAAATTAGTTAATGTGCCAAAATATGTATTTAGCTGATAAACTCTAATGGTTCCAAAGGGTTCTAGTATTAATAGAAGGCATGCTTGCACGCTAAGGAGTTGAGAGTAAGATATTGCTCTTCTAACACTCATTTCAAATAAAGATCCCAAAGCACTTGACAGATATTAAATCACTTATTGATTTGATTTTTCCAAAATATGTCCATCCAAGGCTCTGGGGGAATATATGTTAACAATAATGTCAAATTTGCACGTAAGTAATAAATTATAATTTCCCCCACTTCCCAGGTCTATAAAGTGCAATAATGATTCCAGCCCTTAAACCCAGTTAAATCCTCTCTATGCTGAGTCTTCTTTAATTGAACCATATTAGGTCCCTGAATCCACTTGAGTGACAAATAAGTTGAACCCCAGTGAAATGAACTGGTTTGAAATGGGTTAAAGGTAACATAAGTGACAGAGTCAGTAAAAGAACATGTCATTGCTGGTTACTTCTCCTTTACTCTGCAGACTAACCATTTATGTATTCACAGAGCCAGAAGGATGTTTTGGCATTCTGCAAATAGCTTCCTTACCTATTCGTTCAAATTTCATTCTATTTTAAATGGAGGAAATGAATGAGAATTTTAAAATAACTCTTCTGCTTAATCATTTCAAAATGTCCTAATGTATTATTAATAGCATGCCACTCCCACATTATAATAGCATGTGGTTCTGTGTTTGTACAGCATCTAGTGTAATAAGGACCTCATCCAAGAGACTTTTGTAGGCTCTTCTGCAGTTCAAACAGATAATGATAGCTTTATTTTAATATGGAAAAAGGTTATCCATGTTTTATGGAGGAAATGGAGGCAGAAAGCTAACACCTGTCGTAGAAGTAGAACTAAACTCCAGGCTCAGATGTTGCTTTGCTGCTCTGACTCCTGGACCACAGCAGAGAGGCATTCCTAAAACTTGCATCCATTAAAAATATCATATGCTTTGATTCATATATAAAGTGCCTTTATTTCTCTGTGTGATTTATAACTGTAACTATATTGAGTGTACCTCACCTATTGTGCTCTAAAAATGCCTCCAGACATCTAGAAATGCCAGACAACCAAAGTCCCTTCTGTTCAACTAGTCACGCCATTGAGGAGGGAAAAGGAACATGTCCAAGAAAACTCAAGCTTAGGATAGCCTAATCCTATCTCCATACCATGTAAATATTTAAAGAGAAAATGCAACAACCACATTGTTGAATTTCCTACTTTGGATGACTGTCACATTTTTAATGATAGTTGAATAGTTTTGTATTTTATTTATGTGGTGTCATTTGTTTGCTGGGGAATATGAATTGAATGGTTTCCTTGCCTCTGAATTTGAAAATGTATTTTCTCCAATATCATTAGTTGAAGGATGTTACCACATAAATAAATAAATAAGCCAAGTGTTGTGATTGTTTGCTGTCTAATATACATAGATCCGAAAGTATACTGAAATGCTATTTGAAACAGATAAGTCAATGCCACATTTTCTGACATCTGCCTAGAAAGAGAGAAAAAAAACCCCGACCCTCACAGAGAGGAAAAACTCAGTCACTTGGCTTTTTGGGAGAGCTCTGGGCTGAGAAAGGAGCTAAAAAAAAAAAAAAAAAAAAAAAGTGGGGAATAATGAATTCATCAAGCTGAAAATGCACAGGCCAATGGAGCGCTTAGCTTTCAATAGAAGGCAAATGGAAAGAGAGCCCCCATTACTGTTGAGATACACCGACACGGCTGCACTAATCGCTTGGTCATGCTTGGTAGACAGTAAGTCATTATGGGCCATGACATGGTGAGAACAGGCACCAGGGTTTGCTGGAAAAAAAAATTGTTTATTTAATGTCCACAACCAAGATCATCCCTCTCCTTTACCTTGCATGCCTGTGCCCCAATCCATTCCTCTCTGATGGGGAAGTGTGTGCTAGGAAGCATGGTGGGGTTCCTGCAGCAGAGCAGACTTGAGCAGCTGGTAACAAGAAGGTTTTGGTAGGGTGAAACCAAGGTGACAACAGGCAGAACTGTCCTGCAGTGGGAATTAGGCATGTGCTGGCAATGAGAGACAGCTCTGTTGTGGCCTCAGTGGAACAAGCTGGGCAGTTCAGGTGTGCTTGTGCATTCCTGAGGGTGGGAATACTTACTAGTTTTAGCACAGATGGCATGAGCATGAAAATGAGCAGGGCTGTACTATAAGACCAGAAATGAAGTAAAGTGCTGGATCTTTGTCTTGTGCTTCAGCCATTGTTGTAAAAGATATTATGGGCCTATTTAGCAGAGCTTTTTGTCCTTAACAACACTGTCATATGAGATCATTATTTAGGTGCACTGTAGAGGCACTAATAAAAATCTTGTATTTGATATGCATCAGGATTTACATTGGACAGATCTTGAAATACTTGTCACATCTTGGATGTACAGACTGAGATACCTAAGAGGCTCCTAGGGTATTTGGGTCATGAATTCATTTTTATAAATAAAGGACTCAAAAGCAGTTTTCTAGATTTTGAATAGTCTGTCTCATCAAATTTGTCACCCCTTTAAACAAAATTTGTAGTACTTATTAGCTTCAGAATTCATAGAAGCATTGGGATTGCTTTTATGTGAGAGAGGACCCCCTTTCTTAAAAAAAAATAAACTTCTTGACTGTCATTTGGACAATTGGCCATTTCTATTTGAACAAAAGGAAAGATGCTGAACTGAGTGATGTTGGGCTGAGAAAATAATAGTTTCTGGGAACTTTTTATTGTAACATGGAAGAAAGCCTCCTCAGAGCCTGGTCTTCCAAGGTAGGTAGGCTTTGGAACAGTTGTGCTCACTGATTAATGCAGTAGTTGCAAGGAGTGCAGTGCTAGTGCGGGAGCTTGGAAGTGCTGGGCTCTATTCTTGGCTCCTGCCACAGACTTCCTATGTGCTGATGAACAAGTCTTTTAGATCAACACTTTTTTTTTTTTTTTTTTTTTTTTAAAGTATTGTTATTTTGTAAGAATTTCCTTGCATTTTAAATCTGTGGGGCATTAAATGCAACGGACGTTTAGTTTCACTTCCTCACCTCCTTCAGTAATAGACGAAATGGAGAGGATATAGAAATATGCTTAAAAAGATCAAATCAATGCACTTATTTTGTAACCAGAAACTAAGGGGAACGAGCTTTTGGTTTCTTTAAAAATACACATCTGCTTTTTTTTCCCCCAGCCTCCCTCTGAGATAAATCAAAATCAGTCTTTGAAAGATTAATTGAGGAGTCCATATCTCACAAAAATGTAGCCGACGACTGAAAAAAGAAGGCCATAGTGTTGACTAATAAAACTGTCTAGCTATACAAACCTTTAAAATGAAGAAATTACCCATCCACATATTTTTTCTGCCACATATCTTAATTAGCTTCACAAACCCCGCTGCCTACTTCCACTTTCCTATTAATTAGTCCCATATTACTGTGAAGCGAGCTCTGAGAAAATAGCCATTCTTCGTTTCTTGTGTTATGATACAGGACTTCACCTTCATTCTGACCTGAGAAGAAAGAAAGACACTCTATGAGAGCAGAGCCATGTTGTAAGGTTCCTGAATTCATTTACAGATTTGCATTATGAGTGTTTAAGAGGGAATTTAATGTCCTGAACACACACACACACACACACACACACACACACACACGTATTTTCACACAAAATTAGTAAATCTAGAGTACTGAACTGTAATCTGCTCTAGGGTGTTCCTCCATGATAAAACTAATATTAGGGAAAGAAAGAGGCTCAGAGACCAAAAGTTAATTAAAAATAAAAACATCAAAAATCATATGTATTTAAGGCAGAAATAAAGTGCTGAGAACTCTTTATTTTCTTCCTCCTTCTGTGGTTCAAAAAGAGAAATAGCAGTGAAGAAAGAAATACCAAATTGAACTTATTCCACTCTTAAAGACCAGCCTGCCCCCCAAAATTCCCTGAGTTAAAAATTTTTCTGGACAGCTAGCAGATTCACCTACAAAATTACCATTTGCTCCTCCAGTCCTTATTCAGATGAGATAAGTTCTATTTTTGATAAGGCCTGTGTGTTAGCTTGTTAACTGAACCCATAATTAATGGACTTCTAAGATCTAGAGCCCCAAATACCTTAAAATGATAATGTCTTGAGGGTGCTGACCTGTCAAAGCAGAGTTTTACAAAGGGTATCAATCATGCTTGAAAGGTTTTTAAGGGGCCAGGGTAACAAATATTTTCTAATCGGGTGAAAACTGTCTAACCTAGTATTGAAATTTCTGTTATTAGTGGCTTTAGTTTTATTCTTTGCAAACCATCTCCAAGTTGTGGGGATTGAGCTGAATTTGATGGACTTTCCTACTGCCTGAGGGATTTCTACCAGCAGGAGACCACACACCACCTTGCTGTGAGAAGCAGTCTGCGTTCAGAACAGTGAAGTTTGGAGGGGTTGGAAAAGTAGGGATTTATGGCATGGCATCAAAGTGCCGGTAGGTAACCACGGCAGTATCCACCCTGCAGAAAAATGTGATCCTGCGTAGTCCTGAGTTTCCACAATCAGCTATTCAACATCTCTCCAGTGAATTAAAGTTCAGTTTGAAGATTTATCTGTTGTTTCATCTTGATGAGACAGAAATGATTGAGTTTAGGCCAGGCATAGCTAATTTATCTTAATACAAATGAAGCCTGTATACCCATCTTCAAGTTAAGTTTCTCATCGTGATATCTGAGAGTCTTTAACTATCTATGATGAGAACTTTCAGTTCCTCACTTAAAAAAGAATAATTAGAGAATTCAGTATGCCAATTTTATCTGATTAAAAACAGCATATAAGCTCTTCACCCATAGTTTGTCAAGCTTATTTTATGTATTACCAAAGCTGGGTAAAGTCATTCAGAGAAGACTATGTGGTATAGTATGAAGGTTGTTTTTCAGGTTCATAAAGTGATCTGATTTCATTTTGAGTTCCCAATTGATGTTTGTTTTTATTTAAAATGTCTGTAAGGGTAACTGTTCAGAATGTACTATCCAGGATAATAGCATTAACTGGCATGGCTGCAAAATCAATAATAGTAACAAAAATATACCTCTACTGATTAAGAGTGACATAAAATAAATTTGTTAACTGAAATGGATGTAGTCAACAGTTTAAACACGTGTCTTAAATACTGTAATGCAATTCATAGTTCTTATTTTAACTTTTAGGTGTTTTTTTAAAAGAACCTTTGAAAATGTGTATTGCATTTCTCTTCTTATAAGAAGACAAGCAAAACTAAGATAGAAAGCATTTCACTTCCTCTAATAGAGCTCCTACCCACAAAAATAAACCTGATAACAAAACTGTAGTGTACTTCACCTACAGAAAGTAATTGAAAATGGTAATTTAGAAACTATAGACTAGCTTTGAAGGACAGGTCTTTGTCATCAGGCTTCATGAAAAACAGCCGAGCAGAAATAAAAATAGATCATTGACCAAAAATATCCTTTTCCAGCTGGGTCATTTAAAGAACTGTCCTTTTTTTTTTTTTTTTTTTTTTTTTTAATCATAAATACAGCTGATTCCAAAACTACCCCAAAAAGTGGTCTAACTCCAGAGGTCAAATACTCTGGAGGGTTTTGTTGTTACTTGCTTGCTTTGGCTTCCAAAGCCAATAGATGCAGATTTTTGAGGTCTTCTCTGCATTTACTTATGGGTTTTGGACTTGGCAGATAAATCCAGATGCATGGGCCACATATTCATTAACTTACTAAAGCTGATTATTAGTGTCTGTCACATTAGAAGCCTAAAGGCTTTTGGGAACTGAATGGGAAAGCCTTGGCCACTCAGCATAGCAACATCATAAAGACACAGGTCAACAGTATGGCAAGTTGGTTTTTACCTCACTTTGGGGGGAAGATGAAGAGACTTAGACAATCATTTGGAGGTTTTCAAGCTCTTTGGAGACACCGCAGTTGAGAGTGGATTCTTCTTCTTTGCTTCCAGCTAAAATGAAAGCTTTGCAAAATTTTGCTTGCATCCCCTTCATGCAGTGGCATTTCACAGGAAAGACACACCTGGGAGACTACTATAGACAATTCAGACAAGCATAAAATGTTTATTCATTTTACCTCTTTATTTTAATACATAGGCACAGCTTGAAGCAGAGATATAAAACTGAGTATTGACAAGAGACACAAAAATATGAAGATTCTAGTTCAGGACTATCAGAGATAATGATACCTAAACACCTTAACCTCAAACTCATTAGTCTCACATATCTCAATCAATATGGATTCTCTCAGAAATCAATTTTCAGCAGCAAATATGATTGTTAAATAATTCACAAGTTACAGGCCTTCAGGCAAGAAGAGGTTAGAGAAGCAGAAGGAAAGTGGTGATCTTGACCCGAGATGCGATTTCAATTAAAAGAGGAGAGCATCTGTAAAACATAGTTTTATGTTCAAGGTGTCAAACTGTTTAAAGAAAAGAGGATTATAAATGTAAATTGCAGTCTAAACTATTTAAAACAATTCTTATCTTTTGTATGTTAGCAGAGAGAATAATTCAATTGATCAGCAAGGAATGTGCCATTTTAGAAATCCCAGCTAATACTACTGGCATAATTTCTTTTGTTTATTTGCTTTTGCTTTTCACAGTCTGTATTTCGCAGCTAATTTATTATGAAGTCTCAGTGAAAGGCAGAAGTGGTAAAAAACTTCAGGAGATTCTCTCAAATTCTTTGAATATTTCTGACCAAAGGCACTGGAATTTGTGCTTATTATGAATTCTATTTTCTCATGTCTGCTTTTTTTCATACCCGTGTTTTCATATTTGCTACTAGGTGAATGACACTTCTGAATAGAAACATTATTTTAGGGATAGAAAGTCAACCTGGGAAAAGTCTTGTGAGGTGGGATGGTAATAGCACTCCAGCACTTTTCTCAGGGCCTTCTCATGTCTGTTGCAGCCCATGGAAAGATTTGTATTGATCTGCTGAATCTTGGATCTGACTCTAATTATGCTTGTGTAAATTTGGAGTTACATCACTGAAGTTAATGGTATAATAACTATATTAGATTAATTCAAATATTCATATTCAGGCCCTGAATTCTTCAGATTTGTAGTTTAGTTGTGATGTCTGTAGATGCAAGTTGTAGTTTTAACACAATTTAGAAATCATAATTTAATTAAAAATATTTACTAACCTAATTATTTCTATACCAGACATCTCTTTGAAGTAATTATAATGATACATTTTAATCTGATGTTATCTGTATTCTGCCAGGGATTTTTCAATGGGCATAATTTGGATAAATATCAAGCACTCCAAATGCATTTGAATTCAACCCAGGTCAATAATGGTATTACTGTCTGAAGGCCCTCAATGGGTTTAGTCAGATGAGCTGGTGGGCTTATTCCAGTTTTGACAGCACTTAGATGCTCTGATGTCAGATGCCAGCATAACAATTCAAGTGGATGGAAGAATTGCAGTGAAAAGGTACCTTTAGGAGGCACACCTGAGGCTTTTGTATGAAGACCTAATTCCATTCCTAGTCTTCAAAGTGTTCTGAGCTAAGGTTTGGGGTTACCCTGCATAAGACAAAACTTGAGTCCCACACATGTTTTTAATTTCTTTCCAAAGCACCCCATCCTTCATGGCTGGCTGTCAGCCTTCCACCTGCACAAAGTTTCAATTACATCAAAACTAGACTAAAAAAAACGAAAGAGAAATCCCAACAGTGAACCTCTCTCTTCTAACTTTAGAAGCACTGTGTAAGTTCATCATCTCTAAGGTTGTTCAAAACATTAAAACCCTCCACTTTTTAAAATTCTTCAACTACCACTAAAATTACTTAAACCTCTTCTTTGTTAGGAGATGCATGAAAAAGTGAAGGGCTCTGTTTTTCTCAGCTGTGGATAATGATTGAATTGAGTGCAGGAGTGAAAGGCAGCACCTGGCTGCTGGTGAGAAGAGGGACAACACTAAGGAAGATCAGAGAGACAGTGTTCTTGTGTGGTGGTGGGAGTGAAGACTCGATCCCCTTTTCTGTCTCAGATTACTATGAAAACAGAAAATTTGTATCCATGAATAGGGGCATGGTCTGAGCTCATGTCCAGGAAAGTAAAAGAGGGGCCAGTCAGAGGGCTGATGTTTACTGCTATGGAATTACAGCTGACTGCCTAAAAGTGATTTCAGTCAAAAATCAGCTAAAATGAAGTGCAAAAGGTATGTTACTTATGTTACTCTTCTTTTCTATACCTGGTTTTGTGTTGAATGAACTTTGTTTTTAAAAAATATATTTTGAAATGTGATTAGTGGTGAATGTCAGTGAAATTTATTGTACTATTAAAATCCTATTGGGTCTTTGTTTATGAAATGTATTTTCCTGTATTTGAGGTTTAGGGAGGCTTGATAATGAGGCTGTGAAGATTCATGGCCCCTTTTCTGCAGCTTAATTTAGGCTCTATATCAAATATGTAAAAGAACGTTATATCTTCCTGAAGCCTGTTTGTGTGATACATTTTGTATTATTTCCCTGCCAATGTTATTTCTTTTACAAATGCAGAGATGGAAAATGGTGACAAACTGACAAGCTTTGCTTTCTGTTATTTTTCTGGGCTAGAAAGAGTAAATCTGAAAGCTGTTGTGGTTATAAGTTTTATTAAGGTGAGACATGCCCATGGTCACATGTTCACCGAAGATCACATTATTCTTGATTTAAAGCAATAATGGACAGCCAGCAGTGCAATTTGTGAGGAGGTGTTCCAGAGGCCCACTGTCTCTGTTGCCAGCTGAGAACTTCCACCTTCCAGTGTAGGACAGCTGAAGATAAACGTTCCCATTGGAAAGCAGCATGGTGCCCCCAGCCATATGGCAGTGACCTGGCAATGAACTTTATTTAGCTTTAGAGGCATAGCTGAGGGATGCTCTTGTCCTTGGCTGTAATGAACTTAGGAGGATGGTGATTATAGCGGAAAGGTGTTACTTAGATTTTCACAGAGTTGGTTTGATCTGCTCAGCAGCACTGATCACCAGCAGAATCATCTGTCAGTGGGAGAGGCATGGCTGTGGTAGGATCAGTCCCCAGGTGGTTTTGGTCTGTTGCACCAACATAGCATATCTCTTCTAGGGAGTCGTTACAGTGTATGACTTAGGGAAACACTATATATTGCTCTTTTCCATAATTTGGAAGGTCTTTAACTCATGTTTTCTTTGTACCATGGATTATTTCCCTCTCAATGCTCAAATCCTCCACAAGATCCAGGTACACCAAGAGTGGCGTGTAGGTATCTTTGGACACAAGTGCTCTCAATTCTTCCAACACCCTATTTACTAACTTGGTCAGATGGCTGTCTCTGGCCATAAGCAGGAGAGAGCATTTCTGAAGGATGGATAAATTAAAAGAATAGGGTAAGGTGTTCCCATTTGTTACAGATGCATCCTTATGAATAAGAGAAGGACACAAATGTTGGTGTAATTGAAATTAGAACCCTGCCCCAGAAGTCTGTAGAGAAACTGATAAAGATCAATTTTGTTACCTCACCGAAAACTGAAATATCATAATTTGATCTCCTCTTGCTTACATGATAGAAACTCCGAGTAATCCCATTGAAGGCTGGGGAATGACATATGTAAAATTCTTGTTCTCTGATCAAGCCCCAGAGTCTTTGGAAGCAAAAGCTTTTATTTGCTGGCATCTTTCAGATTGATAGGAACGTTAGGGAATGAAACCATCAGATCCATCTGTAAGATCTCTATGAGTGGTACATCCCTGGTTAGAATTGTTTCAGGTAGCGTCTTTGAATCCTACTTCTGTTATGTTTGAGATGTTTAGCCAGAAAAAAACCCAAATCTTTAGGACCAGGCTTTCCTTTCAACTGTGTCCTGGGATGTCAAGAGAACAAAGCTCTGTTAATTGTTCCTCATTGAGGATGCGTACCATGGCATTATAATACTCAAACAATATTCATTAGGCAAAACAATTGCAATAATTATCTTATGAAAAGTCAGGCAGGGTAATTTCTTTTAAAATGAGGATAATCTCCAGAGGAGATTCTGCTCCAGTTTTGTTTTTGTTTGTTTGTTTTTGGCTAAATGGTTTTAAATAGAAATTACTGAGGTGTCAATGACCTCTGGGTTCAATTGAATTAAGACATTTAAATGAAGTTTAAGCAATATTGGTATTTGCTGGGAGGTAGAAAATTGTGTCTGGGAAGCATACTGCACATTTTGTTCTGAAGCAATGGCCAAAAATCAGGTGGTAGAGGGCTTTTAAGCATTTCAGTTATGCCCTTGAAATTTGGAAAATGAGATCTCATCCTTAACCACCCTCAGGATGTTCTGGTGTTTGATGCTTTGAAACATGACGGGGGTTTTTTGTGTGTCTGTGGGGACTCATACAGGCAATGAAAATCAGCAATAGCATTCCTTCTCCTTAACTGTCTTTTGCCTCTCACCTCCAATGTTATTCCTGAGTATTAGCAAAATCCTGTACCTAGGTCTTACGATGCATGATCAGCACAGAAGAAGGACATGCCAGTAGCTAAGTATTCCAAAAATCAAAGAGTCATTTTTACTGGACACCATGATGATAATTATCTTTCAAAAATCAAGGTAATTTCTATCAAGCCAAAGTTCTCCTTCTTTGCATTCAGTACGGTAGTTTCGAGAAGACACCAATAGTACTGTGAGATTAATTCAATACTAGGATGCAGCTGCATTGATCTTTCTGATGTCATTGCCTGAAATTATTACAGGATACAACTAAAAAACAGACCTAGAATATATATGAAAAAGGACATGCTCCAGAAGTATTTCTTCCAATTCTATAATAATGAGTTAGTAGACCAAATCTTTGCTTTGAGAAATCCAACGTAATTTCAGTTTTCAAAAGATTCAATTTTTTTTTCTTAATTTTAAATCTGAAGGGGGTGGGTTGTAGCAAGAAGATTGATTACTGACAGAGAAGAGAAGGCTAGAAGCTGATCGTATACTCTCTTATTCAAATTCATGAATAATTTTCACTTGTACGAATTGCCTGTTGGAGTCCATAGCACTTCTTATGTGAGACAGGATCACTCATGCAAATAAAGGTTTACGGGATGAGGATCTAAGATGTGTTATTACAGGGTAATTTCCTGATACACTCTTGCCTTTTTTACTTCTTTCTCACTAATTTTATAGGTTCTCTTCTGCCAGAAGAGGTTGTTGCATCATTAGTAATGGAGTTTATTATTCCTTTTAATATTTGAAGTATATCTGAAAAAGCTTGAAGGTGTATCCATTTCTTTAGGAGCATTAATATTAAAAGATGCTACAGTCTTTGAGTTATACCATGTAAAATTTTAAAATAATTTTGGCATTTTTTTTCCCTTCCTGAAACTGAAGCCTTTACCCTTATGGGACTCTGATTTACAGTGACATCATAGTCTTTTCAAAGGCGACATTATTGTGTGACTGGTACTGAAATGGTACAGTCCAAAATAAGCAGAACGTAATTAAGGAACAAAATTATTACTATAGAGCAGACTTGACTTGTAGACCAAGGGCTGTATTCTGCTTGCTTTACTTGAACAAGTAGTCCTGGTGCATCTCGTTCAGATGTTCAGCTTTAGCATAAAGCCAGAAAAAAGCTCACATGGAGTCACCATTGTGACTGAGACTAGACTCTGAGACAGAATTATGCATGTGTATGTAGAGGGAGGAAGAAATTGTACAAAATATTCATTTAATCTGAATATGTATAGGAAGTGAATGAATGTATAGGGCCAAATCCTGCTCTCATTTACATTAATGCAGCCCCACAAAGTCTGTTGAGGGTAGAATTTGGTCTGACATTAGCACAAACTAACTTTTACATTTGCCAGATTCATATTTGCTCACAGCATGTGGCCAGCCAGAAATATAAATAAATCAAATCTGTTTCTAGGAAGATTCCAGCAATCCTTTGAAACTTTCCTTCTTTGCATTACAAGAAAAGAAGGGATAGAAAAAAGGGGAGAGGATGGAGGGTTACATAAATGAGAGCAGGTGCGGTCGTGCAGAAGTAACTATTCAGCATATGTAAGTGCAGTTGGAAAATCATTGTCTTGCAGAGAATACTTGAAATTGGTCCCTAATGGCCTTGGTTTTTGTCATATGGTCTTGATTATCAGGCTAAAATTGCATTGCCGATGCCTTTAGTGTGAACGAGATGGATGAATAATTATTACGTGCGCTGAATACCTTTCTGCAAGGAGGAACCAGGACATCCCCTGGTCACTGCAGCTACCATTTCACCTTGCTGTCAAGAAAACTGCAAGTGGCCAATTCATCACTTCCTTATTGTTCTTAAAATATATGTTTATAATAATAAATACTCATACCTGCACTAAGAATGGGCAGTGCAAAACCTCAGCATTGTAAGGAATAGCTCAGCGTTGTGAGACCGGTTATTTTTGGGACTAAGGGGGTGCAAACACCGAGTGCCTTACCCTGTTTCTAAAGACCTTGCTTTATCTTTGTATTCATGCAGGTCTCTGCGACTATATTAAGGAGCAGAATGAATTTCTAGTGAATAAAATAAGCACATACAAGATACACCAAATTAGTTTTGGCGTCTGTTCCGAAATTAATTGCCATCTTTTTCCCTTTTAGCTGTTAAGAAAGGGACTCACATGCTGCCTGACTTCTCTCTGTCTACCTTTGTCTCCATTACCAGTTACTACTACAGTAACAGAAGTATTTGTAATGAGGTTAACAGAAGTCTTATTGCTATCACTAAGACTCTGTGGTATCGAAAAGATCACTCCACCTGGCACAGGCCGCTCATAGAAAGGAAAATGGGATGGTAAGGTTCAGAACAACTCTGAGATCCATGACCATGACCACACCGCTCGTTCATCACTTGAATATTTTCATTAAATTATGGCTGGGTGTGACTGCTGCTTACTCTCTGTGCAATCCTTTGCAATACTGGCAATTAGTTATAGGATCCACCAGTTCCTAAATGATGCAGGTTGAGCCACTAATAGAGCACAACAGCCTGCATTTCCTCTTGGCACCTGATCAGAAGGATTGCATGTGCACAGGGTACAAGTGTTTCAGGACAAGATTTCCACTGTCTGAAGGTTTTTCTAATTAATTGTGTTGCCATGTGCCATTAAAACCCTAATGAAGTGCCTAAAACCAGTTTTGATTAAATAATCAGACAGTCACCCCAACTATTCAGATCTATTGTTTATCTCTTACCAGTTATTTCAGAAGTGACTGCCTATTATGGACCTAAAAAAAAATGTGCATGTAGCTTAAATTTGAAAAAAAAAAGGAAGAAAAAGGTAATAAAAAAAATCACATTTAAGAGAATGGGTTTTAACTGTGGTGTAGTATTGACTATCAAATTCTCCAAATACTCTTCTTGCATGACTAAATTAATCATTGCAAAACAGTTCCCTTGAACTTACTTGTTCTTTTATACCTATATTACAGATGGCTGTACTCAAGTGCGAGGCATCCCTCCACTCACAAAAAATGTGTAGCAAAGTAAGGTTAAATATGATCCAATGATCTGGATGATGACTGGTCAAATTAACATTTGAATTAAACCTGAAGAGCTAGTCTCAATTTTCAGTTTTCTCTCATTAGCTACCCCAGGTTGTTGTGACCAAAGGTGGATTTCTTGTCCCCCAAAGTACCAAAAATACCTAAGGAAAAGCCAAGTGAACTGCCTAAAGTAAGTGCCAGAACAGGATGTGAGGATTAGGACTTCACCCAAGCTTCTGTGTAGCCCATGAGCACTTTCAGTAAACTTTGGGTATTTGCCTGGCCCCCCTTGCCTTTTTAAACCCAGTAAGAAAAGCATCACTCAAGTGGAACTGAACCACTGACTAATTAAATCACTTGAAGGAAGATCTGATGGTGAAAATGAAATGTTCTGCATTTTTTTGGAGATCTAGTCTATATACTTAGGTAGGATTCAGGGGATCAGAATCTCCCCTATAATACCTCATTTATTTCTGTTGATCCTGATCTGCATTGGAGGAGCCTCTGGCTCTTTTGAATACCATTTTAAAAGGCTTAATCTGTACAGATAGTGGACATCAGTCTTAATCTGAGACTGTGATGGAATATTTTTCAAGTTTGGACTTTTTGGCTCTCACAAAGGTCTTGGACTCCTTCTGTATCATGCAGAATTGCAAAAGGTCATGCATTTCATAATGTTCTCCACTGCAATCACTGAGCTGCTTCAGGGTGTAGCCAGAGTTCAGAGCTATGAGGGTGCAAAGAGTTACTGCCTATCCACATGTGTTGCTTCCTGATGAACTTGCTGTGGTAAATTCAAACTGTGCCTCTCGGTAAAAATTACTGGAGTCATCTTGCTATGAATAAAATTCTAACCATAAACATAAGGGATATTATTATGTAAGAGGATGCTATTGATATTAAGAAAAAAAAAACACCATAATAAACAACACAAAAACCCTAGAGGCTAAAATTTGGTAGTTTATCATGTCCCAGGGTTTTCTTTTAACTTTCCTCTCTAATTGAAAAAGCTAAATTGATTGAGGCATTTGAGCCCTGATTTAGCTTTTAAAAAAAGAAGCAGAAGCTAAAAATGGCTCAGCGAAGCAACTGAAATGCTATCACAAGCTCTTGAGATCGATAAGCTGGGGAAAAAAAAGGAAGAAGAAAAGTTTTTGAGTGACAGTGTAAAAATGGGAAATTTAAATACATCTATATGGTTGCATTTTGCACCAATGTGTATTGCATAAAATACATTTTGGCAGTGTGTTTTCACGCAGTCTGAAAGGTGATCTATTAGCAACACTGGATTTGTGTTTATGTTCCAAATTGTAAACTACATTTATAGCAATATTTCTATATTAAGGTATTGAGGCTAGAAATGCTACCTAAGCTTAACTTTACCAATATAACTCAAAATGTAGTTTATAGCACTATAAATAGTAACATTGATATTGACACTTAAAGCAGTATCTAAGTCCCTGGAAAGCTGTTTCTGATGCTAAATGAAAATGCAGGGAACTGACAGTGTATTTATACATACCAGGAAGTACAAATTGTCTTCATAGTTGTCATTGTTGAGAATCTCTTGTGCTAAAGAGTATTTAAATATTTAATGGCATTGCCAAATATTCCAATTTAAAAGACAATGTTTGCATGTATATTAGATACATGTTATTACTATTTATAATAATGCTAACGTCATGCATAAAAATATTAAACAACAGGCATAATGGCTGTTACCTGCTGTTGGGGACTGGTCATTCGTAATGGTCTTTGACTTTGTTCCTTGCCTGTGGTAGGCGCTTCTTTCGTTGTTGTTTGTGGTTTTTTTGGTTGGTTGGGGGTTTGTTTGTTCGTTTGTTTTTTGGGGGGAGGGGTGTTTTGTTGTGTGGGTTTTTTGTGCGGTTTGTGTTTTGGTGGTGTGGGGTTTTTTGGGGGTTTGTTTGTTTTTTTGGTTTGGCTTTTTGTTTGTTCTTTGGGTGGGGTTTTTTGTGTGTGTGTGTTTTTTCTTTTTTGTATGTTTTTTTGGTGGTTTTGTTGTATGGTTGTTTGTGTGGGTGTTTGTTTGTTTGTTTTCTGGATTTTTCTGGATTTGTTTAGAGGTTGTCTTCTATCTCTGAAAAGTCTGGGAATTGCAACCATAACTGCTGGCTTCCCCAAACCCTTCTTTAAAGGAAAGGTCTGTGATAAGGAGCCACTTAATGGCTTAACCTCTCCTCCTGAAGTACACATGGTAAGCTGCTGTATGTGTAACTTTATATTGTTTAAAGAAAGAAGGAGTAAGGGGGATCATCAGTTCACCAAAACCGGATTTTGGTTATTCTGATAATATTAAAAAGTTAATCCGATTTTTTTCCAGACTTTTAATTTAGAATAACAATTGACAAGTTATATCTTTTATGGAGTTCGTGATTGACTGTCTCCTAATTTAAGGCATTAGCTCAAAGCTCTTGCTCAGGACATCAGAAACACAAATCCAATTCCTTTTTCTTTCTCAGAGGTCTTGAGGTCTATTGTCAAGTGAAGACCCTACTCAGTGTGTTTCTGAAAAGGAAAATTTCTGAAGATTGCGTATAACAATCTATCCAACATGCAACATCTAAAAAAAGTATCTGCTGAAATGCAAAATAATTATTCTCAGTCTTTCATGCTGACATTTTTACTTGCACTGGCATAAAAGGGTTTATGTAATTTGTGGCTATATTGCACATGCTGAGTATGACAAGGATGATGTTTTGTGGTTTAGAGTTCTAGGTTTTATTCTCAGCACTCCTAGTGAATTGCTGTTCAAGTATGGACAAGTTTATTTACTGTCTTGTTTTCCTCATTTCTCAGTTAAATATGATTGCTTCCTTTGATGATACCTTTTTGGTATTTTGGTGTATTTTGGATTACTGTGGGCCTTGTAAGAGGGACTCAAAAGTATAAATTATTTTATCTAAGGTGGATATGTTTGTTATGTGTGTATGATGTCAATGTGGGCCTGTGTGTATGTTTTGTATTAGAAGCATTATATATAAGTTCATCTAGGTTTATATATATGTATATATATATATTATGGTGTATATATATATATATATATACACTATGGTAAAGAGTACAAAATGCAATTCCTTTACCTGGATAATAACTATCATGCCATAATATTCCCTTTCAAAAGGGTATTCTGTCCACTTTAATGGAAGTTGAAACTATTCACTTATGTGAGCCAAATTATACCCTTGTAGAATATTTAGTACTCATGTCAAACTGACTTTATAATTTTCTCAAACAAGTTTATGTCCTTACCATATTTATTCACTGGAAATGAATTAGAATTGAAGGATCTGAATGTTCCATGTTGTCCTGAGAGGCAGAGACCCCTCTGAGATGAAGAAAGGTGAGAGGATCCACTCTCTGTAGACCTCCTTAAGTTCTGGCACTTGACGTTTTAAGCTCTTCTGCTCCGGTTAATGGATGGTTTGTTTGTTTGGGTTTTTTTCAGTGCTGTGGTTGTGCCCAAATCCACAAAATCTCTCTGAATCTTAACCAGTTCACTGCCTCATTTTAAAGAAGTAGTAAATAACTGTTCCCTTTTATCAGTGGTGATTCCTCATAACAGATCTATTAGGAGCTGCCATTGTAAAGAGAGATTAGAGCAAACAATCCCTTTCTTCAGTGTGGGTGAAAATGCCAGTAGAGAGGTCAGTTTTATAATTTTTCAGAGATTCTAGCTGTAGATATCTGGGATTCCAATTCAGATCTTTATATTCTTTCTGAAATTAACTTTCATCATCAGAGGCCATGTTTGGTGTCTCTTGTCTAATGTAAGTTGTGGCTTTCTCAAGCTTTTCCCTGAGAAGGTGAATACAGGGTGGTAGATTTTTGTCCATTTTGGACACCATTCAGTATAGTTTATGCCGTATTGGAACAGCATGTTACAATAAATGGAAAGATAGCTTGTAGTGTTATTGCTCTATGCCTTTATCTGCCCAGGAAATAACAGATTGGTGTATTACAACACACTCAGAAAATGCACCCTGGTTTTGGAGTATAGCACTTCTGGTTTACATTTCCTTTAAAATACCTTTGAAAACCATTCATACTATATTCATTAAACATTCTAACAAGTACTCTCACAACAAGATCTTTCAGAAAAGTTAGGGATATGCTTTTCAGGTTATTTTGGAGGGGTTTTCATTTTGGGTTTTTTTCCCCCCCTTCTTTGTTCTATGTTTCTGTTTTATTAGATGGCCTCATCTTCCTTTCCCTCAGAATCCTTTACTTTTATTGTGTTGCATTTTGCAGTTAACTGGCTAATTTGAACTAAGTGGTGGTTTTTACATTTTAAAAAAAGTATATTCAGACTTGTGATTATGCGATTAGTGCATGGAAGATAACATAGGAAAATAAATCTAAGAAAACAAGAGAAAAAGACTAGTTCCAGTATATATGGCAACTGTGTCATAGCTCTGCTGTTTATTTGTCTGAATAATGGACAAATGGCAAAACTCCCATTGATTTCAGTGGGAACAGAATTTAACTCGAAATGAGCAGCTTTCCTACACATCTAATATTCTGAGGACTCAGGTGTTAATTTGCGAAGAAAGATCAACACAGATGGGAAAAGTTATGGCTTGTGGAAGAATAGCTGGTTGAAATGCAGATCCACACAGTGAGGGCCTAATCTGCTTGATGCCACATACCGACTTCAATAAAAGTCAGGGCCCTTGCAAGAATCCAAGCTAAATGTTAGTAAAAAATCTAGAGAGAAGCTAGACAAAACCCCTCACTGGTGTGAAATTGTGTGTTCATACAGCCTTCCACATACAGGTTTGTACATATGTTTCCTTAGAATAAAATGTTAATAAAAGGAAAATGGCATCCGGGAAGACAAAGCATCCAAGGCAACCCATCTGCACTCTTGTCATATGATAGACTTGGACAAACCTAAAGCTGCCAATACAACTGCTCAAGAAGTATGCCAAGGGAGCAGATGCTACCTCTGCAAGGATATTTTCCAAAGTTTGGCATTCAGGATCTTGTGGTTACCAGAGAGGAAGAGGTGAGGACGAGAAGTGGAATGATGTTGCCTTGGCACCTCCCAGTGTCAGCTTTCACGTTCACTTGAGTTAGATCTTTTCAATTCTTTCTTCTTCTGCTCAAGAGAGGCATCTGGTGTGGAAATGAAAAAGGAAAGCAGCTATGTATGAAGGCAGAATAGTGTGAAACTTGATGCTACCCTTAAAGTATTTATTCAAAGGCAAATTCATGAATGTATTTAGATTTGTGATGCATAATCATGTTTGGGTTAGCAAAAGGCCCACAGAGGTACCAAATAAATATGTGCAATCAGAAGCCAGTGGGGATTTTGTGAACTCAAGTGGTTGGAATAGAAGATTGTTAAGATTTTTAGAGAGCAGTCTGAAGGCAATGCCTTTTAGAGAAGAGCAGGTCCTACGGCACCTTTGTTCCCTCAGAAGGCTGGGCATCTGTTCAGGGCACCACATGGGTGATGAATGTCTGAGAAACAAGGAACTGCTTTTGTGCAGACTCTTGCACACCAGCAAGACCAGACCATTCCCGGTGAGACATTGCAGTATGTGTTGAGGGTCCTGTGGGACATGGTGTGGGAAATGGGGAGAAGCAGGAGCCACCATGGTACCACTGCTAGCACCTGATGGGGTAAGCTGGGCTTAGTGCTCTGCCCCTGTGGTCAGCACCACCCACAACCAACTATAGATATTTTCCTTTTTTAAAAAAAAAAGCTCTCTATAGAATTGTTTAAATATTTTTAATTGTTTTCATTCCCTCTGCATTACTATTTTTAAAAGGGTAACTTATATGCAAGCTTTCACCCTTTCAGGTGCATTGCTTGCAGCCCACAAAGCCAACCACGTCCTTGGCCACATCAAAAGCAGCGTGGGCAGCAGGTTGAGCGCCTCTGCTCCACCCTTGTGAGACCACACGTGCAGTACTGCATCCAGCTCTGAGGTCCTCAGCATAGGAGAGATATGGATCTGATGGAGTGAGTTCAGAGGAGGGTCGCAGAAATGATCAGAGGCTGGAGCACCTCTCCCATGAAGAAAGGCTGAGAGAGCTGGGACTGTTCATTTGGGAAGAGAAAACTCGAGGGAGATTTTAAAGCACCTTCCAGTGCCTAAAGAGGGCCTTTAAGAAAGATAGAGACAAACTTTCTAGCAGGGCCTGTTGTGACAGAACAAGGAGTAATGGTTTTAAACTACAAGAGGATCTATTAGATACAAAGAATAAATTTTTTACCATGAGGGTGGTAAAACAGTGGAAGAGGTTGCCCAGAGAGGTGGTGGATGCCCCGTCCCTGAAAACATTCAAGGTCAGATTGGATGGGCCTGTGAGCAACTTGGTCTAGTTGAAGATGTCCCTGCTCATTGCAGAGGGGTTGGACTAGGTGACTTTTAAATGTCCATTCTAAACAAAACTATTTTATGAGTCTGTGATTCACAATCCATGTTGTTATGCCTGACACTTGGCTGTATCTGTGAAAAGGTCCCTTCTCTGAGCTAATCTGAGGAAACACAAACATATTAATGGTTAATTACCATTAAACCATTAATGGTCTCTGTTTCCAAAGGTTTCCAAAAGTTTCTTTCAGGCTTGTGCTGATAAGTAATGTTACAATAATTGCTTTAGGATGAGAAAATGCTCCTTGAGGCCATGTTCTCAGTTTGTATCAAACTTATTCGGCTTTTGGACTAAAAGTGCTTTTAATCAAGCCCTATCAGCAGACACACTAGTAAGTGATGACCTTTGTTTTGTTTTGGGGTTGGAGAAGGGGGAGAAGGAGGCAGCCTAAAACCCGATTCCTGAGGCTCATCCCTGCCGAGGCATGACCGCCCTGCACTCTCACTGTGCTGTGGAAAGTGCCAGCACCTTTGCTCCCAGCCCCTCCCAGGAGGAGAGAGGCAAGTGAGGGAGCCTCAGCCGAACCTCCCAGCTGCTGACAACCACCCTGAGGCCGAGGGGAAGGAGCCCCAGTGCCAGGAGGAGGGCTGAGCCTGTCCGCCCTGCTGTGCTCACGCGCAAGCGAGCTCCATGTTTTCGTAAAGCGGCATTTGCCCTTTCCAGCTGCTGGATGCCACAAAAGGTCACCCAAAATGATCTAAATGCATCGTTTCCCTGGTGTGAAGGATGCAGCAGGGAACCTTGGAATGAAGGCAGTGATTTTTTTTTTTGTCCTGCAAGTGTTCCCTTTGCTGTTATAGTTCCTGTAGCTGAGTGCTGTCACCGGGTTTGAAATCAGCCTCAGCTTGCCTTCTATCTGTGCTGCGCTCTCCGGCATGGCCAGACCCTCGCTCACAGCCCTGGAGTGACTCCCTCAGGTGTGAACTCCATGACTGACCAGGTGCAGACCCAGGGACTGAGACCTTGATCTCGTTGGCTCTCCACGTTCCTGGAGTGTTGCAGGAACTCCAGCTGGTATCTGCCAAGGAGGAGGTTTGGTAGGATTTGTTTGACCGGGGGTTAGCAGTGTCCTGAGCAGAAAACCACAGGAACCAAATCTTATTTGCTAGAAGTATAGCAACCAAGGCAGATCATCCTGTCTCGTTGTTTTTATGTGTCCCTGAGTCTAAAGTCATTTTTAAAATGTGAGTGATGCAATTTCTTGCATCTTTCATTTAATATGCTGCTTGGTAAACAGTGTTTTAGATTAGTATATTTGTAATTTAAATGAAGACAATACATCAAGTCAAGTCAGAAAAGAAGGAAGAAGTTTAAGGAATGATTGATGCCTCTTTCAGTGTTATGCCCTCTTCAAAAAGAAAAAAGAAAGCATAAGGAGAGGTGAGAGGTGAGATTATTGAGGATCTAGTGGGGTAAAGGAGAAAGAGAAAAACTGTTGTTAATGGGCAGAAATACACTATTTTTAAAACCACAGTCAGCTCTGATAGCTGAATCTGTTTTCTTCAAGCGCACTAATAAATTCTGCCTAATTCATTTTTTATTCTCTCTTGGGGTCTGCTTGCAGATTTGCCTCAACAAAGGAAGCATCATGTTACTTCTTTTAAATAATTGATGGCTCTTGGTCCAAGCCAGCTTGAAGGAAATTCAAAAATAGGTACTGATTGAGTAAATACCCTGCCTCCCCCTCTGCTCCCCCCACCCGCATCCCTTATTTATTTTTGCATCCTGGGTGACTGGCAGTTGCCGGTGATGTCATTGAAGCTTTGGGTACACCCTGCACTTAGCAGCTCTGATTTCATTTATGTATTTATTTATATTTAAGAAAAGGAGAAGCTGTTAATTGTAAACTGTCTGATGGAGCTAAGAGCCCTTAATAAATCATCGGCAGTCTTGTGCCATAACAACCAGGGGTGGACTTTAACAGGTTAAGGTTGGAGTCAGTACCAAGAAAGGCTTTGGGGAGACTTGCATATATTCACACTCTTCTTCTCTGGATGATGTGGTCTTCTCAGGGCACCCCTGGATCAGTGTTTTCCACCATGTTGCTTGTTTGCAGGCTTTGTCATGCCGCCTCTGAGAGCAGCATTGTTTCCTTGGAATAAGTAATTGCACTGGACAACATGGATTTGCTGAAGCTCTGTGATGTCATTTATAAAGACTCACCCTTTGTAATTTACCTTGTAAGTTTTTCAAAACCAGGGTGGTCCCAATTAACAACAAGAAAACCCAGCAATATTTTTCTCCTTTTTTTTCTCTAGACTTGGAGAGGCAGCGTGCTCCTACCACAAATATTGCCGTAGTAAGAACATTTTTGGTGTAAAATACTGCATAGGAGAAAATAGTGGCAGAGTTCTCATCTACTGGGTTTTGCAATTATACTCTGATTTGCAGTCCGCCTGATTCATGTCTCCCCAGTTTTGATAGCAATGAGTTAAAGGACTGAAGAAAAGTTTGTGGAAGGTGGCTTACGTGTGAAATTGTTATTCTTCCTAGGGTTTTTTTTTTTAAGCTATGTCCACGTTTCATAACGTTAATCATGTAATGTTGAGTAAACGATGCTCAATTATAAAGGGGGCTGATGTCTCTAGAAAAAAATAGGGATTTTTTTCTGGTTTTGTTTTTTCCAAACAGGCAAGTCCTACAGGTCATCTTGATAAAATATTTTAGTGCATGAAAGCAGCACTCATCTAGTAAATAACATAAGGTCTTCTTGGCTTTGCAGCATTAGGTGGGCATGCAGGCCATTCAGCTAAACTACTCCAGGGTTCAGTTCCTTGGAGAAATTGTCAGGTATTTGCTCTGATGCCGTGCTTGTCACCCACACTCACTGGGTGTTCTCTGCTGCCTGCTAACAGCACTAAGGCCATGGAGCAGTTTGAGCGCCAGCAGCCATAGCAGGATCAGGCGGGGCCTTTCCAGCTGGAAGAGCAGAGCACCATCAGGGGCATGTCCACATGAGTAGGTGCAGATGGACCGGAGCGGACTGAACGTGGCTTGGCTCTGGTCTGGAAGCCATGGAGCTATTTAATGCAATCCTGTCATCAGGCTAATACTCTTATTATGTGTTATTGGTTAGATCTAGAAGCTCCAGTATGAAGATTGATCTAAAGTAAGCATAGTAAGGGCAGATAATCTGATTTACAAAGAAAGTTTTCTTTGGGAAATGGAGTGATGGAGACAGGTCTGTGTATTTGTCCTCTTCCCCTCTGCAAATGAACCTCTGGGGTCTGTATTTAGGGAAACCAGAGCATACGGGGAGCAGCATGGAGACAGGAGTTCAGTATTTGTAGGGCATTACAATCTAGGCAGCGAGAAGACAACGCAAGAATGAAACTTCAAACAATACCCAAAAATGCCTGTCAAAACAAGGCATACAATTGCATATTTGGATATCTACAAAGGGCCCTGTACTTTGAGTAGTTCCTCTGACCAGTGTGGTGCACAACGAGGTGTAAGAGCTTTTTCAAATGGAGTATATATGCAATTTTATCCAGAAGACTGCAGCATTTGGAAACTTTTCTTCTGTGTGGCGAAGTTTGCAAACAGAATTTAGAGATGTTCACATTGTCTCTTTATCTGCCAAAAGAATTGGTTAAAATTGCTTTGGTGGTGGGAAAACTTAAAACCAGCACACCAGCTTGCTTTGTGTGTTAGTACAGTCTTTTGTCATAGAGGGAAGTCTAAGACTTGCTGAAGGCACAGCATACCAAGGTATATCTATTAGTGTGTGCTTAACTCTTGCCTGGGAACTTTTGTTAGATGCAGTGGCCAGGAAAATTGACCTCGTGGGTTTTTTTTGGGTATTTTTGTTTGGCTGGGGTTTTGTTGGGGGGTGGCTCATGACTCCCATCACATACATATGTAAAGCTGCCAATCTACTGATTTATCAATGGAAGAAGCACTTAGTTGGGAAAAAGGGGGAAGCCTTGTAATAACATAACTGAGCTTTGAAATCTAAGCTGCGTCAGAAAATATGAGTACGTTATTGGGACCCTTCTATCTGTGAATGTATTGACATATAGTGAATATCATGAGACAAAGTAAAGCCAGTTTCTCTGATGGCTGGACTCTCCAGTTCTAAATGCTACTGCAAGCATTCTGTTTGGGAAGGGAAGCTGAAAGTCTCTCAAGGGTACATAGAAAATGCTGATCCTGAATGTATAAATGGACACATTTTAACCCTTACGTTATTAATTATTACCCATGATTAATTGTAATTATTTTATTACTACTCCAAACCCTTGGGTCAAATTGCACACTGAAGTTAGTAAGAAATTTGCTGAAGAATGCCTTGATTTGGTATGTTATCATTTTTATATTGAATATTGGACATTATCAGTTCCATTGAAGAGACCAACTGCTATCATGCCATCAAATTACAGGATATATTTGGGTTGCAGGCGTAACTCCATTTCTTTCAGTGTCATCAGATATAACTGTAAATTTAATGCACAAAGGGAAAGGGGAAATAATCCCTTCACCCACAAAGACATAAATTGTTACCCCATGCTAAAAAGTGCAACCTTAAATGAACCTTACGTTCAGGAAAATTCAGTGCTTACATTCAGTGTATATGCTCTTTTCAAGGGGACAGCAAGTACTTTCAGATTAGTCTGAATTACTGAGGATTTTCCAGAGGGAAAGCTGGATACCCCCTCCCTCTGGCCAGCCCTACCTTCCCACTGCCTCTCTCTGCTCAAGTAACCAGAAGAATCTTTTTCTTCTGAACCTATAGCTTGTAATATACATAAAAGCAGAGTTTGCTTTGATCCTGACAGCAAAACGTTTATTTTTAAACTGGAACTGGGCTGTTGTCCAGCAATGCTCTTTCCTTTGCATCATGCCCTGGGTTTCAGCTCCACAGCCTGCCTGGGTGCAGCTGGACCTGCTGCAAGAGGGACCTGACTTGATGGGTCCTGCTGAGCTCTCTCCCTCCCTCTCCCCTCATTCCTCCTTCTCCTCTGGTTTTGAAATTCAAATTGAATGCAATTTTCAGCTCATTTGAGCCAGAATATACACTTGCTGAGCTTCAGTGGCTCTTAAATTCAAACTCGCAAGAGAAAACAGATATCATCTGTCACCGAGGGTGGGAAAGGGTGTCCTCCCCACATTTTATTCATGGGAGACAGGGCTGCATTGACTAATTCCAGTCTTTCTGACTAATCACTCACTGGCAAACTAATCAGCTAATCGATGCGGCTGGTTTCTTGTAGTTTGGTCTCTTTTTTTCAGAGTGTGGTTTTTTTTTTTTGTTTTGTTTGTTTGTTTGTTTGGTTTTTTTTAATTTCTCCAGCCTATGTGGTATTTATATTTAATGTCCTAGAACTGCCCTAGCTGGAACACCTGTGTCCACATTTGACTGTACCCATTCGTTGCTGGTCTCATTGTCTCTATCACAGACTATTCACTTTAAAGAGCTACAGATGAAAATGCCCCAAATTGAATGGTTGGCAGAGAGGGCTGAGAGATTTTCAGAAGAAGATTAAAAATGGAAAGCAGCAAAGGGAGAAAAAATGTTAAATCATTACTTGTTTTTACGTCAGCAGGTTTAGGACCAGGTACATCTATGGGGTACATACCATAGCTACTTACTCTATAAAACCTGCTTCAAAATAACATGTGGCAATATCTCATGAGTCATCTCATGGGTCCTTGCTTAAAAGTAAAGAAAAAATACAACTTGCTATTTTGCCTTACTATTTTTTTCTTTTTTAGTATTTTTGAAATACAAAAAGACTCTTGCAATGAGGTCCAGCTCCTGCTTTTATTGTTCTCCTTTACAAACTTATCTTTCATTTGGCAAAAATAGCATTGGTTTAGAGATTGGCAACTACCTTCAAAAGGAAATCTTGCAAGAAACAGCAATTTGGTAGGTGTAAGGGCAAAACTAAAGTACAATCTGTGCTAGTAGAGAAAATAGGTTACTTAATCTAACAGCATGATAGCATTTTAATGCTGCTCTGAGCAACATCAGCTTGTCACTGGCAAAAATCCACAACCTGAATTTTTGTTGTAACAAAATCTACATGCAATAAAGAACGTCATAAATAGATGGGACATCTGCAAATGGTGAGAACATAATAAAGTCAGACTGGGAAGAATAGCAAACACCGTGTTGGTCCCTTAATTGTTTTGTATGTTCTAAAGCCCTGATGTATTACTAAACCTGGCTTATGGTTGGAAACTGCTGTTCTTGAGCTTTCTTGGTGCCTGTTCCTTGTTCCTCATCCTGGGCAAGGGTTTGTGTACAATTAAGGCCCAATCCTACAAACAGTTTTGTATTTGGTATGCTAACATCACCCAGACTGAAATGAAACTCTGGGGCAATGTGTAGTTATCCCTTCGGTCACCTTATGTGCTTCCAGTTTATTGTGTTGTAATCGCTAAAAAAAAAGGCTTTTTGCTGTGGACTGAACCAAAGCAAAGATTTAGTTCAGGCCAGCAAAGACTGGCCTGTGCAGTCAGCTGGCCTTCTTGCAGAGACAGATGCCTTGCACAGAAGCCACTCTTCTGTTACGGCAGAACTTGTGTCTTTTATATTGGAGAGTTACTGGCAAAAAGCAGGGCTGAGGAAAGAGGGCACCATTAGTGTGTGATCGTAGTAGCCCAAGCTCACCTTTGGGACTGGGCCTCTTCACAACAAAGGCACTGTTGAGTTACCTGTATCTGATCACAGTGAAGTTTAGAGAGGTGACAGGCACACTGCTGCCAGGGTAGCAGGAATTGATTTCCGATGATCTTTGTGGTCGTAAATGTTAGCCCTGATGCGTTTACAGTTACTGAAGTGGGAGATTTTGGAATTTTTTTTTAATTAGGCAATTAGATTCAGGTTAAGCCCTGTTTTAACCACCTCAGTGCCCCTCTGAATCTTCCTCTTTGTCTCTAGTGGCTCTGTTAGACATTGACACTGACCTGCAAAGCTGGTACTACAAGGCCTTATAAAGAAATTTGATATTCCTATGAAAGTTATGATGATGTATGTAAATCAGCTGCCATATCCACACTGTCACCTCTTCAGCTGAAAAAGAAGGGCAAATCATTTCTTTGGTAGCTGCTGAAACCGTCAGCTGCACTGTCATTAATACTCTCCCCTCTTTCCTGGAAACTCAATATGTCAGCTACCTGGTGTACCCTTTCTCTTCCAAGAATACATCTCTCCATTCCTTCAAATTCTTCTTGAGCTGGGACCTCCCACCAGCCAGTTTATTGTTCTTCTTCTGATCCATTAGTTTTTCCTCCCATTCTTTTTTTCTTAGCCTCATGTGTTTTTTATAGAATTTTATCATGTGCTAATGATCAGACTATCTGAACTCTTTCCAGGAGTCTATAAAGCAGTGTGTCCAACTGCTATGATTCCTTTTTTTTTTTTTTTTTTTAACCTCTCCTCTTTTTTATGAGGAGAACAGTGGGAGGTAAAGCATTGGGGTTTGAATTCTTTATATTGCTGTGGTAATACACCATCATGACCCCTGTTACCACCTGCCTTTAAGGCATCTCCCGGACCATGCTGTTTGGACATTGATGCTGGATCTGTTCCTCAGAGAGGTGCCCAGGTTTCTTTTGCTGCTCTCTGAGAAAACAGTCTCCATATGCTATCAGTGCTCTGAAAGAGGTCTTCCTGGTCCCTTTCCATAGATGCCCTTGCTGAACTTTCTTGTTCTATACCCCCTGCTCTCTTGCTGCTTAACACTGATAGTCCCAAAGATCTTCCATCATCAGTCCCCTCATCTGTAATTGATCCTTCAGGAGCCACATGGCAGCTAAAGCACTTGCACACAAACTTTATTCTGGGATTTGGATAATAGAAAATACTTTGCTTCGCAATAGTACAAAAGCAATAGCAATCCAGCTGAAATAAGACGGTCCTTATCTTCTTGCTTGGGTGGATCTCCCATGCACTTGTCCACCTTCTAGCTCACAGCCATCTTTCTTTCTTTGTGCTTGGGCCATAAATGAAGCTTTCCATTCCAGAAAGAAGCAAAACTCTGACTGTTGTCAATAGACATTGTCATCAATGGGATTTTTTTTTTTTTAAGTCTTTGCAGCTCACCTTTTTGTTGTGGCAGATATTCTCATACAACTGCTTACAAGTAGAGGTTGCACCTGTAAGTTTTCCACATGAGTAGACTCCTGTGCACCTCAGGAATCCAATTAGAAATTTCCACATAAGGAAGAAATGACTGGATTGCAAGTCACAAAGCTCCTAAAATTGTTGTCCCATCCTAGAAAAAACCTCTTGGTATGTCTGTGTAGGTTATGCATATATAGGTGTGTATCCATAGAGAAAGAGTGATATTTTATGATATTTCATAAGTAGCAGATTACTTGCTGCTGTTCAGAGGTTCCTGGGTGACCTGTCAGTCCTGCTTGATTATAACAAGCTCAATAGAGACTACAGTTTCAAAGGAATAAATAAGTGCCAACCAAACTCTGGATGTTTTTGGTATTGAACCTATAGTCAGGTGTTTGCTTTTAATTTTGTATCTACTTTTAAGAATATGTATGTTAATCCTTCTGACTGGTTCTTTAATATACTCTCTATGGGGTTTTTTTTGTATTTTCTTTCTTTAAGGTGCTTCGAGAAATATAGTAGTAAAGGATCAAAACTGCTCTCTTTGAAATTATCTTTAAAACTGCTATTGACTTTAACAGGATTAGTGGCCGTGTTAGGGAGCCTGAGAAAGTGGTCTTACAGCTCACACAGCATCTGACTCCTAAATAACAAACCTCGTCAAGTCAGCTATATCCGAGTCACGTTTTGTTCCATCCTGGCACAAGCCAGACTGGGACAACAAATTGTATCACCAAAGAGGCATGACATTAGCCTGGCATGTATTTTTACCAGGCTTTGTATTGCCATGGCAACAATAGTTTTAATTATGGAGAGCCAAAATGCTAAGTTGTATATCAGATGGGGCTCGGTTTTCCCTGGGGACAAAACTCTGATTAGCCATTGGAGGAAAGCTTTGTATCTTGGTTTTCCTTCCAGGCTGGATTTTATTCTCTGCTTTAGCAGACGGTTTGCTGTGTTCAGAGCGTGAACTTGGAGGGGCTGCAGCCAGCTGGAGGACAGTATGGAGGGAGATGAAGTGACCCTCCTGTCTCAGGGGCAGCCTGGCACCGTGCTGGCTCGTGTGTTTAGGAACAGCTCTTTCACTAAAGGACTGCTCTTGGCTTCCCTCTAAACTGCTGGAGATCTGCAGATGTGGAAAAGGCTGGTGTGAAGTGATGTCTAATAATCGGCCTTGACAATGTTTGAGATTCTGCTTGGGGGACAAACAAGGAGCTCCACTTCAGCAGTAGGCACGAAAATTTGCAAAGCAGATCCACATCCAGCTGTGGGAAATAAATATGTCTGCATGGTAGAATGCAGGTCAGGAGAGGCTTTTTTCACAGTGGCTTAAGTCACTTGTCCGACTGTCACCCGACAGCAGTGACCAAAAATGTGTATGTCAGGGAATTCATAACAAGAGAGGGAAAAATTGGTTGATGTAAATCAGTGTCATATATGTACATATATATATGTGTGTATGTATATATATATATATATATATAAAATCAATTATGTGGCCTTCTAATGTGTTAATTTCCTTGTCTGGATGAATGGTGGCCCTTGGTGGTTATGGTAAGGCTGTGTCTGGGTTTGTGAGCTTCCTGGCAGTGTTTGAAGAGTAGTGAGGTTGGAGAAGAGACAGAACTCTTGACTTTTGTGTGGATCTACTCTGAACACCTGGGATCCCAAATGTATATTTTCATGATTGCAGGTCTGAGGCAGTGTCACCAGGAGATTATGGCTAAAGATCATGGTATCACATAGAATGAGAGTTGCAAGATCACACTCTTAACTAGAAATTCAATTATTCAAATGTGGTTCCAGGATGCAGGGGGCTCAGCAAGCATGTAGGCTAATATTTAGGCTTACTGAAGCTGTAATCTCACTCCTTGCTGTATTTCAACAGCTTTTTTTACAGCACACAACCCTGAGCAAGTAATTCAGTGGTAATTGTACTGTCGATTCACTAATACTTCTTGAAACTTAAGAAGTCCCACCTCTAAGATTTTGATTTTGGAATTCATAAATTAAGCCCTTTTATGAAAGAAAATAAGAACTTTTCTGTTGTTTTTAATAAGATTTTACAGTAAGTATGGCAACAGCAAGTCTGTCAGTCCCAGCTTTGCTGCACGTGTGTAGCTCTGTGCTTTGAGACCCTTGAAATATCTGGTTTTAGGACATCAGCAGGGGGCTAATGAAAAGGCTTTGTTGATTTTAACGAATTGCAAGCCACTGTAGCCAAAATAAATATAATCTGCTTTTTGGATTAGTTGTCACACATGATTTTACCCACTAACAGTGATTAAAGAACCCTGGTGGACCAGAAGCATAGCTGCTCTCTGGTGACTCTTGCTAAAATAGCAATAAACAGAAGTAAATAAAGACTTAGGGCATTAGTTATCTTTAATAAACAGTGACACTGCATATTATGTTTTGGGGGGCGGCTTCAAAAACCTCCATTGAGTACAGCAGTGTCACTCCTGGTGCAGAGAGCACTGGTCATGTTAGGTGTCTGGAAATTCTGGCAGCGAGCAGCATTCCTTGTACCACTGGCCTGATGTTGCTCCTCAAGAAGTGCAGACCCAACCACACACCTCATGGACACCTTCATCACTCAGCCTTCTTCATACAGCAGCAGACATCAGAAAAAAAGCTGAAAATATCCCAGACTGGAGGATTATGACAGGAAAATCAAGGGAGTGTTAATTGCTTGTGTAATTCTGCAACCTACGAACTGCTGTAAATCCATCCAGTAAATGAACAGAGGGCTGGTGCTGGTCTCTCCTACCTCTGTCTTTGCAAGCTGATGAACAGAATTACTTGCCCCTGCTGACATCTTTTATCCCTGATATTTTCCCAGTAATCAAGGGTGGGTGTGTTTCCTGATCCCCTTCACATTTGTTGTGAGAGGCAACAATTACAGTTGATGGTATTGTAGAACTCCTTTGGACTCATTGTTGCTTTTAATCAGAGGATAGAAGAAACAAAACAAACGAAAGCATGTTCTTTCTTCCAAGAGGGAATTATTGCTGCAGTACTGAATGTTGGAAATGATTTTAGGTTCTGTTGTAGGGGGTATAACATCTTCCTGACAGTGGCAGGGAATGGAGGAATTTCCCAAAAGGAACACAGAAAGTTAGGGCTTTTGAAATCCGAAAAAGAAAAAAATAATCAAGGGATAGCAAAACATGAGAAATATTACTCTAAGGAAAAATCCTAGCAAAATAGGGAGAGGGTGTGAGCTTTCTAATGAGTCTTCAACTTGTATTCATCTGTTTCTAATTGTACACCCCTGGAAGGCACATGGCACTGTTCTACGAGGAGTTTATCTTTTACATGACAGCTACAAAACTTCAAACTCATCAAGCAAACATCCTCAGGCTTTTTAAGAATTGTAAACTCCTTTTTGATGTATGGAGTTAGATTCTTATTTGGTGTTTCTGGTGAAGTTGTGCAGCAGTTAAAATCCACTTCTGGCTTTATAGTCTCTGGAAAAAATACTTGGATATCATGCTCAGGAAGGGACTAAGACCCACCAAGGACCCATCCTTCTCTTGGCTGGCAGTCATTAGGAGTTTGGAGACTTGCCCGATGGTGTAATTCAAGTCTTGACTGCATATCTTATTGGTTAAAAATAGGAGCCAACTCCAGCTCATCAGTTTTGCTAAGAAACTATTGATTGTGATTAGCAAGCTTAAAAATAATTACCTTGTGTGTTCATTGCTATCTTTGGACATACTCTCATATTCCTACTGTTATAGAAAGTATTGAGCAGCACAATAGGACGATTTGATGACTAAGGTGTTACACTGAGTGGGCGGGAGAAGGGTATTGAGCACGTCTGAATTGTTCCATCTCCTGGGCATGACACAAAAACACAACACCTACACAGGGGAGAAAACCCATTGGCCTTACTGGAAGGTACAAAATAAGCTATCCCCCACTCCCTTGTTGCCATGGTGGAGGGTATCCAGTCATTCCCAGCTGCAGTCATCACTTCCACCACTTTGGCAGGAGCGGTAAAACACTGGTTTGCTTAGCACCTGGGGAAGGGGGGCTGAGTTTCACCTGGGTTTTAACACCTACTTGAAAAGCCTGATGGTGCTGATTCATACCTGCTAGCAGCTGACCCTGAATGCCTGACTCAGTTAATGATAACTGAAAGGCTGTCTGTCTTTGGAAGTTGTTGTTCCTGTAACAGGGACAGTTGCAGCAAGAGATGAATTTTTGTTACTTACAGTGCTGTGTACTCAGGTGAACCAGCATCCACTTCAGTCTGCTCAAGCCTGGGCCTCCTGCTGAGAGTGTGAGAAGAGCTACCTATACCTGTCAGACTCCTAATGCAGGTCAGTAGCCACTTCAGGGGGCCACCTTCCCCAGGCTTTAACTCTTGAGCACCTCTGGAAAAGCTGATTTCTTGCCATGTTGTTCTTCTCTGCTGAGGGAGTCAAGGAAGAGTAACTTCTCCATTTAAGTTTGGTATCAGCAGCTGAATGATGAGACTGCTGTATGGTATATACATATGTGTGTGTATATATATATATGTATATAAACATATATATCCTATGCCTATAGAGTCTCCCCACCTTTTTCTTCAGGTTTTGTATCCCCCGTGGATGTGTCAGCAGCTTTAAAGCTTACTAATCTGTGATGCCTACTTTGAATTTGCATTTTCAATTTATATTTCTCCTCAAGATTTACTCTTGTATTGGTTTGGTGTGCACCAGGGTCACCCTTAGCAGGCACCTGATGTGCTGGCAGGGACATGCACTGTAATGTGGGTTAGAATACCAATTACATAGGTGTTTTGCAACCACGGATGCTTGCTGTGGGGCTGTGCCTATCAAACTGAAGTCTCATTGCACAACCATAGAGTGACGTGTGGGCAGGGTGCAAACTCTTCAGGCCACTTGCAAGTAATGTGAAACTGCATGTGTCTGTGTGTCCAGGAGAGGGATTTATCCCGTCGTTTTTTTCTATTAGTGGCAGCTTTTGAAATTCAGAGTTAGAATTTATGGGAGGGCAAGGGGGGCAGTGGGGGGAAGCACCTCTTAAAGCATTTGCTAGTGCAGTGGTCTTCATATTGGCACAGGTGGGAGAGATCAGTGCTGGCTTTCACCAGAGTTACTGTTCCTCATGTGGGTTTTGGTTTTTGTGATTTGTGTTGCTTCAAGAACATAAAGAAAAATGAAATGCAAGGCTTTGGTACGGTAGCAAGGGAAACTGCGGGCATGTTTGCTCTGGTCTGTGTCAGAGGAGGAGATGCAGATGGACTGCAGCTGCAGCTCTGGGAAAGCAGGGCTGGAACAGGAGCCCTGAGGGCTGGCTGACGAGCTGGGGAACCTGGTGGGAAGGTGCAGCTTTTTTCCTCTTGCTGCCCTACAAGGGATGTTACGACAGCCCCGAGGAAGGTCTGGGCTGCATGGACTGAGAGCAGGTGATGGTGTAGGAGAAAACTTCACTGACAGGAGTTTCTGACAGCAGCTTTATGCACTAAAGGTATTGTCATACGCTTTTAAGACCTTCTAAGTGACTCTAAATCTTTGTACTGCAGTAATTTCTCTGTAAATATCTCTGTAAACTCTCAGTAGACTCATACATGTAAGCTATGTATTCTAAACAATTTGCTTCAAAAATATTTGGGATGATTGAGAAAAATACTGTTGGAAGAGCTATTTCTTTCCCCTCCATGTTTAAAGGGGCTTAGACTTGAATCTTTAAATTCAGCATCCTTTATTAGCATGATTCTGGGACTCTCTAGGATTTATATAAGATCTTGAAACATTTAAAATATTTTTCACATATAAAAAGAAATTTTACAACTTTAAAATTTGATCTATTGGGCTGTAGCAGAGCTAGAAGTGAATGTTGTATCGCTTTCCTGTGGTTTGAGTACCTTCTCCTTCACCCAGGAGACTGCAACATATTTTTTTTTGTGTCTGGCTGTCTCAGTCTCAGATACTTACATGGCTGCAACTACGGCAGTTTCTGAATGTTTCACAACACTTCTGGGAGAATATTATTATCTTCAACCTATTATTGGCTCATGAACCTTGAGTACCTTTCTTTAGGACAGATGAACTTTGACAAGGTGTTTGGTACCTTTTTTGGAAAGAAGTACATGATTTGGAGGAAGTTTACTAACAGAGATAAGAAGCAACTGCGGGTTTTGCACATCAACAAGGAACACTGGGCTGAAATCCATCAAGTCTTGGCCCTGGAGAAGCTGAGCTAGTCACAAGACCCCAGTTTACTTATTTGCCTTGTGAATATAGCTGTTATACAGCCTATTGGCTATACGTGCAACCTGTGATCTTACACAGTTTTTGGGTTTTTTTGTGTGTTATATTTAACACTCTTCTTGTCAGAATCAGTGAGAAACAGGGAGAAATACTTCTGCTTGTAAGCAGTTGATGGCTCCGAGTCAAACTACAGCTGCTAGCCTGGCAATAATTTGAATTGTTGCAAATGCATGGAAAGAGTGAAAAAGGAGATATAGGGAAAAGAAAATAATCATCACCAGGGACATTTCTTCAGGATAATTTTGTTAAAAGTTTATGTTTGAAGTGATGTCATCCTTTTCTTTCTCTGTATTCAGTTGTCCTTCTGAAGCTTGGCATAGTTATTCTGATGCACAGCAAAAATGTTACATCAAAGGTGAATGTTTGAATCCTGGTTGAAAAATAAAACAGAGGGTGGCGGGACACAGAGCAGGGGGGAGAACCCTCAAATGACTAAGAGTTAGTTCTTGAAAGTAAAATATAAAAGAAAATAATAATTTCTCTCCCCTGACAAATAGTTCAAAAAATAGCCAACAGTTTGGATCTGGTATGTCACGTTGCATACAAATGAAGAAACTGTCACCATCGGTTTCCTTTGAAACCTTTTCATCTTATCTTCTGTAGTAAAGGGCATGTGACTCGATCAGGGCTTCTCCTCTCCGATACATAGCCAGCGTCCTGATCTACTGAAATATCTGTCGGGTTTCTCCACTCAGTTAATACAATTTTTTTTCCCTTTTCCTTCAGTGCCTTTTTCTGGGGTGAACATGATTCACCCTTCCCTCTCCATCCAGGAAAACTAGGTTCCTAATTTGGTAATTTCCAGATAATCCTATATATTATGGCTTAGTCAGTAGTAGTCTTATACCTGTTTTCTCTCCACTTTCCAGGCTGGCTTTTTTTTCTAGAAAGAACAGGAAGGTGGAATTACTATATTTTGTAAAGACCCATTGGGCATTCAAGTCTTCCGAAAAGTCATGAAATATGTATTCTGAATTAATAAAGGATTGTTTTGTTTCAGGGTACCTTTAAATGGACGATTTGAATATGCATGATCAGTAGTGTCAGGGACAGCAGTGGAAGGAAAAGTTATGTGCGGACCTCTAAAACATATTCCTTAGAAAGCACAGGTTTTGTGAGGTATTTATAGTTTTTAATACAAGCTATAATAGCTAATGTGCTTTCTTTGATTAATGTTTTGGTCCAGAACTTGTGAAGTCAAGGAAAATTTTCCCAAAGGGCTAAACTTTGCTACTGGGGCAATTGATGGCAAAGCTATTTTTCACTTCTCTACTGTGAGACTGCTCTGTGAGGGAGAGTTGAAATACGAACTAAGCCCTGGGAGGTCTCTCTGGGCTCCTCCTTGCAGAGTAAAGGCCAGAATAAAATATCCTTCAGTCCATATGTCGCCACCCCTGGACTTTGCTGCAGAACTCCTGATGGAGGACACCCATCTTGGTGGTTGCCCCAGGATGGTTTCTGCCCCTGCTGGGACCCCAGGAACTAGTTTACAAAATTTTTTTACATTTGCACCAGAGACAGAAAGTTTATAATGATCCCCCCTCCCCCCTCCCTCCCTTCCTTGTGGATAATAAGCAGTGATTGAGGTGCCCAGGAGTTTCTCTACCCAAACTTGCAACTTAGAAAAAGTGCTGGAGTTGCTGAGTTGAAAGCAGTGTTTAAATGGGTGAAGGTTACTGGGCAGTGTTTGCACAGGAGGTCAGACTGGGCAATCTCTCTTAGCCTGCCGCCAGCTAACCCCGGAGCATGCGGTGCAGCCTTGCAAACAGGGAGCTGTCTAAGAGAAACCCAAAGATTTCCTAGTACACAGGAGCAACTGGCTTGGTGGTGGGCTGCCTGCTGGCCAGAGCAGGCTCTGCTCCATTTGGTTTTCCACTCTTCTTCTGTCATCGGCATGTCCCTGTTTCGAGTAATGAGCTGAGAGAGACTGGAAGAAAGCCTGCAGCGTGCCAGCTTGTCTGGGAGGTGCAGCTGGGTAAAGTGCAGCAGCAAATCCTTTGCAGTGCTGGTACTGAGAGTCATTTCACAGAGCGATTTTGTTCAGTGGTTTTAGTGCTGCAAACAGTTAGATGCACTTACATGGTAAGTGTCCCTCTGCATGCTGTGGTGGCTTGTGTCTCTGTTCCTCAGAGCTGGGAAAAGGTGGCTGTTGGACTGCTTGTACAAAAGGGTCTCTCTTGCAGTCTTTGATCCTGTGAAAATCTTTTGGGAGAACCAGAATATGTGGGACTAGTCCAGCAGCACGTTCTCTTATTGCTGAAGTTCTCCACTCTTAGCTCCTGGTTTAACAGAGCAGGAGAGCATGTCAGGATGTCCTGCTGGGTCCCAAATGTGTTCTTAGGATGCTTTGGTTCTTGGCTAGCAAGAAAAGGTAGCTAAACTAACTTGACTTTGTTTCACCTGAGGAATTTGGTTCTTCCCGTATTTGGGGCTTTTCTCTTACGTTATCTGTTGTGTGATGAGTAAGAGCTGGTGTTCAGAAGTGGTGCCTGAAGAGTGATGAGTTTGGTTGCTGAGTGGAGCTGAAGGTCCTAAGAGTTGGGATCTTAGAATGCAAATAAAATCCAAAAATGGACTTGCCTTTTATCCATTAACACAAACACAGGTCACATGTCTTAATTATCAACAGAGGTAAAAAAATCAGTCTTCCTGATGTTCCTCAGGACTGCTAGTTCAGTATATTCTGGATGCTTCAGCTCTGGAGTGTGAAAAGGCAAAGACAGAAACACCCAGAGGTTGGTCCCTTCTGCATCACCTGGAGATGTTTGCAGCCTCCCCAGCACTGTTTGTCTGGGGCAGGCAGCACCTCAGCAGCCAGCTGCCAAGCAAGAAGACCTGCTGGTGGTGCCAAAGAAAGGCTTAGATGTGGCTGATGATAACAGGCTACTGCTGAGACCCCCGTCTCCCCTGGCTGGTGGGAGAAGGATGGTTGGGACCTGATGGACTCACTGTTTTCCCCACCAAGTGAGGATGTGGGGGAATGTGATGCTTTTCACTCAGCAGAAGGGCTTAGGAGATCCAGAAAACCACCTATTTGCCTTCCAAGGCTTACTCTGCAGTCAGCATAACTTCTCAGGAGGAAGGGATTTTACTGCGGAACAGAAGGTTGGGGAATGGAGTGTTTGCAAAGGGAAAAATATTTATAGGCTGAGACTTGAAGACCTTTTTGGACCTGATCACCTCTATCTGTCTGCTTTGTGTACAGGAGGCAAGTTATTGGATAGTTTAAAATGTTGGCTATTTTATAATAATACTAATAACAATTTAAAGATTTTCCCAGCTGTTGGAGGATGCAATTTTTCTTTCATAGGCCATTATGTATGCAAGACCAATTGGTAAACTGCAATGTACTGTTCTGTAATTATTCTCCCCTGTAGCTTTAATGAGGAGATCTGTGTGCAGTTTGATGGGAGAATATACTCTGCCGACAGCTACACTGAAAATCAAGACAGGTGTAATCTGCTTACTGTAGTCTGTGAATCCTCACCATGTGGCTATGTTATCTCTAGTGCATGTTTATAGAAAGATGCTTGTAAAAGGATTTAATTTAATGGAATAATGGTAACTGACACTATGAAAATGAAGGGGCTGAAATAATACGGTGAGCAGAGTTGTATAAACACTAAAGCAGATGATTAAAAAATTGCTATATTACGTCACTCAGTTAATATTATATGAAAGGAAAATACAAATTAAGCTGTGTTATGGACTAGAAGAAAAAGCATTCTTTATTACTAGCCTAGTCTTAGAACAAACTTTGGAGGAAATGTATCATTTTGGGATATGTATGCAGAGATATCTGGTCAGTCCTGCAGATGTGCATGGCTAACACTGGAGCTCTGCATGGGCCTGAGTGGAAAGAGCAGAATATCTTTTAGAAGGCAGATACTCTGCTGAGCTGTAGCCAAAAGCTGCAGCTTTCTCTCAGGTGGAAGAGTGGTTGTGTGATGAAAGGACAAGTTAAAGCTTTGTTTAGGAACCCACTCTGTTTGTGGTAGGGAAGCTTTAAGATTCTCACACATGATGGGTCTCTGTTTCCTTACCTGCACAGTAATGATACTAATAAACTATTAGCAGAAAAGCAGACAAAATAACTTCTTCTTTTAAAGCCCACTGAAAAAAAGGAACATCTCATTGCTAGCAGCAAGGATTGTTAATTTGGAAAGATAAAATGCTTAGGCAGAAGTGTGAATCTAGTTCTTCTTTTCAGAGGCTGAAAGAAATAATACCCGGTCACTCTCCATGGATGTGATTTATTAATTATCAGTCATTCTTAATCACTTGATACTGACATATATCTAACACACTGGAGAGTTTAATATCGGAAAGAATACTTACTGTGATTTTTTCTCAGCAGTCCATTTTTAAGTGCTGGGGGAGATAATGTGGTGCCAGCACTTTGGTATTGTGTTTCAGATCCTGTGTGACTCTGTCCTTGAACATGGAGCAGGAGTGCACAGAGGGTGGCAAAAAGTTGTTAGCAAGAGCTATGCAAAGTGTGACCATCCTCTGCATTGAATTCTTTGAAAGCCTTTGGCTTGTAGAATTCGCACATCTCATGACATTTAAGTATTTATTTTTTAATATTTTACCTTTTATGTGGTAAGGTAAATGAGTCTGATTTATTATTCCTACCAAGGATAGTGGAAGTGCATGATTGTACTTACTATGTTACTGCAACAGTCAAAATGTGTTTAAAAAAATTACTGAGAAGCACTTCTGTTGGAGAAAGATGGGTATTGGATGGGAGTTGGTCATTGTTGTTAATTATTCTTGTTATGCTAATCTTGCTCAGATTTTTTGAGTCTGGTGATTGTACTGATAAAGGAGCAGCCTTGATTTCTTCACATATGTTATAGTTACTTGTAAAACTGGGCTCACAGATTCCTCTGAAGCCTTTACTGCTCCTGCAGAACGTATCGGTAGTTCCAGCAGTTTGATCACAAATGCAGCATTTCTCTCCTAATGTTGTGCAGGTTGATAAAACAGTTGCCGAGCTGGAGTCCCTAAAGAAATTATTAATTATCTGGTTAATGTGCATCAGGCTGTGGGAGTTTGAGATTAATCACCAGTGCTGGGATGAGTTGCTGAAGTGGATTTTGGTTTTTCGTCTCCTGTCACTCGGTAATGGCTTTTCCTTCCTTCACCATCAGGTGAACAGGTGCAGAGATGCTGTATTTTCATTTTCCTGTAGTCGGTAACAGCCGGTGACCAGGAGATGCCTTTTTCTCAGTCCTGCTGCATGAGCAGTTTACAACATGGAGCGCTACCTGCTTCGGATGTTCCAGCTGCGGGAGATGCTCCTACAGCACAGAACTGACCTGAGCCTTCCCAGATAAACACATTTGAACACATGCGCCTGGGGAGGGATGCCAGGGAGGAGTGTTGGGCTGAGCTGGGTCTGGCTCTCCTCTATTCCCCAGGTCTCAAAGGGATTGACTTGTATTTGGATGTGGAATTGCAACTTGACTCCTATTTCGAATGTATTTAAAGTACTTGGAATTTTTCAAGAAGTGGACATTCAGCATGCCTCCTTTGTTTAATGCAACATAAGAAAAATGTGCTCCTTTACTGAAAAGATACAGAAGTGGTTCTAGCTCAGTCTTTAGTGGTACCATCTTTAAAGCCAGCGGGCTACATAAATATTCAGACATTGGACAATGAGTTGGACTCCTTTCCAGTGGTGGTGGTGAATCAGTCAGGGCACTGAGGTACAATACTGCAAGCACTTGTCCTGCCCTGTTAACCATCAGCAGCTGCATCAGAAATTGTTCAGTGCAGCCCTGATGTTCTTCCAGAGGTCCCTACTGTTTTACATACATTTGCACCACACAATGAAGTGATGAAAAAAATGAGGAGTAAATTTGACAGTTGTGTTGCTACATGTAGATGAAGCCATTAACAGCTCTGCCCTGGGACCTTTGGCTGGAAGGGCCTTTAGTTTTAGTTTTAGGGACTACTCATGAGAAGAGGACAGAAGGTGAGATAGAAAGAGCTACACGCCTAAAGCAGAGTTTGCCTAGGCCAGGGAGCATCTTCTACTTAAGAGGGGAAGAAGCTGCAGACAACAGCACAACAATCTTTCGCTAATGTGTGCTGAGGGGCAGAAGCAGAGTTTGAACTTCTTTCTATTTGTAAGCCCTACTTATCGAGATTACTTCATCATCTCTAACGACAAGTGTTTTTTCTCTCTGATGAAGTCCTGTAAATGACCACAGCTACTGAAACTCTGAGATGCATGGCACTTGAGACTGGAGACCTGTTTTTAACCTTCTATTTGACTATGTTGTATCAAGCATTTGGTTGGGGGTTTGGCTTTGGTTTTTTTCTGATGTGAACATGTAGGTGTTGGCCTTAATCAGCTTATGGGTTGTGTTTCTTCTTGGCTGAACTAGTGTTTTTATTGCCCCTTGTGAACTGAAAATTTTTGATTACCTTGCCACTTGAAGCAGGCAGAGATATATTTGAGATTGCATTGCATTACTCCATCCTTGGGCTTTTGTTGTCCATATTGTACTATCCCAAATCCCTCTTCAGCTAAAGATGCTACCTCAGGAGGGGAGGAGGTAGGTGTGCAGTTTTCAGAGAATTTGCTTTTTATAATAGCTATGTGTTCCACTCTGGAATCCCTAAACAGCCCCATGATGGCATAAACATCCATTTGTTTGGCAAGCTATGTTATAACTTCACATTAAATGTAGATGACCCATTTGTGTTTGAAACCCCCTAACCAGCAAGTCAGCATGGCAGCAGTGGGGCTTTAAATGTTAAGCAGTCTTCAGGGCTTCAGGTTGAGTATTTGCATTGGAGCTGTTTGGGTTTCTGTTCCTTGCAGAGCTTCCTGTGCTTCTTGTGATAACTAAACTCAGGTTTACTTTGTTAAGCTCAGCATTTCCCAGCACTGAAGAGATAAAGGGGAAAATAAGACCTTTAGGAAACAAGTAGTAAATTTCTGTTTGTGTGGGGATGCAGGTCACTCTCTTTTTATGAATTTTTTTGATGATGTGCCCATTTCTGTATGCGTGGTTGTGTGACCATGCATGTAGGTGTGCTTGCCCACAGTGATGTACAAAAGTGATGCAAAAGCTGGGAAATGTGTGAACCATAAAGACAGTAATTCACCAGACTCTTCTGTAGCTGTTGATCTCTGGTGCTTAAAAATAAGTAGAATAGCAGATTTTCAGATGAGTAAATTGTGCAAATTCATGCCTAATTTACATGTATGATCACCTTGACTGCTTGTACAAATCAGGTAATTGTGCATGCAAATAGCTAATTAACACAATTAGCCGATCTGCTGATGCAGCCCCAGGATTTTTAAGTGCATACTAGCCATGTAGTTATCATACATCTGCAAAGCAGTTGTATGACCAAGATCTAAGCCCTCATAATTTAGCAGCTGGAAGGGAGTTCCTTATTTTTTAGTATCATGGGTTTTGTCTTTGGGGTTGAGAAGTGTCTGATGGGGGTCACAACTATTACTGCAGTTGGGATCCAAAGTCACTTGAACTTAGTAGAAAAATTTCATTTCAAAGTAGAAACTCAGCGTTGCTGCTGATGCACCCTCCCAGCCCTGTAACGCGTGGCAGGCTAGCTGTTCTGGTGGCATGAAGGCTGCAGTCGTGCCCTTCCCATATAAATTGTTTCATGTGAGTACAGGGCCGTGCTGATTTTGCCCTGTGCCTTCATAAAAGTACCCGTGAACAAAGCTTGTTAAATGCCACCTTACTACTATTTTTAAGTAAGCAAAGTATTTTGGCTTTTAAGGCTGCCTACCTCCTCCACCTTGGTAGAAAAGCATTTACTCAAAAAAGGATTAAAGGACAAGTCTCCTGGTTTTATCTATTTGTCAGACTTTTCATCCTTAACATATTTGACTGCTAAGCAAAAATATCCAGGCAAGTTTAAACATGCAAATTGTTGAAGTGTTGCATCTGCATCTGTGGTCACTAAATATGAATCGGGGGATTTCAGAAGTGTTACTCCCATCTCTGTTTCTATTATTTTTATAGCTGTTATGGGGTAGCTGAGTGTGCAGAAAGGTAACAACATAATCTTCTGAAGGCAGGTATTTCTTGAACTATCTTTTAAAAATTGTTTTCTAGTTACAGAAAAATTAAAACCTGTGTATTAGATTTGTGACCTACCTAATATACCATTTGCTCTCTGAATTTCCTTTCTTAGAATTGTAGTTTTGTTTTGAAACAAAGATGGAATATGCCAATAGCACATAACAAACCAGGATTCAAATCCTAGCAAAAAGTTTTTGTTCAAGACCACATCACTATATATCTTTCATATTTCTCACACAGATGTCTGTGGTATGTAGCATTTTCCTTACTAAGGGGACTTGAAAACACATTGAAAAACAATGACTGAGATGCTGATTGTGCAGGGACTATGTTGGCAAAAGGAGCACTTTGTTATGTGCTCAACAGTAACACTCTCATTTCCTGAAAATCACCTCTGTGAGCGGAATTAAATGTGGCTGGGATATGTCTTCAAAAAAAAAAAAAAAAAACTGCTTTGAAATGTTTTACTATCATCTAGGTGGCCTGCAGTCAAAGACCCAAGGGACTTCAGTGTAAGACATAGTGTAAAAATAAAAAAAAAAAATCCTTTTTCTGGTAGAGCCGCATCCATCTAGTGGTAGTTGGGTGCAGAATCGGATGAGAAGAGTGCCAGCCCTGATGTGGTCACAAAATTTCTCCTCTGAGGACCAGAGGAGAAATGCTTCTAAGCGTGTACAGAGTAAACACTGCAAACATGGAAAATCCACTTGGAAGGTACTGTTTAAAAAAAGCAGAATGAAAAGCAAAGTAGTGGAGACCTCCATACTTCTTGTCTGCAAACAACACTGTGAAGAAGTCTAAAATCCACAGATAGCCTCACTTCTTTATCAAGCTGTGTAATGGCACAATTTGAGGTAGGAATTAACACATGCTTCCCTCAAAAAAACACCCAAACACTAGCAACCAACCAAATACCACCATCCACCCACCCCAAGAAAAATACCGAAATCCAAACCAAACAAATAAATATACCAAACCAACTAACCAAAAGAAGTCAAGGCTTCAGTGCTAGTTAGCATGCTGATACCTGAGAGCTCATCCAGCCCACAGCTTGCCTCTTATCAGCTTGTGTGTCTGCACCCTGGGAACAGAAGGGAAGAGCTGGAGCCTTAGTTTGTGCACAGGCTCTTCCCCCTACTTCCAGTCCGTGCTTTGCAATTTAAAGATGCAAAATTCACTGAATGACAGATGATGATTAGTGAGTAGCTGAGGCCTATCTGCTGCAAAAGGGAGCTGGGGAGGAAGACTTTATTCCTGGCAGTGTCACGTCTTTTACCATGCTACCTTTTAAAGGAACAGTGGCAGCTGTTTGCTAAACATTTTATTTAGAACTTTGTTTTGGCAAAAGCAACGTGACTCTTATAACTGATTATTTCTCACTGAATCTTAAAATGTAAAAAATACCTGGCTGTAAAAATCGTTTCCATCATCCATGAGCCAAAGTTCTTCATTGACTGTGCTGGTGACCTGAAATTGAACACTAATGGAAAATGCTTTTAAATGGAAAACATGAGACTAAGGGAGAAACAGAACTGAAATAAACTGAAAATAAGACAATCAAAGCTATGTAGCTCTTCATGTTGGGACAACTTAAATCCTGTTTTTCCCAGGAAGCAGAACTGTTGCAGAACTGGAGCCAAGGGCATTCAAATGTCTCATAGGTGTGTTCTGTTTTTCCTTCTAACCTGGCTCTAGATGTGAGCTATACAATGCCAGTCAGAAAATGAAGGAGCCATTTATTGAACCACTGAGAAGTGGGAAGGACAGAGGAGATACTTAGCTCTGATGATGAATTTTATGCTTTCAGTTGGTTGAAATGCTGCTAGTATCCATGAATACAGGCTTAAAGCCTTCGGTGAAACCTTTGGAATTACCTGTTATTTTAAGAGACAGTCCTTTTTTCTTTGGATCATCTATGTCCTGTTGAAATCAGTGGGAGAATTTCTACTTGTGATGGGATAAAATTTCCAATCCCTATTATACTTCCTTAAGGACTAAAGGAAAAGGTAGGGTTTAGGTGACCTAGAATGGCTAGTGGGCTTTTTTAAGAAAGGATATACCTGCCAGGCAGTGAGGTGGCATACTACAAGTTCATATTATTTTTTTCTGTAGTTACTCACAGGCACTAAATAAACTGAAAATGCAGTGGTGATGCAAGTGCCAAATTGCTGAGATATGCAGATGACTTCTCTCCTTGCCCTTTCCTGTTGAGAACCATAGTGCCAGCAAGTGAGACAGCTGATTGCCTTTGCCTGATTAAGGGACGTTTGAGGAACAGCTCATGGCTGAAACCCTCTAAGATGGAGTTGATGATTGATTGTGAAGAGGAGGAACGTGTGCTAAGAGTTGGTAACCACAGTTTATCTACAAATATGTGCCTGCAGTCACTCCCTCTAGCCTGCAATTCAGGAGCCTGCTTGAAATCTCTCACATCGCGATGTCCTCAAAGTATGATCAACATTATCTCTAGGTGATCAGAAAATTATATTCCCTTCTGGCAAAAGATGGCCTCTTCCTGGGTGTTTATACCTTTTGTCTTACAGCCCACAGCCATTTGGTGTCCTTGGACCTGAAGACAGTAGCACTCAAGCTAATCTCTTTTGTACAGTGTGTAGAAGTGTTGGCTCCAACAGAGCAAGTCTCTGTGAGCATCCTAACACTGGCTTCCAGGCAGTTTTAAATCCTGTTTGAAATCCTAGGTGTTTATCTTTCAGTTTCTTTGTGGCTGGGCCTTGCTTGGGTATTTTTATTGAAGCCCTGTGACAAGAAGTGTGACGAGTGGCTTTGTGCTGCTAGCACAGTGGAGTGCTCTGCAATATCAGTGCTAACATTTTACCCCCGAAAGAATCTTCAAGTGGAGTCGTGGACAGCTATTCAATGAGTTTAAGTGACTTTGTCTCGGTCATTTCAGGTTTTTTCTGTTTCTATCAATTGAAATCTGTCAAAATCCACAGCCAGTGCAGAGCAAGTCTGTGCTCCAGGCAGGTTTTCTTGTGGGATAGTCTGAAATGGTTACGTGGCCTTCCCCCCAGCTTCCCAGTCACACATCTGGTCCTGTGCAACGAGTGCACGTTTGACTTCATTCTTGCTTCTCTATCACAACCACAGGGTCTCTGTTTACGACACAAACAAAACACTGCTCGAGTTCTTTGCATTGTGAAGGGGATGAGAGAAGCAGCACCGATGTTTCCTAGGTGTGATGGTAGTAGGGTCTGTATGATCTCTTGATCCCCATTTCCATGAAATACAGGCTGTTACACCCTTCAGAAAGCAAAGGAAGCATGCCTTGTAACAGACAAAGGAAAAAGAATTGTGCTTTGTCCTGCAGCACCTTTATTTACATAGTTTATCCTGGGAGCCTCAAAGCATTGCTAACTGTAACACAAACTTGGCACACAATGACTTACTTTTCCCAGTGAATCAACAGGCATACTGTATTGACATTTAAGTTTTGAGGTCTTTGTATATCCCTGGTGCAGGAACGAAGCTCCCAGATCAGCTGCTGCTGGCGAGGAAACGTAGATGCATTATTAGGGATAACTGGGTTTATCTCCTTTGACACTTTTCTGATATCTCTTGATCATTAAGGTCTGGATTAAGTGGAAAAAAACATTGCTTGCATGGATGTTATGTAGCTCATGCCTCAGATCTTTTATGAGAGAGTTTGGGTGCTTAATGTCTGCTAATTCAAAAAGAAAAATCAAAGTCATGTGTACAGCTTCCTTCTGTCAGGTGCTGAGATGAGGGTTAGGTGAGCATGCAACAAAAACCTGGATATTTGAAAGTCACATTTCCAGCTGCATTTAAGAAATTGTAGATAAAACACCTTGAAGAGGAAAGAACTGGTTTGAGCTGGTTTTGCATTTACCTAGTGGGTTTAATGAGGTTTAAGGTGTACTATTCTGCAGCACTCTTGGGAAAATAGTCATCTGTATTTTCTTTCCCGTGAACTTATATCTTGATGTTTTTGTGAAGCCCTGCTGTGTGTTAGGAGCTTCCCAGCACTGGGAAGAGATGGTTCTCTAGCAGTGGCATCAGCAGCATTGCATGGATCAGAGAAGGTGCTTGGCAGCCAGCTGGTACTGCAAGAGTGTAGGAAAGTAGGTCTGTATGTATCTGGCTGCCCAAAAAACTGTACTGTTTTTTGTACAATTTTACGGGTTTTCAATATTTTGTTCCAAATCCCTACTCCACTGAAAACACAGCTATTATTTATAATCAAGAAATTAATGGCTTTCACTCTGAGCCCACAGCAGGAATCAAACACTCCTGTTTTTGGGTTTGAACATGTTTCATAGGAACTCAACAGGTATTTCTGGGACTCCCGAGCTGATGAAAGATCAGGGAGGCTCTACCACATTGCTTCACGGTCATAGCAGAAATACCATGGTAATTTTGAAAGACCTGTCCTAGGGATTGATGGATTTAGCAGCCTGATGTGCCCTAACCAGAGCAGCCCTTTATTTGTCCTGGTTTGTTCTTCTTCAGCACTTTTCATCTGAGGATTACGAAAAGTGGACTTCACCCTGGGAAGCTGTTACTCTAACCATTTATGGACAGAGAACTGAGGCTCAGATAAATGTGACTTTCCAAAGGTCACCTCAGGTGCCAGTAGCACAAAGAAAGAGCTGAGCATCTGTTTCCTGAGCCCCTACGTTTTTTTGCCCAACATTTTCTTTAACCACGTGGGAGGAAATCCACTTCTACACAGGGTCTAGCACAACTTACGTAAGCAAGGATCATGTAAATTGTCAAGGAAGACTTTCTGCTGGTGCTGCACAGAGGAATAAATTGGTTGAGAACGTTGTGGGCTGCTTCACAAAAGACAAATGACTGCATGAAATTTGATTTGCAGAGAAATTTTCTTCCTAGGAGAATGCAGCACCTCAGCATAAGGAGATCTGCAAGCTAATGATGTAAAAATAGCTTGGATAATAAAAAGCTGGTAAATAGAGGTATGGTAGCAATTGGGATGTATGGGAGAGACAGGCTAAACTGATCTGAGTTTATTATGAGGAATTTATTCTCTCGAAAAGGTCCCCTGATTTAACTCAGTCAGTGCTGGGTCACTTTTAGCTGAAGCAGAATATTTATTTGTAGAATATTGAAGTCATCTTCCTATAAAAAAAAGCAAAAGAGTGTCCAACTGCAAACTTGAGCTCACTCAGAATAATCCAAATTTGTTTTGAAGGACTTTGGGGATATAGTTCCTTCTGAAGATTCCCATTCTTCTGTATTTTCTTTGCCAAGTGAGTAATTAGTTACTCCTTGATTATTACTTATCACTTTATACTTTTTCATGGAGACAACAAGGGACTGTGAGGCTGTTAATAGCTATGCTCAGATCACCTTTCTTTCTCAAGCATGTCTTTATTAGTTTAAAAATAACAGTGGGAGTGAAATACTTTTAAGTTCCTGTACTTTTTTTTTTTTTTTTTTAAACTGAAATCCTGAGTTGCTTCCAGAACATCCTCAGTGACTACCTGAAGTACGTCATCCCATTTTTCTTGCCTGGAGTCACTACACCCCAACAGCGCTGATCAACAGCACCGCACGCAAAAGCTTCACTTTAAGCGGTCTTAGTCTCTTTTTCATCCCATAGTTGAAAATTGTCTTTCATCTTTTCAGATGTTCCTAAACATGGCAACAAGCGGGGCTCTGCAACAGATGCAATTCTTTCTAGGTCTCTAGGTAACATTTTAACCTGTGTAATGTTCACAGCACAGCACCGTAAGTAATATTCCAGGAAATACGCTGCCGCTTGTTAAAAAGGATAGGACCCCAGAGATGCCTTTAAATATGCCTGTAAAGTGAGAGGTGCCAAGAGAAAGATAATATGGCTGATTATAGTTATTTACCTTACATTTTCATTCGCCCTTAACTGGGTGTAATTTAGGGGCATGAAATCTCTTATTGGAAGTGTATTTGCATTAAACAGCTCTAAGCAACCATGAAAGTGCAGAAGCTGAAAAATTGACAGACTGGGTTCCTAGAATCCCAAAGTAGCATTTTTTTAATAGGCATACAAACAAATCAAATAAACATGTTTTGCTTCAACGATTTAAAGAATATGGTCTTTGGAGTAATTTGTCTCTCTCTTTATTTTTTTTTAACCTATCATTTCTAACCTCTTCATTGCCTATCTCTAGTTTGCAGCTCCTCCTAACAATCTGCAGCAATTTCCAACCCAGCTGTTGTGGTTGCAGAGCATTGTGCCTTTGTTTAGCTTTCCCTGAGCTATCAAATCAGTCTATAAAGGGGATTACCTGGCTAGTGATGTTGTTTTTCAGGTCTGCACTTTTTAAAAAAATTGTTTTACAGTGGCTCTTCCTCCTATTTCTCTCCCAACACCCCCCCCCCCCCCCCCACAAAAGAGAGCTTTCTGAAAATCAAACTTTACAGTTGGATGGAATCAAGTCTTACAAGTGAGCACCTTTTGTTGGCTTTGATAATCCCCTTCACTCCCTTTGCAAATAATCATAACCAAGTTGAAAATCAATCAGAATAGTGGATCTTTTCAATCGGGTTGTGTTTTTGTAGCAAGACTTAAATGTTCATGTATGCTTTTAAAAAAAGACAAACACCTTTTTCCTCTACTGTGATGGCATGTGCTAGGCTTGAGAAATTTATGATCCAACTGTGTGCTGTTAAACAGGTATGATCTTCCACCTCTACCCCCTAGCAGTCGGTCAGTTCTTTTATAGCCATTGCCTCTCCCACAAGGCAGTTTATTTAACTGATGTTTGTGAAATGTTGTGATCTTTGCATGAATGGAGTTATTGAAGTGAAAAGCATTAGCAGTATTTATTTCAGCAGGTTGCGGAATTAATGACTAAAGAGGAAAAACTGGTAAAACTTGCTTTTTATATATACAGTAGAATCCTTAAGAAACTTAATTTATGCTTAAGAACGCAGACACGTCTGTCTGAATTTATGTTACGGTATGTATGCTCTGTTTGGATGTTTTCTAACAAGTGTATATGTTATTGAAATTTATCTGTAGTATTCATTTGATAGTGTTTTCTTTTGCTGAGTGTTAACTGGAAGCTAGTGTCTGTCTTGCTCTGCTCAATGCAAAAGATATATTTACTGTACTTGAGCGTCTTCAATTTTGGTTCTCGTTTTGCAAACACAGTACATTTTAATTAAGGCTTGTCACTCGAGATCTAATGAATACATTTACTGTAATGTCTCCATCTTCAGGAGGTGAATTTGACTTCGAAATTGTCTCTGTCACAGAGGGGCTGATAATATCAGTTTAAAGATTACTTCTTTTCCTGGGGAAGAACAGTTCATGTGGTTCACCCAGCTCTTGTTTAGGCAGTACTTGCCTAAAAGGTCGCAGAATGATGTTTATTGCAACATACAGGCAGATAAGAAAAGTCTCTGAAGACACATATGTACGTTTAGCTTGGAGAATGTACCTGCATAAGACTATCCTTAAATTTTTTTTTCTCCATGTTTTTCTTTGACATAGTTTCAGAGGTGGTTTATTGATTATATTTGCTAAGATAAAGAAACTCCTCACCCCAAATCATGCTTCTGTTGGCATATGAGAGGACTTTGATCAAACAAACAATGAATTGTCTAATACACACAGTAAAAAAAAAAAAAAAATAATTCCTATAAAAGCTGGTTTCAATTGACCTTTTACCTGTGCCTGTTTCTACTCTTGTGGATGGGGACTGTGCAGGAGAAGAGTTGTCACCCCTCTGTGTCTGTGACTCGGGTTACTGTTGATGTTAAAATTTCTGCTTTTAATGTCAGGTCAAAACCATAAGTAAGTTTACTGTCATGTAAATGCCATTTTATGCCTTGTTGTTGTGCAGGAATGCACCAAAAAGTGAATTTGGGGTCTTCAAGATAAGGAAATGAAGTAAAGCCTCAAAGTTTTTGCCTTTCATTGTTGCTGTATCTTAAACTGAAATATTTTTTCAGCTGGTTAAAGCAAGACTATATCATGGTGCTGTCTTCTGATATAGTGTTATGGTGAAAAGGCTTTAGCTCCCAAGCTTGTTCCCCAGCCTCTGCTACCAATACAACTGTGTTACACCCACCCTTGTTAGAAAATGCTGGATTTTGCATGAAGGAAGAGCCCAGTGCAGGCTTGAGTTAAAAGGGAGATGCTGGGGGGACCCCACGGGACACAGAGGTGCCCAAAAGAGAAGTCAGTGGGGTGGCTGCTTGCTTGTCATCCTCAAATGTCCTGGTTAGGGACTTACTTGGCAGGTAGCATGTGATTCACCTGTGATCATCCAGTGCAAACATTTGGGAAGTGCTATTGCACCTGTTCTGTGTGTGAGGAATCACGTCATAGTGAGAGCAAAGCCCAGATTTTGAAACATACACCAGGCACGGGTGTCCTCATCCAGGGTCCCAGTAGAGCTCTGTGACAGCTGACCAAGAGGACCAAGGCTGCCTCACCCAAATCGTGCCATGGCACTCATCCTTCCCTCTGCCAGCCCGTCCCCAACGCAAGGGTGGCAGGAGCAGGCTGGGGACCAGGATGGTTTGCCCTCTGGCCACCACTGCAGAGGGGTGGGCAGTTAAGTGCTGTGAAGGGCCCTGAATGGGCCACCTGTGAGGTGGTGGGTTATGCTAATGACAAACGTGTGTCACTGATGGGTATGTGCTTTTTTGACCTGCTTTAATTTTTCTAGCTGGGCCTTTAATTGCCAGAGAAAGGTATAGACAAATGCAATAAAAAAGCCAAACAAATCAGAGCTCTAGCAAGGCTCTTCAAGGAAATACGTTTTAGAAAGACTTTTTTTTTTTTTTTTTCTTAATTAATCGGGATTTTGTTGTCAGGCTAAAACAGACTAAAAATAAACAGCTGTATAGTACTTCATTAAGCTGCCTGCTTGGAGTGATTTTCCCATTGATTAGTCTCAGGGCTAATGCTGGTTCATTCCTCATTTCATTGCTAATTAACATCAGCTCTGCTGCTGACCACTTGACCGCACTCTGTCTGTGAACATGTGCTGGTTTGGCAAGTAATAACTGCTCCCTCCCTCTTAAAAGAGAGAATTAAGGGACAAAATAGCTATCAAGAGTAGATCTCTGCTTCTACCATAAGGAGAGCAAACTGGAAAACCGTATCAGCCTGTAAGAAGGGTAATAAACATAGTTTACAGAGCACAGGAGTTTGATTGAGGAACTATGTAAATACAGATGATGAGCTCAAGCTGCCATATGAATTGACAAGCTTGGCTCATCTCCTGTCAGTTGAGTTGATTCAGACTCTTCTGGGATGTTTGTGGTGCACATTACCTGACCCAGGGGCTTATGGCCATCGGAAAGAGGGCAACTTTGGATAGGCAGCACTTTTCCAAATCTCTGCAATGTTCTCGGTGTTCCAATAATGAAATCTATTGGCAGTGGGTATGGAAAGAACAGGAAACAATGCCACGGTTATAGCTTTGTCAGGCCACTTCCATGCAAGTGGAATATAGATGAAAATAGGGGAATGAAATACTAGAATTGGCATGGATGCACTGTGAGGAAATATCTAACAACTTTAATAAAATTAGCAGCCTCTGTTCTGGGTGAAAAGGTCAATTTTTCCATAAAATCCAAGTAAACTGGCATTTTGGAAAACATCTACTAATCTTGGCACAGAATAAATAACATTATCCCGAAGTCTTGGTTCAATTCCAGATCACAGCATTTTCTTTTAATTGAATTGGATATTGCATTTCATTTTCAGAAAGTCCTCTTTTTTTTTTTTTTTATTCCTACGTTTTGAAGCATTCATATCTCAGAACTAATCAGAAACTCAGCCTTATACAAATCTATCAATCAGAAACAGTCACTGGAGAGAGAGCTTGCCTGAGTGATAATCCTTTTCTACCTACTTTTGAGCAGAATCCTAATTCACTTGTTCATCAATTATATATTTTATATATTTCCACCGTTAATTTAATGGATTTAGGGCTCAGTCTTGCAAACACTTCTGCACGTGAGTAACTTTATTCATGCGAGCAGGCTGCTCATGTGAGTAAAATTAACCATGTGAGATATTTGTCAGATCTAGCTTTACAGTAGTTGTATGTATCCGGACACAAAACCATTGCCTTCCTAATGTTCCTTCTTGGATCTGTCATAATGAAAAGCATATTTTACTAACTTGAGTAAAAAAAAGAAAAAAAAATCAAAGTATTAGTAAGTGTACTAATTATGGTAAGAAAGGAGGCATTCCTATGCTTAAGAACATAACCACCTTGGGTCAGGAAGGACTGCCTGCTAAGTAAGTACTGCATGATTGGTTACGTCATGTAGCCTTCATGGATGGTTCTGGAATTGGCCTGAGAACAGAGGCAGAAGCGTAGAAAATCCCATGTTATTGTCAACTGACTTTAGATAAGGCTAAGACCATGTTGTGCTGCAGACTTTGCTCAGTTGGAAAATGGAAATGGAATTTTGATTCTTGTTCCCAGGATATATCAAGCACCTCCTCTGTCTAAAAAAGATCCCTATGATATTTTTAGCTTTTCTCATGATGTTTCCATTTCTGGCCCTGTTCAGATGCAAAACAAAACAGCAAACAAATATTTATGTTAATAATTAAATAAATAAACCAAAGAAAAATATTTTCTTGGATCCTTTTAAGCTGTAGGGAGTCTGGTTTGAGGGAGTGTCTTGCCCTGTAGCTTTCTTTTGGTAGGTTGGTAGTTACACTCACATTCATTACATTTCATTTTTTGTTCTTTTGTGGAGAGGTATTGGGAAATGCTGAAACCCTTTTTCGTTGTTGGCATAAAAGTAACCCCAGAGTAGCTTTCTTTCCTCACACCTCTGTAGTGATATAAGCATTTCCTTATACTTTTGCATTTAGGTATTGGGAGCAAGCATAGTTCTTTTGCAGGCAGTGTCCGAGCCCTCGCTGGCTGTCCCATGTCGAGGTGTGTCTTCTGGGCAGTCTCACTGGCTGTATGATGTGGAGTAACACCAGTGGGCAGCCCCCAGAGCACAGGGACAGTCTCTGGAACCCCTCTTGCAAGCTTGGAAGGGACTCCTCCGGTGATGGAGAGGAGAGCAGGCTCATGAGCCAAGCAGCATGGGCACGACTGTGGCTTGGAGGCCATGGGTGCCCTGGAGTACTGCAGGTTTAGCTAAAGCAGTAAATCTGTGGATGGTTCCTTACTTGTTACCAAAGCATTTAATAATGAAGGGTGGGTGTTTTCTAGTTTTCTACTTTGCCTCTTCATTCAAAGAATGCCAAAGAGGGAAACAAGACAGCTTTAAAAACTCTTGTGAAGGTGGCATGCTTTAAATAAGATCCTAAAGGAGGCTAACTTGGGTGACAGAGACTTTGTGATCCTCAGCAGTGGGACTATTTAAGATGTAAACCTTACGATGAAGTTACCCTTTCTGGCCTTGTAACCCTCACTGTTTAAAAAGAAAATTAATCTTTGAGTTTTCAGGGTTGAAAGTTACTGTGAGAGCCTCCAGTCGTTTGAACTGCAAGTTGGCATATTGTATTAAATAAGATTCAGTAGCTTCTTGTGTCACTACAGGCTAGAATTTGGTGAATAAAGTACGATTAATAGCTCTTACAAACCTCTGGATGGACACCCAAAGGAGAGGAATAATACAGTTGCAGTATTACAAGTCAGCAACCTATTAAACATTTTTTTTTTTTCCTTAGGAGAGGATTTCCTGTAGAGGTCCTGAAGAAAAATAAGTTTCATTAGTCGAGCATCGAGCAGAGATAGAGCAACAGGATTGATTGTAATAAGCCTCTCCTTTTTACCGAAATCCATTACTTTCTGAGCTATTAAGTGATGAAAGGGATTAAGAGAATAAAAAAAATATAAGCGGGACTGTATTCGTAAATCTAATAAAGTTGATAACAGTAGAGCATTTTGTGAAATTTGCATGTGAATTTATAACATCCTAATCCATTGGCAGCAGCGCTGTGCAGCAGAGGGAAGGGGGTGCACTGTGCATACAGGATAAAAATGCAAGAGCAGAATTTCTGGCCAAGAAGCGCCTTTTTTTTTTTTTTTTTTTTTTTTTTGCTTCCCCCTTCCCCCCATATGGATATCCATATGTTTTTATCACAGATTCCATACTTTCAGTGCCAGGATCCATATGTTTAGCTTTTGCTCAAATAAAAGACTATAAAATCATTCTTCATTATCTCTTTCTTCCTAGCTGGTGTTTTTGTAGACATAACCAAATGTGATGCTAGATGTTTGAGGCATACCCAGATAGGCTGCAGTTGGGTCTCATCAGAGGTATTTAAAACCAGTACCTAGGGAGTTCAAGGGCTGGATTATCTTCTGAGTGTAATGCCCCTTGACAGTGCTTGAACAATGCAGGGGGTGCTATCATCTGATTGCAAAGTCCTGGCAAGGCTTTTCCCCTATAAAAGAGAAACTCCTTTGGGACCAGCAATGAGAATTTTCCTTCTTTTTATTTTATTTAATTCTCGACCTGCACCTCTGCCTCTGTTCTTCAGCTGAGGGCTGTGTGATGCAGGGAGATGACATGACAGAGCTTTATTTCACTTCTGCCTTTTCTGCTTGCCCAAGGCCTGCAGTTGGTAGAATAGCAGCAGAATTTAGAAGTGCTGATAAAGAGAATTTGGGCTTGGCGTAAGGATGGTGTGTATCACCATCTCCTTGACATGACCCGGTCTGCTCTGTGCCAAGCAGATATCACTCACTGAAACTTGTGTTCTTTTTCCTTTCTTTTTTTTTTTTTTCCTCTCTTTTGGTGGAAATGTTAATATAGTTAATATATAATATAATATATATTATAATAAATAGGTAAAACACAATTCAGTGTCCACAGTTGGACTGTGCAATAGGTACCAAGTAACCTTAAATTGTAAAATCTGCATGTAGACTTTGCAGTCGGATCCCATCTTCACCTGGACTTCCAGTCCTTCTTTGCTGGGATAGCATGGGGCAGAAATGCAGCTCTGGTGTGTGCATTTACTTCTCTTGGGAGTTTGATTGCCTGCCAGCAGGTTCTGACTGTCCTATGGCTATGGTGTTTTTAACATGCAGAAGGGGTAAGGAATACCCTGTAATTTTGAATAGGAGAAAATTAGGGTAGTCATAATTACAAGCATTACAGTACACAGTTTCAAAATAAAGCCATCAATGTGAATATTTTATTCACAGTTCCTGCCTCTAGCCTCTGAAATATAACCCTGATGTAGGCTTAGAGTTATACTTTATCCTCTGCATTCCTTACAATAATAGAAATTATTGTGAAAGGTTAATAACCATTGTGCATTGGAGCTGTATTATCTTTCACGTGGAAGAAAGAAAAGGTGACTGCCTTCTCTGAATAAACCAAGCAGTAGCATCTTGACTTTACAGAGGAGACAATCAATGGCCTAAGAACCCTTCTAAAACAGCTACATTTTGGATGGAGTCATTATATTAATTTTCAGGCTAACCTCACTCTTATCAGAGTAAAAAGTGAAACTAACTGCTGATATGATTCAAAGCAGACGTGACCCCTGATATGATCTTTACAAAATTTATAGAAAAACTTGACCTTTCTTCTGATATTTTCTTGTAAAAGTATCATCCATTTGAGGCTAAATTTAGTTTGCATTTCAGTAGAACTAATCCATCATTTTTCAAAGCTACCTTTCCTTCCCAGGGTTGTGGTGGCTCTGGTGAGATCGGCGGTAGGTTTGTGGTGAGTTGCTAGTTGTGAGTTACCTCATGGGCCTTGAGATGGCTCACAAGGCATGTCCCACATGTGGTGGTGTGCCCCAGGCATGGTGGCCTGTGTGGCAGTTCCCGGGCATGGTGGTCAGACATCCCAGTTCAATCTGGCTGCCTGGCCCACACGTGCTATCCCCACTGGAGATGTCTTGGAGTGAGGAGTGGGTACTTTGACCACCAGGCTGAGGAGAGGTTAACAGTCACCTCCTTGTTATATTCAGATGGGGAGGATTGACTTCAATACTAAATGCAGCTCAACTCATTTGTCCAGAGAAATCAAGTGGCACCTTTCCTCCTTTCAGAAATGATTTCCTTGTGAAAATGCTGTGCTTTTCTGCCACCCATCACCCAGCGTTTGAATACCAGATTGAGCTAATTTTAAGATTCCTCAGGGCAGTGGCACTGCATTCCTTCCACTCTGCTATTCCTTACCACATTACCTCACTGCATCAGCACTCGTATCTCCCGCTGATGGCATCCAGTTTCCATTCCATTCACAGCAGCCAAGGATCATATCTCTGATCCACTTAGAAACACAATGATCTCTACCCCTGAGAATGCAAACGCTTTCTCAGTCAAATCTATTGATCTTCAGGGCTCTATTTCTGGCTTTCCATTCACTCACTCGATGTTTGGGATATTCATTCTGGGCAAAGAGTTAACTTGGCTACTAGGAACTCAGTGAGGAACACTTCTGCAGAATCCAAAGATAGATATGATCTCTTATATATTCTTATATCTGTACAAATACTGCACTTCTTAACTGAGCAAAATGAAAACCTCCCAGCCAGAACTGTGACAATGATAGACCTGAGTGTGCCATCACATTCTTATCCCAAGCTGACTCGTTGAACGTGCTAATATTGAGTTGAGATGGACAAGCACATGCTGAGTTCTGCAAGAGAAGAGGTAAACAATTTACATAGTGTCTTCAGGCAAGGGGAGATTTAAAATCTAAAAAGAAAAGATGAGACCAACAGGCAAGGGCATTGGATATGAAGAACAATGTAGTTTGAAAAACAAAATGAGTGAAAGCACTTTAGGGAAAAACAAGACATTTTTCAGAAGACCATTGTTGCCAGGGAACTTGGCTTCTAGGGTCTTGACCCCGAACTCTCTCAGAAGTATAGTTAGAAAGAAAAGTGAGAATTTATGGGGTATTTCAGCATCCCCTTGCAGGTTATATATTGAAATAGGCCTCTCCAGTAGGTAAGCCCAATGTGTGCTTCAAATGGTACTTGGAAAGTCCTCTTCTTCTATCACTGATAGCACAGTCTACAGAACAAATATACCTACAGGCTTAACTTCGGTCTTTTCAGTGTTCAGATGATCACCATCACCCCCAAACAGGATTTTGGTTCTTAAAAGATGGGATTTTAAAGGATTTTCAGGTGTTGCTCACCATTGACCTTGAACTCATATTTAAAAGAAATCCAGGCACCATGATGTTGAGTGAGCTATGCCTGAGTTAATTTAATTATCTGGGCCTTAGACAATTTTGAAAATAATACCAGTAATTCATGTCTTCTGGGTTCCAGCTGAGTGCCCTGTTTTCTCTACTTGTACATGACAAATGAATCCACTGTTTCTGTGTGGGGTTTTTTTAAATACAGATATTAGGTTACTGCTTGGTCTAAGAGAAGACTTTTATTATTCAACACTTAGATTGCCGGGGGCACAGTAGCTAACCTGGTTTGGTCTTGACTGTATCACTCCATAGCTAAACTTGTTTTTCACAACTCATGGTGCTTGGTCTAACAACTGACACTGTATGGATAAGTCAAACAGGCAGGAATGGAAAGGGTCTCAGGTGAAATAATTATAGGGTTCATTACTGTGATTATATACAATTACAATCTTTCTTAGTATATCATGAAGAGTACTGAGATAGAAGAGAATTTGACTTGTGAAGAAGTATTAAATTTTTACATGGAAACATATGCTGAACTTTCAACAGATACTGGTTCCTGATGTGCAAGATTGGTATGCAGTCTGTGGTGAACTGCCTTACTTCCCTTTCTCCTTTACCCACAAAAGTTTTCTCCTCTTCTCTTGTGAGCTTTGCCTACAAAAGTGGGTAATAACTAGAAATAACTATTACACTTCTTTGTAGCTTTCCCTTGTAGCCATCTCTTCTCGCTGTTTGGCATATTTGTCAGCATTTCCAAATTTAAACTGAGGGAGGGGCAGAAAATTTCTTTTTCATAATCAATAAATGCAGGAAGAATAGTATAAAAATATTAACACTGAAATTAATAGGTAATGTGATATAATGTCCTTGTCTGGACATTTCATTGCCTTTACAGTAATAATTTCATTTAGTGTTCTAGAACTACAGGGGTATAATAGTGCATGGATAATCTGTTCCTGCTTACAGACATGAAAAACTTGTATGCATATCTACACACAAGTGAAAGCTTCCCCTCTCTTCATCTTTCCAGTAGGTACAAACCATTGATCATCTTTGAATCTGACAGAAACTGAGGGAGTAGGCAGGCATCTCTTAGGAAAGGCCTAGAGCTGCTTGCCCAAGGCTTTGGTAAATCTGGTCCTCTTGACTCCTAAGTCCTGTACCTTAGCTGCCTTCTCCTGGTACAGATATATTAAATGGTACAGATTATAACTCCTTGGCATGAAATAAGAAAGACTAATTGCTTTGAAGATTTTATTACTTGGATTTTCAGTCCTTGCTCTTAGTACACTGTTTGCTAATGCGTTTCCCTCTGAAAGAAAAGAACGTTGAGTTCGTTTCCATCTACCTCCATTATCTGCATGTGCATGTATGTGCCTGTTGCACCTTGCAGGTCTGACTGGAAGAGAGTGTCTTCACCAGCAGGTTATCGTGATGTGCTCACCCCCAAAAAGCTTTCTGTACTGGATTGGGCAGCAGCCTCGTAAGATTTCTGCTCTCCCTCTTCCCACCCTCTCCCAGTTCCAAATAAAGAACTTCAGAGGGCAAATGTGCCGCTGCTGGTAGACATGTAGCTACTGTTGTATTATGGGGTTTCGGTTTGGTTTTTTGCCAGCTACTTGACATTGTTTTACAGCTGGACTGCGCAGCTATTTCCAAAAGGCTCAGCTAATTCTGTTGTCCTTTTTTATCAAGGAAATTCTTGAGAAACCACAATAAAGCAGCTGTAACCCTGGCGATGCTTACAACTGTGGCCAAAAATAGAAATCAGCGCTTCATGCATTTTCTTAATGAGGGTATAGGGGTTTTTTTTTCAGTGTGGTCCTTGACACCTAGCCAAGTTAGGGCTTGGCTCTAAATGTTTCATGCAAGCTTTATAAATAGCCCTGGATAGATGGGGCATTTCTTTTCCCAGTGGCGTGCGCCCTCTCAGGGCTGGCCCTTCCTGGAGCTGCTTGGGGGCAGCTGTGCTCTCAGGCCGTGATGGAGTATCTGCAATGAGCCTTTTAGGCCACAGTTGCCAAATACTTTGCAGGAGGTGCCTATCACCTTGGGTCCCTGTTGGCTTGGAGGAGGAGGCTCAGCATCTTGTAGAATTAGGTCTGTAAGCTTTTGTTATTAATAACTGCCTTCATGGACATTTTGCTTACAGACAGGATTTATTTGGCTTTTGACTATCGGTGAAAGTGTCCCTATAACTGGATTTTTATGCTCTCTCTGTACAAATAGAAAATCATGGCTTGTTTGCCAACCCAAATAAGAATTTACAAATGCTGAGGTTTTTTCTGTGTCACATAACATAGCTAGTAACTGGGTATGAAATGGTTCAATGCTGGGATTTTTTAATGTCCCCACTGGCAGGAAAGAGAGAGAGATGAGGAAGGATGAATTAAAACTTTAGGAAAGTTCAGTCAACAAAATAAGAAGTGCAGACATACTGATTTATAAAGAGACTATAACTTTTAAACATGTACTTTCAATCTGAAGGACTGCAGTAGGGATTTAAAATATGACTATTTAATTTTTTAAAATTACATAAATTAAGTGAACAGCCCATTAATGGGATGCCATCAGGATCACATGGCCAATTCAGTTCAAGTTATATTATCTTGCTGGCCAGATTTGAATAAGAATTAAGAAATTACTATTCAAAGTAGTATGGGACATTGATCCTCATTCACAATGAAATTCGTCACCATAACTACCTGGAATTCCACTGCTTTCACAGAGGTTTTCCACTGAATCTTCTTTATGGAGCAGCTAGAAGGGAATTGTATTAGTCGGCGGAAAAAAGGTACTAATTAGTTGTTCGGCCTACACGTTAAATAAGTCTTGTCTTGCAGAGAGTTCACAGATAAGCAGCAAGACGTGTCTAATGAATGGTAACCCGGATCCAACAGACGTGAACTTCTTCCAGTTGGTCAATCGCTTCTCTAAAGGTTCAGTTGGGGGGCTATTTATCTGTCCCAGAGAGAGGACCTTGCCTCTTATTCAGCAACGGGTACTTCATATTTGAACTTGGCAAATTGAAGCACGTGGTTGGGGTTAACCAAGCTGAGTGATGTCCTCTGAGGATAAATTGTTCTCAGTGCAATATCTTCCAGAGTCTCTGTTGAACTAAATAACCAAAATTCACCGTTGCATACAGTTACTTAGTTACTTTTCTCAGTTTTGGAACCCTGTTTGAAAATATCAACACAGTTCTACTTAGTTCAGTGCTACGCTATGTTGAGAATGTGTAAAGCATAAAACAAAAAGCTGCTACGAATAGTCAAGCAACTTGTGTTACAGTCTAAAGAAACAAAGTCAGCATTATTAATCTTAACTATGTTCAGTTTACTTTATAAATATTAATTTTGCCAACTAACAGCTTTTTTTGTGACTTCACTGCGGTGCATTTCAAGTCTAATTTCTGTGATAATTAAAATGTGAATATCAGAATTTAATTCTGCTTTTGCACCAATTTTTTTTGTACTCCAGATTAACTCCATTGACTTGTTGCTAATTTACACTGGCATAAATGCAAGACTACTGGGCTCAGCAATTCAGCATGTTGAGATCAAAACCTTTAAAACCTCTTACTGACAGAGAACACTGGAAATTGCAGATGCTGAGTATTTGTATTGTTAATCATTTACAAAATGTGATAGTTATATATAAATACTAAAAGATAAGTTATACATCCACACATCAACTGAAATTAGCATTCTGGAGTTTGCAGTCCACAGAAAGAATGGCAGTAGATGGTCATGAATTTCTCTATTGCTCACTGTTACCTGACAATTCACAGTCTGGTTTCTGCATAAGATGCAGCACAGATGCATTCCCTTGAAAAGACTTAAAGTCTTTTCTGCACCTGGGTGCCCCTAAGGTCAGAAATTACTATCATAGGCTTTTTTCACTCATTTTGCTTATAATAAGTAGCTATAGTAAGAGTGTGGTAACAGAATTTCAATAGTCCATGTTAAATAATCACAAACAAAACATGAAATGTGTCTGTCGTGAAATTAAGCAATCTACCACTCACTGATGGTTACATACTTTTGGAGCTAGAAATAAAGTCACACTCTTTTCTGTTTTCTAAGACTGTAGCATTCTTGCATATCTCTTCACTTGGCAGCATCTTACCACTAATATTAAGGGAAAGGGACTTCTCATAGGTTTTATAGCTGTGACTGAAAGCAGAAGAGTCTAAAGCCTAGACTAGGCTAATAAGATTTGCACCCATATTTGCAATCCCAGTTGGATCAGAGGAGCAGCTGATGATGATCTGAATTTGACTAAAATTCTAAACCTTTTGATTTACCTCATATACTGAAATTGGTGTTGAATAATATTTTTTTGAAACACGATATTTAACTTCATGTTAGAAGATTACTTGGTACCAGTTTCTGGTTTTGACATTTAAATTCCAAGTCAGCAGCAGGTTGTAGATGAGGATGCCAGTGGGGCTGTGCCCTGCTTTCTTCAGATGATAACAAGCGAGAAAATTTATACACTGAAAATTCACAGTTTCCTGGTATGGCATAAACCACAACCAAAGACTTAAAAAGCAAACTTATATTGCTCATCTCTCTCGTAATCAATCGTATTTAAATAATCGTATGTAAATATGAGCCTGAATTTTACTTGATGAGTGCCTGCAGTACAGAGAATGCCCAAGTCTCATGCTGACTGTACACTAGTGTTGGTGTAAGACTTATGTGGTGGAATGCTGGTATGGGAAACCAGAACAAAATTATCAGGAAAGAAGCAAATCAAGGAGGATGATGTGGGATCTAACTATGAACAAAAGATACAATTATTTATTTGTGAGATGGTAAATTTTAACTGAAAGAACTTAAATGTCCATTGAGCTGGTCATCTTACAGCAGCCTGAGTTGGTTAATTTAGTTTTTGTTTTGTTTTGCTTTGCTTTTAATTTTTTTAAGGATATTGAAGTGTTACTGTAGGCAGTGTGGTAGTAACTAGAGGCTTCTGTCCGTTTATTCTAAGCAAAAAGCAGATATGTATCAAAATGACAGTTTCTACCAAACAGTTACTTAGCCAAGACTTATTTTTAAAAGGGGGTTTTCTGAAATTCCTAGTTTGCTGCTTTGTTGTTTCTTCTTTAAAGATTTCCGTTTTCACTGCCTTTTGAATGCTCTTGACCTGTCTGCAGTATTTTGCTCATTTGGCCAAAGAAGAAAAACCCTTCAGTGTGTTTTGTTAATTGCTAATGGCAATTAACCAACAAAATCTAGAATAAGTTTGTTGCAGGGTCAATAAAATTTGGGTTACTTTAAAAATAAACCCCATCTAAAAGTAATGTAGTAAAAAAGCCCAACAAAACAAAAATAAAAAAAAAAAAAAAAAAAAAAAAAAAAAAATAAAAAAAAAGGGAAAAATTACTTGAGGCAGGTGTGTGTTAAGGGATTATACGAACTAGTTGTTTAGAAGCTGACTGGCAAACCTTCTGTGTGTCAGACCATTTTTAATGGTTTTCTCCTTACTTGCCTCTCGTTTTAATTTTGCCTGTCTAAGGCAAACGAGCTTATATGGCACCAGGTAAGAAAACTTGCACAGTTCCCCAATTCACAAGTCTTCTGTTGCTCATGGATCAAGGGAATATTTGGCCTCAAAATTAATTAATAAGCAAATTGTGTTGGTTTGGGGTTTTTTAAAAATTCTTTGGAAGACACACATGCACACTTTTGTATGCAAGACTCATGTTCATACATGAGTATGTGGCCATTTGATCACAGACCCTGTGATCAAGTGTTTTCCTTTGAAAAATGTATTGTAAGCAGCTCCTTTTTTTTTTTTTTTTTTTTTTTTTTAATTTGCTGCCAACCTATGTTGGATCACGTAGTTCTGGAGAAAAAAAATGTACTTTAATTGCAATATTGCTTGGCATTTGAATCTCTTCCATTTTGACTTTCAGTCTGAGGCAGTCCTTAGGCATGTGCTTAAGCTGAGCTTGGGTCAGGTGGGTGCACAAGGCTGTACTCATCTTAAATGCTACTCAGCACAAGCTGAATCAAGTGTTGCTTAAATTAATTGCACTTTCTGGCGGTGGTGTTAGCTGGGGGGAGAAGCTGAGCCATGGAGGGACTTGAACCCCCCATCCCAGCCTACATTCTGTTTGCAGTGGGAGTTGAAGGTGATTTGCTGCTGGGACCCCTTTTGTTGCCCAGTAAAGCCCATGGCAGGGCTCACTGGTGGTGGAGATGTCATTGCAGGGGGAAGGAAGGACCTTCAGTGAAAGAGAGATGGTGCCTTTCCTCCGCTGGGGCCGCATTAATGCAGCACCGTGGCAGCAGCTGTCCTTTTTAAACAGCTTTATTTATATTTTTTTTCCTCCTGTAGAGTAAGCTGACCAGATTTGCAGTTTATAAAACTGGGACAGCCTAGCAGGGGACAGGGTTGTCCATGTACCATCTTCAGGGGATAATAATATCTGTCAGAGAATGACTGTGATGACAATTGCAGAGAAAGGTGAATTGCCATGTGCATGTGCCCACGCAGTAAACAGTTCCCTTAAAGAGAGAAAGATGGGGAAGGCTCCCAAACTGGGTGCTGGCTTGTGTTAGAGCTGAAGCAAAGCCCTTGCCGAATGGGTGAACTCTGGACAATGTGCTCCTGTAAACTCTTCACCTCGGTATTGTTTAGAGAGAAGAAGGGCTGCAAGAATTGGTTTAAATAAATAAACAGAGCTCCCAAGGATCCTTTCAAGCTCTGGGTTTGCAGCTAGAAGTAAAATATTGTGGATAACAAAAAGAAATTGCTCTCCTGCGAGCAGTGTTTTCCTTCTTGCGCTGTGGATCTCTCTTTGTACCAGGCACCCAAGTGCGACTCCCCCAGTTTCTAAATTTCTTCTGTCTCTGCTGCTCCCACGGAGCCAGGGTCAGTTGATGCTGGGGGCATGCCCCAAGGGCTGCCTGTTGTATCTGGCTCTTCCTGAGGGAGTGGATTAGCAGGGTGCAGCAGGGGAAGCCAAAGCTGTGGTACTGTGTGCGTTTGAAGGTTTGTTAACGTAGCTGTTGGATGAGCAGCGACTGCTGTAACAAAGCCTTCTGCTGGTTTGTACCCTCACCATGAGTTTTCAGAGAGAAAGTTTCTTTTCCCCTGTATATTTTTTAACTGATGTATAGAAAGAAAAAGAAACACAATTTGAAACAATCTTTGTTCCTTCTGTTCTGTGGAGGCCTTGGGGGCAAAGAAGAGCAAATAGCCCTGAGCCTGCCCAGCGTGTTTGAATACCAGCCGTGTTTAGAAACCTGCTGGTGGTTCAACAAAGCACTGTGTACTTGTTGCTTACGGGACAGCTGATGTTCTGTTCCGCTACCTGGTTTGCAGTGTTCCCAGGAGCATTAAAAGTAAGAATTGCAAACTTGTGCATAAAGAAAGAAGGATTGGATTGCCTGGGGAAGACTATAATAGCATGACTGCCGTTGTTTTTCACTTTTCCTCAGTCTTCAAAACTTTAGTTTTAGTCTTGCTTCTTTTCTCCTGCAAAAGTGGTATACACACATGTGCCTGCATACTACATACACGTGTACATACTTCTCTGACAGCCACCCAGACTTAAATACTAAGCTTTCAAAGTGCTTTTCAGTCTCTGAACTGAAGCAGAGATACTCAATAATATCCTTCTGTTTGGTCACTACTGCTGAATACCACTGAATATCCCTGGTGCTGCTACAAACCAAGCCATTTGGATTTTTCCATCACAATTAATGTTTTAAATAGTCAATAAAGATAAATCTCAGCTGTGAAGTAGCTTGGCAAATGTCACTAGGAGCTAGATGACTTAATCAGGATGTTTTAAACAAATCTTTGAAAGAAAGTGGGAAAGGCACAAGAAATTAGAGAGGCAGGAATGTATTTTTCTTTTAATGCGGTGATAGGACCAAATTTAAATGAGGAAAAACTGTGACTGTAAGTCATGTTTTACAGAAGACAGTGAACTGATAAAAGCAGGAGGAAGATTGTATTTGTTAAAAGCCTCTGGTATCTTGAAAGTGATATACATCATTCCATTTCTCAGCTTTCACTCCTGTCTAAACAATTTAAAGACAAAAACTAGACCATCTATTTTGTATATACATGCAGTTATCTATTTACCCATACACATCAGAGTGTGAACATCTATATATGAGCATGTACCCCATAGGTCTGCTTTTAGAATTCTTCTCAGTAATTTTTTTTCCTCAATTCTTGGATTTCAGTGTTTTACCCCCTACTTCAAAAAAACAAGAGATTAAGCAGGACCCATTATTTTGACATCAAATGCAAGCCCTAACCCGTTGCTAGGATACAGGATGTGGCACTATAATATTGCTGTGGTGTAAGGTTATATTGTCTTAAACGTGGGGAGCAGGCCATATTATAAATCTAAGTAAGTTGATAGAAGAGATAACGATTGCTGCTCTTACACTGTAATTAAAAGGAAGAGAATGTGTATAAAACAATTTAGTCATATACTCTGCTTTTATTTGGACAGTAAATGAAGCACTATCAATAAGCAATTTCATTACAGTCAGTATGGGGTTTGTCTACTTTCATTTTCCATCTGCATTAATTTAGAGTAACTCTATGGGTTTATTATTGATTGACACCGGTTTAAGCAGTGCTAAAATTTGGCTTTGATATTGGACCTGTTAATTTTCTCTATTTTTCTTTTGTGAACTAGTTAATAGAAACTTGACTTCTGATTTCAGCAGTATTAGTTCAGGGCTACTTTATTACACTTATATAGTGCTCAAATAAGCTGCAAACTTGGTATGTTGTGGAGCAAAAAAAAAGTTTTTGTTGTAGACTGAAGGGAGTTGTGTAATTGTCTCATGTCACATCTAAATTGGCTCAGATGCAGTGTCTGAGACAAATCTCGTGTATATGTGACTATACAAAAAAAGAAGTGGATGTTTTTACTACTTTTAATTTGTTTTGTCTTTTCTACAGGGGGAAAAAAACCACAAAAACACACTAAATCCACCCTCAAACAGATTTCTTTCTTTTATTGTTTCTTTTAAATCTAAGTGAGTTGTGTTGAGGAATGGTAGTGGTTCATATGCAGCCCCTGCATGCAATTGCCACTTGTAAAGCAGCTGGCTCATGCGGAGTGAAAGCCTGCACTCTGCTGTAGAGCTGAAGTCTGTCACTGAGGAAAAAAGCAAGACCTCTGACTGCTCAGGCAGGGGTAGGTGCAGGTGGAACGTGAACACAGCCACCTCCTGGACAGGTTGTCCACTAAACACAGTGTGCCAGATCAGCCCAGGAGCCTCCTCACCTATGAAAATAAGTGATTTTCATAGGCGAGGATGCTGCCAGTGACTCTTTGTTTCCTCACCCCTGGAGACAGATCAGAGGCTGCTCCATGGGTCTTATCAAGGTGCTTAAAGGACCTTTCAATGTACTTAATGCAAGGGTGTTTGTTCTTGTCACAAATGCCAATCTGAAGGGATATCGCAGCTTGCACCTCAGAAAAGTAGCCTAAGTTGGAGATGGATGAATAGTAAATGTGTTTTTTGGGACCAAAATAATATATGTTTGGATGGAGCATAACCAAACAAGCCACTGGTCAAACTGGTGCTATGAAAGCAGTTAGTGCCTTCACAGAGAGTTAACGTGAGCTTTCCCACTCTGGGAGTGGGTACAGTGAGTGAAGCTGCTGAAGGTTGTACTGGAGCAGATTGGAGTGCGGAGCTCAGAGACCACCAGTCGGACCAGAGGGCAACACTACCTTAAAGCAGCAGAGTTGCTTCCTGCAGATTTCTCTGTCCGTGCTCCTGCAGCCATTGAGGTGCATTCAATTTGGGAAGCACCACAGGTGTTAACAGGCAAGGATCATGTCTGTCCTCCATGTTCACCTAGTCCAACCCATTTGTTAATGACTAAGATGCTATTTCATATCCAGTGAATATCTAACCCACTGACTGGTAGAAGATTAGCAATTATTTTAGGATCATTTTAGCTGAACGATTAAATACTTCCATACCTATTTAATCACATCTGTGCAAATAGCAAGTTGAGTCTTGTGAAATCTCTTTAAAGATGTTGGCTTTGTCTTCCCTATTTTGTGCATAAAGACATGTAGATTCAGCACCTTGGCCAACAGACACCTGAAAAATCAGATTTCTGTGTCAGAGGTCTCCTAATTCTCTGTTTTCAGGATGCTGATTTTAGAAGTGCAACTATGAACCTGACCAAAATTAAGTTGGATGTGCAATAATAGAAGTAGAAAACAGTCCACGTATTTTGGCAAAAAATCCTTCTTCAAGGTCAAAAAGAGAACCAGTAGCAGAGCCAGGAATAGAACCGTTATCTCCCAGGCCTTTTTCTTTTGCTTCTGTCCCAAAAGACACTATGCAAGGTACAATATCCATTTGACAAATTGCACAGTTATGTGATGAATTGCATTTTTAATGCACATTTTATGGCCTCTTTTGGCCACTTCCTACTAATCCATCTTTCCTGGGGTACATTCTTAACACTCCACAGCTCTCAGTGGCTATTAAACAACAACACAAAAATGTTCTTTTCTCCCAGATGTAGAATTTACCACAACTTCTTTGGTCTGAAGTAGAGGCCTGGAAATATTTTGGCCTGCTCAGGTGACAGGTTTAAGGCCTGATGCCTTTAGCCTAAGGGGATAGGAAGTAAGTTGTGTATGGCAAAAGAGATATGGGAATTTCCTAGTTTCTCATTAAAAATCTAAATTCCTTCTACTCCTGCATGTTTATAAGCTCTTGTATTTATACATAGTTCTATGGTTTGGTACTAAATATAATTTGGACTTTCTTCATAAGATTTGTATCCTTCAGCTAAAGCTTTGCTTCTCATAACTTGTGTCAAATCTATAGCCATCAGCAAGTTACCAATTACTTCTTAACTTCATGTTTATAACATGCACACACTGACCTACCAGGTACATGAATATTTCAGAATATAAGGTGGTTATTTACTGTGATTCTAACTTCTAGAATTTCTTGCGGTAAATGTGTATGTACTGTGGTGTAGGATAAAGTGACTGGACTGGGGCTCAGGTTGCTGGGACATGCATAGACTTAGGCTAAGACTGTGCCTCCAATCAGGACAGCTGGGTGAATGAAAACCAAGCAGGACTTATGGGTGTCCTTGAAATTCAGCAAGTAAGATCCTATATAAGGACGCATCTTAAGTAATGCTTCAGTTTTATGGTGAGCTGAAGAGTTGCCAAAGTTTCTGAGGCATCTTCATGGTGACAGTTGGATTTTTGGGGCTGTATTTCTGCTACTACCACTTATGCCTCATGGTCTTGTAAACTTCACTTAACATTTCTGCCACGTAGTTGATATACTTCAAAACAGATATAACCACGTAATTCTCAAAGATCTTGTGAGAATTAATGAAGACAGAAGTGCCTTGAAACTCTTGGTCTAAAGTAATTTTCAGAGGTACAAGGTAGAATAATTTATTGTGTCTTTATATAAATACATGTGGTTCCAAAATACAGTTCATTTCATAATATGTTTATATATTCCAGGCGCAAATCTAAAAATATTGTTGTAAAACTGGTTAAGCTCCATGACAGAGGGCGTAGATATAAACATCTTTAATAGAAGTTGCCCTTATTCTAAATTAACATTGTGAATGTACTTAATTTTCAGCAAACCTGATGACCCCTTTTGCTCTCCACACTTCTCCCTAGAAAACTAGGAGAAATAAAGTTCTTACCACATTAGCTTTAACTCTCCTGCCTTTGGCATTTTATGTTGCGTTTCAGAAAACATGAACCATGAAAAAAAAATCATGTTTATTTTTAAATATGAAACTGTGTGGACAATATTATTGTTGTATACCTTGAAATGTGTCCAGAATTCAAATCTGGAGGCAATAGACATTTGAGAGTGAAATTGGCCCGAGACAGTTAATAAATTCTAAGCAGAGATGCATAAATCAGCAAGAGTATTTTTCAAACTTTTTTTTTTTTTTTCTCCAAAGGGTGGGCATGGGGGAGGGAAATGTCTTTGGAGAATTGTTTTCTATCAGTTCAGAAAATAGAGAAAAGAATTCAGCAATACCCAGTGCTGGTTAGCAGATTGTCATTTTTGGGTTTGATGTTCCTGGGTTTAATTGTCTTTCATGTGAACAATGGCAGGAGCTCTCTAGTGTGCCATGCGAGCATGATAAAAGGGGGCCGTTCTTGCATAGCAATGCCTTTTTTTTATTATTAGCGTAAAAAATTAGCAAGCTGGAAGTCGTTAGAAGGAGTTCCATTGGCATTAATTGTAATGCAGCCTGAATTTGTTTGCAGACCAGTGCGGCAAGACAATAGCAGCAGGGAAAAAAAGCAATATTAATAGCCTTTTACTTATTGTATCATTTTAGTGAGCCTTAATAAGGTGTCTGCTGTCAACTGGAATTTATTAAAATAAAAAAAAAAAGACATGGTAATTGATGTATTGCAGTAAGTATGGATGAGGGCTCAACTTGATTAATGTATGAGTTGGCTTTTTAAGGCATTTTAAAAAGGCTTCTTAACTGGGTCTTAAGAGACTGGCACAAGCCCACTGTAAACTACCTCATTGCAGTTGGAAAACAGCCTGACAGCTGCTGATGTCTCCTGTGGCTTTGCTTTTTTTTCTGATCAGAGAAAACTGAAGTAATATAGTCCTCGTCAATAATTGCAGTGCTTAAAAATCTTATAAAGGGATTTCTATTCTTCCCTCCGGAGATAACTTTTCAAAGGTTAAATTAGTTTTACTTGTGTGTGCTTCAAATATCTCGGCTCCCAATAAGGATCAAGTTTTGTTTTAAATAAACTGCTAGTTTGTGTGTTGCATTGGATTAGCACCTTGCTGAATACCTTCTCTTTCAGCATGAGATGGACACTACAAAGCAGTCAGTTTAAGTCCAGCTGGAGTCCCCCAAAAACCTTCAAGATATCGACCTACTTGGCTAGTTTAATTCAGAGATGGGCCCTGTCTTTTTTTGTTCTTTGTGGTGAGCATCTGAATTTAACAGCTTTGCTGTGCCATCTTACTACTCAACATAACTTAAGGAAGTGGTGGGAAAAATTGTGTAGAGGTGAATGGGAATCAGGGACACAGATAACTTCTTTAGTTCACTGTGCGCCTGATTTCAAGAAGGTCTCAGCCTAAAATATCCTGTCTATATAGATGGTTCTCACACTGCCAGGATACCAAAGGAATGTGGTAACAGGAAGACCCTAACATATGAGAAGGCTTTTTTATGGAAAAAAAACAGTTTTGTAGAAGTATGGACAGTAAAACAGTAGTATTCCTCTAGCTATGTGTCAGTTTTTGTCTTTACCTACCTGTTTTGTCCTCGGCCTAAAAAATAAGTATTTGACGTGGAGCAATCACCTGTACTTACCTTGTCTTGCAGTTGTATTTACCAGGTAGCCTGTGGGCACACAGACAAATGGCTGTGAAGAACAGATGGAGGTGTCACCTATAGAAATTGTTCAGTTAGTTTGAATAAATATATTCCATATTATCTTTTGTGGTTACCATGAGCCTAAGATAGGGTGCAGTGACAGTGTCTAGTTCAGATTTGTCTCCTAGGATAATAGACTTTCTACTGGCTAGACAAATCAAGGTTCCTCTTCCCATAGCATTGTCTCCATAAGTGCTGCAAATGTCATCCAAGTAGTTATCAAAGTCAAAGGGAGAGAAACAGACTTTTAATTTGTTACAGTACCATGTTGTCCTTCCTGATAGTCCTGGGCCTTTCCCAGAGGAAGTGCTCATGCTTCATTAGGGATGTAAGCTTTATTAGTATAGACGTCATCAGGTTCAAGTGTTAGGAGAAGTCACTGCTTGTTAACAAAGGCCATGGCCTTGGATAATGCAACTGTTCTCCTTACTGAAGGCTGTAAGTCAGTGTAGGTGATACTGTTCTCCTTGTATATTCTTTTTTTTTATCATCCTGATCCTGCTTGGAGATCCTGTGTGATGCAATTCTCCCTCTCTAAAGGCTAAAAAGGAGAACTTGAGTTGCTCTGTTTTCAGTAAATTCCTTTTGCTTTGTATTCAACCACTTATCAGAGAAAAAGCCTAGCTGAAGTTATTTCATAAATCTGTGTAACTTATAGTCAATTAATCCACAGCCTGCTATATACAAATAAAACTTCCCGTCAAGATTTCTTCTTCAGGTTTCAAATACAAGAAGTGCAGCAGCACAGTGCATGCACTTGTGAATTTTTTTTCCCTTTCAGGCAGGATTGCTATTAAATAAAATTGTTGTTTATGGCTCTAAGCATGAGTTTCAGTTCCTTTTTACGTTAGAAGTGTGAACTTCTTTTTATGCAGGTTTCTTTCTGCATGAGAGATGCAATTGGGAGGTGATATTTCTAGTAACTTTCTTTTCCTATCACCTTTATTTTATCCAACAACACTTCCTTCTCCAGTAACTATTAGGTAAAATGTTTCTTTCTCCTGTTCCCTGACAGCAGCTGAGAGGAAACTTGAATGAATTGATAATGGTACAGCATTGCATTAATTGCAGCTGCTTCTTCATTGCATTGGCCACTCAAGCTTTCCAGTTCCAAGCAACACTCTAGTAGTTCTGAGATGCCATTGAGGATAGTATTTAAATATAGATGCCTTAGATATTTACTCTTCTAGTTACTCCACTGAGGCAGATACTGCAGTGATCCAACATATCTCTGTGATTTGTGGAAAAAAAAAACAACCCATGCTGTCCCAATGATTTCTTCATTTAGGCTAACTCACAGTTTACATAATAATTTACTCCAAGGTTTGCATCACATCAAGTCATTTTCACCTCGTTCCCTTCCACCTTCATTTTTAGGCATGAATTTTCTGAAGCCTGTTCCTGAATATACCCAAAGGTTGCAAGCACTTGAAAGCTAAGTGTGGATTCTGATCAAAATTTTACAAATGGTTTCCATTTTATTAAGGAGTCAGATTGAAGACCATTAATAAAATGGAAACTCTGCAGCTTAATCTAACCTTGATATATTTCCAGCGTAATGCATCTGCTTATAGCCCTGTCACCGCTGGATCTGAGCACCGAGAGCATTGTTGAATACATTTTCATACCTTTGCATTTTTTTCCCCCCCATCCCAAGGTAGGCCAATTCTCTGCTGTTCCAGGCATCTTTCTTTCCCTGACTCTGGCTAGGATTAGAAGAGCCGCGCCAGCCTTTATTTGATACCCTCTTTGCTACTAAATGTACATTTTATTTAGTGGAAGAGGAGCGATGTGGAAGGGATGCTGAACTTGCAGCAGATTTTGGAGGTGAATAAGACTGGGTGACACATAGTTCAGTTACCTGCACAAAAATTTGCTCTGTTGAGCAACTCCATAGCGCAGCTGTATCCAAATAATAAGCAGGGCAAAAATCTGCAGGCCTGACTCGTAAGATTTCATTTCACGGAATTCAAGTTGCCCACCACATTTGCCTCTGCTGGAACTTCTGCTTTACTCTGAAGTTTATGTGGATCCTTGTGTGCACCAGTGGCTTCTCTTCTTCCCACCCTCAAAAATTCAGTTTCCCCGGTTGATGTGCAGAGGTGACCTCAACTTTTAGGTTGCACGTTGGCTGCAAGTCTGAATTAATGGATTTATCACTGAATTGTGGATTATTCCTGAGTGGTAACTGCCACACAACTACAAAATATTATTAATTAATGTAATTACTTAACAGTTGGGATTAGAAAGTGGAATCAAGGGTATTACAGGGCAAGTGTTTCTGCAGGCATTCAAAACATGTTTCACCCAACCCTTACTGAGACTGAACCTGACCTTAGAAATGGATTCAGTAATTGGCTTTGCAACATGGATCAAACGTTTGGGGGTGGTGGCAAATTTGCTTGCACTTGCAATTTTTGAGGTGCATGCTTGAAAAAGCCCAGTTTCCTCTTTTGCTCAGGTTCCACTGCAAAGCCTGGGACAAAGTCCTTTCGGTGGCATCAAAAGAGATCTGGTCTCTCATGGCATCAGAGCACCAATCTCAGATTCCCTCATCTGAAAGTGGCCCCTAGTTATTACACGAGTAAAAATACAGATGATCGCTGCCAGACATACATGGAGCCTAGGTGTCTGTGCTGACACATCAATACAAAGAACTGTTATCAGAGGAAAATTTCTCCTTCTAAACCTGGGCTTAAACTAATATGAACAGACATATAAAGGCCCCAGTGGGTGACCTTTGTTCACATGAGAATATGTCTGCTCAGGGATTTCTTAGTTCATGTTAATTGATTGCCTGATGGGATTGATTAACTGATTGATTTACTGTGGTTTGTGATTTAACACAATGATTGGCCTAGGGTAATTTTCAAAAGTTTTTGATGTGGAAATGAAATTTGAAAAAATCTGGCACTAGCAATGATAAATGTTTTGAGTGCAACTCTAGTGTCTTATACCAGATGAATCCTATTGCTGAGGGTGTAAATACTTGGCACGAGTAACTCTATATAGGCTGGGTTAGAGCAAAACAAGCAGAGGAGAGGAATGAATTTACAGCATCTTTGTTAACCTGTATTTATTGCTTATACACCTGCTTCAAGTGCGTGTTAATAATGCCAGTGTGTGAGGTATCCATCTTCCCTCTTATCCTGACAGGGTCTGTGTTTAAAATGATTGTACCTTCCCCTCTTTCTTCAGGAGTGGGCTCCTAATTATTATTCTTCGTGTGCTTCTTCTCCCCCCCTTCCACACTGCATAGATACTCACACAGTTCTTACCATGGAGGTGCAGAGAAAGACGTGAAAACCTTCTCAGGAGAGCAGCATTTCAGCAGAGAGTAGCCCTGATGCTGTGGTTCATGTGTGTCTCTGCCTCCTGGCAAAAAATGCCATTTAGTGTGAGACACCAGAACCAAAATTCAGATCTGTATGACAATTTTGAAAGCACAGTCCAAGGGCCTGGTGGATGCAGTTGAAATGGCTTTCCTCTTCCTTATATAAACTAGTTTCAAAGAAATGGTGTTGTAGACCAACAGTGAGGGCGCAGTAGGCTTTCTGTTCACACTCTGGGTATTTCTTGGTACTTGGGAGACTCAGGAAAAAAAATAAATATATACATTTCCTATTAACCTGTTTTGAAAATAGTCTTCCCATATCAAAGCATGTTTAAAAAAGCAGATTGCATTTGATAGCAGTAGCTAAAATGCAGTAAGAAGCAGCCTTTTGATCTGTTGCAAATAAACTCTTCTGCAGATAAATGCGTTACAAGTGTATTTTTGTTCATTTGCTATCAAATTTAATAACAACCAGTGGAATTGAGTTCAACCAAATGGTTTCATATCAGACTTTGAATACATACTTTTAAATATTAAAAGATAATGATTTGTATGGCATTGTTATATAATGCATTTCTTGTCTTCTCCTGTGTGCATGTGACGAATTCCAGTCGATAAGCCCAGGACTCTGGAGTCAGTTGTCTGGCTAGTTATTAAGATTAAGATAAGTGCTGAGAAGGGAAAGATACAGCACATTGTACTGCCCTGCTGGGACGGGGCCACCTCGGATTCCAAGTGTAAACAACACATTAATTCTCCCTGGCTTATTTCAAACCCGAGGTGTACACTGTAAATATTTGGGAAATATGATGGAAAGAGTGTGGAAAGTCTTTTCTATTTTTTTATCCATTAACTGTTATTACTAAAAAGTGAACCTTGCCTCCCCCTTGGGTCCCAAATCATTATGCGTCTGTAAAAATCCAAGACTAATTTCTGTTAATTACTTATGAAAAGTAACGTTTTTCTCCTTACCCAAGCCATAAAAAAGCAGACAGACATTTGGACGGCGTTATCACCAGGCACTTCGTGCTGAATGTGCCACAATAATAACAACATAGTTAATGCTCACATAGCAAAGTTCAGTTAGGATTTGGGTAGGAAAAGGGGGGCAACAGGACTAGAAGGCCTGAACTGCAGAATACTGAAGCTAATGTAAAGTTTCCTTATGACTTCAGTAAACTTTGAATCGAGTCCAAAATGAATGTTAGTGAGGTCAGTGCTTTCTGAGCATGCTGGAACTCATTGCTGGTTTCTCTGTGGTGGAACCCTAAGGGCATCATGCTGCCTTTGCCAAAGGGGGAGAGGGACAAAGTTTTCTGTTATTCCAAAATATTAATGAGATTTTAAAAACAAGACAAATTTCCTGAAGTTCAGTTGTTCATTCTCACTGACTTAAACATGAGCTTTGCTACAAATCGTAGCCAATGCCTTCAAGGCAGCAAAGTTTATCTTGTCTATAGGATCACTAGAGGTGTGATAGAAAGCAGTAATTTAGGAAGTGTATTGAAGCTGTGTGCAGTGTAATGTAGACCACTGGGTAGCAATTAATTTTTGTTAATGAATTTAAAACTAGATGTATGGAAATGGTTACATAAAATGTATATGCTGCTAAACAGCTAACTGGTCCTTGGGGTCTGCATTGTCATTATCTGTATGTAAATCATTTCAGTGAGCATAATCTAATGAGCCAAAAACTACACTGAAACTTTAATTGAGATTTGCAAGACACTTTTTAAAAAACCTTATGCCCTGCTTCATTGTGTAGTCCTTTCAATGAAACTGTGTCTGTCCTCTGATTAATCACATCTTAGGTGATGACAGTTTGTAAGTTTTATTGTGTTTCCAAAGTGTTATTTCTAAACTGTGGGAATATCCTGCATTAGTGGAGATGGGAAATTAAGGGGCATTCAAAACTATTCAAGAGAAACAAGAAGCAAAGCTGAAAGGTCCCCAATGACCCCTCCTAAATCTTATGTTTCTTATGTGGTGGGAAGTATATAATAAAATAAAATAGTTACCTGTAAAAGGCTATCCAACAAAACCATGCAAACCACTTTTTCCTGAGCGTCAGAAAGTTCTATTACTGAATTAGAAGCTGTCTCTTTCCTTCATATGCTTGTTAAATCATTGTGCTTCCTTAGCTCCCCTAAGGTATAAGCTACGATTTCCTCTTAACCAGCAATGAAGATAAATAGCTCTTGTATCTTTGCTGTTTACGCTTATCTTAAGCAAAACCAAAAATTAAAGCAGAATCGCTGCAGCATCACAGTCTCTTATGGAATCCTGAATAAAGGGGAAAAGTTGGAATAGCTCAGAAAGGGTATATAATATATGAAATTTAAAATATGCATGTGTATATACTTGCATGTATATTTATAAATAATTACCAATAGACCTCCAAAAATGAGTAATTAAAACAATATCTAATCTTGATGTGCTGTAACCAGATAAATTAAATGTACAGAGTGGACTGGAGTATTTGGAATACCATGCTCTGTTTCTCACCTCTCTTTTTCACAGCGTGGGTATTATATCATGTTTGTGTACATTCCAGTTAGCTGCAAGTGAGAAATCACTGCCGAGGTCGCTGAAATGTCAGTGCCACATACGCTGAGGACAAAAATGGATGGAATCCCCTGTTATAACTGTAATTATCAAACCTCATATGATCCAAGAGGAAAACGTATGCGTCCCATATGCTTTGTACTGCGGTCTAACAGAGACACTGCCTGGCTGAAAAGCCATACAAACAAACCTATGTCATAACCTATTTCGGATTTTAAAACACTGAGTAAGTTTAGTCTCTGGCACACACGAATGGCTTTATGCTGTATATTCACTGAATACTCTTGAAACCAGCTACGTGTTTTTAAGCACTTCAGCTGAACCCACTATGGTCTGAAATACCCAGGTAGTTAGCATTCCTGCCAGTTTGGTATGATGGAGACCTTTACTTGAACTGACCTCAGAAGGAATAGAAGCCTAATTGAGGCAGCCCTAGTTCTAGCTCTCTAGAGGTGTAAAACTGCAAATGGTATCTGGTGCATGCATAAAAAGGTTTACATAGTGGAAGAGGGATATTGGAAGGAAAAGAAAGACTTTTGTTCTTCCACCTTTCAGCAGCCTATTCCCCCTTACCTCTGAAGCTTCAAGAAAAAAAAATAATCCCATCTTAATGTTATTGCATGGTAAAATAATAAGCAAAATAAAAAAAAATAAATTAAAAAAAAGAAAGTGTACCCAAACAATCAAGAAGGTAAAATTAGGACAGTATTTGGGTGCTTCAGGGCTGTAATTAAAGCTATCTAGACAAAAAGAGGTATTCTACTTCAAATTTATGTTCTGAGAATAAAAAAAAAAAAAAAAAACCAGCTGAAAGTGAAACACAGGAAAAGAAATCCGTAATTCCAATGTATTCGACTTGCCCATCAGAAGAAATGGCATTAATTCAGGTACCCAATTACTGTAATGTGGTTCAGAGCACCTCAATAGGTGTTTCAATCTCAAGCCAGGACTAACATTTGTAATCCTTTAAATGCACTTAAGAAATTGATGTTACAGCCCCACAATCTGTTAGGGGCCTTGCTTCCTGGCTGATTGCAAAGTATCCCACCATTAATTGGATCATCAGAATGTGATCCGCGTTCTGGTCCCCGGATTATGTAAGACTGACTTTGCTCTGACGCGCTGAACCAGAGGCTTCTTTTGCTGGATATTTTGACCCTTAATGTAGATAAGTGGTATTTTTCATCAATCTTAGCTTGCATTAAAAAAGGGAAATGTCAATTCAATGTGGGGCATTTAACTTAATTCAACATCTTTTAATTTAATACCTTGGAAAAGTTAGTCTGTCTCCGACCTGCCGGATACTTGTGCTGATGGAATGGTTTGCGGACCAGGGCTGGAGGCACGTCGTTCCTGCTCCATAACATGATCAGATCCCAAAAGTCTCTTCATGTTTCATCCCTGCATGAAAGGGAAAAATGAAAAAAAAAAAACCCAAACCAAGCGGCAACCTGGCCGTGCTTTGCTGTATTGGTAATGAGTTTCCTCAGCTCCTTTGGACTGTTCCCTAATGACTGCTCTACGTGCCTGAGGGAAAAGAGGCAAAAAAATTAATTCAATGTTTACTACCTTGTTTTCTTCTTGGACTTCGGGTTTTCTTGGGGTTTTTTGTTGTGGTGGTTTTTTTGTGCTTTTTATTTAAGTCTGTGTGTGTGCATTCGAGTGCTTTGATTAATTGGCTCAATATTCTTAACATGTTTTGTTGCTGCAATAACAGCTGGTCTGGAAATCCGCTACATAGACTAGACCCAAAATCCTGTTGAAAATAAGTGACATTTTTTTGACAGAAGGAGACTTTATCTCAAAAAAAAAAAAATATTAGTAGAATAGGAACAGGACATGTCGTAACACCTTTTTTTTTTCCTCTCTTTTTTTTCCTTGTACTACATCATAAAAGCCCTCCTAGTGATTCTCTTCCCAATATTGAGTGTGTTTGTCCCAGTGGTACAGACAGAAGTTCAAAGGCGACTGCAAGGTTACTTTTTTTTTTTTTTTTCAAGAGAAAATAGTAAGCTTCTAAGTTTTCTGAGCATTACAATAGGCATCAGACTCAAGTCTCACCATGGCTTTGGGAAAACCAGTACAGAATATGGTGTGTCTTGACCTCGTGGTTTTTAGGAGTGAAGACATTGAGGTGTAGAGGATAACATTAGGCATCATGACCAAGGCTTGATATTTCTCCTGTAACTGATGCTTAATAATTTTGGGTATGGCAATGACTTCATTAAAATTAGTACTGACCCCCTACAGTTATTTATATATTACATATGTGTGTGTGTCAAAAATCACTGGCAGAATCTGAGATTTTTGGTGTTTCAGAGAAAGAGCAACTCCTTTCACCTGTGTCACGCAGAGGCAGAAGCTTATGGAAATCACTTGCAGCTGAGGCTGGCTGACTTAGCTCTCCTTTCTTTTGTTTTCTGTCAAGATCTCGGTTTCATTTTTCCAACTCTCCCCTCTCCCCCTTTTTTTGCAAGTCATTTAAAAAAGTGCCATAATGTGGGCATATAGTGCTGAGGCACATCAGTGGTGAGGGGGGGGTTGGATTTCATGTTTCACTGTCATCTGTGGAGACTTTTTTTGAGAGGTCTTCAGAACTTTACAAGTTGAGGGGAAAAAAAACCTTTTAAGGCAACACCTTTTTTTCTCGAGAAAAGTGTTCTATCCAAAGGAGAATCAGAGGGAAGAAGGTGGCTCTTGTATTCTCCCACTGTCTTGCTGGCCAGGACTAATTCAAAGTTTGCTGTTTAAGGGAAAAAAATGTCAAAACTTTGAGGCAAGGAGTTTTAATATGAGGTTTGGGGTAGTCTTGTCAGACATTTCATTCATATGTTTTTTGCAGTCACTTATGATGTTTTCTTAGCATGTCAGAGAACATAACTCTGTAGCTCTCCTTGTTTTAGTCCAAACTAATTAGGTTTTGTAGATGAGCAGAATACTTAGATTAGCCTTCTCGCTGGATTCAGAGACAATAAGCACATATGCATAAAAACGCTTTTGGTGAGAGGTGTTTTTGTGATCTTGAACACACATAGGAAGAGAACTGGTCTGGTGTTTGGGTGAGCTGACATTAACAATTAATTGTGCACTGAGCAGGAAGAGGCAGGTTCTGGTGCTGGGTTGGGGGGGTTTGGGTCCATGTGAGGTTGCTGTTACTTATACCGAGTCTGTGGCTCATACATAAGTGCCTGACCTTGCCTTTTTTTTTTTCTCTCCTTTTTTTCTTTCTCTTTATTCCTGATATGAATTGAATAGGCAGGTAGATATATACAGTTCTGGTCAGCCTTACTGGCGCTAGAGGTGATATGGTGCTACACTAGGGCAGGATAACCTTTAGGTTTAGGCTCCTGGCTGGAGCACAAGAAACATGTGTGTTCCCAGCAGCTCTCTGGCTGGCCTCTTCAGATTGCAGTTTGTATTGGTCATGGTGGTCTTCTCTCATTGCACTTGTACAGCTCCTGGTGCAGGAGGATCTCACCTGGAACAATAGATACCGCTGAAATGTAAAGAGGAACCCTGGATAGAACTTCCCATAAGCAGGTGACCAGTTTTCAAAAATATAATACATGTTTCATGTTGCAGTATTTGAATCTCTGTGTTCTTCTTGAAACTGCCCCTGTGGATGAAGAATGTGAGTTCCTCCTGTAATATTATGTACTTGCTACACTAGCATGCAAAGAGAAGTCCAAAGATGTATACTTATTTCTATATTATCTATGAGGACGTTGCACCTGCCTCAGCTTAAATATTTTAACGAGCAGTGTTGAAGGAAGCTCATTTGGCCATGTTCAGTCCTGGTATAAACAGAATCACCTTTCCTGAAGTAAGTGAAGCTGTTTCTACTTCTGCCAGACCTAAGTTTAGATTGGAGACTTCCAGTCTCACAACTCTGCTTGTTCAACACCGATACAAAGCTCTTTTATGAAAAGAGAAATATAAAGCAATATAGGCAAGTCTGTAGTTACTTTGGCCACAGAACAAACATATTGTTTCTTCCTGCTTGGAAGGGCCTAACCTTCTCTAGGGAGAGTAGGAATCTGTGATACCTCCGGTATTGATAGCATTCCTACAGCAACTGCTTTTTCCAGGAAGCTTTGTACTAGCATAAGATGCTTCTGAGTTATTCCATTGTATGGAGGGGAAAAGAAACCTTCTGTAGCTTGTGGCAATGCCTTCCTGAGCAATTGATTTTAAGCACAGAGAGTGTATCTCAGGGTGTTTTGCTGTATGAAGTTGCATTGGAAGTGCGTCACTTCCAATCTGTTTAATTGGAGTCTTGGGTGACACTTCTCTACTGCCTTATCCCCAGATAGAAAGATGATATACGTTTTAGCTTTAAGTACACTACAAGGTTGGAAAGTAAAGTTCAGTTTGCTATGAAGCAGATATATTGGCTTCCCATGCTTTGAAGACAAATGGAGACTCATCCATCGCTGCTATACCAGTATGTTGGTGCTGTTTCAGGCTGCTTTGGGTTAGGATTTCAGTTTGCCCTTCCTTCCTAATGGGGTCCCTTGATGAAGAATGCCATCCAAGTGCAGGATGGATGAGGTGCCCTAAGGACCTGTATCAGGCTTGCCTTTTAAGCAGTTCCTTGCTGAACTGTGAACTGGACTTTTCTTGGAGTGCTGTGTAAGGATATGAATTCAACTTTCAGACAAAAAAAGGGAACAAACACTGCACACAGCAGTGTATGTCAGCCTGAAAGCACACAGCGTTTGGTGGCAGTATTCATAGGCATCTAAAATTATTTTCTTGTCGTGTCTTCAGTATTTCCCAGGGGCTCCTTCCTTTGTTCCAGCTCCCTGTGGAAGAGGCTGAGAAAAATGGCTGGCACGCTCACTTCGGCCACTGTCAGCGCCAGGCTTGCAGCAGAATTAATTCTGTCCTCTCTAATGACCGTCAGTTACCTCATTGCCAGGGAAGGGGCCCCCTCCGTCTGCAGGATCATAGCAACTACGTTTGGTTACGCAGGACAACATGCTGCGAAGGCTCAAGTGTTTCTGCTTGCCTGTGTGGCTGAGAGGCATGGGCTGGCTTCTCTGCTGGGTGACACTTACCTGTCCCGGAGTGGACTGTGTATCAAGAGCTGGCATGCCCGATGCTTAGCGTATTACTGGTTTTGTTTCTTTGATTTGAAAACTTAAGTGCTGTGTTTCCTTCACGTTCTGGGGGGAAAGTATAAAAGAAAGTGGGCAGGATGGAACAAACCCACATGCTGTGTCTATTGTCATCATGTCCTCACCTGTAGTTCTTGATTCCCTGGACTTATTTGTTTGCAAGACTAAGTGGGTATTTATAAATACCCGAATTTTTGCATTGGGATGCATGCTTTTCTGGGGTTAGACTCCTATCTGAATTTATGAGTCCAACTTTCACACAGGTCCAACTGCACAAATGCAAATATTTTTCAAGGCAATATTGCTTAATTTCAGCAAATTCAGACCATCATACACAGTTGTGCAAAACAAATGCCCTGTTTCTATTTCCCAGATTTGCACTCACTATGAACTTTACCTGTGCATTAAGTTGGATGCTGTTGCTAAAAACGTAGGGCAAAAGTGTCCTATAAGGGAGCGCTAATGAGCAGATTTTGGTATGTTGTGATAGCTCACATGTACTAGGTGTGAAGCTGAGCAAGTGCTTTTTAAATGGTTGTTTTTGGTTTTAGTGTTGAGCCCAGCTGTTCCTTGAAACACTCTTTACAGTACAGTAATTTAGAGTATAATGATCTCGTATAAGGCAGATGTGAATCACAGGTGAACTACTTCTGAATGATGGCAAGGGTGGGAGCACTCTCCCTGCCCTTGTCTTCCCCCTCTCAGTCTCTCATTCTCCTAGACTTTTTTTCCCTCCCACTGATTTTTTTGCAAAGCAGGTAGGCACGTTCCAGTATGAGTCTGATAAGCCTCCTATGTACTGGTTAATCTGGTTCTCATGTTTGATTTTAATGTCTTTTTTCACCTTGCTTACCCTAAGAAACCCATACTCAGTAGCTCAGTACCCAGCCTCAAGTAGCTCTGAATGTCCCAATAAGTGTGTGTCATAGAGTGAGAAGCAAAACAGAGAAGATGTCTTCATCCAAGATTTGGAAGTGGTAGGAAATGACCTCTTAGCCTTCTCTTGCTTTTTAGATCTTTAAGCCCTAAGCCACCCTAAATCTACTGTCCCTATAAAAAGCTGCATTTTAAAAGGCTTTAGGAGGCTTGCTGACCTTGCAACCTACTTTGTAAGGAGTCTGCACCCACAGCTATTAAACAAAATTAATTTCAGCACTTTTAAATTGTTAATCTTGCAAAAGACAACTTACTTGCTCTCCAGTGATCCCACAGGTCATCGTTCTGTGAGCTGCAAGCCATCACCAGGGTTCATGGCTCTCAACATCATGAGAATGCTTGTGGTCTCCCAAATGCCTTGCAAAATTAATTCCTCTGCTTTCCACGTTTTTTTTCCCAGCAGCTCTTTGAGATCTGGGCTCTTTTTGAGCTTGTCGTATGTAGCAGCTATTCACCAGTAGCCATGACACAGATTATTCTTATTTTAAGGCTATTCTATCCTAAATCAGTTGCTTTTCAACTCATGAGAATGAACTTGGGGTAGCAAGACATGAATTCAGGTAGGAAATGACAGTTTTGTCTTCAGAGTGTTAGGGATTCTGTTGTCTTTAAGTTATGTTTCTCTGTACCCACGGGGCTGATGTTTTACTAGGCATTAATTTATGCTGAATCTTCTTAAGTGTATTTTTTTTTCTGCCTGGCCATGAAACTCAGAAACATTTGCCTTTTTTCTTCCAGGTAGCTATACATATGAATGCGCTGGGAGTGGGGGAGAAAGTGCACGCTGTATCTGGTATTATCATGCTTGGTTGTCCCTGCTCCTTCCACCTCTTTTGTCTCTGCCACTCAAGCCAATTTCAGCCATCCGCCGACTCTCATTTGGGATAATAGCCTCTCTTTTTACTGTTGTCTTGTCATGTTTGATTCGGCAGCACAAGGGTTTTAAATTAGCCAAAACGTTTGCATGCTGGGCTTACTCCGCTGCCACTACCAGTTGTAGAGCCACTAAACCACTTGATGCTGAAATTGATGATTGCTCGGAAGGAATAAGAAATTGTTGGTGGCTACCGGGAAGATTCATTCACGCCGAGCCCCTTTTAAGAAACCTAGGGGGGAGGGAGAGAGATTTCCTTCAGTTTCCTGCTGCCTGGCTGGTGGTTGCATTGTGCTTGTGCCAGGTTCCTGCTGAGTGATTACAGCCTTGCTAGGCTGCGTAGTTCCTGTGATTTCAACATAAAAACAGAAGAAGAAAAATATAGAGGGAAAGGAAAGGGGGGGGATAAAGCTCCAAAGACTTGCAGTCCAATTCAGTAAGGTAGAATTGTGATGTTTTAACTCACTGCCTGCCTTTTAGTTGTTGTTATCTAGTTTATCCCCCCTGGCTAAAAGTTTACTTGTTAGAAGTTTTACCCAGTAGAAGAGCCTCTGTATCGGCCTGCCTGGGTTGCTGATACTAAACTAAAGCGGTTTTTAATCTTTCCTGGATTAAAAGAGATCCATTATCAATGGGATCAGAGATCACCAAGCAACTATACAAAACTTCTAATAACACCCCCACGTCCCCCCACAAATGCCTTTTACTTGTTTATATTAGTGTTTCAAGACATGGAGGGCCTGAATTTATAAGGGAAAAGAGGATGACAGTGCTTGAGAAGCTGTACATGGAGAAGATAAACATAGGAATGAATGTGACTGATCAGGGTTGTACCATGGATATAATAATTTCAGAACTACATGTAATCACATATGCAAAGTGAGAGAAGCATCTTATTTCTATTGAGTGGATTTCTTTCTGAAGAGGGAGTATTTTGTCATTTTAGTTTAATTTTCATATTCTACCCCTAACTCCTGGGTTACGGTGATCATAGGTAGTCAGATGGTCAGAAAGGTCTGTAAGAGACCCATGGACAATGGTTCAGGGTTTCCAAGTCCAAACACAATCTAACAGAAAATAGTAGCAATTGTGATTTTAAAACAAAGCAAGCAACCAAACCCTCTGTTAGCCTATGCAAGTTTCCAGACAGTTGGAAACACGGCTTCAGATGTATAATTCATTATACAGTGTCACAAATAAGACCCTAAATAAACAAGTGGGAATACGATTGCATAGCATCCGAGCCAAGAAAGATGTTCTCATTGGATCTAATATTGCTAACATTGTTGTTACTAATATCCTAGCTCTCTTTTTCCTGATTACTAAGCCACGTGTTCTCTTGCAAAATATGACCCTTTTCTGCCAAAAGGAAGAAAAAAAATCTTGTAAATTTGAGGGTGTTGGCATTTACCTTTATTTCTCACATGTGTAATAAATCCTGAAGAAATCATGTGAATTACTCAAGCTCTAAAAATACAAATTTAACTAAGAGGCTGAATCTCTGGGGCCCAGCAGTGGCGTGCTGTTGTGCAAGCCCAGCTCTAAGGGCTTCTGTCCATGCCAATTAACAGTAGATTGGAAAGCCAGGCAACCATGATGGGTTTAGTCCTGTTATCTAACGGCTGCACTGTTCAGAATTGCTGATTTCCCTGCAAAATCATGACAGATGTATTACAGGAAAATATATTGGTCGAGTAGCTAGTGAGAGAGTTAATGCAAGGGATAATAAGTAGCTAAGGCTACATCCTCCAGCAGACTTTGATGTGGTTTGATAATATATGGGATAGGTCAATCTGCCCTATTAGCAAATGTAGCCAGTTTATGCTCTACATACAAACTAGAGATTTGATAAAGCACTAAATTAGTTTTCACAAGGTATTAGATGTTAGATACTTAATGGGATCATCATGCTTTTGCTACACTTGGTTAAGATGTGTTCTGTAACAGAAGCATGCGGCAGCATGACATTTCACCAGGAGAGGAAGCATGTCTTGTGACTGAATCACGAGTCTGGGAATTATAACGTCCAGGCATCGCTTGGCTTCTGAATTAGTCTGTATTACTTGCAGAGAGGTTTCTTTTTTTCATATCTGCAGAAAGGGACTGTGTCCTTCCATTTCTTCTTTGCCCCCTTGTGAAGGTTAAGCCACCACTGTTTTTTTATCCTTGGGTGCCAGTAATCATAATTCTGTGAAGCTTCAGCTGTACTAAACTAGTACTGTCCCACTCAGTAGGTGCTGGGAAGGTCCCTAGGCTTGACTTCAGAGATTTTACAGGTTCAAGCAAATCTGGATAAGAAACTGTAACGGGTTGTGAAAGGAGGAGCTCAGGGTTTTGAAGTAGTGCTCCACAGCTGCACTCTGCATTTCCTCTGTGCCAATAGTTAACTGGTAATTTAATATGTGAACTAAAACCAACAGTTTAGTGAAGCCAGTAATGTTTGTGTAGTCAAAAATCCGTTGGCAAGATACGTCATGTGAGCACAATGTCCTTGCCTTTACATACTTGTCCCTGTTCTACCAGTGGGGAATGTGGGTGAAGAAGGCAACCTTCCTGAGGCTGCATGGCAAGTCAGTCTGAAACAGGTCCTTGGTCTGAGCATTCCCTTTATCTGAGCTGGTGTTTGGTCCACTAAAGTAGGCTGTTGCTTTGGTTACTTGATAACACTTTTTTAAGCTTTCTTCCTTCACTATCAAAGAAAGAGCTGTAAAATTACCCTTTTTTTTTTTTTTTTTAGCACTGTGGTTTTTGTCTTGTTAAATAAAAACCTAAAACTACTGACAGCTACTGACAGCAGTGTATGCCCAAAGCTACCTTCAGAAAACTAAGCTTTAAAACCCATTAAGTATTTTGTATTTCTCACACAGATCTAATTTTTTGCTGATTTTGTTTTCCCCTGTTTTTACAGATATTATTCTTAAATACGTTTGAAATGCATCATTTAACTTTTTCTAACATCTCACTACATATGCAAGTAACCAATTCTGAATGACCACTGCCAGGCTTTACACTTTCAGCACTAGGGGAGACATTCCTGCCTTTTTGTGAAATGCAGCAGGAGTGTCATATATAAAATGATCCCGTTTGAAAGGATAGAAACCGTATCCCAATATAGGTCACAGTGGAAAATGACTCAAAATTACATGACAGTTTCTCCCCCATTTACATGTGTGTGTCCCCCTCTTCCCTTCCCTTTCTCAGCCCGTTTCCCAGTTGGGCTGTGGTAAGAAACACAATGAATATTGTGACAGTTTACTGTTACTGTAATCCCTTTGCATCTTTCATTAGCGTGTTATTTATAGGATTGCAAAAGGGCATTGGTACCACTCAGCCTCTGAGATGGTACTGCTGGTGTTCCAAGGACTGAGTTGATTTTAAAAGGGGCTGTGTTGAACTCTGGCATTGGTAGCAAGCTTGCCTAGCTCCAGCAGAAGCCTGTGCCACACTTTGGGCTGAAATCCCGTGGTTTAAAACCCGCTGAGGCCAGCGTGGACTTCAGATGCTTGTATAAACAAGAAGACTTTGCCTCCTAACTCCTGCTAAGCCTGCACCTGATGAGCTGCTCGGAGCTGGAGGACTGTGTTTTCCCTAATAAATTCCTTTTTTTGAACCCACTTGTTAGTCAAGCGTTGTGCACACTAACTACAGCGAGGGCCCTGGGCATAAATTACTCTCGCGTGGCACTGTCTCCGAGCAGCCCCCCAGTTATGGATTACTTTGTTCTCGACTTGACAGGAACATAATTAGAACTGTTGATGAAATCTACCAAATTGTTCCTCCGTGGCCTCAATGGTCAGGAAATTTGGCTGAGTCGTATTTGTCACCGACGTAAAGGCTCTAAACACTTCATATTAACTATGTTATTAATGTGCCCTCTAATCTGTCCGTGAATTGGTAACACTTGGAGGGAGCTTGTGCTCTAATAGCACCTTGTGATGAATTCATTGTAATGCTGTTCAAAAGTTTCTGGAGGGTGGGAGAAAAAAAAAAGAAACCTTTAATAAAAAGTGAATGCATCTAGGTAGTTTCTTTTTTCTGTATATGCATTTTTATGTTTTGCAGTTTTGTTTTGTTTAATTGGAGATTCATTTAGGCTTTACATTGACAGACCGTTTTCTGTTCTATAGGATTTGCTGACATTTGGGCTGTTTCATTGCCAGAGGAGGCTTTGTGTGTCCCAAAGGAAGTGAGTGATCTGGCCATAACAAATCCTGCCAAAATATTTTAACACCGTTACGATTTTCTAATGCAATGCGTAGTGAATGTGACTAGAAAAGGATGGTGAGTCCATGAAGGGGGTTTGCTCCCTCTCCTCTGTGATTTGTCTGGTGAAACAAGCACACAGGAGCTGCTGGGGGATGGGGGGATGGGGGAGGAGACCACAGCCAGCAGTGGGGGGATTGTTTGCCTCCTGAATTGTGTCACTTCTGACACAGTAATGGCTTGTGCTTAATTTTTAAACCAGTCTTTTAAATTTTGGCCCTGCTCTTGAACTTTCCTAGAGTCCAGGGTGATCAGAGGCAGCATTTTAGTTATGTTTAAAAAAATGCATTTTGGCTGCTGTAAATGTTCAGTAAGTTTAAAAAAAGGAAATGTGTTAGACACTTATGTGTGAGAGAGAGATTAGTGTCTGAAGGTCCTAGAAGTTGACAAGCTGCTGTCTTGGGTAAAACAAACTTTTACCTTCAAAACAACGGGTTATCTCATACTTCTGTATAGTTTTGAAGAAAACTAAGATGACTCTTAACTATACTTAGTTAACTGTGCTTAAAGTGCTACAACACAAAAGTAAAGAGTTCTCACATGTAGTGTTCAGGGGATGAAGACAATTCAGACAACCCTATGATTAGCTTAGAGCTGGAAGTATAGGAAAACAAAAATTTAGATCCCTGAGCTACTCTCTAAAGCAGCAGGTAAATTAACTGCTGGTTTTTAGAACCTTGGTGATTTGCTTCTATGAAATTTGTCACCATCCACTCCCCTCCCTCCCCCTCCCCCTGACCACCTCCCAAAACCTAACCCAAATATAAATAAAGTTAGTATTTGGTAAATATTTTTAAACCTAAACCAACTGTTCAAATTGCACTGACTGCAGAATATTGGACATCATCTTATGCCTATACGTCATACTGGATTGCTCTGGCAATTGGCTTCTGTACCAGGGTAAACTCATGTTTCTTTGGTCATTTTACATACTTAACAATAAATAAAGTAGCTGGACATGCATACCAGCAAGTTTTGCTGAAGGTAGGAAACCTAATGAGAAGTAGAAAAGTTGAGTATGACCACAGCTTTGGAAGTTGCTCCGCTTGAGCAGATCCTTCCACTTCTACTGAATGGCCCCAGGTTTCTAACTGGGTTGAGCTATTTGCCCCTGACCTGTGTTGTCAGGAGCTCAGATGGGCCTAAATAAAGGCAGGCCTTTTACTGTTGATGGTGTTTCCCACTTGGATGTTTCTTTATTTGTCTGAATACTGAACAGAACTGTAAATCCTCAAACTCATCTCCCAAGCCCTTGTACAGGTTTTGCTGGGCTCACACAAACTGCCTCTTCCCTGTGGTCACTCTATATGTTATTTCCCAGGTCCCAGGGCAATGATGCTGTTACCAGCAGGAGAGAGGTGTTAGCCTGTGAGTTAGGACTTACTTTGAGACCTCATTTTATGAGCTTAATAATCATAAATGAAATAGGAATCTAACTGCACTTTTCTCATGCAAATCTATTTCTAGTAATGAGCAATTTAAGGTGGTTTTGTTTTTTTTTTGTTTTTTTTTTTTAATATGTAGTTGCCATCTCTGGAAATCAGGATCAGAATTCAGGATGGTCAAATTAGGTGTTGGTGCATACAGATATTCTGTTGATGAATCTATTCTTAGAAAGAAGTAGACCAGTACTTTCCCTGGATCTGTTTCTTTTCACTTCTTTTTATCTCTTTTTTTCTCTCAGTTCTTCTTGTCTAAATTTATTCTTCTATTCTTTAATTCCAGCTCACCCTTTTATTCATTTCTACCAAAGCCATGGGCTCTTGAAGGGCTTTCTAAATTATTAGATCTTGTTACTTATTTGCAGTGTGTTCAAAACTGAATTACATTTTCTTTTGTCATAGTCTTGTTTTATCACTGTTCTAAAATGGGACATTTTGGGGTACATTCTTCCCCAAAAGCATTCTTTATGCTGTCCTGGCTGTACTTCTTCTGGTTTTCTAATATGCATTCGCTACTAAAATTTTTTCTATAAATGAATGAGTATTGTATTATCCTTGAATGTTATTAATTTTCCTGGGTTTTGGGTTGGTTTTGGGATTTTTTTTTTAGTTTCTAGTGGAAATGTCATGATATGCATCATGTACATACAAATCTGTCATTCAGTAGACCAAAATGCATGAAGCGGAGCTTAATCCTAATTTCACTTGTTGTTTAAGAGTAGGAAGTAAAATTACTACTGTAGGAACCAAGGCACTTACTCAAGGGAGGAGGTGAGGAATGGGAATTTTAATATCAGAACTGGGTCCTGGAATATTAATTTGGTAAAACTGTATGGTCTCACACTGTCAGCTGTGGAAAGCATATGCCAGGAGATGCTCATGTTTGAAATCAGGTTGCATAGTTAATCATTCTAAGAAATAGACTTATCACTTCATAAACTCTAGGAAAGACTGTTTTCTTTTCCAAATATTTAAATTACTGAGCCGTTTTACACATTAAAACCCAATTATAACTTATATTGTATTTCAAAGAGTTTTCAAACCTATTTCTTTTAGGAACTGTGCATAGTCTGACGCTTTTGCACTCAGTAGTTCATATTTTAAACCATATCAATTGTGGGTGTTTTTTCCTACCTAAGTAGGGTTTCAAGAGTGTCCACTACCAGGCTAATGAGTACAAACCCCATTCAGTGAGTACCACCATTAGAACATGCTGCATGCCCCCTAAAACTAGCAAACTGAAATCCCAGTGGGACAAGTGAGCTCTAGAATATAGCTTAAAATACTTTGTTTCCTTTCTGTAAGATGGTAATGACCAGTTTAAAGTAAAGGTTTATTCTGTTTTCTGCCGTGTTACGCAGATTATGTGCAAAATGCATGTAGAGAGAAATAAAAATCAAAGCGTATTGCAGGATTTTAGGGAACGAGATGTGCCTGCTACTGAATAGAAAAACTTGATTTAAACAGCACCTTCTGGCTTCTTCTGGCCAACTTAGTACTTGAGCTAGACATCGGTTTCAAAAAAAAAATACTATCCAAAACTCCAATATTCATCTTCCTCATTTGCATGCTGATCTATCAGCGGAAAAGTGTGTGTGAATGAAATCACACTAATTTGGTCAGGAAATTACCAATGTGATTGTGTATAAAACAGTAGCCAGGGAACCTGATATAAATATGAAGACATAAAAGATGCACATGATACTAGTGCCACGATGAGACTACTTACCAAAGGCACCCTTTTCCTGATCATAGCAAGTTATTCCCACAGCTGTTGGGAATTAGTAGGACGGTGTTTGGTAAACGTTAGATTTCCAAATCAAGGCTTAGCTACCATGGGTATTAAGGAAAATGAGGATTATAAAATGGAAAAATTCTACTTTAAGGGCCAAATAAGAGAGAGAAAAAGGTTTCAAAAGTAGAAGCTGCGTTATAAATACTGTTATGGGCCCAGGATCCCTGTATAGGAAGAAACAAAGCTGTTTGCTTTTACAAAAAGAAAGAAAAGGGGATAGGTGGTTTCTCACCCACTAACACCACTAACTCTGTATCTTGCAGTAGAGCTGAAGTTGAGATGGGGCCTGGTGCTTCTGTTCGTGAAGAGACTGTATGAATGAAAGGTTGCAAAGATATTAGAATTTACTAAGTAAAGTCATACTTGTCAATGGCTTCTCTTGCTATATATTTGAAGTTCAAGTGCTTGTTTGCTTTAGTTAAGTGCTCTGAAGTGCTTTTAAAACTGTTGGCCCATTTATATAAACAAATTGAGAAACTCATTGATAGTCTTCCCAGTCAGAGTGTATTACTCAATATTTGAATATCCTTCCTTGAGTCCAAAAACGATTTGCAGTAAGAACTTCTAATACATGTGAGTCTTTGTTAATTGAGTATTGTATTATATTATATTATCACAAACATTGCCAGAAATGCAGTTTCTCAGTTGCACACAACCATGAGGAAATAGAGGGGAGTCAAGTAGCTCAGAAACTTTCTTATCCAGAACTTAAGTGGGACTTGAGAGGAAGAGTAAGCTGGAGGCCTGATTTCCTTTTAGAATATTTACAGTGGAGAATTAATGCTTACATCTCTCCCGCAGTTGTTTTTTCCTCCTGCTCATCTTTGCTAACTCAGGAATCTCTTTTAGTGCTCAGAGTCAGGTAACCAAATTTAAACACGTTCTCAAAACGTGGGAAGATCTTGTTTGCACACATGTGACCATTTACAGAAAGAAAGGAAACTACCAGCATTGACTGTTAGTGGAGCTGAAGACTGGAATGGTATTTACATGCTTCCCCCCACAGTGTTCCCTGCCAGTCAGTACTGTAGTGCTTCCTTACTAGTTGTTCTCGTGGTAACAGCTGTACCATCACAGCATTGCTCTTCTGGAGTGATGTCCTTTAACATAACGATACCACTGTGATACTTGACAGCTTGAGGATGTCGTAAAGTTGTATATTGAAAGTTAACCTTTTTCATATGGCTAAAGAAATAAGCAGTACTTGGTGGGATTGCTGGACACGCCTTATCCAGTAAGGTCAGGGCAGTTATCTAGAGAAGAAAAAAATAAACTGAATGCCATCAGCAACTACCCCTCAAAATGCAATTAGTGTGAGCGATAGGGATGTAGCTGAGTGCTATCTTAAAACTAAACCAGCATCTTTCATTAAAAAAAAAAAAAAAAAAAAAGACAATTTGACTTAATAATTTTAATCTGCTTATGCTGTCCTTTTACCTACCTTTTGTACTGTCTGTGAGATTCAGGGTATGTCATAAGCAGGTGAATTGAGAGCTGTTGCTAATTTAAACTGCATTTAATAAAACACAAGTTTGAGGTATCTTACAAATGAGTGAATGTGGCATAGTTTGAAGATTGCTTTTGTCAAGTTTGATTAGCTCAAAGAGAAACCTTTTCTAAATATTGGTTGAGAGATTAATCAGGCAATGTAAGACCTTGAATTATTCCTCATCACAGGAAAACAACATAATGTATTATCAGGAAAATGTAACTTTTGAGGATTTAAAATTCATATTTTAAAGACTGAACCCAAGGTAAAACTTTCAGGCTTTTTTTTTTTTAAACTGACTTGTAATTTTTCCATATTATACTTCACTTTCTACAGTGTATTCCCACATTACAAGCTGATAGTACCAACATCATTACATTGAGGAATGTTCTCATTATTGACTCCATTCTCAATTAATTATAAGTTTGTCATGTTTTAATGAGTAGGATTAAACTTTCCTATTCCAAATATATGTCTTGCGTTGCTTGCTTAGAAGCTTTCTAAAGAATGTGGTTGAACCACTTCTCTGAATCTGTACAAGGAAACAAAATATTCTTTGTGCACATTAAAAAGTATTTGCCATATTTACAAACACTTGTAGAAAAGATTTAATAGCTCTCTGCATTGGAACAAAATATGGAATTTGGGCAAAAGCTTTGCTACTCTTTTCTAGCCTTCACTGTCACAAACAGTTGTCGTCACTAAAATAAAAACTCATGTAGATATGTGTTATGTCCTGTAAAATAAAGGATAGCAAAAGAAAGAGTAGCACTAATGTCCATTTCAGGCATACCCTGGCATTCACTAGGTGCTCTTCAATAAATCCCTGCTTTCTTCTGTAGCCTTTTTTTTTTTTTTTTTGCTCTGCCACCAAAATGAAATGGTACTTCGTACTTTTACTTAATTGCCTTGTCTTTTAAAACTGTGGTACATTTGCATCAAAGCTGCTGCCACCTGTGCCTTTCAGATTCGGTCCAGTGCAGCTCTGCAGGGTGTCTATCAGGCTTTCTCTCCAAAGTTCAGTGTGCATTAATAGATCCTGTTCATTCATCATATTCTCTAGCAGAAGTTTTATGTCCATTTGTCTTCTGTTTCCTTGTACAACTTTACACTTTTCTTGCTAGAACAGGTCAAATCCTGTTTATGAGTACTTTTGCTTATGTGGCTGAAAAACATGCATACAGGATAGATGGATATTCTGGCTCTGTTGTTGGGGGACTGCTCCTGCTGATTTCAGTATGCTTAGGATTTTTTTCCCCCAGAGTCTATGAGTAATAATTAGATACCTGTAAGCAATAAGTACCACTAAGTGTGGACTTTGTGTCAATAGATGGTGTCATAGTATGGGCATGTAAGCAGGTTCCTTAGCAAAAGTACATTTTTCATTAAGAAGGTTTTATGTTGCTTGTTTAGACTGTGTTGAATTAAAAAAGTAACCTTGCCATTTGAATAGCAATGTCAGCTGATATCACAGTCTGGCTAATAACACACGAGCATGATTTCAAGGGGGTTGGATCAGCATGTCCCTCACCAGGTAGGAACCCAAAGTCCTGGTAAACGCTTGGCAGCGATCTACACCCCGGGCCATTTCTCATGAGACCTGTTACTACAAATAGCATGTAGCTACATTTGGGTATTCAGGTTTCGACAGGATGTGGCTGCTCTTTCTCACTTACCAGATGGCTTTTCATGTACCATCACCTGTCCTAGTGCTCCTTCGCCTCACTAACAGAGTTGTGACAAGAGCTGTCGTGATGGTTGTGAAAGTTGCTTTCTGCATGTGGCCGTCGTAATTATCACATGTAGGCACCTTTATTTAGCAAGTCCACACATACATTACTGGTGCAAATGTCTTACGTTTGGGTACATTCGTTTTATATCTTCATTTTATATGACTTATAAAGTGAGTTTGTGGTGTTGATATTTTGCAGCCTAATCAGAGAGTTAAACCTGTGTAAAACCTGCTTGATCTAAGGATCAGGCTTTGCATGTTTGTATATGATAGGATATGAATTTCTTTGTACCCTTGTCTGGAGGAACATCTATAGCTCAATTGTGCCTTTGCAGTACTTGGAAGTAATTTGGTAATCTCAAGCATGGCAATGGAAGTTTTATACTACACCTCTCTGTCACCCATCCTCAAGTGCATTTTCTATATGTATCATCATTATCATCAGCATCTGTCTTTTGAGCGATGATTTACATGTCTCTAGGTCTCTGTCCCTTTGTAAAATACTGGATCTAAAATTACATTCTAGAGAGAAAGGCAAGATCTTAAAGAATTAAGACTGATTTCAATATTTTATTGCCAGTAACTAAATGTGAGATTGCTTTAAATTAACCAGTAATTATTTAGAATGAAGTAGGAAAGAGTTAAAAAAAAATTAAACAAAAAAATCCCTTTCCCAGGCAACTGGACCCCTTCCTTTCAACACAGCTGTTGCAGGAGGTTTCAGCAGTATGAATAAATGTATTTCTTTTAACACTTTTGTTGTTTAAAATGCTATTGTTTCATCCAAGGTGTGAGGAGATGTGCTAACCTTGTCAATGTGGGTGCAGTAGAGCAGAAATGATAACTGTATATACTTTTTTTTTTTTTTTTACGAAAATACAGTGTGTGTGTGAGAAAGAGAGAGACAACTTATTTAAATCCTGAATACAGTCAGACCTCATATGCATTGTTAAAAAAAAGCCCTAAAGAATTGCATATGGATTAGGGGGATGAATATTCTATTATTTCAGTCTGTTCTGCTGATCTTCTTATTGTGACTTTGCGCTTCAGAAATCTGCCAGGAATTTGGCTTTGCTGTACTAGACAGTAATTTTAAATGTGTATCAAGCACTTGATAGTGTATGATTTGCGTGCTGTTGCATTCCCATTCCCTAAATTTTCCACCAATTTATTACTTTTTTCATACTGTTTTAATATTTCAGGATGATGAATATATACAGCATCATTAAAAGTAAATAAAAAATGCATGAAATTAAAAAATGGAATATTAGATGTTTCTTTGCTGTAATCCCTAGGTCCAATAGGAATGAAATGTCTCTGTTCTGTCAAGTAATCCCTAAACATGATTAGGGACCTTGTAGTTTCCACATAGCCCACATAATATTTGTATCATATAAGCCTATTTATGTAAGGTTTGAGTAAAAGTTGTTATTAGAAGACCTATAAACCTATTTTACAATTCAAAAAGATATGCTTGCCTCTTAATCTCTCTACTTTTATTATTTTGCTGGGGATGGCAATACGTCCTTAATTCATATTTCAGAATTCTGTTACATCTTTTGGGTACTTATATCGTGCATTAATGATTCCAATGAAATGTATTTTTAAGACAGAGGACTGAGTTCAACAGTTCATCTACTTGTGCAGCTTCTCCTTAAATCCGCATTGGAAGGGATGTACACCTCTTTCTAGGTCTCTCCTTCGACATCCGGGTTTAATCTGACCTGGGGGTCAGGAGATGGTAGGGATTGTTTTTCTCATTTTGGGGAGGGGGAGGTGGAAAGAGAGGGAAGGGATTAATTTTTTTTCGTTTAAATCATGTGATGACATATTTTCAGTGGTGAGGGCGCTTCTGGCAGCACCACAGAAAGTTTTAGAAATCAGCTTTTGATTGTACCAGCCAATTGCAGAGTTTTAGGGAGAAATAGCCAGAAAGGAGGAAAATGGGCAAAAAGTCTTGAATGACAAAACAATAAGAGAGGAGAGACAATGGCCATTTCCAGATGTTTCTTGTGGCACGTTGTGTTGGAGATTCGACAACCCAGCACTTCCCTATTCCCTGTCTCATCTTCTTGCCTGAGCAGCAGAGATGCTCGTGGTCCCATCCTGTGTGTTGTTAGGCTGAATTCATTAATGTTCAGAGATATTCCAGTTCCATGGTAACACAAGGAAGACCAATAAATAAATAAGAACAGTAACTTGTATACTTCTATGGTTTGAGTAGGTTTTCACTAAGAAAATATTTTAAAATGATAGTAGGGGTCAGATGTGGCAATTCTGTATTTCCCATAAGGAAATTTGAGATTATATTAACCTTGGGCTATCTACCCAAAAAAGCCCCGTGGAAATACACCAGTATTGCTTTCCACAGTGCACTGAAATTTACTTTTATTTCATTTTCAGCAGTTAGGGTGGCATTTGAGCAATAGCTCTATTCTTGTATTTATGAACTGAGAGAAGCAAAACTGCTCACTGCTGAGCCCAGGGATCCTCTTCCAGGAAAACTGAGATCAATAACTGTTATCAAGTCTTCATTTATAGGGAGTGTTAAATGACCACAAAATCCTGATGTTCATCAATTAATAGGTTATGCTTAAAACCACGCTTCTAGCCCCTTCTCCCCCCACCTCAAGCTACCATTGTCAGAAATTTTGATCTTTGATATAATGTTAAACAGTCACTTTCAGGTATTACAATTTCTTTTTAGCTGGAGAGACTGTATTAAAGTGATGCCAATAAGTTAGAGGTAAGCAATGTTTTCCTTTGCCAACCTTCTCCTTCCTGCTAGCAATGGAAGGTAGGAATGAGATGATGATACCTGAGGCTTGTTTTGTCATCCAAATCAGAGATTTACAATTATTATTGCAGTTACTTTTGCTTTTTGCTAATCCACAAAGAGCGAAGTGCACACCCCAACCAGAGCAGAATGGCCCCTGAAAACAGAGAATAAAAGCCTCACATGCAGATGTGTTTTCAGATGCCTTTATTCCCTCAGTTTAAGTGGAAAAGAGGGATTTGGGAAAGAGAGAGCTTAATTTAACAAAATAATATTATGCTTCCGATTCTTAAAATGAATGAATTATTTGGATACTTAGCAGTATAATGTCTTTGAATAATGCTGGTTCTTAACTCAGAAAAAAATTATATTTTCACTGCACTGTGTTTTCCTCTTATGATGTTTTTACCAATTTGGCATTTATGGGAAGCAGTATCATTGTTGCAAAGTTTCCAAATTGCTTTTTATACAAATCCGCAGAAATTAAATCTCCTTGTTATGAAAATGAAGTGATGTCTTGAGACACTTGTATATTAGCACAGAACTGTGGAGACAATAAGCCAAGTTCTGCTTGCAGTTATTGTGTGTCCACTTCTATCTGGCTTCAAGAAGCCATTTAGGTATAGGCTATTGCAAGGTATTGTAAATAGGCATATGCTTAATACTGCTCTTGAGCAGTAGCAGAGATGTCCCATAGGACCTCTTGTGCTTAAAGTTTAGCCCACGCTGCACCACATCCGTGGTTAGCCCATGACAGGGAGTAGTGTGTGATACAGGAGTAATGGCAAGTTATGGAAATCGCTGGCCTTCAGAGGGAACATCAGAAATCAATTTCGAGCTCAAAGAAAATAATGTGAGTACAGATTGGCGTAGGCCACAGGAAAGTTTTGGGAGATGGTGTGATATGTGGTGCCATGCAAATTGGGCCAGTCACAGAGGGCTTTGCTGAAAGCCTGCATGGAGTTATTCCGGTGTCTATTCAGAACAGCTTCAGGAAAAGCTACGTGTTTAGTCTGAGAGGTGAGAAAGTAGAGTGGTGCTGATTGTACTGTGACCAGAAACAAACAAAAAAAAACATTAAATAGAGATGTTTTGAATAGCAGTCGTGCTGAACTCTGACCGAAGGCACAAGGTGAGATCGGTGCCTGGCTGGTGAGCATTTTGCTGTGTCCTTCTCAAAACTCTGCTTGGCTGCAGCTGCCAACAGAGGTGGTGTCACCAGCATTGGCTGGGGGATCAACATAAGCCTGTCTGAGAACTTTTGCCTTGTTAGTAAGAGGCAGTGTAACATCCCTGCCCCTTTCCCCATCCCCTTGGACCACAGGGCTGAAGACGTATGGGAAGGCAACACAAAAGATGGTTTGGAAGATAGACCAGTTCATGAGCAGTCCAGGTGACTGGCATCACTTTCAGGAGAGCCATTGTTTAATGGTATGCAGTGCAAAATTATTTTAACTCAGAACCATAATGGATCTTCATAGCTGAATTTAAACTACATAGAAGTGCTATATGTGATGCATTTAAATTCACTGATAGAATTAAGGCGGGACTGAGGCAACTGCATGATTGATTTTTACAAATACAAATGAATCTAATAGATGGAGGAATGCAAGATGGATCAAATTTTAAGACCTGGGAGCTAATTTACCTACATCAGTTATTTAATGGGATGCTTAATTTGATTGCTTCGCTAAAAACTACTCACAGTAGTAAAGCCACTGACTAAATGTCTGCATAATCAAGGCATCTGCATGCATCTACATCTTGATTCCCATGTACAAATAACCAGCAATTAATGCTGCAGATTGACTGCAGGGAACAGTTTAAGTTTCAAAATCAAACCTCTAGAGTTTTCGTGGTCTTTTAGCATTATTTCACTATGTTTTTTAGAAGTGAGTATAGACTAACTTATGCAAGTCTGTGTAAACAGAAGTTTTTCAGCTCATGTTGCAGAAGGTTTTTCATGGCTATAGCTAGAAGCCATCTCTCTTCAGCAAGGTTAGATGCTTTGAATTGTGAGAGTTAGGCTCTTAATATGGAAACCAATACATTAGCCTACTGTATCAGCTGTGTAGCCTGAGTGTCCCATTAGATGGGTTTATTAAAAAAAAAAATCAGGAAAGGTATTTGAATAGAGGGGTGACAGTCATTGTATATGGTTTGTAGCAATCACTAGGCACTGTATATTTTCTTCTGGTTTGGGATCTAAAACATTTCGAAGTAGAAAGTCAGCAGTCAAGTCACTATTGGCACCCTTTTCTTTTCTTTTTTTTTTTTTTTTTTAATCTGTCCCTTTGTAACGTGTATGAAGTATGTTAGAATATCAGATTAAGAGTCTTGAAAATACTGATACTTCCTCATTATTTTTACTGAGTATTTCTATAGTAGTGAATTATCAATTACATTAAGTCTTTTTATTTCCCATGGCACAGCTACAACTGAAATTAAGGGTGTTATGCTAACATTCCCTTGCACCACTCATTCTAGTATGGGCAAACTTTGTCTGTTTTCTCACAGTAACCTTTACAATGCAACCGATAAACATTATTTCTGTTTTAATGACTCCCAAATAATGTCATATTTAAATGAAATGCAGTTTGCCTCAGCAGGGTTCTTTGAATTTATGAGCATTTTTGTCCCATATCCTACAGTAATGTGACAAATATTTGCATTTTTACTGTTTTCTTGAATACTTTTAAACACACATTTTTAGGAGACTTCAGATTGCTTTTGAACGTATTTGAATGCATTTTTAGCTATCACCAAGCTTAAAATAGGAACCCTTTTTTCAGCTTATCTTTATTAAACACCTGTAAAAATCAGTGGTATTTCTTTTTTTCTTGTAAAGCTTTCTTCCTTTAACAAATGCCAGAAATGCTGCACAGTTTGTTCTAGTATGGGCTCTTTTTCTTGGCGGTAATGGGCAAAAAATGGTCTGGTAATGTCCGTGCCATACACACAGACATTTACCTACCTGAATATCCTAAATAGAAACTTAAAACTGTAATGAAGAGCATCTGATCTTTAACTGTAATCAATGAATATTAAAAATTTTAGGCAATTTTTAGAAAATATTCCCCAGAATAAAGTCTTAGAAATTGATCATTCTGTACAAATGGTCATGACTACAATGAACCTCTGATCTGAAGAGTAGGTGGCCAGGCATGACAGTGGCCAATTCTTTGTATTTTCTTACTGAATATTCACTTTCCTTTTTTGTTAAAACCGCAGGATTATTTGGTGGGGGGAGGGATTTTTATAGTGTTTGGAGGGTGTGTGCTGTTCAGGGCTTTCTCAGAAAAGTTCTTATTTTAGAAGAAATTGTATTATTCAGCACCTTTATAACATAAAGCGGGACTAGCAGCTTAATCTTGCTGTTCTAGGAGGCAGACTTTCACAGAGTTCTTCATGTCTGGATTAAGTTTTCTGTTTTCATATGCTTTTTTTTAAAAAAAATGAAAATTGGCTGATCATTTTTAAGGCAATGTTTTATGTGTTGACTTAAAAAAAACCCCAATCACATTAATTAATATATCTCTATTCAATCATATTAAGACCTCTCTAACATTCACAGAAGTCAGCTAGGAGGTTTCTTTATGTTGTCATGCTGCAAAAATAACTTCTGTGTATGCTTTTGTAGTCAAAACCCCCAACCAAATACCCTGTTTAGAATTTTGCAAGTGAAACAAAATCATTTCAATAAGATTGCTGTTACTCACCAGTCTGTATTTGATCACTGTGCTTAGAAGTTGGTTAAAATGAGCCTTCCTTAATGGACTAATGAGGGAAGGTAGGAGTAAAGAGAAGGAAAAGATGACAAAAGTAAATATGCTTGTAAATAAAGAAATGACGTGTTTGCTTTTGTGGCCTTTGATCAAGCCCAGGAGTTTACTTTCAAAGGACATTGCAGGATGCTTGGGAAAGGAACAGCCACCCAGTGTAATTGGAAAGGGGGAAGGTCTGCAGCACAGCGGCGGCTGCTGCTCCTGCCTCTCTGATAAGATTGTAAGAGTTGCCAATATCAGTATTCAGTCTTGTAGCGTGTCAGGGCGCTTTCATGTGAACTGAAGTGAACTGTCTGTACGCGCTCCCTCCCGCTCTCCTTCCCAGTGCTCGTCGCCGCATTGAAGTCAGGGGAGAGGAAAAAAAGATTTGAGGATTGCCCAATTTGTTCTGACATAAAGAGATGTTTAGCTCTGTGAAAGGTGGTGGAAGCAGAGTGCCTGACTGACATTTCAACAGGCTGTCTGCTGGGATTGCTCACTTCATGTCCCTTCATATTCCTGCTGTGTCCTGCGCGAGTGCTCTTGTCTAATCTTCACAGCGAGAGTACCAAGAGTCCCCTGGGCTTCGGTGCTCAATACCTTGTTAGATGGGGCATACGATGCCATAGCTCTTTCTTTTGTACTCTCTTTTGCTCTTATGTTTCAGGCTTGTTTCAAGTCCAATTGTTTTATTTTATTTTTTTAAAGGGATTTGTTGAAATAAGAGTGTGTATCTCCTAATCACCTTGGTCTTCTCTTGGCAGTGCTAGATTTTGGAGATATCAGGTAGAAACACACAGAGAGGAAGAAAATAAAAGACCCCAGTAAGTCAAAGCTTTAAGCATCATTCTGTGCTTTTGTTTTTAAATGAAAGTATATTGACCTGCTTCAGCTGGAGAAAATACTCGTTTGAGCAACCAATGTGAGGTATAACACATTCATCATAAGGCTAAGACAGTGCCTGATCAGGAGTGCTGAACTCCATACCAGGGGCTGCAGGGAAGTTTAGTTGTTGAGGGTCTGTGTGCTTTTACAATTCCAAACATGTTGTGATGCATTCTGGCATGCCACATCCTGTTAGATCACATCAGGTCAGCCCACGATGCCAAGTAACACTAAGAACATGAATTAATGAGAGCTAATGCTCACCTCTTATTGCAGGAGCATTACCAGGTATCTTGTTAGCTGCAGTTCCTATCTGGAGTCAATCCTTCTAAAGCAGAGGAGATATTAAAGATATATGTATTATGTTTTGAACAGATAGATATGTTATTTTTCATTAGCCTTCTCAAAGTACGTTGATTAATGGATGTGGTTTAATCCTTGTTAAGCCATTAAAATTATTTATCTACTGTACTCATGGTCTTGCTTTACATCTTTTTAAAGGCCCTTCTTTTCCTCAAATGTATTATTGCTGGTGACAAAAAGCAGAATGGAAACATACTCTTTGCTTCCTGCAGATCTGGGCTCCCCATACTGCTGTCCCAGAAACACGCTGCACAGATTCCATAACATTTGGTTGCCACTGCTCAAATTTCCGCTCACTTCAAGTTTTGATAAACACCTCTTAATTTCCATCTCATCCTGAGGTGCAGTTATGTATCTGACCAGGTGAAAGATTTCTGATGTAAACGCCTGTTCTCAGATATTCTTCTCAAACTTGTGTGCTTAAAGCTGCACCCTCCTCCCTCCTACAATGCAGGGGCAGCTACATAAAACCACTGACTGTGAGTAGCTGCGTGGTTTCTTTCAGCTAGTGGGGTATCTACACTAGGAATCAGCAATAACTTTTTTCCTGCAATAGACTGAACAGGTGGATGTTAAAGCTAAATTTTCTGTAGCATCTACAGCACAGAAGAGCTGAATTTATATTAGTACACTGTTACAATGAGAAGATGTTGTATAGATGCTGTAGAAGTTTTGCCAGGGTCCTGGCTATTCAGAAGACAGAATTCCAGTTCTAAGAAATTAAAATAACCAGGGAATTAGCTTTTTGCTGTATGTACGGTCTAGATGACATCAGAAGGTTTTAAAAAGGGGTTTGATGAATCTCGGACACTCAAGAAAAGACTCACACGTACATAAGGATCAGCTCTCTTTACCTATTATCCGGCATGACTAATAACTGGGCCCATGCTGTAGCAGATATAATTGATGCCTGGATCATATTTATGTAAGAGCTGCTGTCATGCTTCATTCCCATTTCAGTGTGTCTGTCTTCATTTTGCCCATGAGTTGGAGTCAGCACAAGCAATCATTAGCATCCCTTAAAATACATACAAAGGAATCACGATGTCTGCATTTTCACTGGGAGAGTGTTATGGGTGTACCCTGGCACATATAGCCTGATTCTGTCAGCCACCAAGATGATAGCCGGTCTAAGTACTGTGCAAATTCATTATTTGGAAGAGACCCAGGCAGGTGGAGGGGACATCTCGGCATGGGGCACTTACAAAAGAGGTTATCAAGAAGATAGTGCCAGTTGTGCCCATCTCAGTTGCTCAGGTATCCTGAAATCCTGTAGATATTTCAGTATGAGGAAGCACATTGGCTAAATGTCTCCATACCTCAGGCTGTGGTCCAACAGTTTGTGTTATAGCTCTAATATAAACAGTGAACAATTCAAGAGATGTTCAGGGGTAAGTCACATGTAGTATTATACACATTTACTGTATTGAGTCCTAAGCAAAAGCTGTTTGCTGCCCAGGAAGCCAATGCAGGTGAGATGTTCAGAGGCATAGACAGGCAAATGTGTGCTGGTGTGTGTGCCTGCAGGCTTGCTTTCCTCCTTCCTTTGCTTTTGTGTGCACACATATTATTATGTAATAGTCGGTCTATATAATTACTTTGGTTTATGAAACTTGTACTTGTCTGTACAAGCATAGCAGTAAAGCCTGTGCTGTTAACTGAGGCTGATTGTTTCCAAACAGCTGATTACAGAAGTTACCATCAATTTAACAGAAGTTGCGTTTATTTAAAAATTGACTTAAAAGACAGTAAATGACTTGATGACTCATTAAATCAATTTAAAAATTGACTTCTAGTGCAGTAAGTGACTCATTATAGAAAGACACCCAATAGAAAGAAGAAAAAAAAGAAACCTGGCAGGAAGTTGTAGCTTAGTATCCTGATTTATTTTTGTTCAGAATAAAATGGTCTAATCGCTAAAAGTGAATGCAAGGACATCTACCTGAGTATCGTGAAATACTCAGGTAGTAAAAGCACCACTATTAAGCAAGGGGCCAAGTGTCACTGAAATATTGCCCTGATTTTTATATCAATAAATGAAGTTTAGAATACTGTTTTAGCTGGGAGATATTTGGTTGCATACCCATATACTATTAATTTACTAATATTGAGTAACTGTTCTATATGTCCCTAGATTTGTTGAACATAATGTCTATATGTTAAACAGTTTTCTATGGTATTTAAAAATTGACATTTCAAAGAGTGTAATAGCATAATGAAATGTAAACTGAAAACAGGAATGAGTTAATTAGACTAATGATCCCTTGACTCCTTTATTAGCCAGCTCTTTAGAAATTGGGATTAGCTTTGTTTTCTCTGCTGAATAAAGACAGGAAGGATGATGTTGATTCTAGTAAATGACAGCACCAGAAGAAATGAGTGTTTTCCTGTTCGTTATAGGTTTCATAATTTAAGATAAAAATTTAGCCTTCCTGCACACATATCTTATTTCATTACACTTTGAGTTTAGCTTGGATTGAAAAGGAGAAATCAGGAAAATAGTTTAGGAATGCCTACTGATTTCATATCATGATTTTAAAGATGATCCACTCTATGTGATTTCTGGACTTGAAGCTTTACGATTCTTTGTGCAAACCTGGAGTAGACTGGGTTTAAATTTAAACCAGGTCCTCAGAAAAGGCAAGCTTGACAAGTTTTTGATCTAGGTTTTGAACACTTAATTTCTCGTCTCTAAAAGAGAATCATTTGCATGTCTCTCTTGCTTTTTAGGGCTATCAAGAAGCACAAGATTATCTCTGTAGTGGTTCAAACCAAGCATGCACAGAGAAACAAAATTGTTTTTATGACAAATAGGAGGATTCATAAGTCAGCATCTGCTAGCAAAATAACATCATTAAAACTTCCAGTGATTCCAGACCTTGCTCTCGGGAGTTGCTCAGGCCAAGCAAAACCTTAGACAAAATGCTGAATTATAGGCAGGAAAAAGAAAACCAGAATTTAAATTGAGAGGAATTAACGATGATTCACTAAGCTAATTTCTGCCCTCCATTTCCCTTGTTTGGTGGCACGTGGAGCAGCACTGGGATGAGGGAGGGCAGAGTGGGAGCTGCTGACAGACAGCTTTTAAGTTTGGATTCTTCCTGAAAGATCTTTATCCTGCCAAGTAATGAGCTCCTCAGCTTCCCCTGAAACCTATAGGTATAGAGGGCATCCAGCACTGTGCAGGATCAGATCTTTAATGAATACAAAATTTATCACACAAATGAGGCAACATAGAGGAGGTGGCAGCAGCTGAGTTAGGAAGCTTTTTACTTACAGGCAGGGTGCGTTTGCTACCCTGCACCCCCTTGTTAAGCGTTCTGTGAGCAGCACACTGAAGCAGAAGTAGTAATGCCACTGTTCATAGTTTCATTATTTTCAGCTTTCTGTAGGACTGTGTTGGAGAGGTGTGGCGGGGCAGCTTGGGGGTTGGTAGGACAGCAGCCAGCACACTTAGGCTGTCACTGACGCTCTCCTCCTTTCTGGAAAGGAGCATCTGGAACCCATGGCATGCCTGTGACTTGTTTCGTGGGTGCTGCTTGGCTGCTCTTTGGTGTGAGGGTCACGAGAAGCGTAACTTTGGCACGTTCTGGGCCGAGGGTGCAGCCCATGCACCGCACACCGAGGAGCTGAGCCTGGCTCGTAGTCCATCACCGCGCCTGACCTTGCGGCTCAGTATTAATTTGAAGTAGTGGAATTAAAATTTTCCATTCTTTTGCATTGTCATGCCTCACATTGATAAGCACAAAGAAATGTAAATAAAAAAGACCTATTTCACAACCCTAGCTACAACCTTTTTGTTTTATGACAAAAGACAGTTAATTAGCATACTAGCAGTAAGCAGCCTTCCCAAACTCGTGCTAATTATGTATTCTGTTGACCGTGACTCCAGTCATAAGGTAATTGGCTTGCAGCAACATGACATTTCAAATCATCTCTTGAAATTACATCAAAAAGCCAGCCTGTTTTGTTTTGATAGGGGAACAATCAATTTGATAAGTGGTAACACAGCTCATTGTTTCACATTAATTAGACTAATTGCAGCATGTTAGCCTCTGAAATAGACAGAACTTGGAGAAGACAAAGGCTGTGGCCTTTAGCATGCAGTGCATGTGGTGGTTCCACTTGCTTGCACATACTGTAGGCAGAAAACAGAGTTGTTAGGATTCAGCCTTGCGGGAGACTGGGTGTTAACAGTGGTTTGATGTGTTATGCTTAATCCACTGGCTTTCAATTATAAGATCTATGTTCAGAAAATCCCAGAGAGAGGAAGGGGGGAACTTAAAAAAAAAAAAAAAAAAAGAAAAAAGCCATTTTAATATTAATGGTGCAAAAGTTTTCAGTGATCTTTGGGTTTGTGTCTCCTGAAAGACACAAGCAGAGATCTGGCCACAGCATCTCTTAGATGTTGTGGCACTGAGGGACACAGCTTAGTGGTGGACTTGGCAGTGCTGAGTTTATGATTGGACTAAATCTTAGAGATCTTGTTCAACCTAAGTGATGCTATGATTCTATGTTTATGGACTGTAAAGTCTTTCTTTGAGAAGGCTTCACTTTCACTCTTACTTTTCCTGACCATTCCCACTAATGTTTATTTCTCTGTATACGTCATTTGGGCTATTTTTATTTTCACTTTTATGTTCACTGAAGAATATTGTATGAAAAAAAAAGAGGTAATGATTAATGGAAAGATTACTGAAAACAGATAGTAGAGATACATAACCCACCCACACATTTCTAATTTAGAGCATCTTTGCCTGCTGTTGAGATTACCAATTGTACTTAGCTCTGTGATGATTTTTGTGATCAAGCTATGTCATCTGTAGATTGACATGACCAAATGAATTTCGCTTATGACTAATTGAAATGTAAACCAAAGTTTTAAGAGATGAAACGTTTGAGGGGTTATCTCAGTCCACAGGCTAGGCTAAATTCATTGCTGTTGTCAGCTTGGTATAGCGTTTCTTTCATGTCAAACCCAACATCAGGCCACTGGATATGTAAAAGTGTGTTCAGTGACCAGTACACTGCTAGTATGTTTCATAAATAGGATCATAGTTAGCAACTTTCCAAAGACTGAAAAGCATCAGAGACTGCATTCCAAAACTGTCTGAATGTTAATGAAATCATATGCATGAGACCAACTCTGTCTTCTCTTCTACAGCTCTGTAGTCCACTTGACTTCAAGCTGAAGCACCACCAGAGCATTTTATCTCTTTTAACTACATCCATTCAACAAAATCTTTCATCACTTAGAAAAAATAAAATATATGTATTTTAAAAAACCCAACCAACCAAACAAAAAAGATAGAGAGACATTGAAGGGCAATTCTTAATAATAACGGCATTGTTTACATGAAAGCCATAATTTTTCAGTTGCTCTCCATGGAAAAAGAGGCATTTCTTTTGAAGTGAGGCAAGGAGATTTAGGTAAGTCTGGGTACAGACTTCATTTACACATTTTTGTTTCTGTTAACACCCCCACATACCCCACCAACCAGTCACTGACTTGTTAGACAGTGAAACCTTTGGGGCAGAGATTTTGATAAATTCAGTGTAGTCTGTGTTTGAAGAAGTGTAATTTCATTTAAATCAAAGACTTTGTTCTAACAGCTGAACATTCTATTTGCTCATGGAAGCTATATTTTTATTAGTTTTGCTTATGCTTTATGTTGGCCCCTTGTCAAATGGTAATAAACTCTGTTTTAGATCCAGCTACCAGTGACTTCATACTACTGATTTATTTCTATCATTTACCGGCAAGAATACATTTTTTAAAATGTATTCTAAGCAATTCATTCCTCTCCACATCCTCTCTTCTGTGTCTCACTTTACTTTCCTCCTCCTTCAACATTTAAATCACCTTTCATTGAGCTTAAAATTATGCTCGGATTAGCAACGTAACTACCCTAATGTGCCGCTCTTACTAAAAACTCCTGGGCCTGTACAGGAGGTGAATTGGAAAGAAGCAGAAGATTGGAGCCTTTTAGCATTCAGCTTAAGTGCTGGTTCCACTTGCCTGAGCACAAGCTGGAAACGGCACTGTTAGGATGCAAGCCTGCACCCTCGCTGTCACTGCTGGTCCTTCTGTAGTCAGGTTCCTGCTTGGAGCAGAGCAAATCTTTGCTCAGTTAAGCGAGCGTCAGTCACCGGCAAGCTTGGCTGCCAGCCCAGGTTTGTTAGACTTTTCTGTGCTACACCTGAATGAGATATTGAGAAGACATGGCTACCTAAACACAGTCTGGAAGCACTACTTCTATTAAAAAAATAAAATAATTAAATTGTCAAGGGGATAACAGAATAATTTTGAGAATATAACTTCCAGTGATCGCTTGGGAGGCTTGCAAGAAGGAACCTGCGCTGCCTGCTCAGTGACACATCCTGTGTGATCTTTTTTAAATGCTTTTCTCTGTTCTCTTGAAATCCAAGACTAGAAGGTAATGCTGACTTCTGAGTGAGGAACAGGGGCACGGGCAAAACATGGCTTAGCAGGCTGAAACACATTGATAACCATCCTGCAAGGTGCTGAGTTCGTTCAAAGGTGCTAAATTACTGTTTTCTGCCTACATCAATAGTGGGCACTCAGCTACTTGTAGGATTGTGCTTTTAAATTGCTTGGTTATTATCCAGTCAAACAAAATCGACAGGACCATCTTCAAGTGGAAAAGGAACAGTGAGAAATAAAGCTGCAAAGTTTCTGGTTGCATGAAGACACTGGCAGTGGGTATTCTGTACAGCAAGTAGAGGAAAATCAGGGACAGGGTAAAAAGAGATAAAATAGGAATAGTTTTTAAATAGGAATTGCTGGCAGAGCTATTAATCACACAAGTCTTTGAGCTGTAAGGATTGCATGAGTGGAGCTAATACGAAAGAAGACAGATACTTTGCTGATATCCTGAAATACACTATTAAAAGCAACAAGGAAAATTAAAGGGAGATAATGTCTGAACAGATTAATGACATGTAATAATAATTAAAAAAAATATACAGACAAACCCCAAATCTCTTCAAATATCTGAATCCCCATGTGTGACTGTTGTTTTGTATGGGACAGCCTTGTAATAATCAATTTTGCAAGTTGCTAGTCTTGTCATACAGCCTCAGCAGTGAGCTTTGACTCTGATCTCATTTACACTAGTCAAATAAATCAAACTTTCCGCTGTTTCTCTGGCTGTACACTGCAACTGTGACCAGAACGTGGACTCTGCTAGAGTCTGTGTGGGTTTTAGCAGGAGATTTCACAGTGTTTCTGAAGCAGGTTAGAAAAGGAAGAGAAAAAGCATTTTTCATTGCTGTCTAAGCTAGGCCACCACCTGCTCTTTGCAGATTGCCAAACCAAATGGTGACTTGATGCAGGTAGAGGCTTTTTGTCTGAAAAGAGGAGTCAAGAATCTGCAAATATAAGACAGACTCTTCAGGCATAACTTATATTATCGTATTTTTTGTCAAAATCTACATCATCATCGTCTTTGAAATGATAGCATCATTGCAGTCGATTTAGGGGAAGCTGAACACAGGTTGAGGACTTTGCACAGGAGATTAATCCTTTCCTTACATGGGATCATATTTTTTTTAAAGTCCTTTTCTTGTATTTCTGTGACCTTCCACCCTTAATATGCAATCGTAGCTGTTTAATGAAAGAAAACAAACTTAAATTCTTCACTGATCTGGACTTGTGAAACAAGCGGGGTTTTCAGTGAAGCTTTCATAAGCTATAAATCAGTGTAAAATTTAGCTCATATTGCATTCTCATTGGAAATGGGTTATATGATAATTTATGTTGAGCTGATCATAACTAAGCACCTCATAGTAGTGTCCTTCAAAAAATTTTAATCAAGATTGTCTTTCTCTCTCCACCTTTCTTGGTGCAATTTCAAGAGGTTTATTTGCATGTCAGTCCGCACGTGTCACTGAAGTTATTCTACTGAAGCAAGCACAACATCCCGGCTGCGTACGTGTCCTACAGCAGCACAACATCAGGTGACTCTTGGTATTTATTTCTGATTTGTGCCAGTAGAAGAGTCAGGCTCTTAATTCTCTTAAGCCCTGAAAACAGGGGTATTTCCAAGTGCCTATCAGGTCTGGTTTCCAAGCCTTTTTGTGCTTTGCACTGACTGTGCAATGAACAATGTAGGGGCAGAGAAACTGTGGATCACATGAAAATCACTGAGATGGTCCAATTTTTTATTTTAAAATCGGTGTCAAAAGGTGTTTCTAAGTATGTTTGACATTTACTTTTAGATCCCTGTTCTCTCCTGAGGTTTTTCCCATTTCTTGTGTGGTGAACAGCAAAGGGATTCCAGAGAGGTGTCTTGGGCAGCAAATACCTAGAGAGTCCTCCCCAGGGCCAACTTGCCAAAACCTCTTTACATCAAGGACCATCTTATTTTACAGTATTTATGCAATCTCTAATATGGTGGAATTGTACAGTGAGGGCAGAGTTGCTCCATAATTGGTGATAATTAACAGTTTCCCACCGAAGTATGTATAATTAAGACAAACAGGGTGGGGAGAGGTGTGCTGGTAAGAGTGGGTGTGTTGATTTCTCATGTGGGGTTCTTTCTTTTTTGTAATTAAAGGCTTATGGTATGAAGTTACACATGGGTGGACTCCTGGTAGAATCCTAGAAAGGATAAATAAGTTTAAAACATATTTTGAATGAATGTTGAATACAAAGATTATGAGCTGTGACCAGAGAAGTTTGACTCCAGAAGACTATCAGAGCAGATTTTTAGTTAGACTAAAGCTTTAAGCTCACTACATGTCAAGTTTAAGAGCCAAGATCTAAGTAGTTTTCATGCTGTGGTGAAGCTTTGGATTTTAAGGTAGGAGATTCGGGATTTGTTGAGGAGTGACTGGAGGAATAGGAAAACCAAGGTTCAGAAAACATACTTGGACAACAGTAGCTGTAGCTACAGAAGGTGAAGCGGGCTGGGGAAAGCTGGGACAACTGATGTGGGGAAATGGTGAGGGTAGAGATATTGGTTCTTGGACAGATGCTTTGCAACTTGCTTTGTATGAAAATGTCAGGAGATGCTTACTATATTTGCCCCTAGTTCTTACTAAATCAATAGTCACTTACCAGGCTTCCAATTTGTAAGTCTCATAAAATTAATGGAGATATTGCCACAAACCACTCTCCTTTCTCCCACCCTTTCCTACATACTGTCTTTTTATGGGGTTGTGTTTTGGGTTTTTTGTTTGTTTGTTTTACCTTTGCTCCCTGCCAGTAAACATTAAAAGTTCAGGCTGAGGTATTTCCGAATTATCTTTTCCTCCTCACCAGTTGTTTCTGGCTGTATTCCAAAGAGCGAGAGAAGATGACAGGTTTTCATTGGTCACTTAATTGTGCATGTCCATTGGTTTTTATGACTTTCAAATTTATATTTTTGTGTGCTTAGGGGCTTTTGTGACAAGGTGCTAATGGGTTCCTGGCTGGGCAAGCACCTGTGTCAGAAAGTGTTTCATTGTGTCCCTTACTTTTCCACCTCTGACTGCTTTTATTAGCTTGCATATATACCTTTATTGCAACCCCAATGTACTTTTGTTTGTGGTTTTTGTTTTGTTTTTTTTTTTTTTGGTGGACGTATAATCTGCGTGTACAAAGGAAACTATTAGACTTATTTGGAAAAGAAGTCATTAATACAGAGAGACAATAGGAGTTTCTAATGAGAGCATCACTTTTACATATGTCTGAGAGACACAGGAAACCTAGGAGGTACAGAAACAACTTGGACCACTGACTTGTCCAGGGATTTTCATGACGTGATCTGAGAAGTTCTGCAAGGTGGGCTGTGGGTAGCTGGTAGATATCATGCTGCTGGAATATCTCATTTCCAACTGTTAGGCTGCATGAAACAGTAGATAACAGTACCCTACGTGCTTTCCTAATAAAGTGCTTCCACATGAGTGCTTGCTGTAGCTGCTCCAGCCTAATGACTGTGAAAGCGAAGAGAAATGGAGTCTGTGGCTTTAAAAGAGAAGCAAAGCACCCACAAGGTGATCTCTGTATTAGACTGTGATCTATGCTAGGAAGAAGACCTTAAGTCCCCTCAGGATACTGTGTCTAAAACTGTGTTCTAGTTGCAGTAGTGCAACTTCTGCTTCTAAAAAGAAGATAAAGTCTAGGGCATGGTTTGCTTATTTTGCTGATATTTCCTCTAAAACAAGTTAAACATTAATGACCTGATAAATTTTGGGGTATAAAATTGGTTTCCCATCTTATGTCTATGCAATAATTTAGCATTTTATTCCACTTCAAGTGTGGAAAAAATTTGTTGCAGAATTTGGCCATTTTAGCCCTACAAAGTAAATTCTGTCCCTGACTATTACAGAGTATGCTGGCCCTCGTTCTAAGGAGCTGTCATCAGCTCTCTTAATGGAAAATTATTAGCCTTTTTTATGCTTTCTAGTTTGCTCTTGCACATTGTTTTGCCCTCTGCACTTTTCCAAAGGTAAAGATCTAGGTGATCAGCTTTTAGGTAGGGGGAAAATACAAGGTATAGCAGGTTTGGGGTTCCCTGAAAAAAGAAGTAGAATAGACTTAGAAATGTGTTTAGTCAAGAGACTTTCTGAATAAAACAAAGACCTTAACTTCCAAATCTGTAGGACAATACATGAACAGTAAAGGGTCTCTTGAGACCCATAGTGTGTATCCTGGCATAGGTCTTACAAATGGTTTTTTGTATATTATGGCCAAGAATTGAGGAACAGGATATATAAATGAGATTTTTATGACTCAGATGTGCATATGAAATGTAGGACAGACTGGATTCAAAGTCAGTTCCCTATTGTGGAACCTGCCTTTAACATGGGACTTGCACTTTTTTTTTTCCATTGTGCTCCAAAGACAAAAGACTATATCGTGCTACAAAAAATGATTATGTCTAAGCCTCTACAAATTTAAATATATCTGTTATTTTCCACTCCCTTTCTAGACAGATTAGTAGAAACTATACTGAATGTGTTTATCGTTTCCAGCTGATAGACATCCTTCATGATTTTGTTTTAACTGATCTCCAAACATCTTTCCTGAAAGGAAAATATCCATTAAAAAACATTAAAAATGTGTCTGATCACTGCTGATCTGGTGATGATATGTAGAAGTTTTGTTTCTTCTGTACAAGGAAGGAGAGAGATGATTTTTCTTGAAGCTTTCTGTCTCTGTGGTTTTTTGCAAACGTTGCTTTATTGGTGGTTGGTCTTATAATTCAGCAGTGTGTTTAAAGCTTGTCCCCTTAGAAGCCTTCCATCTACCCCTGGCTAATAACAATGACAGTGCATTGGGAACTCATTTAACACGTGGGCTGGACTGCAAGCTGTGCCCTGTTCCTTTTGCGGGAAAAGCAGCTGCCAAGAAGCCTTTTGGGACTCTTTGGGCTGACTTCTCCATCCCAGCACTGCTGTACTTTGCAGCAACTTCAGAGCTACTCTGTATTTGCAGATGGATATTTGTACATGATACTCACAAACCCAACAAATTACATAAAAAAATCTGGTTTGATGGTCTCTGTGCAAACCCCAGCACAGTGCTCAGGAAGCAAAATAGCTGTTCTGAGTCAGATGGATATCTGGGGCTTGAAGCTTACACCTTGAGTCCTTGTAATCCATTGTCCCCACAACCAAATTCACCTTCCAGATATGCTGCAGTGAGAATTTGAGTAATTCAGTGTCATTAATTAAGTTATTCTTGAATTACTCCAGTGTAGCTGTGAACAAAATTAAGCCTCTGGTCTGTTCTGGGAAATTAGACAGATATGTTTTTTTCTAAGTGGTTTCTAATACATTTCATTAGGAAATTATTTGATGAATGTCATCTAGGCATTGGGGATTGTTATAGTGTCTGGGGTTTGAATACTGACAATTTGTTGCTGGCCAAAAGGAATGAAAGGCTAATTTCTGCACAGAACACTTCAATATTTTTAATAATTTTTTTCCCCCCCCAAACATTGAATGCTTTGAAGGTGTCATAAGTACATGGAATAGCAGATTCATTCCTGAGGACCTCAGAGTGCTCCAACTTACTTTCCTAAATGAGTTTGGCTATCTTAAAACTTAGCCATCTTATGGTATTAGCTCTTATCTGTGTCACTTGTTCTGATTTTCACCAGTAAACAGTTTGCAAACAAAAGGAAGAGATTCAATTATGCTTTCTTTAAATTGCCTAAATTCTGTTCTGCTATGACTTCAGAGTTTCTAAAGTACCAGAAAAACTTTATGCTAAGGCTGATGCAACATTCTTGGCCAAAGAACAACTTATCTGAGTTCATTGGAAACCTGAAGGGAGGTGAATCTACCAAGGTCAGTGGCACAATTATATAATTTTTGCCTCGTGAATAAACAGATGTTCTATTTCATGAGTATTCACACCTACGGTATTGGACATTAGGTGAAGTGTCCCAGCCTGCTGATGCATCTAAAACAGCTTTGTTCCTGCCGAAAACATGGAAAACTTTTGAATTCTGTTGGATGCTGACATAAATGCTGAATATATATCTCACTGTTATTGATTTTCAATCCTCATGTTGGGAATAGAGAAGTAGACCTGGCTCTTGATTAAAATTGCAGGCTTTTTCTGTTTTGGTTTGGTTTGGAGTTTTTTAGGCTTTGGTGGTGGTGGTGCTTGGTTGGTTTTTATTTTTAAATATTAGTAGGGTAGTTTGGGTTTTTGCAAAAAATCCAAGTGAAATCTGACCCAGTGAATCTCTGTTGATTCCTCAAACTAACACTTTAATAGAAGGTGTCATTAAAAATTACCTGCCATGTACAGGAAAAAACCCAACTAGTCAACCAAGAAGTGGTCCTTGAATTGTGCTTTGGGCCATTTTTTCCACATACGATTACTGTATTAACTTAATTTATTTTTATTACATCAAATTGTTGTGTCAGATTTTTCTGGTTTCTCCAGTTATTCTACATCACTCTGACAATACAGAAAAAAAAAAATTATACCTGTTATGGCTGGTTATGTGTCTGTGTATGTTTTTCCTACACTGTCAGAAAATGTTGAGCTATAGAAGTATACCTGTAACTTTGGCATAATGAATTCTCGCTGCTCTGAACACATAAGCTCTTTCCTTGTCTTGGCTATTTCTCTTATTACTTTTAAGTCTTCTCTTTTTCCTTTCTGTTCTCAGATCTGGACTAATTTCTCTTTTCTTACCTGTGTGTCAGATAAATAGCTCTTCTCCCTTCATAAATACCTACCTGACATTAAGCGTGTCAATAATTACCTGCCAGAGAAAAGAGAAGAGGGGTGGAAGGGGATCAGGCTAGGCAAGAAAGTTTGAAAGAGCACATCTGTCAGTTTGTCTGTCCAGGCTCTTGTCTTCTAGTTTAAACTGTAGTGACTGCAGTGTTGATCATAACCTGTTGGCAGCACGAAGCGTCATTTCAGCTGCTCACAGAAATGCACCTGCTTGGCCTCTTTGGCCACTGCCTTCCAATGACAGGGACAGAATAGCAGTAAGAGAATAACAGGAGATAAATAAGTGGAGGATTCTTTGCCATGTATGAATTTATATATTTTTTTTTTTTATTAATTCTTTCTCTCAAGATGCAAATGTTAGCCTGACAGTGGTCAAAGAGAAATGTCAGAAAAGGAAATGGAAAAGTTGAGAGTATTTATTGTGCTGGTATGTCAGTCTCTTATACACCCTGTATAAAACCGAGAGAGTTCGAGCCTATTAACTGAAGTCTTTAAATTGTATTAATAAATGTCAGTATAATCCAGCAGTTAGAGCCTAACCACTCCTGTATGAATATCTTCAGCTGTGTTTATTCCACTTCTTACAAGAAAAAACCCACCCTTTGCATTTTTATGGAAGCACTTCGTCTTACTCTGTGCCTTTAGTCTCCACTCTCTGTAGTTTTATCTGTAATTACCAATAGCACCCAGAGAGTTGCCTGCGAGACCTTCTACTTAATGTTCAGAGTGAGGTTCACCAAACAAAGTGGACACTCTATGGTTAGTAGAAAGGTTTTCTTTAAGCTTAATGAGGCTCAACAACAAATACAAATTGGAGAATCACCGTTTTCTTTGCCCTCCTTTGAAATAGTAGGAAAAGCAAAAAGATGGCGTGTCCCACTTGAACCTTGTTAGAAGTATGTCAGGGAACTGCTGAAGGAAAAAGTAAGTGAGAAGAAAAATATTAATATGTGATATTCTAGATTCCTTGATGCAGGGATTATTATAATTTTAGATATGTGTAATTGTTAAGTCCCAGCGAGGTCCCTTTGCTTTTACGAAGGGACCGCTAGAGAGACAGGCAGATTACAGGTCTGTGAATAGGACCCTAGAGTCACTCACTTGTAAAATCAAGAACAAAGAGGAAAAATCCTCATATTCACCTTCTCTTCTGACCCACTTACTGTGTTATTGCAAACAGATAGAGTGAAATAGCTCTGAATGTGGTGTTTAAACCAATTTTACTAAGGAGAAATGAGCCCAACTTAAAGCTAGGCATAGCTAAGTGAATTATTTCTTTTTTTGACTATGACAGTTATCTTGAAATAGCTCTTTGATGAAATCCTGTCCTCTTTCAAGTCCTTGGAAAAACTCCTACGATGAGATTCATTTCATCTAACTTTAGACATCTCTAGTGTAAACTTCTATATCCGAGCTCCACATCCTCAACTCTCTCTATAGCTGGTGGGAAGAAACAGGGCCTTCTAGGGTACGATTCATCTTCTTTGTTTCAAATGGCTTCTTTAGAAGAGAGAAATTCAACCTGCCTCTCTCTGTCAGCTTTAAAGAGATAGTAGATGAGCAACTTCGGTGGCATCACACTCATCTAGTTAGAGGAAACCCACCTGTTGTGACTTAAGAGGGCAATTGAATGCCCACATTTTTCACTTGTGAAGACATCACTGGCTATATGTGGGAAATGCTGAAGTTTTTTCATGGTCTCAGCTTTCTTTACACCTCTACCTCTAATCTCAGTGTTCTGTTGTGTGAAAATGAGGTGAACTGTAGGAAATCTGCTGGAGTTATGTACAGGGTAAGCTTACTCTCAAAGGTACTGCTCTTCTGTACCTACAGTGTCTTCATTCTTTTTCCTAAAACCACAGGTAAATGCCGTGAATCAGTTAACTCACTCATTCACACCAAAACATTCAGGGAAATCTTTAATAATCCGTTCAGAGGAGTGCTATAAGAAAATAAGGTAGTTTGGTCCTGAAAAATTAGTCTTTCCAACACGATCTTAAGATAGCAATGAGCCTAAAGAGAAATGGGCACAGACCATAATGCAAAATGGAAGATTTAGGTAATCATGTGCGATTGATACATGAAGATCAAGGGTAACACTGAAAGCATGCAAAGCAGCACTCAGTTTGGAGCAGCTCTTCTACTGAGCTTAATCACAGTGTCTTGTCAAACAGATTTGATCACTTAAAGGTGGGGAATTGCAGTTTGACTTTTTTTTTTTTTTAGTGAATAAAAGACATACTGGGATAATATTGAAGGTGCTGTTTAGGTGCTTTCACTTTGTGTCGTGACTAGTCCTTTCCTAGGATATCCTCCTTTACAAAGGCTGTGCAGGGATAGAATAAAATCAAGGTAAAAATCTCCTGTGATTTAAAATTGTCTGATATGTTGTGACTTGCCATTACATATGGTTAAGGGGTTCGTGACATGATTTCTCAATTCACTGGACTCTCTTCACTGGGGAGTGGATATGTTTCAGAGCCCACTGTTTCCTTGCAGCCCTTGCTGGGCAAGTGCCTGTGCAGAGGCTGATGTTGGACTCTGCCATCTGGGCACTGAAGAGCTGATTAGTCCTGAAAATTACTGTTTTGGTCCATGGGTAATCTTGCTTTGGTGTACATAATTTGGCATAGTTCAACTGAGGGCAGTTCTTAGGTGATGACTGACATTCGGACCTGCTGTTTTTTGAGAAAGTTTACTTTTCTGGACATTAAAAAGTGGAGATGGTGGACTTAAAGGAGCAGTTTTATCTGAAATGCATTCATGGAACCTTTCATGTCTGGAAGGATTTGATGTGTGGGTAGGAAAGGAAATCAGAGCCTTGAGAGGGCCTTAACAAGACTGGGACTGTAGGAAGAAAGCAGGAGAGAACTTGGGCTGGTAAATGATGAAGGAAGAAAGAGCATTTAAGTTGTCTATAACTCCATGGAACCTCAGGGATGGAGGGTTGTTCTTTCCGTTAACATACATATAAATCCAAAATAACATAATTCCTGCTCTCTTCATGTTATTCTGATGTGTGAGCTGAATCGATTACGTGGATGATGTTTTGTCCTCTGAAAAAGGAATACTTCAGATCAGACTTCATCTGGTTTTGTAGTCACCCTTCACATTGTTTTGGTGGGATCCAAAAGAAACTTCACAAAATCTTTCATGTAACAGTGGGACAATAACTTGTATCATAACAAAAGAGTCTTCCATATAGAGGAGAAAAACCCACACCACCACTACCCTCCCCTCCCCCTGCAAAAAAACCCCAACAAGTGGCAAACAAACCAAAAAAGGTTCATTTGTTCCATATATTTATAAGGAAGTAATATAATAAACTAGCCCTTTTTAAAAAACTTTGCATAATTAATTGCCATTTGGAGGTACTTGGCTGTAAAATTTTTCAGCTATGTTAAATTTTAAAATTGTGCTTATCTCTTCTGCATGAAGTACTAGGATTTTCTGAAGATGAATTGTGTTACAGCAGTTGAAGATACTATGTTATCAATACCCTGTGTGATACAATTGTGTCCCTTCAGTTCTATCAGTCTTCCTCTTTCTTTGCCCCATTTTTTCTCATGGTAAAAATGTCAGCTTCTGGTTTTGCTTCAGTGGCGTTACTTGGTCATTTATTTCCAGTAATTAACACCTGTATGCACCTGATCTAAAGGCAAGGGAAGATGAGGGAATGTTTTCCCTTCAGATCAGCAGATTTCAGATATGACCCTCAACAGATGATTATCAAGTGCTGAAATTCACATCTGAATAGAAGGGGGTGGGTGGGTGTGTGTGTGTGTATGTCTGTATGTAGGAATGCTTTCTTTAGCCTAAGGGATAGCAGTCAGTACAGAAAGTGAGATGAAAACGAAATTTTTGCAGAACAGAGATTTCATTTTAACTAAGTCTTTTCCCCCTTTATTCTTCTCCTCTCTGTTTGAAAAAATGTTAAATGTGTTGAGTCAGGGAGACGTTTCTGCGCTGCATTAGAATAGCCATCAATGTCAGTCGAGACCATTTGGATCATGTCACTTGTCCTAAAGTGTGTGGCTGTTTTTAAAGAAAGAACATATCATGTTTTGTACAGGGATCTTTAATGCATGAAACTTGTTTGAAGCAATAATAAATCAAGTCCTTGCTGCTAAAACCAGTGTCTGATTTTTCCCTCGTGACAATCTCTATCCTTCCGTGTGTAAAAGCTGAGTCAATAGAAAGAAAAATTCTGCACCCACAAGTATTGCAAATAATTATGATCACAACTGACTAAATACATAAATCTAGCAAAATAAGAAACTGAGATATAATTGTCCTATGCATTTGCCACAATGTTTAATAATGTATTCTTTCTCTACAACCATCGTTATAGGAGGTTGCAAGCTGTGTAGAGATATTTTCATTATTCATGCTCTATTGAGTAGGCAGTTCTGCAGACATTTTTCTCACCTCTCCTAAAAAAGTGGAATAATTAAGAGCAAGTAGAGTGTTTGAGATGTATTTGCCTATCATTTTCCACTCTTTTATGCAAGTATTAGTTCTATTAGATTCAAACCAGTTACCGCTGATGTAAAGAAAAATCTGGCTTTTGCATTTCTTCTCTTTATTAATTACTGCTTTTGACTGTGCATAGCCATAACTAATACAAGTGAAGGAAATGTAAATGCAAATCCATTTAAATTAATCTGGAGTAGTTAAGAATTGCAGGCTATATTAGCAGCATGACTTAGTTTCAAAAACCCTGTGAGAAGATGACAGAAATCTTAGTCCTGGCAAATGTTATTACTGCCTACAATGAATAGTAGTGTAATCATAATTACAAATGGGTGATGCTGAGATCCCCACTTGGGCTTCAACTGGTGTTGAAGTTTAAACAGATGAAGGATTCAAAGGTCTGATTCTTTGTCATCTTGTAAAATGACTTGCTCTTTCCTCCACTACAGATTCACTGGCTTTGAATTTGGGCAATGAATTAAGAGTATGAAAATGTCTATTTTTTTCCTTTTATGTATAGACAACAAAATCCTCAAAACTCAAAGCAAATTAGTGAGGAGTATCAAAGTGGAAGCACTAAGGGCTGCAGCCCTTGTACTGTAATAGGAGTGGGCTGTGCCAGAATCAGAGCCCAGCCAGGCACCCCTCAAACCAGGTGATCTGTTCTGGGGTGCTCAGGCAGCACCATGTCAGTGCCCACTCACTCCTCCACCGAGAATACCAACAAAGATACCGAGCAGTGCCAGCTAAAATTATGTTTGCTTTTTAAATATCCATGGACTCAAGTCCACTAGGGACTGCAGAGAGACCAAAAGTGCATTTTGTAAAGACTAGGAGTTGAACAGGAGGTTATAATGACTTTGAGTTACATCAAGGAAAAGCTTGACTTCAGCCAGTGACCTTGAGCTGAAAAACATTAGCCCATTATCAGGACCCTGAACCACGATGTGGCTTTGTATGGTTTTGAGGGGTTTTGCTTATATAGATTGGATTATTTATTTTTTTAATCTGGTGCAGCATGGTAGAGGTAACCATCAGTTTGTTATAAAACTGAAGTGCTCTGTTGACCTTTCTCCTTCCAGTCCGAGAGGCAGCGATTGCTTGTTTGTTGTTCCACTCACTGGGCTGCTCAAGAACTTCCAATTTCCAACAGCTCAGCTCTGAGGAGCAGACTTGAGCATGGAGGCACAACATGCGAAGTGTTGTGATTTGTTGCCATGATGACAGTGTCAACTTAACTACAGCTGACAAACAGTTTTTAAATAGAACATTTCAATTCATTATAGTATTCTCCATCTGGTTTTTTTCACTGTCTGCATACATGCAAAACATCTGAGAAATGCCACCACAATGGTTTAGTTTACTTATCTAGCCACTAACATTAATTAGTTGTTGAGAGTAGTAGTTTAGGGAGCAAGTAAAATGATGGAATTCTCCCCTCAGTAAAGGAAACTATTTTATTTATTCAACAAAAGATGCCCAGTAGACCTGTTTCCACATTTAGAGAGCGATTTTCCAATTGATTTTTTTTGACAATAGGTTCTATATTGTTGGGGATTTTTTATTACTTTGTTACCTCTCACTTTTGCCACGCTTTGCTTCCTTCCCAAAAGCATCTGCCACTGCTATTTCCAGTGTGGAACCGGTAACACAAGGCGAACATCATTTTGTAATTAAATCAGGCTGCTGGGGTCAAATTTAGAGAGTTTTATTCATGGCTTTGCCACTGGCCCACTCTATGACCTTGAGCAAGTTGCACATTGCTGTATCTCAGTTTACCTATAGGTAAACTAATATTGACTTCCCTTAAGGGGATATCATGAGGCTTAATTAAGCATCTGCAAAGATCTGTGAGATGGAGGACTGAAAACTGCCATAGACATACAAATGACGATGATGATGATGATTTGTGCCCAATTGCACCCCTTCCTCCAAACCCACCACCATAGCTGCTGTGCAGATTAGTTGTCAGGTGAACTATGAATCCATCAATTCATCCATCATTCTCTCCATTGTAGATTGAGCCCAGCTGGCTAGCTTTGCTTATTAGTAGCTTTTAATAAATCAAATCATATTTGCTGTTTTAATTGTATCTTAAAGGGTAGCATGGCTCTTTGCTTTTAAATTAAAAGTGGGATGACAACATAGACATTAGAAGCTGTGCTGCCACTGCTCTCATACACTGCTGCTCTCAAACTGTTGATGTAAAACTGTGTTAAAAATATATGTCGAAGGAATCTCATAAATTATGGCAGAGGTCTTCCTCTGGATGCTGAATGCTTTTTTTTTGCTAAGCTTTTTTTTTGCTAAGCTTGTTTGTAAACCCTCTCAGAGCACTGTCCCAGTAACCACATTTTTAAAATTATAATCTAGTCATCCACAGGAATCCAGGATGAAAGGAGTCGAGGGTTGCTGTTTGTTGACAGAAACAGCCATGTCCTTACAGGGACGGAAAAAAAAGGGCCTAAATGATGTAAAATAAGATTCATGAATTATTCAAGATACATTTTATTGTGATTTTTATTTTTAAATTACACTGGCCAAAAAGGCAGTGGGAATAACAAAGTGATATGTTTTATTTTTAATCTAGGGCCAAAACTGTATCTTACAAATCCCATTAAAATGGGGTATATCCACTAAAATATTGATAACATAATTTCCTTTAAATTTGGTTCTCAGTCATATGAAATCAAAGGGCCTCTTTGGGTACTTTTAAAGGAATCCTTGAAATCAGAGGAAGTAGCCCAGCTGCCTACTTTGGCCCATTACTAATTTATAGTAGATGTAGCAATATTTCCCCTATTAACATAACCTGAATGCCAAGTCATAAAGGAGTTATCAAGTACAGAAAAGGGTGAGGGTTAAAATCAGCAGGCGTTTCCTATTGATTTTCAGTAAGCTTTTGCCCACCGTCTTATTGAATTTTAGATCATCGGCCTTAGAGTTTTGTGGAATTTACCTTTCCAGCCTGTGCAAAATTTGTTTCAAGGGTACATAGTAGATAAAAACAAAAAGGGGTCATTGGCCTTTTTAGCTATCCAGAGAAGCTTCACCCTCTAACTTGACTGTTTCTAGAGGAATTGCGTAATAATGATAATTCATTCAAATGGCAAGCAGGAAAATCAACACAGCGTGTGCAGTCAATAATTCCTAACTTCTGAGAGGAGATCAAAGAGGAAGGCAGCAGGGAGGAGGAGTAGCCTTATGTAAGTGTAAAGGAAAAACTCTCAGTAACTAAGATAGCGCTATGAGGAGATAACAGAATTCAAAAAGATTTATTAAAAAAGCAAACAAAGTAGTTAACTGGAGAATTCAACTACTGGAACATAGAAACTGAGCACATTAAATGGAGCAGTAAGCTGAAGCAATATATTTTTGGACATGTTGGTCCTGTATTTGACCTGAAGGCCCCCATTCACACCGTAAAAGTGTGTGAAAAGCACAGACAAGTTTGAAAACTTTACCACCATACTGTAGTGATAGGAGAAATACAAAAGGAAGCTGGGCTTCCGAGCAGAGCATGGCTTAGAGCCTTTCACCCTCGGGGTCAGGACAGGACACTGGGAAGGAAAAACCTAAGGACAGGCAGGGGTCCTCACTGTTGGCTGCCAGGCATGTGTCCTGTTGAATGTTGTGGAGGAAGGGCAACATATCAATCAGTATTGGAGTCCCCACTCTTCTTGTGGTGGTGTGCATGGCTGAGCAATGCAGGTTTTTATTTTAGAAGTAGTAGAGGCTAGTCTTTTTCTCACCTAGGTATTTAAATAAGAAAAGGTACAGCAACAAAGAAAAAAGGGACATTGCAAATAAGAATAGCATGTCATGCAACATAGTGACATCTACACAACATACAGCCACATTCAGTGTCTTTGAAATAAGCCAGGATTGGGTTTGAGTACTTGTCAGAAGGGTCAAAGAAACTGGAAAGGTGAATTTCAGGGAGAAATTGTCCCCAAGAATTTAAGGTAAGTAACAAGGTGAATTGGCAGAGGAGACAATGGTTTGACTGCAGACGCTCAGTAAAGGAGTGGGTGAGGCAGAGCACTGAAGGCCGTTTGAGATAATGATGTACACAAGCACAGGAAAGCACAAGTGTAGTTACAGCAAGGACCTCACAGTCAAAGAATTTAGGAAGCATTTCTTTACAGTGGAATAAACTACAAAGGTCAGGAATCAAAGCGAGAGAATAATATAAGGAAAATATTTTTGTATGTGTATTACTGTTCTTATAGTTCCCCCCCAAAGACTAATCCACCATAAAAATATATATATTAATAGTGTGTTGAGAGATGTGTTGTTTTTCTATCATCAGCCTGTAAATTGGAGGGGAGTATTTTGTGTTGAAGTAGCTCGTCTTTTCCACTTACAGAAAATTTTCCTCCTGCTCCCTTCCTGACCTCTTTCTTTTATTATTTATTTTTTTCTAAACTAAAGCAGTTGTCTGAAGTGAATTCACTCCAGGATCCCACAGTTGGATAAAAAGAACAAAATACAGAAAGATAAGTTCTTAAAATCACTCTGGGCTTTCTTTAATGGTAATCATTAGCCCTGTTCTGAACTCTATTGACAAAATGCTGGAGTAGTCTTGAAAGCCGAGCAAGTGCTCTTTTAAAGGAAGAACTGGTTAATTAGAAGATCTAATGCAAGTGACCTAATTCTGCAGCTCAGTGCTAACTTTTCTAGCACACAATAACATAAAGATTCAAAATGATACATATTGATTAAGTCAACAAGTTGAAATCTTGATTGGAAATGTAATTTCTCCATATCTATTTAAAATCATCATCTTTCCAGACCACTACCAGTTATTTTTTTGCCTGCAATTTGATAACCAGCATGGAGCTAACATAGTTGTATGTACAGGGAGCCACAGACATACAGAGAAGATACTTAATTGCCAAAGAATGGGGAACTGTGCATTTACTTGTAAGTGGCAGAGCTCTGCGTTACTAAGTCATCTGCTAGCAAGTACAAATGTTCTTGTTTAAAAATAAATAAATAAATACAGATTTATGTTTAATCACACAGCTATTGTTGAGGATTGAAAGTTATTGCTAAGGGTATGTGAATGTTTTCACTATAAATCAGAGCATGAATAATGTCACTGTATTTTGGGATCCAAGTATACCTCTTTTTAAAGGCAACACTGTTTTCTGTCCCCTCCCCTCAACTTTAAGTAGCAAAGGTGCGTAAACTATTTTTTTTCTGGCTGCAGATGAATATTTTAAACATAACTCTAGAGGATAGTATAAATTATTCCTCGCTAGGCTTAGTAAGATTAATGCGTAATCTACCAGCCTTGTTCTGGTTTCCTTTCTCTGTAGATGAGATGCTGGTAAATTGTGATTCCTTACAGCCTCTTGCTGTAGTATCTCACCTGAATTTCAGCAACAGTTGCAACTCTGTATGTTTATAAATATATGCTGCAAAGGAGGATCTTCACGTCCAACTTTAGACATTCAGTTAGGGTGTGTGAATAACCTTCTGGGGGACCTTTCCTCCATCCATTGCTGTGTTTGGATGTCTGGCTCCTGTCTGCAGGGGCTCTGAAACACACCTAACCTAGACATCTATGATTTTGGGTCCAGAGGGCTTTCCTGTCCATAACATACTGTAGAGAGTGGAGTGCATAGTGCTCCTCTCTAGTACCTGGGGAATTTGTGCCCTTAACTTAATGTGATTTCCTGAAAGAGACTTTTGAGGCATCAGGACAAAGCAACTTGCTAGTCTCTTGTGATAATTAAGAATAAAAATTTTGGGGTCTTTTCATGAGAAATAGTGACTGAGTAATGCAGAGAAACTGACCATCCTAAGAAACTATTCTTTTTTTCTACCTTTTTTTTTCTTTTTTAATTAGAGTCTTTGATGCTTTTAAATGAATTGAGTCTGTTTCAAAAAGATAATTTGTGGGGATCATATATATACACCAAAGAGAAGAGTTAGCTGAGAAAAGAAGCATTGAATAAACCTCCTCAAAATAAATGGCAGTAATTGTTTGATACAGGTTTTTAGTCAGAAGGAATTACTGTTACATGAATACAATGTAACTAATATTCAGTATTGCTATTTTACTACTACTTCATAAGTCAGACATGAATATAACGTAGTCTGAGTTTTGTCTGTGGCATGCACTGATGGTGTGATTTGGGTTAAAGTCATCCTATATACTTGATCCCTGGACTGCTGGCTATAGTTTATTCTAGTTCTGTAACATATCACTTTGGAGACTAGCTTTTTGACTGGAACTGGAACAAGCAGGGGAGTGGTGCACTGGTTTGTGATGAGAGATGGGACCAAACATATACGTGGATGTTCCTTCACTGGTAGAGATTCAGACTACTTTTATTTTTAAGAATGCTAGTGTATTGAATTATAGTAAAGGAATTGAACTAAAAATTCAGTATGCTGATTTCAGTATAGTCTCTTGCACAAGATAGCAACATTTCTCTCTAATCAGTTTTAATTCAGCTCCATTTTGTAGTAACTGAATATGAATTCCAGCTGATGGATGCTTAGGTGGATACTTACATGAAGGGTTCAGTTCTATATAGATAATTCTTTCCTATGTAATAAATTTTGCCCCCCCCGGTTGATAGTTTCACAAGAGAAAACTGGCATGAGCGCTCTTGTACCTTCTCACCTTTGTAAGGCTTTGTTTCTAGGCAAGAGTTAAGATACGTTGGTAACTGAAGGAAGCTGTTGCATGTCTGTTGTTTTGTTTTGGTCTTTTAGCTGTAAGAATGAGCCCTGGGAAAATTGCAGATGTAAAAGTATTTGGTCGAATCTAGATCAGAGACTGAAGGAAACTTCTAAAGGACTTAACGGCGTAATGATACTTGAAATTCATTGAAGGTGAATGCAAAGCAGTAACAACTGGGATGGAAAAACTTCACTACTTTTCTGCCTAAAAATTTTACTATTTGTCTAACTGTACTATAAAACAACCATATCAATTCAGGAAAGAAACCCAGCCATTAATACTGGTGGTTCCTTGAAAACATCTCCTCACTGCACAGTTTCAGTCAAAAGACGGGTTTAGGTACATGAGGAAAGGATAAAGAATAATATGGAAAATACAGTAATGCCATTATGTAAATGGTGCTGGCTCATCAAGTGGGTGACACCATCTCAAATAGGGTATTACAGATTTACCAGGAGCTCAGAGTGAGGCAAGAAGAATGATCAGGTGCATGGGAAACTCTCATATGAGGAGAGATTGAAAAGACTGGGATTGCTACCATTGAGAGGAGATGAATAAAAAAAGAACATGATAAGACTCTAAAATTCATTATTTTGCACAGAGAAGGCAGTTTAGGAAGAGCTTTTCTCTCTCATGATACAAGAACAAGGGAACATTACAGAAAGATGGCTGATAAATAATAATTTTTCACCTGATGTGCAATTAGGTAATGGTCGTCTTTGCTCTGTGAAGTTGCTAAGGGATTTAATGTGTTTTAGAAGAAGGTCTGGCGATTTATATGAATGAGAATATTCTGTGTTGTTATGATCTATTAAAAAAAAGACTACTAAAAGAGATCTGAAATTATATGCTTTAAGTTTGCACTCTAATTGCTAGGAGACATTGCAAGGACGCTTTCTTGGGGGATGGGTATCCCAGATCTGCCTAGTGCAGGGGGTTTTTCTGCATTTTCCGCTGACGCATCAGGTTCTGCTTATAGTTCTAGATGAAACTAGATTTGAGCCCATGTGGCAATTTCTGTGTTCCTGGTTGTTTCATTGTCAGGCTATTTCAATGGCTATTGGTGCCAGCTCAAATTTACAGCCATATTACGTTGTGCAAGCTACTTGTGGCGTGAACTGTCCTTTTGTTTGGAACTTCTTCAGCGTTTACAAGACAGTGGGTCATGGTCTATGAGCACGGTTATAGACACAGCGGCAATGCAAGCAACAAATAGGTAATTGTCCATGTGAACATTTAGAAAACATCCCCCAACTACAGAAATAAATTACTACTAGTAGTAGCAGTTATGCATCATGTATGGAATTGTTCATTATTGCAATTGTCACGCTTTCCTCTCTATGCAGGAAAGAGCTTATGGCAGGAGAGAAGATATTAATGAGAGAAACATTTCCCCTTGAAAACCAGTGTCCAACTCCACCTTGAGGTCCTCACTAAAATAATGTTTGTTACTTTCACCTAATCCCAAACTGGCAGAACTTCACATTGTTAAAGGACCACAAAACCTGCTTTACAATCTCAGTATTTGAGTTAGTAAAGGGAAAAAACCCTTGGCCTTCAGAGGGCTATATCCTACCCAGGATACATGTGTAGCAGTTAACTGTACTAGTACAGCATGCCCTAGGGAGAATATAATCTAGTGCAGTATTTGTCCATTCACCATTCTTCTAGTGATTGCTCAGTTATTGAAAAGCAGCCTGTAAACTATATGCATGCACAGACAACTCTATGCACATATAAGTTTGTGTGTATATACCCACATATATATGTATCTTAATATATATATTATGTACATACCCATCTTAAAACTTTTCAAACTATATGACCGCCTCCTGCTGTTGAAAATTCTTCCAGGGAGTTTGGTGCACCACTGTGTGGTCCCAAAATAAAACACTGAAAATCTTGGCAATCCTATGAGGTTGATAAAGTTCACTGTTGCTTAAATTAGATCAGTGTAATTCACTGCATCTCTAGCGGAAATTAAATTTGTGCTTAAAACTAAAGAGCAAGCTAGCCAGATTCAGGAGCATATTTGGGATGCAAAATACATTAGGCCTATCACAAGTTGGTTATTGCTTTCAGTGTCTTGAACTCCTCAGATGAAAGTACTCTCTGATACATGAAGTTACTTGTGGTATTATACAAACCACTTGATATCAGAACTCCTTCTATTTTTATTATTTTATTTTTATTCTTAGCTCTCAACTCCTCCAAGAAAAAAGGAGAAAAACTGGGGAACATTTATTCAGTCTATTCAATCCTTATGGCAGACTAACGAGATACCAACCATCAAGCTGCCTCCTTTGTGCAGATAGTTATCTATACAAGCAAGCAAGTTTGCTGCACTGCTTTGGTTCTTATGAGTATATGAGAGAGAATCAAATGGGGTTGTTAACACAGCCTGTGAGAAGCCATCAAACTTTCCATCTATCTGACATAAACCTGTGTTTTTGTTGTTTTCTGCAAACAGTGTATGAGGTTTCTGCTGCTTTCGGAAATGGATGTGCAACAGGGCCAAAGGATTAATTTTTTCCCCTCCCTTGAAAACGACTATGTGGAGCTTTCCATAGATATTTAGCATGGAAGACCAGCTGTGATTTGTGATCAGAGGCCATTATTAAAAATATAAAAACATACTGGGTTCTAACTATGGGCAGATTTTTTTTGTTATGATGCTGCTTCCTCGTAGATTGCTCTAGGAAGTTGGAGATGAAACTACTGTATGCAGACAAATCCATATTGTTGCTGTCTGCGTGCTTGCTGTGAAACTGCTCTACAGCTATACAGTTTGAAAGCAGAATCTCATGAAAGTAAAATCAGCATAAAAGTCAGGTTTAGACTTCTATATTCATATTTATGAATTTGAAAAACCTCCACCATGATCTTATCTGGAGCTGTGGTAGCAGTTGACAACAAATGTGCCCTTGAGAAAACTGTGCACGGTAATGCAATGGAATTGTGGATATTCCTTCCTAGTACTACTTGCTTGCATTGATGTTGTTATTAATAACAACAGGGATAATTATTTTTAGAAGCCTGGGTGCCACACGAGGTTTCTGCTGGCCTGCAACTATTGCTCAGCCAACTGGCTTTGAGTTTGTGATAACTGCAGTGTGATGGGTTTACCTTTATACTCTGTTAACAATGCTGAAAAATCAAGGTAATTAAATTTGTTCTTCCTAAGTACTCAATTTATGGCACAACTGCTGTACAAGCCACATTAGTTTGTATTCATTTCTCAAACATAGTCCCCAGTCTGCCACATTAGGTTTTTCTATAGAAACATGACCATTCTAAATAAAATTCAGTCTTTTTTAATAAACTACACATCAAATTTCCTCTTTTTCCTTTTCTTTATCGGGGTAAAAAATGTCTGGTTTTCTGCAGTTCCTAATACTCTGTTCATGCTTTTGAAGTGGTCCGGTAGAGATGCCTTGGAGAATACTGTGGTGTTTGGAAAAATCAGGGAAAATGAGTTAGTTTTTTTCTTTTCTCGGCAATCTGTATTGTTACCTGAAAAATGTCTTAATATAAAACTTGATATGGGAGGCTAACTGAGAAGTAATGGGCTGAACATGCCACAAAGAAGATGCTCCCTAGCAAGTGTAAATATAGCAGTATAAAAATAAGAAAAGATGATAAATCTCATCCTGGTTCAACCTATATATATAAAATTTTAATACCATTTAAAAGACATGGCATTGCGGTTTATTGGGTGAATTCTTCAGTCTTTGGACAGAAACCCATTAAATTCAGGGCCAGAAGACTGGACAGTGTAAAACATGCCAAGACTAAGCAGTATTGGGGGTATTATAGTGACAAAGTAGCATTCAGGAAGGAGGAACATTTCTTATAATACTTATAACAGTATTTCTTATAGTAATAATTGCTACTTCTAGTGAACAGATTATAAAACCTTCTTTCCTATGGGAATTTCATTCACTGAAGGTGTTCAACTGATTAAATAAAGTGCCCAGAGTGCCAATTAAAAGGGTAGACTTAAATTTTCCATATTTACAGTACTCAGAAATCAAAGCCAGCCTGATCTGTATGGCAACCCCTGTTACACAGTCCAAGTGTCTATGTTGTTTAAAGGGCTTGCGTGTTATTGTTTAAATAGCCTTTTGATAAGTAAAAATATAATAGTGTTGGTGATTGCCTTCAGATTCCCCTATCAGGATGGCCTTTTAGGCTGTCGTCCTGAGTGTTTCTTTTTGCTTTGTACCCATATTATTAATAAACAAATTACACAGGTCTTTGAACTTCCCACCAGCACAAATTTCTGTGTATTTGTAAGTGTGGGATCACATGTTCATGTCTCTGTGTGGCATTTTGGTTTGGGATTGTGCTTCTCTTTAAATGGAAGAGGTTGCTGAATAGAATATTTGGTCGGGGGTTCTAAATTAGACTTCTGCAATTCAGATTTAATTAAAATTATTGGTCAGGCAGAGAGAAAGTCATAAAAGTAGAGGGAGAAAAGAACAGAACAATGAAAAGACCAAAGTAGGGGGAATTAATATGTGGGTAAGATAACAAAAGTAACTAAGATGAGGAAGAGAAGAACTGAGAAAAAGAAGATGACACAAACTGGGAGGTGATTATTTGCAGAGATTATTTTATTTGCAGAGTTACTAATCCCAGTGCTCTGAGTTGTTGCTTGTTTGGCAGCATAGTGACATTTTTAGTGAGAAGGAAAAGCATGGCATAAGTTTTCCAGGATGGATGCAAGGATTTGTTTTGTTATTCAAATACAAATGAATCTGAAGCTTATGGTGATCAAGCAATATTTTTTGTTGCTTCTGCTGGGACTTGTCCTTTGGTTCGTTGCTGTAGTTCCCACCTGAACAAGGGCTTCATGGTTCTCTTTGGATGCCTCAGAGGGGACTAACAGCATCACCCTGCTGTTGTCTGCTCAAGTTCTGCTACCAGCTCCAGCAGCAGGTCTGCTGCCCTCCTTTTATACCTGCTGGGGAAGATGAATCAGGGTCTGCAGTGGGAAAGACAGTTGACAGGTGTGTGGGGTTAGTCTGTCTGACAGCATTTGACATATCAAAAAGAAGAGAACAGACCTTGTTTCAGATCAGACTCTAAATAAACTCTGACTTTGGGAGTAGGTCTGCAAGATCTGCAGGGAGTTGATGGTTGAGTTTTCTCTTACCAGAATATATTTCATCTGACCTGCACTGGCCCTTGAAAGTGGAAAGTCCGCACTTGATAATTATGGCTTTATTTTCACTGGCTCTGTCAATAATTGAGCTCTAAAACTGTGTACAAGTTCTTGACTATAGAGTAGAAAATATTAACTTAATACATTGGTGCATTAGGAGGGAACACCTTCAAACAAACAAAAAGACCTGTTTTTTTCTAAAAAATCATGGTAAGCTGAAGTACTGCAACAACAGTACTCAATCCACTTGTCTTGTTTGCCTAGGGGACTATATAGGACAGGCACCACAACGTATTTCTATGAGAATATACTTTGTAATATTATATGACTCGTATAATTATGGATCATTTAGTATTTGTGTTTGAACTGCTATAGACCTGAATATTTCTGATGCTCAGAAATAAATCTAATGAAGGGAAGAAGAAAAATATTGGGATAAGTGTTGCTGGCTGGTACTGAGAGTAAATAAAAGCACAAACAATCATTTATCTGTTTCATATAAACCAAAGATATTCTATCAGCCACTTAGTTATGAACATGCTTCCTTCTCTTTTTTAAAAGTACTTTTTCTTAAAGGATCAATTAACTGTCCAGTAAAATGTTTTAGAGATTAATTTTGGTAACTCTACAGAGTTACATGCCCAAAATTTTAGTGCAGAGAGCTGTTAGCAGTTATTTTTATTTCTTAGCAGTGATTTAACAATTGATCTTCAGAAGAATTTTACTTGGGAATCAAGATTATTTTTGAACACTAGAGGGGATGCCAACATTTGTCCTCTCTGAAAAAAATTGTATAGTAAATACATAAAGATACCACTTCTGCCTCACACTGGAGAGCTTCCTGCAGGGGTGACAGGCTGGAAACACGGCAATTAATTTTTCTCCAAAAAAGGAGGCTGTGGAATTAATTGGCTTGCATGTGAAGTTGCTCTTTCTCCCCCTCTCTCTAACCCCCCCTTTTTTATTTTTATTTTTTTTTCTTTCTTTTCTTTCTCCCTCCTTTCCCCCCCCATCACAAGATGGTTCTGTGGGATAATAAGCCTGGCCAGTTTGGGATCTGAACACAATCTCACTCGCTCTCATGTTGTTTGGCACTTGAACAGGAGTGACAGGCTTTGGTTCCTTTATCAAATAACTCAGTGTATCTATTTTTGTAAGCCGTGTCATTGGCTGAAAAATGCAGGTCCCTCTACAATTATGGGGCATGACCGGGAGCAACAGAGGCAGCCGGGCTTCTCTTGGACTCCTACCAGTTAATTGAAATTCTACTCCAGCCAGTTGAGATGGGAAGTGATATGAAGATGTGGAAAAACCTGAGTTGAATTGATTTTCCCTCTCTCTTCTCCCCCCCCCCTCGCCTTTTTTAATTTTTTTTGTTTAAGGAGAACAGAAAAAGACAATTATTTGTGTTTATTAAGGGAGCTTAATACAAGTTCCTAAGGAATAGATCACGAAAGAGCATGTATTTCTGGTTTTGGTTTCTTTTGCATTTTCTAAATGAAGACAGAGAAAAAAAAATTGCATACTTTCACCGTGTTGACAAACATCTGTAACTCAGCGTGCTAAATATAACCAGGGAATATATATAAAAGCTATATAAGTACTAGTATTGTGGCATTGTAGAAAATGTTTTTGGTATACCTGCCCACCAGTGTTTGCCTGACACAGCTTTTGCTTACCTCTAATAACTCTCAAAGAGGTAAGCATTGATCCTATTCAACGTTAATTCTTTCTTGGTGAACAAACGCTCAGGATTCTTTTGCTGTTGAGGTTTTTGTTCCTGGGGCCTAGGGCACGATGCACTGGTAACAGTAAGGCAAAAAATTCACTTCAGATTTGCCTTAAACAGCAAAATTTTTTTTCCATTGCCCCCACTGTGGGAGAACTTGCGGTCAGAGATATGTGTCCTCTTACTCAGACCCACTCATTTGCTCAAAAGAAACTTTTTTCTTCTGACACACATATGCTTTTGTTTCAAATTCAAGACTTTGATGCTAGACTCGAGCAGCTTTAAAAGAATAAGAAGAGAGTTAAAATCTGTTGTATACAAGTGCATTATAGATATTACCTGCTGTAATTTTCCAAAATATGCAAGCTGCCAAAATATGCTCATCCTTGTTTACCAGGTAACGGTGTGGTAGCACTGGAAAGCATATGGGATAAACTTGTTTTTCTCATGGAGGAATATGATATGAGGCGTTTGGCAGAAGCTATGAGAAGTTTTCTTCAGCACTAGGATTGGCTATTGGTGTCTTTTTTTGTTGTTGGGTTCTACTGGCTGCTGCTGGTATAAATTTGATCCCATGAAGTCATGGCAACCTTTGCTTCTACAAACATTAATGAAAGTTTAAGGTGATTAATACCCCTTTGACTTGAGCCTTTGTATAAAAATCCTCAATTGTTATAAACACGTGTGCCATTATAGGCTTAATCCAGAATGAATGATTTTCCAGCACAATTAGGTAAATCTCCGAGTTATCAGTTCACCTGGCTGATTAAGCTCATTGAAATACCCTCGTGCACTAACTTGGAAATAGTTTGACTTTGCTAATATTGAAAAATAAGCATGAAATGGTATAAGCAATAAATAAATATGCCTTAGGCTTTGGCCACGATTTAAGGAGGAAAAATCTTTGGGAAAAGGCTGGAAGCATGATATTAACTGGGTTTGGTTTGATATTTGGACAAAGAAATCACTGCTCCGAGCTGAGCAGAGAGATAAGCGCCTTGACTTGCAATAGATTAAGAGCCCTGCATTGGTTAGAACAAACCATGTTTGAGACTCTCCCCAAGTGCCGCCACGTTTAGATTTAAGATTAACTGCAGCAGAATGGTGGAGCGGCTGTTTGTTTTATGAAACAATCACTAATGACATTAAACAGACGGTGCCCCTTCCAACACGATTGTTCATTTGCGATAAACTGAGAGAAGCCCACAAGAGATTGGAAAAGAAAACTCATAAGTGCTTCATTTTCAGGCTCTTACAATGTCCTATTGGAGGTGACAATTAGTGAAAGAGAAGAAGAATCTAGCTCCTAATGCATTTAGAGGTTTTCTCCATTTTTTGGAGGGGAGGGGATTGACAATGACAATACAAATAATTTGTAAATATTAGCTTTACTCTATCTTTATGCCAAAGAACTGCATGGTAATAATATAATGACAAGGTTTTCTATGCGGATTTTTTTCTAATTCTCTCCCTCCCCTTGGCTCTGTCTGTGGGAAGCCCACACTAGGCATTAACAGTACTAAAAAGAGCGTTATCTATTAGTTCAATTAGACATCAGACATTTACTTTCCAATGTATTTGAAGACTGATTTGATTTGGGTCCAATCATTTAAAAAATAAGAGAGCAGAGCTGTGTACAGAGCTGTGTACAGATATCTGTAGCTCTGAAGTCTTAATTGCAAATTCAGATAAGGATTAGAAGGGGCTGTATCTCTGTAGACCAAAGGTATTTGCTAATACCTGAGATATAAAAGTGGTTAAATTCAATATTTACTAATTTAGGATTTCCACTTTGGATTTTGATTAAGCTTTTTGGTTGAAAACTGCACGTTATTAAGCCATGATGAGGGAAAAAGCAACTCGTTCATAAGCCTCGCTTTAACTCTTTATTTCAAATAATTTATTTTGGACATTCTAATGCTTCAGCAGTACTTCATTTAGAGAAAAAAAAAAGGCAACAAAACAAACAAAAAAATTGTCCAAGGCCCGTTATAGCATTAAGCTTTTGTTTTGTACACAAAGAAATATATTAATAAAAAGTGGTTTTAAGTGCTTATTACCGAGATGGTTTGTTTTGAAACACAGGCTTTTTCACAGCAGTTTTTACACTTCATTGTGTGCTATGAACGACACACTAAGTAGAGGTTGTCAGGTTCCCATCTGAAGTAGACTACTGCTGGGGAATGGAGCCATTTATGATGCCACTCAAGCAGGACTAATCTAGAGTAGATCTCTTATAAATAACCAGCCAACAAAAATACCAAATCATTCTCCTTTTCTGATTGAAGCAGGCAGAATTGCTGTTTTAAAGAGCAGGAGATGCTCCTTATGAAGACATGCTGCAAGAACTAGTGAATTGCCTGAATATAGTTGCCCATCAAACCTCAGCCTTCTGGAGGAATCAAGGCATCGGTTTCACATAGACTAGATTTTTGAGAGTAAGGCTTTGTTCTTCAGGCTATCATTTGATAGACAGGAGCTCTGTGGTTTTGTTTTTGTGCTATCGACTCTGGCTGTTGTAAATCTACTGTTGTAAAACTTCACACTGTATGTTCTAACATGCTGTAAGTGGTCTCCCCACCTGGTGTAAATGCTGATTTACGAACCCTGCCTTCTCCAGCCAGGGCTCCTGAGATCACATCCTCCTAGCAAGGGATGGGCTAAAATTGTCTTTTGTGCGTTCAGATGTGTTATGGCAACATGGTGCTCAGTCTCCCAGGCCTTATTTACATGACTAGTCCCTCTTATGAATAATTGAACTTATGTATATTGCTTATGGAAGGGAAAAAAGACAAACCACTTCAAAGTCATGTCCTCCCATTAGAAAATAGGTTCCTGCTTAAAAGGAAGGATATTCATAATTTTTGGAGGCTGAAGCAACTTTTCTATGTTTACGCTTAGGCATCAGGAGTACGTATTTAAAATAATACTTCTTCATTATTAAGATGAAGGACTGGGAGGGTAAGTAGGAGAATACTTTTGGCTCCAAGGATTAACTTAGCTGATTAACTTACCTCTTGGTTTGAGAACTACCTACTGCTTTATGGATTCATGAAATGTGGAAGGCACTTACTGATTCAGTGCTGTGATCTCCCTGGTACAGAGTGCAGCCGGCACTGATGCTGGTGTCAGTAACGACCCCCCTTTGCCATGCCAACATCTACGCTCTTTGCTCCTTCTTTGCTCTTTTAGAGGAAAAACCTATGGTGAGAATTAATCTCAGGGTGAATAACCATGCCTTATACCATAAGGAGTAAGAGAGGTTTCAATGTTCACCTGATTTTAAGGCTGGAGAAGTTTTGTTGAGTTTACATCTGTTTCCATCATCTTGGATTTAGTTTTCTTCCAACCTCCAATTGACTCTTAACATAATCTCTTTAATAAAGACTCAGGACAGAGATCAAATAATTAGTTACAGAAAAACTTGGAGAGTGAATGTGAAGAAAATACAAGAAATGGCTTATATAATATTCCCTGCAATAACAATTAGTAGCTATATCTTTGTTCTGGTTGTACTAAATTGAGTATCTGAATTTGTTCAACAAAGATGATCTAAAATTTCTTAAAAATAATTATGTGAGTGATATATATACATATAGAGAGAGAGATGTGCATTCTAGGACTTTGGATGTTGTCTGGAGCATCTAAGCAGTTGTGCATAAGTGTAGTTTATATATTTCCTAATGCACTTCTAATCCATGTTGGTGAATGTTCCTGGCAGGTCAATAATAAAAGAAAAATAATAAAAATGACCTTGCTGGAGTAATTGTTTGATAAGGGTATTTCCTTATTTCATCGGTCTCTAGATAAGTCCGTTCAATTGAAGCAGATTGTTTTGAGTCCAAATCTGGTGATGTAACTAGTAATAAAATTTGGCCCAGTGTATTTGTAAATATCCATCAGATACAAATTGTGGACTAGGAACATTGGTATATACAAATTACTGTCAAATGTGCAGAATGACAGGAAAATGATGTTGATACTGTTACTGAGGAGATAGATGGGACAATCAGTATTTTGAAATGGTGGACAGGACCTTGGGGAAAATGTAGGGGTGGGGTCAAGTAGCAGAGGCAAGTCGTACCATATGTCTTTCCAAATATTTGGAATCTACAGTCTTAGGTATTTAGCAGTTTTGTGATACATTTACCTTTAAAGAATACTTAGGGGAAAGAAGAATGCTAAAGCCAACATAGTTTCTGACCTAGGTAAAGGCTTTGAGCAATGATTGCCAGACAGCCAAGTGTGACATTCAGGGTGATAGTAGGGATAGCAGTCATTGCTGAGCTGCTGAAGGATAGGCAAGGAAAATAGAAAGATGAATGATAGAAACTTGAATCTTTATGCAATTTTTTTTTTTTGTCTGAGTTTAACGTTTGCATAGAGTTTCTCTGATAAAATGGCATTGAGTTGCTCAAAAATGGTTCCTTAAAGTAGAGCCCATCAAAGGTTCCTGTCTTTATCCTGTTTTCAAACATTTCTTCTTTTTCAGGTGCTCTACATAAGTATTATCTGTTTCTGTATCTTAATGCCTGTTGGCCTACTGCAGTTTTGTTGTATTCGAAATGTCTTAGGGTCAGTGGCTTTGCCCCCTGTTCACAGTTCTAGCATAGGAAAAAGCAACAATTTATCTGTCTCCATTGCCAGAATGTACCCTCTTTTGTGTTGGTCAGCATCACAGATACTGTTTGTGTCTGGCTGTTACTTGTCTCGCAAGACAGTCGGTAATATACAGCTGAGTGTCATCAGTTTGATAGCACTTAATATAATATGCTGAATTGGAATGATAATCCTTCATAGCATGGCTTGTATTTTACCTGTTAGTTTGCAATGTCTCTTATGACTGCTTGAAACAAATGGAGAAATATGCAAAGGCCAGCCTCTTCAATGGCACAAAAAATAAAGACACAAAAGGCAGAATGCTTGCGTTAAGGTCATATTTAAAAAGAAAAACAAACAAACCAAACGACACAAACCCCTTTGAAGTTAGGGAATAATCTTTTGACGTCAGAAAACTCCAATGAGAGTTGCATGAATAGTGTGTAGGATTTTGACCTTTACAGTACAGTCAAATAAAGAACATCTAGTACTTGCATTTACTATTCAGATCTATGGCCAGAAAGTATTTAAATGTTCCAGATTGGAAGGTGGCAACTCATTATATTTCAGGCTGACTTGGGACAGAAATTTTAGTTATGTTCCCTAATTTTGTATATCTTTCCTCTGTGGTGGAAGTAACTTGAGTCCAGCCTTCAGATTTGAGCCTACCTATTAACATGGCCTTAAAGCTGTATCATTTGACTTGGGGGAAGATGATAATCTCTTAAGATCTGCTAGTGTTTGGTAGCTTTGAAAAGCTGATGCTTCTAAAACTGAGGAGTCAGAAATTAAGCCATGTAATTCATGAAGACTTTGCTGTCTGAAGTGTGTAGAGGGACGTATATTTCATGTTTCATTAAAGATGTGTGCTGATATTACTGCATCAGAATATTAGTATTTCTTATGTTTCTCCAGACAACAGTTACTCTGAACTAATCACAGCACATTTACCAATTTTTCACAATGTTAGCAACAATCTGTTGGTTGGTGTTTGGTATTTAAGTCTCTCTTGCCAAAGTTTCAATCTCCAAGGCTGAGAAATGAATCTGTTTCTTTGAGTAGCAATAGGAGAGACCAGTAAGTATTTCAAAAAGGTAGATGGGGTTCAGTTACCGGTATTTCTAACCAAGTTTTTATCTTCTTAAGATTTATTCTGGGAAAAAGGCTGAATTGGTTTCTGAATGGGTGCTTATAGAGAAAAGGTAGTTTAAGGTGCAGAACCATTCTAAAATACTTGCTCTGTGTCTGTCTTATATTGAAAATATAAGATGCAGCTGCATCTTTTCAGAGCTAAGTGAAACTGCTTAAAATACTTCAGTGCTGTAAGATTCCCTGATAAACCCTTCTGACTTAGAGCATTCAGGTGGTGCCCCAGGATCTCTCAGTTACTGATGACTGCAGCCAATATTTCTACATTAGCTTGCTGGGAACACAGATAACACACATTAAGCATCCTTCAGCTTCTGCATTTATCAGTGGAATTGCTTTACCTTGAACTACTGTACACAGCTATAGGTATACAGAGAAGAATGTGGTGAGAAAGTACACAGAAGAAGGATTTAGACGAGGAAAAGTTGCATCTGCTTTGTTCAATGAACAAAAGAAAATAACACTTTGAAAGGCTGCAAGTATTAGCGTGTTATTATCACACCGTACTTTCTGCAGAAAAAAAAAAAAGGGAGTTTAAAGGACAAAAAGAACTTTTCTAAGAGAGAGAAATCCTCTCTCTACTATCTACGTATTTAGCATAGATGATGTGGTTTGTGTGCTACAAGTACCACTGCTATTTTGTCTGTCTGGCGCGTGATGCGTTTGCCAGATTAGAAGCATTAGTGCCCTCTATTGTTCATCAGAGAACTGCAAATATTTCTACAGATTATGATCCTTATTATCGTTCTTGGTATCAAACAGCTTTTAACAAAACCCGTGCACAATATAAAAGCATGTTTCTGTAAGCTAAACTGCTTCATCAAGAAAAGTGCATATGTGTTTTTTCACTGTATCAACATTCTGGCACAACTTTTTCCGTATTGTGAAATGCAATAAAATAAATTATAATCCTCACTCAGGGAAAATTTATTGAAATACCTATAGAAATAGATATTCTTTTTGCTCACATATATGCTGACAAGTTCACTTCTTTCTCTGTGTATTTTTTTAGTAGCAAAGATCTTTTTAATCAAATGATTCTTGAGTGTCTGAAAGGAAAGTGTTTTGAAAGAAATATTGCCTCTTCTTTTCCCTCTCAAATTCATATTTTATTTCAAGAAATTGTATTTTTATTATCTTCATAGGCTAGAAATACAAGAGAGTGCAACTCTTCATAAGAACAATAGAAAAATAACGTGGCCGAGCTGTGGTGTTTGGTTTTTTTTTTTTACTACTTTAAAGTGAACTGCAAGAATGACAACTTCATTCAAGCAGATCATTTGGAATTACATTAAACAGCTGCTATTAAACAGCTGACAACAAAGGAGACCATTTTGATCTCGACAGCAGAGAGATTCGAGCAGCATGCTCCCTCAGTGATGTTATGAAGAACACATTGTGCTCTTGTATACCAACACGCAGTGTACTCCCCACTGTGCTTGTTGCCAAACACCGTTTTTTCAAATCACTTTGTATTCAGTCAGGGATCCGGGAAGTCCAAATCCAGCCAGACAAATGCAGAACAGCTTAGTTGAAGCAGCTTTAACAGGTGCCATCAGCACAGACTTGTCGGACCAGAGAGACAACGCAAACAACTCTGGAGTGGTGGTCAACAGGGTGTGGATTTGCCCCATTGCACATGATGGCATGGGGTACTAAATAGCTTTGTTGCCACGGAGGCTGTTTTATGGCACTTGGGTAAAGGGGAGGGAAAGTGACAAGGAAAAGCTGTGGTCCCTCCTTACAGACGGAGCCTGCTAGACTTTTGTGCTCACATTAATTTGTTCTTCTCAGTCGTGCCAGACGCCGAGTGGACCAGAATAAAATGAGCATACCTGTAAAGGGATAAATGGAATGAACGCCGGATTGATTTAAGAGGGTGCTTCCCGTGCTTGAGATAGTTGACTGAAGGATGAGGAATAAAATAAGAGTAGAGATAATTGGATGGGTTCTTGTCTTACGCTGTCCTTGTCTTTCAGGGGTACGAGAGGCATCCCTTCATTATATCACTGTAATCTGCCGTTGCTCCTAATATGCCACATGTGTTACCCACTAAGTTGTGTTACCCATTCCCAGTGTGTAGCTGTCCTGCTCTTGTTCTGCCTTTTCAGCCATAACCTTGACCCACTCCATGCTGTTGACCTTCTTCTGTAGGTGTGGATTTTTTTTTTTTGGGTGGTATAACAGTGATAGAAAATAGGTTGTAATACTTAAAACAATTGCATATTCTACTCTTTTCGTTAAGTAAGGACTTTGTGTACTGATCTCTGAATAACATGAAGGGACTCAGTTGATCAGAGGACTAGAATATATTTCATTGCCTTCTAGCAAAAGAGGGAAATGCCAGTAAATGATTTGGTAAATGTTCATATTTGAATTTCAAATTGAAACATAATATTTACAGTGCTGAAGAAATACAAAAATTTACTCCCCTGAGAAATTTTGCCAGGCGTTAAACTGAATTTTTATGTTAGGCCCTTAGTTTTAGTTTTATTGTTGTCACACTAATGATGGGTAAAAAAAGGAAGGTGGCCTGGACAGAAGTGTTTAGAAATAAATGATTATAAGGGGTGTCTGTCCTCTCTCCTTTGTCACAGAAAATAAAACGTAGCAAATTGTGTTCATGTTGGGTGTGTGCGCTTCCACTGTAGAAGGGCTTTGTTGAGGTTGAGTTTAAATTGGACTGTAGTGATTAGGAAGCTTGACTGTATATCATGACTAAAAAAATCCTCACATGGATACCTTTGTTCTTTACTTTATGCAAAATAATTCAAGCTACATCATATATGAGTTACCTCTATGGTCAGTTCTTCTCTTTGTTTCATTATATTTCTAACCTGCATTTGTCCAAAGAACTTTCTGGCCTGAAAACCTTTGTTGCACATGTAATTTGTGAATTCTCACCAAGTCAGCTCTCTCTTTGCTACGATAGATTCTTATGGTAGTGAAGTTATTCCTAGTACTCTACTGTTTATGATGAAGTGACATTTCATTGTACTTGAAATGACAGAATAAAAAGCCTTTTAAGAAAATAAGCAAAACAAACCCCCAAGTCCCCTCTATCTCAAATTCTAAAGCAACCACTCCAATTGGACATGGACAATTAATGCTGCAGTTTCTTTTAAACACCTATGTTGTATTGAAGTATTGTACACATGGGGAAGTTTCTCTCAGGTACAATAAAGAATTAAACCAGTTTTCCAGGTTAGGAATGTGGCTTGCTGTTCATTGTGTGTCTGTGGAATTGAGCATTGTCCTTAAAAGCAGTGGTTCTTGGCTGGTAGTGGGCACACAATTCTCTTGGGGCTCAGCCTCCTGGGGGAGGCTGTGCCTCCTCCCTGCTCAAGACAGCAGAGGAGAGGGATGGAGTTGAGCTCTTGGTCTTTGCAGAAAGCCCTTTAGGTATTTCTGATTTAGTTTTGACTTCTTTCCCACAGAGTCCAAGATATCTCTTTTTCTGAGCTGGATTACATTACACAAGTCTGCACTGATGTGAAAAGAAAGCACTTACTGAAGTCAAGCATTAGTCATTCACATTTACAGAGGTCTGTGTGCATGTTATGTCCAGCATAGTGCAATGTCTTGTACCCTTATTTTTAGCCAATAAGGAAATATGCTGTAGACATGACATAAAAACTCTGGTAAGAAGCTAATAAAAAGAAAAATAAGCTAAAAGAGATCAGGCAGGAGAAGTCTAACTTTAAAGCATCCTTTTTTCTTTACATGCTCTTGTATTGGCTTAAAGTAATTTGTCTTTAACTGATACATATTCTTCTCAACATTTAGCTCAGTGTTAAGGAGCTGACACTCAATGGCAAGCCACAAGAAGGCTGAAATGGCAATATCATGAATAGTGAACTCTCTCTTGGTTTCCTTGACACCTGCATAGTGCATACTGCCAACTATGATAAATGGAGCAGAAATATAGACACTTACTAAAAAGATGGAGCAGAAGTTAAAGGCTGGAGTGAGAGACATAGAAAGATGTATGCTTGATCTCACTTGGAAAGAGAAACAAATGGGTAGGGGAGCAACTGAAGTTGAATGACATCTTGAAGACAGGAAAGGACTGAGGCTGAAGTGGCAGGAGGCCAGCAAGAAGAGCAGATGGGAGGTGGGACAAGTTTATTACCAAAGAGGCCATTGGATAGTAACAGTGCACATACTGCTAGAGAAACAGATGAGGTGAGCTGATCATTTTTCTGAATTCTGTCTGAACATGTCTCCCATTCGGATTCCTCGTTTCTTGAACTTGGTATACTTTTTGGGAAACTTCCCTGGCAGATGGAAGAAAACTGTGCCATGTGATGCTCAGAAAAGCGATCATCAGAAAGACAGCAGAGTGGGATGGGGGAGTTGAGCTGTGTTCCAGAATATTTCAAGTTGTATTCCAGAATATTTTTGTAAATGGGAAATATTGTGTTTGTAATTCTAAACTGTTGCCCCTGGAAGAGCAAAGTAACATTAGAGAAGCTTATTTTGACAAAGCTGAATTGGCCAGAACAATTCTTCCCTTACTGTAGGAATTGGACAAAATGTACCATGTTGTTTGGTTTGATAGTGGCCACTATTGTCTTGCAAATCCTGTGTAAGTTGACAGATGAGCGAGTCTCACCTGATGTGGGAAAAAAAACAGCAAACCAGCTGACCTTGTAAATGCCCCAAAGAGCAGAAGAAATGATGTTTTGCCTGCAGGGCTCATTAATTAGTTGAATTTCTCATCTAATCCTTCTGGGTCAGCTGTGTTGCTTAGTCTGCTCCAGAAGGGACAAGCTTGTAGAAACCATCATGACAGGTATCTTCAAGATGCAGTACACAGGCATAAACTAAGCATGCATTCAGCAAGGTATATTCTGCAACTTCTGTCCTTGCATATTAATGAAGGGGTAGAGGGGGGGTTATTTTAATTTGGATAGTTACAATAAGCCTTTTAGATGTTCTGATTTGAGATTAAAACAAACCTTGGACCAATCTGTGGAGAAATGTTTTCTTTAGTTTCTTTTCTTACTAACTACTCAGCTACTGCATCTCTCTTCCATCTAATTGTACTAATGTACTAATTGTTGTTTTCATAAATCAACAGAAACAAGTAGTTCCAACAGTGTAGTAATATCTGATACCTCATAATATCTCTAGTAATACAGTCTAGAAAAATGTTTTAAAATATTGGCATGTTAGTAGCAGTTATTTAATTTTTTTCTATGTTTTATTTTTATCATAGGAAGTTCAAGGACTAAATATTGTTCTGCACTGCACCATATGCACACACCTTATATGAAATTTGCTCATACGTACGCCAGCACAGTTGAAGGTAAAAGTGATCTGTCACCTTGGCACCATTGGAGGGATCTGCAATGCTTTAGGAGGTGTGATACCAAGGCAGTGCTAGTTTCATATCTTCTTGGCAATAAAGCCATTCTCAGTGATAAGGATAATAAAGGTTGGCTGTTCTCTTACTAGCACTTGGAAGAGGCAGAATGTCCTCCAGCCCCTTGCTCCAATTCATGCAAACCCAACAATGATAGAAGCTTTTGATGTATCAGTATTAGTAAAATTTAAAAACAATGGGCTGCAATGGGTTTCATTTGAATCCAAGTAAGTGCTCTGCATTCCTCACTGTCTCTGTGCTTAGCTGCCTTTTTTTTTTTGCAATAATAATATCATTTTATGTTAACGTGATGATACTCATGCCTGTAAATCTTTAAAACTGTGTGAGTGAGAAAAAGATAGGGAATCACTCACTGCAACCACCTCTGGGGAGAAATTCAGCATTTGTTCAACAGCAAAGAATAACCTTACATGGAAGTTCAGGACAATTAAAGTGCAAGCTAGCGATTTAAAATTCGATATGCGACGGAAAAGGTATATTGTGCTTTAGGATACACTAACTGGGACAAAAAGATGGACACTCTCCCACCTCCCTCTCCATGCTTGGTACCCCAGATTACTTCTGTGTATAAAAATAAACATGTGGATAACCCCCTTCACAACAAAGTTTCTTGTACTTTAGATTGAGTTCATAGGCCTATTTTGTTACCCCGAGCATTTAAGAGCAAGGGAGAGGGCCAAGAAGACAGATACAGTGTGTCTATCTATCTATCTATCTATCTATCTATCTATCTATCTATCTATCTATCTATCTATCTATCTATCTATCTTTTTCACTGAAAGCCAGACTAGAGCCAAAGTATCTACAGAACTGTGTCACTGTAATTTTTTTCCTTGCTGTTTAAAGCCCTAGCCTGTGTTATAGCTGGCTTAAGTCCTGTCATAACAAAAGTTGGATCTGGAGGTTTCAGCTTGTGCAGGTTTTTTGGTGTTATTTCTAACTTTTAAATGAGACGATATTAATTTTGAAGGAATTAGCTGGAAACTTCTTCATAGTGCAGTGAAATGACATGAGTTAGGCAGCCTAGCTGCTAAAGGTTTTCTAATGAAAACTAGGGTGATATGAAATTTCCCCGATAAAAGGATCTGTAGATTTCATCTGCTGTATTAAATACCAGCCTAAAAGGGACAGTGGGAGTCACAAATGGTTGACTAGATATTATCTACTTTTACATTCCAGGGACACTCCTCTGCGATCCAAACAAAGCCTGAAAATCTGGAGGGTTGGGACTATTTTCTTCCTCAAGGCTGGCAAGCTCCTTAAAATCTCGATCGCTTATTCTTGTATTTTATTGTTATTCTCTTAACCGGCTCCTTTTCGGATGCCATGCGAGGGTGTCAGGCTGTGGCGTGGCCAGGTGTTTGTGTGACCGCCATCCCCCCAGGGCTGGGGGCGGGGAGAGGGGGGGGACACCGGGAGGTGTTGAGTGCTGAATGTTAAGCTCGTTCCTTTGTATGGCTTAGAAATCTCTGTTGTCCGGAATTGTACAGATAAGGCAGACCCATTTGCTTCATTGTCAGGCAATGTAGCTGAATAGAAATGCAAATGTGACATAAGGGGACTGCGCTGGGGAGGCGTTTGCTGTTACCTCCTATAACAGTGCTCCTGGCTGTTGGAAAATTCCTGCAGAATCCAAGGGGGGTGTGTGTGTGTTTATTTTTTATTTTAAAATATTTTTTAATAATTAGCCACAGGTTCTAGGGAAGATTCTCCCAAAGAAAATGTCTCTTTCTCGCAGATGCTTTTATTTTTATGCAGTGGAACGGCTCGGTTTTAACTCCCTTATCAAGAGCTGCATGCACTGCCCAGACTAAATTGGGAGCATCTCCACACTGTTTGACAAATAGATTTTTTGTAAACTGATTTAGCCTTTTCATTGTTTGCATTTCATTATATAGCAGACTTCGTGTCACAAAATCGGTATTCATTCAAAATAGAGAATTTAGAGATAGGACTGTAGCCAGTTAAAAAAATATTGCACAGCTCAGGTCTATTAACCATAGAATAATAGCAAGTCAGTGATCCAAGGGGTAGTTCTTCTGCAGGGAAGGGCTAACATAACTGAGGTCAGGAGTCAGACCTCAGGACTTCAAATGTGGCTGTCACCAGATTTACAAGTAAATCTACTGGGAAAACAGGGAAAATGAAGGGACGTCGCAGGATAAGGAGAGAGAAAGGCAGCCCAGCTCTTTCATCTTAAATCTCAGGCTTCTCAGTGGATGAAGAATAAAAGTCTGATTTGTTTAAGTGCTTCACTTTTTCAAAAACTCCGAGTTGCATCTTCCAAAGCATGATTCAAGGATCTAACTCAATCAGGTTTAGAGAATTTATTTAGAAAAATAACATTTAAAGTGAGCTTATTCTTGTTTTTCTGCCAAATTCATTATTGAATAAAAGACCATTAGCATTCTGAAAATATGTGTACCAAATGCAAACAGTGCTAAAGAATACAGATATGGCCTTTAATAAAGCGGGGGAAGTTTATGTTAATGCCTTAGGAGCAGATAATCTGAAGTTGGGGTAAACGGGTCAGTAGGAAGACTGAGTTGAAACTTTTCCTTTTGATATTTTATTTCTAAAGGGCTTTCCAATTTTTTAAAGCCTATTGTTTCCTTGACAATAATAGAGAAATTCTTATCTCTCTTTTAACAGTCACATTGTAATGGTTCCATGCAGAAATTGCTTTAGATTTTCTTATTATAACAGCTCCCTGGCATCATCCTCATGCTTATAAACTTCAGCTGCTTTGGATGTAGTCCTGGATGGGTTCAAGGCAGGTAACAGCAAGGGTGGTCCCTCAGAAATCAGCATTTCATTGGGTAGTATTGTTTGAACTCATGCTCAGATAAGTTGTAACCATATTCTGGGTCACCTGGTCAGTAAACATACTGTATCATGGTGCTAGTATTAGTTCTATTTCCTAGATGCACAAAAATGGATGTGCTTTCAGGAATTAGGTAATCAGCGATCTGTTATACAATGTTAAAGCATTGTAGGTAATGAGGAATCTGTTCTGCAATGCTTAAGTATTGCAGGGGTGTGCCACTCAAGTTAACATGCATTTGTTTGAGAAAGGAGTGTAAAATATGTCTCTCCGTTGAGTATGGCAGGTAACACACTGTAACTCCGTGTGCTTTCAAATCAGCTCACCTGGAAGCTCTGTAAACGGAGAAGTGGGGACTTTGGAGGGACAAAATTAATAAGGTGGCTTCGAACTGGAATGAAATATGGAGACATCCACTTCTGTATACGTGTTGGTTCAGCTTACTTTTTGCCACTTATTTTTTGTGTGTAAAGATATGAAGATAACCAAGAGCCCATAATGTAATACATTTACGTGCGGTTTGTGTAGGTACAGGTGCACACACACAGACACATGGAGAGACACATATACATCTACAGTAATTGAACCAAATTGTTTGTGATACAAGTGTCAAAAGTGCAGCAAGTCTAAAGGCTGTACTTTCTGGATCAATTCACACCTTGAGTGAGTGCTTTAGCAGGGAAATATTGACCAGATCTGCTTAAAAGTCATACTGATATTTTATTGCTTTATTCAGCATACTCGAATCAAATAATTATAATTCTCACTTTTCCTTTTTTATCTGTGAAAGACAGATATTTATACTGTAGACAAGTTAAGCTCAATTTCTAGAAATGTAACACCTGAAATGGAGGCAGAGCTGGTGGGAGGAAAAAAAAACCCCCTAAAATGAATACTTAGATTTGCATGTTTCTTAAAAAAAAGAAATTAAAATATAAATTCAAATTTGCAAGTAAATGAATTAAGCTGAAAGACTGTGTGCGTAATGTTTACACCTTAACGATTATACATGGAGCTAAATCCATTGATTTGAGATAGAATAATTGAATAGGGCTAACTGTCTGGTCAATAGGAGTGAAGCTGCTATAGGACAGAAACATAGTTGATAATAGAAGGCTTCAGCTGCAGAAGGATGTAATTAGGATTTTATGCTGTCATGTGATCATATTTACTAATACAGCCAGAAAAAAAAATGTTTTAATTGTAATAATGAAGCACACAGACATTTTAGTTAATATGTTATTCTTATGTATTGTATTAACGATAACAGTTTTATTCTATTAAATGTTAGAGTACAAGTCTACAAGAGAGCTACAAGATAGCAGGATTGTTGCACTTGCGTTGGTGTATACAGACATATTCTTGATGGGTATTCTAAACCTTCTACCCATCACTAAGGGGAAATGAATACAGCAGTGAACAGCATCTCAGTGCACCCTGATACCCTCTGTAAAGGCTTCCTATAGGACATCACACCTTTGACTTGAAAGGGGGATGGAGCTGAAGGACCTGGGAAAAGAGCAATTTGTGGTGAGCTCCACTTTGCTTTTGAACTGCTGGAACCATACAGTTACCATTTGCGAGCTGTATAGCCATGAAAACCATTATTTTAAATATCTTCATAATAATGGTTGGGGAAAAGTACAAGAGGTTCTTAATGTCTTCCTGTGCACACAAGTGTGTGCCCAAGAAATCATTTGACCTGGAGTCTAATTATGCCTGGAAACAAATTTTACACTACTAAGGGCTCAGCCAGTCAGCTGATCTAGGCCTTTAAAAGAAGGTGTGTATACAGAAAGAAAAATTGTAAATGTTACTACAGGAACAGATTTCAGTGGCCTTCAAGGAAGCCTCTACCTGTTTTAGATCTGCATGTCTAGAGATAAGCGTAGCTGATACCTTTTGGTGAGGAAGGATTTGTTTACTCCTGAGCATTTGAACTCAGCCTTTGTTACTGGTTTCTTCCCACTGTTTCAGAGCAGTTAATTTCCCATGGTGAAAGCTCTGATTCACCAGCACAGTCAGGTTATTCTGAGCTGAGGATGTTTCACAAGTCTCATTTTTCTCCAGTATTAATTCTGTGCCAAATTCTTGCTTCCTAGGTCAGTGAAATGGTAGAAGATAGAGAATCTCACCTTGATCTTGGAGAGAACAGTTATATACTTCTTTATTATATTGAATTCTTCCCTAATAGTTATGGATGACAGGACACCCACGTGGAAAGTCCCTTTTCTGGTTTTCAGTACTTAAAATAGGTGCTTTTTTGATGTCGGTATTTATTGTAGCTAACCTGTGAGTCTTGAATTTAGTTTTCCTTGCACCTTTAAAAAGTGCAACCCCTTTAATCTATTGTTTTAAAAAACACGTATTAGATGTCAGACAACATAAAGACAGCATGTAGAGATAACCCTGATGTAAGTGATGGTTCCAGTCATCTAGTGTATGGATAAAAGATTTCCAAGGCTATGTTACTTGGCAGTTCAACATGATCTGGCTGTTTGTTAATCAGAGAACATGAGAAGAACAAAGGAGGGAGAACAAACAAAAATGTTGAAAAAAGTGTTGTATAGCTAGACGTACAGGGGGACAAGTAACGCTGGGGTAGGATTGGATAAAGCAGAGTCATGGAAACAATGAGCCGTAAGAGGGCAAAATTTGTTTCACTTTGTTTCATGTGACTTGAGTTTGTTGGTAAAGGCGATAACATTTTGTATTCAGGCAGAGAGCATGTTCTGTAAATCTCTTCAGTTACCCGTTCCCTGGGTGTCGCAATAGATTAAGTCGCTGTGTGATGATATGACACCGCCATCACTCGTCTTCCTGGGATATTGCTGGAGGCAACAACAAACCTGTGTCTTTGGCACATGTGAAGGAATTTAGTGCTTCAGGGGTTAAATTACAAAGGCTCCCCTGTGGATCAGCTTATGCTTGGACAGTAATAATAGCAATAACATTAATAATAAAAATGCCAGAGTGAAGGGAGTGGAGGGGGAGCGGGGGGGGGGGGGAGAAAAAGGAAGAAGAGTGATGGAAGATGGGCTGGGGCATTCAGGGGTGGGGGGAGGCAGGCTGGAGAATGCCTTGTTTTGTACAGCAGGTGTACCAGCTCCACGTCAGATGTCGTAGGAGCCTCTGCGACATGGACATGCACAAATAGACGTTACAAAAGCTTTGAGACTGGTTGGTGGCTCTGTGCGTGTCTGCGCTCTCGCTTCAAGCCATGATATCCTAGGGCAGTGTAACAAGCAATTCATGTCAGCTCACAGTAAAGATTATTGGTGTTTTCACTGGGGAAATATTTACGCTTCATCTTCTTCTTCTATTTTTAGAACTTTGAGCTTGCAGTCAGGTAGAAGGGCTGGTGGGGGAGTGGGAAGAGACCCATTGAGGGACACATCTCATCCCTCAATTAGATGGAGCTAAACCCCTAATCTTGCTTAGGAATAGCTTCTGATGCTAAGTTTGCTTCCTTCCCTTCCGGTTTAGTGGGATATTACATTTCACTGCAGTATTGGTGATAGAATGGTATGTCAACCGGAATGTTTTGGTTTCTACAGAAAGCATAAACGCATTTTAAGGAAGGTATTTTTTTGAGGAAGGTATTCTTACATAGGTGAGGCCTCCAAAAAAACCCAAACAACCCAAGAGGTAATATAAGTGCAGAATAAAGTGAACTTTGGGGTTTTCTTTTTAATTCTTTGGTAGAAAAGCCATCACAGTTAGGGACAACAATTTATTACATTGCTGAAAAAAAAACCAACCAAACAAACAAAATCTGAATTTGTTCTCTTTCAGATTTGTTGTTTATCATAATAATCCATCTAGTGAAAAGGGCTAATTTACTCTTTCTATAGGAATATTTTAAGTGTGATTATCATAATATCACAGCTGCTGAAAAGGTCTAAAATAGGACATTGACCTTGAACACGTTCCTGCGTTTAGTATGTGGTGCTTAACATTCTAGAAACAATATAACTGCAACTCATTTATTAATGTATAATCTCAAAATGTTAACTCTTGCTCTGTAAATACATGCCACAAGGATTGTAGAAAGCTTGCAGTATCCCATGAAGTACATGTGGTATTTTATCAGTGTAAATATGTATAAGATTTTCAAGATTTCTGCTGGGAATACTCCATAACTAAAGTAAGTTTTCCCTTTGGTACTGCACTAGTTTATGATTTAATTTTTACTGACATTCCACCAGTCATATTATTAGCTTCACAAAATGAAAGTGAAATAATCCTGTATTAATTAAACAGAGCAACTGAATTCCCTCAGTCATCTTATCCTTGGCTGTCTGAGACAGTAATGCACTTCAGTTTCTCTAAAGAAACTTTCACAAAAAAAAGGGCTTGGGGTAATAGTGAGATATCCATATTGAAGTGTGTGCCTGAATTATCTTTAGGGAGGAGACCTTTTTTGGTGGGTGACAGGCAGTGTGCAAGTGGCTCCCTTCTTCTGTGTTTTTTTTCTCTTTCTTTTTGTCAGAGGCTTTGGAAAAGGTGTTTCATCAAGAGAATAATATTCATTTATAGCAATGTGAACAGTTTCTATTCTGTACCAGTGAAGGCAGTCTTCTAAATACCCATACCCATGCCCTTGAAAATAAAACAAGGAGAAAATATGAAGTATTTGTTTGAGACCAGATAAATTGAATGTAGTTCAGTAACATGGTAAGGCAATTGCTGTTATTTCACTGAGACATTTTTTTGTATGCTGGAACTGAGTGTAGCAGCAAAAGCTAAAAGCCTCGCTCTGAGTATTTGTGAACACACTGTGGATAAGTTCAAAGGAGCATTCAGAGATTGTGTTGTGTGAGCTTTTTTCCCTGAGATCAAAACAAGGAGTAATTAATGCTAAATACAGCAGATGGCTTTAAAGTAATAACTGGGTACAGTTTGTCCAACTGTGTACAAATAGGTGAGCAAAATCTAGAACTTTAGAAGTGTTAGTTTTTTTAACTCATTAGCAGTATATCCAGGGGTGCACCAAGTGCCTTCCAGTGAGAAGCACAAAAGAGGAGTAGACAGTGACAGTTGTTCTAATGTTAATCTCACTGTAGCACAGAGTGAGATCACATCCGAGTTATGTTTCTTTAATTAGTGGTTGTGAATAAAGAGAAAAATCACATATTTGATGACACTTTGGCATTTATTTCACACTCTTAACAATAAGGTATTTTCCAGCTGGACTTTGAATAAGGTTCCATGGTGTATTGCAAATTTCTATCTAAAGTTAACTGTATACTTCTTCCCAAATCAATTCTCAGCAGCTAACACACTTTCATAATCTTGCTCTTTCCCTGATGGCTTGAGCTTGTTGCTCCTTTTGGTAAATACACATTTGACACAATGCCCTATGCAGCTTCTGCGAAGTGCCACTGAACCTTACTTCTTCAGTTGCCTTGAGGTAATTGTGCTTTAAGAATCTGGCTATTCAGATGCCTTGAAATGTCTATAGTATTTAAATGTGAAGAAGCTTAAAAAGATACTGTTTGGCACACATGAAAAATTACATGCACAGAGAGACATGGAAATGTTGGTGCTGCTCAGTAATGCCCCTTGACTGGTACAGGCACTCCTGACGATTTTTTCCTTCCCCTCTCTGATTCCATTACCACTGTTTTGTATAGACTCCTTGTGGTAAGATTTTGCACTGTACAGTTTGATAAGTTAGTGCAGATGTGTGTTTGCATGCATATTCTTATTCTGTATTCCTTGATAAAATTCAGTAAACAGTAAGCTTGAGCTTCCCTCCGCCAATAGTACTATTTTTATTTATTTCTACAGAACAGCTTGAGAAAATGAAGGTACACTTAGCCCAACTTTACTTGCTGCTGTAATCTCTTTACCTGTTTTTCTTTTCCCCTTCCCCAAACTGATCGGTAACTGTGAAACCCAAGTTCAAGAATGTAGTTGGAATTCCAGGCCCCAGTCTGGTGGAGGTGACACTTTCAGTCCCCGGGGGAAGAAGCCAACTGCTTTGTTTATCAACATGCAAAGTACAGCACAGTATTTCTGGTTCTCCAAGAAGCAGCACTGGCAGGGAAGAGAGCTGCTTGCTTGGATGAAGGATGGTTGATAGAAAAGTGGTGATGGCTCACAGGGGGAGAGGAAAAACGTATTATTTGGGGGTGTAAAGGAGGGGGGGGGGATGACAAGCTAACAAGGAAGTGGAAGCCATGTGAACATGAAAAGGAGGGCTTAGAGGAAGACAGATCAGGACAGAAAGAGAGACTATCGAGTTTCAGCACCTGAATATAAAATATTAGGAGATAATGAACAAAAGCAGAAACGAAGCTAACCTGTCCTTTGGTAAGTTTCAAAATGGATTAGCTGTCATATTTTAAGGAGGGTGTATTCCAGGGAATTTAATACAGCAAAGTGACCATATCAAATTACAGATGTATAGGGATTCATTATGGATGATTTTTATATAAGAGAACACATACACATGAAAAGATTTGAAAGCATTTTGGAATAAAAAATATTGAAAAAGAGCCATTTTGGGTATAAATCTATAAACAGACACTTGGAGAGATACTCAGTACAAACAGTATATTTGCATTTTCATGTTTTGCTCATGTGCACATGTAAATCAGTCTTTAGGACCTATATTTTGGGTTCATATAGACATAGATAACTATACATAAAGACATCATATTGAAGTTCTGATTTGATCCCAAAATCTATGTTTATCAGATTGTTACTTAAAGAAGATATTCTAATACAGTACCGTGGATTAGTACCTCTCATTTTAAAATTTGTTAAAAATAGATTTTTTTTTTTGTCGCTGATGTTTCTACAGAGTACTTAAATTTTACTCCACATTTCAGAGCTTTTTAATCCCGTGCTCACAAGCAAATCTACATCTTGATTACAGAGTTCACATTTAACAATATAGACAGCATAATGCTACTGGTAATTAAGCTTTTATTCCCTGCTTTTATACAGTAGTCTGAGCTGTAGTTTTGCTATGGTGGTTCCAATTCCTAAACTTAAATGTATTTATACCACATTTCTAGGAAGCAGGCCCAGTTTTCACATAAAGTTAAATACATAACACTGGAATCTCTCTGCTGTAAAGATACACAAACATGTCTATTGAATCTATATATTTTGGAATTTGGTTTTGTTGCTGTATTTACTTGGTAAAATACTGTGAAACAGATTTCGAGAGGGCATTTGTGAATGGTATTACTGCATTTTGAGGGTGTGCACTGATTTGTTTTGATCTAAAAGAGTGCCATTTGCATCATGTTAGGGCTCCAGTCACAAAAGATTTTGTAAGAGTTGAGCTGCATTCTAAGAAATTATTGTCTTTCCAGTGTTGGGGTTTTTTTTTTCTGGCCAGAAAAAGCCTGAGTCTGCATTCACTGGTAGGGGCAGAAACACTTTGAACCTGGAAAATAAGTATAGTATCTTAGTTGCAATTTTAAGTAAAGGTAGTAGCTTTTGAGAGAAAAAATGCATTCCTAATTCATTACTGATTCTTTCAACACGGAGTTATGTGAGTATGTTTCAGTGCAAACAGTGTCTCTAATTTTGAGTGTGGTCATTGTGTTGTATTAAGTTTAATCAGGGACCTTTCATATGACAGAGAAGAACAACTCTGAGCTGGCTCTAAGCGGTGGTTTGCTGGAACCGGGCTCGGTGATGTTTATGCAGGCATGCCTACAGGGCTGTGTGTTTAATGCCTTTTCAGTTCAGCAAAACTTGCTTTTCAAAAAAACTAAACCCCCAAACACTGTAGAGGTCTAGGCGCCCTCCCAGATTTACTAATGCAGAGCTACGGCAGTGCAGCCCTTATCTCATTAAAATGAGGCAGGCTGAGTTAGTCCACTCTAATCCCTGCACACTTACAGAGGAAATTGATCAGTTCTGGAGCTTTTATTTCTCTTTCTTATATCTAAATACACACATCTAAACATCCAAATATCGCACAGGGTGTATATATAATATACATATATATATTTGTTATGATGCAGCTATAATCTGTATAGGAATACACATAGCTGTATTGGCTCCCAGTTTCACCCATGATGTTAAGGAATGGATTTGAGTGCTGTTTTGTTAGGAATGTATTTTTTTTTTTAACTAAGTAGAAAAGGAGGCTTTAAATTTTTAAATAGTTAATTATATATTTATATAATTATATAACTTCTATGTTTTTATGTATCATATCATATATACATAATCAAATTCCAGCCGGCACCCCCCCTCCCCTTAACCCCAAAAGCAACTCGCACGACAATGAAAAGTTGAGTTACCCGGAGGCTTCGGCAGGCTGCGCTTGGCGTTATTATTATTTGTTTTTCCCCGGCGCCGAGCAGTTCCAAAGGTTAGGGAAGCGGCGGTCAGGAGAGCGTGCCGGGAGCCGAGCCCGGCTGCCGCCACTGCGAAGCGCCGCGACCGGCGGCGGCGGCGGCGCAAACTTCAATCCTCTATACCTTTGCGCGCAATCCTTAACCGGGAGCCTGCCAAGGTACCTGCCGAAGTTGGGGCCGGGCGGGAAGGCGAGGACGGAGGGAGGGAAGGAGGGAAGGAGCGCGGGCAGCCCCCGCCGCCCGGTCCGGCGGTGCGGGCACGTCCGCGGGCTGTGCCCCGGCGGCCGCCGCCGCCTCAGGCCGCTCCCCCCCGTCCCCACCCTCTACCTGCCGCGCGGGCCGCGCGCCGGGCCGCCCCGGCGCCCCTGGCGCCTGATTGGCCGCGGCCGCACCAATCGGGCGTCCCGCCGGGCCGGGGGGCTGCATATGTACGGCCCTGCTGCATATTCATGAGCGCCGCGCGGGGCTTTAAGTCCTTCATTAGGCGCGCGGGCGAGCTTTTGGTCCCCGCCCGCCGCCGCCGCCGCGCCCGGAGCGCGCCCGTGCCAAGTGCGCGGCGCTCGGCCACGGAAACTTTGCTTTTCGCCGCGGGGGCGCACGGAGGATGGTCGCCGGGCGCACATGGATTCGGTAGAACTTTGCCTGCCGGAGCCGCTCTCCCTGCACTACGAGGAAGAGTAGGTACCGCTCCCCGCCCCCACCCCACCGCCGCACGCCGCCTGCCCCAAAACATGACAGGCGCCTAAGACGCCGCTGCAGGTAACGCTGCGCCGCGGCCGCGGGCGGGAGCCGGCCCGGGGCGCTGCGCGCCGGGGGGGGCCGGGCGGGAGGCGCCCGGTGGGAGCGGTGCCGGCGGCGGGCGAGCGCCCGGCCCCGCCGCTGCCCCGGCGCTCGCCGTCTGACAGGTGCGCGGCTCCCCGGGCAGCGCCGGCGGAGCGCTGGGAGGGAGGGAGCCCGCGCCGCGCTGGGGCCGCGCCGGGGCCGCTCCCGGCCGGCTGCGGTCGGCGCGGTGTGACCACCTTGCCGGGGGGCGCCGCTCCGGACTGGCGGCCTCGGCGGCCGCGGGAGGGGGCGGCGTGTGGCACTTGTCGGGGTCCGCGCCGCACGGCGCGTCCCTCCGCTCCTGCTTCTCCCTGCGAACACTTTTTAAGGAGCCACAGTTCTTGGCTGGCACTTCTTAGGTACCTGGCTGAGTGACTCCGGCGGAAAGCGCGGCGCCCCAAACAGAACCGGCGCTGAGGAGCGGCTCCTGAACTTGATTTGAGCCCCGCAGCCGGGATTAAACATTAGTGTATCACGGGAGCTGTCACCGGTTCATTTTGTCTTTATGTCGAGCCAGTTACGTAGCTGTGTCCCGGTGTTACGCCGAGAGGGACGGTAGCGCCGCGGAGAAGCCCCGGCTGGCCACCAGCATCGCCCCAGACGCAGCGGCGGAGAGGCTGCTCGGGAGGTGACAGTGTACTATAGGTAGATGCCCACTAGCTGTCCTTACTGCCTGCACAGTGCAGGGCTGTTGGTAATTAAGCCAGGCATGAAAAGTGAATCGCCGTGATCGCACGTTAGTGAAATAATACGGGAAGTAGCAAACAGCCTGGCTCGCAGGAGTACAATTTGGGAAGGGGACGCAGGGAAAACTCATTGTAATGTTCCGGGGTAAATAAAAGAAAATAAACAGAGGAGGGTGCCCTTTCAGATATGGTTTATAGAAGATCAGTGCACTGTGTATAGTGTAAGATAGCTTCATAAATGTAAGAATGCAGTTTCTGCAGCTTTTACCAACAGTGACACGTTTTTTATAAAATTTATAAAGAGACGATAAGTTGGCTGTTAGATTGGGCTTTTTTTGGTGGTGGTTGTTTTTTGGGTGTTTTTTTTTTGGTTTTTTTTTTTTTTGGTGGATGCTTTGTCCCCCCAGCCACCCCAAAGGAGCTTTCTTGAATTTACCTTCTTACAGCTAATTTGAATGATTAGTTTAGATAAGCCTCTTAGAGTAGATGCATTTAAATGAAATCGGGGCACATGTCTTTTTGGCTCTGGTGCAAGATTTGAACTAATTTTTTTCTTCCTCTTTGGCTCAATTAAAAGTCATCTTCATCTTAAAACACTCCCAGTATATTGTGTGAGTGCAGGGCTTGAGGAATGTGGGATTGAATGGAGACAGAGAAAGAACTAACATTAAGGAACATATCTGCTTCTCTGTCTCAATTAATAAACCCCAGAGTTTTACACATTAATAATATCCATAGTAATTGTGATTTGACTGTATATTGTAACGTGCATACGCACATGTGAGCATAAGGACGTACAAAATAGGTATTGTGGTTTCTGCAGTTCTTGTGTTATGGATGAGGGTAGAGAGGATTCAAGCTAAAAATTTTCCGAACATTTTGAGAGTGCGGAGACATCTGTCTGACCATCACTAGGTATGCTTTGATTTTAAGGCAGATTATGTTAAAGAATGCAATAACTTAAAAGCAAGCTGCAGTGTTGAATTTTTGCTTTTTCAGCAATAACAATAGCCCTAATAATTACTATAGTTAATGAGCTAACAGATGCAATAAATATATCTGCTCATTTTGACATATGTGTCAGTTTAATAATTTTAAATGAATCAGTGCGTTCATAACAGGAAATCTCCCTCAACCTCTGATTAAAATGTAACGTTGACTAAAGGATTATAGAGCGGACTTAATTTTACTGACTGTTTTAACAGTTGTCACAGCTGTTGGAAGAAGGAAAGGCAATTGAAACACTCCAAAAAAGGAGGGGGGGGGGGAGAGAACGGGAGTAGTTTAGTAAATTTAAATGGTCTCTGAATGCCAGACATAAAAAATTGAGCAGATTTGTAACTCCAGAAAGCTGCTGTGCACTATGTACGTTTGCCTTTTTTGGCTCGCTGTGTTTCATTCATTTGAACACTTAGCAGTTTCCCTACTTTCTCCATTTAAAAATGTGCAACAGCGTTTAAATGTGGAACAAATTCAGCTGTTCATGTGCATAGAGTTTCATCTTAGAATGCAACCGATAGAATACACAGCTGACAAGAAATAAAGGTTGCGCAGAATGGCTGTAACATTTCAAAAGTGGACATAGGTCTCATATCATGTGAACACTTCAGTGTAGTGATGGTTGGTGTACATATTTTATGTTTTTCCAGCCGTTCTCATGTTGCGATGTGGGAATGATGTGTGGAGTTACCCTGCGAGTCTGTCTGGGTTATGTTTGTGTACGGATGAATATGAGTGTGTGTGTAGGTTCACATGCGTGTATGTTTGCATGTGTGCAGGGTGATTACATGCTAAGCTTAAAAGAGTTTGTGTCAGTTTCACTCTTTAAAATATTTTGACGTAGCGTCTAATTGTTGAAGAATTTTTTTAGAAGTGTCTTTCATTTGTAAAGGGAGGAAAGGGGTGGACTGAAGAACGCTTCTCTTTGTGAAGTGGGAAGCAGATGCGATTCTGCTCCACGGTTTCTCCAAGCTTTGAAGGTCTTTAACCTCACGCATTTGTCTTATTAGATAGATATTTACAGTTGTTACTAAGAAATAATGCCTAAGTTAATATTCCAGTCATAAGCTCTAGGCCTCTGTACATGTACCCGGTGTGTTAAGGTGGCACACGGCTCTGGATGGTGCAGCCAGCCCCCAAGCATGGGTGAGCATCCAGACCCTGCCTGGGCTCTCCCAGGGCTCTCCCCTTGGGCAGCAGGCAGGCCCTGGTCCCTTCTTCCTTCCCTGTTTCCGGTTGTAGGGATTTACTCTTTCAGTTCTGATAGACTGCTGGCAAGTTTTTAAATCCTGCAGAAAGTATAAAGGGTTTGTGCTGAAATGCCCGTCTGGCAGCTTTTCCTTTACTGGGGTTTGCCCCTCTTTTAGTGATGGGTGCTCATTTTAATGTGTTTATGGTTGTGCTCTTTTATTTACTGAGCCTGGTGCGTTTCAGCGGTAATTAACCCGTGTTATTAGCAAAGCCCTTGTGGATATCCGTTAATTCTCTGGAATGGCTGATCATTTTTCCGTACTTTTTCCCCCTGTTTTTTCCTAAGGCACGCTGTCCGTTTTCTAATAGTTCTTAAGCTTTCACATTTCCCACAGATTTCTTTTTAGACTGAGGCAGGTAGAAGTGCATCATCCCCATAGTTCCATAATAAAGAATAACTATTGTCTTAACAAACTGTTTTCAAAGATGCTAATGGGAAGCAAAACAACTGGCAGAATCTGTAGGGAACAGTTTATTTAATTATTATTTTTCAAAACACATGCTTAATGATAAGAAAAGAGATAAGAATTTCCTTAGGTTTTTTTTTTTTGTGTATGTGTGTGTATGTCTGTGTGTAGCTGCATTAGCTGTTGTGAATATTTTGAAGTTCATATTTAATCAGATTTCAACTTAGTTAATAGCACTTTGGGCATTTAAAAAATATTGAGCCAGCAGAAAAATACTTGTGCTTGCACTGCTGAGAAAAGATAAGGGCCACCTCATTAGCCAACCCTACTTTTGCAATTAATTTCAAATACATGGTGCTATTCATCAAATAGAGAAGGTAACTGGTCTATGATAATATTTAACAATACTTGAAGCCTACTTTGCTTAGAGTAGCTAAAAAGTATATGTCTATTCTTACAGATATGTCAGTCCAAATGTTATGCTGCTATTTCTGTATGTTACAGAGCAAAGTTAAGATAGAAAAATTAAGGTATAAAAATATAAATTATTCATGAATAAGTGACGTGATTATTCATTTTACAGAATAGTTTTTAAAGGACTGACCCTTGACCTACAGGGAGGTTGCTTGCACCTCTGTGAAAGTGTAAGTTGGAATGAAAAAATTGCTTATTTGAACCTTTCAAGGAAGTATATCAAATAATTATTTTTTTTGCTTAGAATAAGTGAAAAGCATAGGGTAAGTAGGAAAAACAATATGGAAGGAATTCTTGCTCCCACTGAAGCCCAGAGTAGGCTCTGTCTATAAGATAAGCTTTGCTATGAATTCTTTTTCACAGCAAATTCATGGAGGGAAGAAACAATAAAATGTTGATCCGTTACAAGTGCACATGAGCCTCATGCTACCGAGCTCTCTAGAGGAAATCTGTGATTATGCCGGGCCAGTTTGTTCAGTTTTTATCTCTTTTACATCCGCTGGCCTTGTATTAAATTGTCATTGTCCTAAAGCACATGAGAGAGAAATGAATTGCATTTCTCGACATGCACTGACAGTGAAATATTTAGCCTCTCTGTCTCCAATCATACTTATATGTATGTTTGATAGTGCAGGGATGACACCAACAGTCGCTGCAGCTTGACAGTCCACTTATTACATGTTCTTTTACATTTTGTGTATCGTCTTTTAGGCTTGAGTTAGGCAGTCATACGTGCATAGTCATATCTGTAGCAGCACGTATGTATGTGGTTTCGTATTATATATTTGCTTTTTTTGTGAAATCCTCTGTCTATGCACAGCAAGTTTTGTGTTCAAATACATTTATATCTATGCCTGTGTGTGTGTTACAGGTATGTAGTGTATTCCTTATGCAGTTTTGGCAATGTACATCTATTGTTGTGTGTATGCACATAGACATGTATGCAGTAAGTGTACATATGCAGAGCTATACAACTTCCCTCTATGCAGTTACCTGTCAAAATCCAGCTGTTTTTATGTGGGTTTATGTGTTTGGTTTTTTTTTTCATCCATGAGAAGAGAGCTGGCCAGCAATACAAATTGTTTGCACCTGATTTTGTACCAGATTCTTCATGTAATCTGGCAGTTTTTGTATTGTACTCACAGTTTTGCTTTTAAAAGATGCTGTATTTTTTTATAAGATTTTCCCATTCTAAGTAAATAAAAATAATACTATTTATTCATATTCCTGTAAGTTTTGGCTGTCAGATGGAGAACTGTTTTTCCAGTTATGTGTTCTTGGTTGTATTTACACCTAAAGAATATAATTATTTTAGATGGGGAAGGCTCCTATATATGGTTATTAATATACATCATGACATCCTCAGGCAAAAATATAAAATACACATTCAATTTTAATGATCCTTAGTTCTCTCCAAAAGTCCTATAGTTGTGGGGATTTTAGAATTTTGGTTTAGTTATGGCTTGCTTGTCGAGAAGTAAAAATACTGTGAAACATTAAAGAAAAATATGAAACTGAATTGTATACTGCTATTTTAGATAGTATTCCTTAATTATGTTTTAAATGACTTGGTATTGCCTTTTCATTAGCACTTTGGAGTGTAACTTTTCTAGAGTGGTAGATCGCTGCCTTTTGACATGTATGTCTTCTGAAACAGTTTATGTATTTGCTATGTTACAGAAGCACTAAATCTCTTGGGTTTGTTTACATAACGCTTGTAATGTTTTTTCAACTAATTCTTATTACCTTTAAACAAAGAGGGTCTTTCCTGTTTGCTATTCCTTAATATCACAGGTTTGCATTAAAGGGAATCTTGTCTAATTTCCATTTATTTTTCTGTTTTAAGTAGCGCAGCTTTTTAATCAGAGCATCGTTTCCCACTACTTTTAAAATTTAAATGAAATTAATTTTTTCACTTCCGCTTCTGATACTTGATAGGAGAAACATCTATTAACAGCCTAATGAAAGTCAGAGCAATATAGGTACTTTCACACAGTGTAAGATAAGCATATGCGGTTTTTCTTTACCGCTGAATGTCTGAATTTTACCGTGGGTCACTGTTCAGAACTTGTATGAAATCTCGATGAAATTTTTGGATTTAGATCAAAATAATTTATGAGGCGAAACAAAGGAAAAAATTCTTACTTTTTGTGATACTAACACAAAACCTTAAATATGAAACTGGAGAAGGATCGCCATGTACTGTGGTAAGTTAATGTATCAGGGTGTATGAAATAGAAGTTCCTTGTTCTCAGTCTAATCAAGCCATTTATAGTATCTTTGTACAGAATTGTGCACATTTATTTATATGATAACCTGCTGAAATATAATTAGCTACCACTGTGCTTGTGCTGCTAGTCCAAGTATATCCTTTTATCATACACTGAAAATTATATTCTCTTTCCCTGAGTATAACTCTTTGAGCTGTTGTCTTTATATGGGAGGGCATAAGATTCTCTTAAAGAGTTTTATTCTGAAATCAAACTTTAGGATAGAGTGATTTGTGGTTTTTTAGATTATTACTCTGGAGCTTAGCGTGGATGTCTCTTACTCCTCTGTGTCTTTTCATGTTGCTGTAAGTGGAAAAAAAACCTGCACATCTCCTTTTCATCATTTTGATTGGAACTACATACCATATGTAATGTGTTTTGGCAGCACTTACCTAGCCAAAGAAAACAAATTAATATTAGCCATGCTGAGGAGTGTCAGAAGTATCACAGATGTGTCGATTTAGCTTTGCTCCATCACACACTCTTTCCTTAAACAACTGGTCAAGCTGTCGCAAAATGTAGTGTTGGCTACAGTGAGATTCTAATAGGTGTGATCAGAGATTGATGGCTTTTGCAAGTTAGAATGAGAAGATGATGTGGAGTTGCTGTTTCTTGTTGTGAGTATCCTCAGAAATAAAACCCCAAACAAACAAACAAAATAAGGAAATAAAAATAAAAAAAAAAAAAGTAAAAATAATTGAAAAATTATAAGCCAGTTATGTGTGTGCTCTCCCCCCTCCAAGCTAGCTAGACGTGAAACAATTTAAAGTCCTGTAGATGTAGAGATGAAAAAGTCATATCTAAAATGTAGTGCTAGTTTGTTCCTAAGCATTTCCAAAATTCCTTCCCTTAAGGTGCCCAGACGGATGAGGAGGAGGTGACTTGCTTTATTGAGACTATTCTTATACGTGTTGTTGCTGGTCTTTCACCCCTCTCCCCTTATTTCTGGGTTTGTTTCTAGAGCTTTTTTTGAAAGAAACACCTTTTTCAATCTCCCACGTGAATATTTTTAAAGAAATACAAGATAAGAAAAGCTAGTAAAAAAACAATACTTAACAAAATGGTGAAATCGTACTCCTTTAGGTACTCCTAGAACTCCACTACTGGCAGTTTGTATAGTTCTCTATATATTGGAAATGTAACAAAGGATCAAGCAATTTTTTGTGTATTTTTTTTTTTACTTTTATTTTTTTTTTACTGTCATCAAATTGGCTGCAGGATTTGGTCCTGTCTTTGTGGAAGATGAATGCCACTGTCCTTTTATGTTTAGGTTGATATTTTATTGCTTAGGGGGACTGTGGTGTACTCAATTGGCAGGTGTTAATGCTAAAATAGTTTTCAGAGGAATAAATTTCAGAAAGTCTATGAGATCTCTTCTGCACAATTGTTTTTCACTTTTAAGGAAAAGAAAAGAAAAAAAAGCATCGAGTTATGAAAAAAAAAGCCAAAACTCATGTGCCGTCTAAAACAGATTCAGAGCATGTTTCCAAAAGCAAGTACACAAGAACTGATAGTAAAATTATCTCTGGAGAATGGTAAAATACTTACAGCAAAAAGTGGGCTCCGCCCCCACTGTGGTAGTTTAATGCTCCGTAAATACAAGATTTCCTCTACTGAATTAAATACACTTCTCTGTCAGCAAAAGAATTCCCTGGCAATGTTCTTATAGCGACCATTAACGTGGTGGGACAGACGAGATGTTTTGAAGTGGCATGAAATGCCATGTCTTCAACCAACTGTTCCCCTGAGCGTTAAAGGGGTGACAATCGGATTCCCAGTAGCTGAGTAACATCCAGGGACACCCATTGCTCTTCTCCTGGTAACTGCTTGGGCCCAGTTGGTGCTGGGTGATATTTACAGAGCGGAGCAGCCACTGTTGGTGACATTCGTATGAATGACACCTGCCCCATCAGTCACCAGGCCGTGGTGTCACAGATGGAGAAACAACAATCGGCTGCATTACCCGGCGCTGCACACTTGGCTTAATTCGGCTCATTGTTCTCCCACAAATCTAGAGGATGGCTGGTTCTGTGCCGGGAGCCCAGGCAGAAGCACGGGATGGGCTCAGGTGGTGGCACGTGCCTGCCCTTTGCTGCTCCATCAGAAGTACTCAGGGATAGGCTGTCAGTGGAAGGGGGTGGTGGGAAGGAGCCTCCACTCAGGGGCTGGAGCTTCAGCTTCTAAAGAAGGCTGTAATTAATCAAAGAGCTGAAACTCAGGATTTCACCTGCCATTCTAGAACTTTTCATTTAGCTAGCTGAAAGTGCCCAGTGCACAACCAGGTTAATGTTTAACTCTTCCAATACTATGCTCGTCCTGACAATATACTGTCATCCTGAGAAGAATGAAGGGAGATGCTGTGCCTATTTCCTATGGCTGTGCAGTAAGCAAAATCTTCAAAGCTGTGGCCCTTCTGAAGTAGTTGATGTTGTATTATTCCTCAGTAGTTAGCACTGGAAATTCTTTATCTGAGACACTGAATGAAAAGGAGAGTTGCCGAGAGGCTTGTTTGGGGGAGAGTGTTTTTTTGGTTTGTTTTTGTGTGGGTCTTTTAGTGCTAAACGAAGGTTGGATCATGAAAATCAGTCTTGTTACGGACAAAAACAGTAAAGGCATTTAAATGCTTTCAGGCGCTGTAACCATTTTCCTTCCTTTCTTTCACTTTCTCACCCCTTGCAAATCTGAGACAGTTCCTAGAGGACAGAAGAATAAAATAAACAAAAAATTTATTTTTCTACTGTTAAGGCCTGTGTCAGGTCTGTTTTGAATGCATTTGAATTCTACTGCTTCCATGCTCTTTTTCAAGTAGCACCAGATAAATGCCTATGAAATACTGAGATGAAAGTGATCATTCTTACTTCACAAAATGTTTCTTTTTTTTTTTTTTTTTTTTTTTTTCCCTCTCCGTGTCCGTTTTGTGTTGCATGCTATGCACTGACTGTATTTTTGTTCTAACCTAATTCACTACTGCTGTTTTGGTTACAACTAATGTCAAGCAGAAAACCTGTAACATGCCAGAAACAGGCTACAGTGTGTTGAAGACACAGCTTATGTTGGATTGTGTGTAAATACAGTTAGTTAGTTGGGTTTATCTGATAGCCTGGCAGAAAGAGAGAGGAGCAGTACAAACTGTTTTCAGTAACTGTGCTGTTCATACACCTGATAAGATTGAGAGTGCTTTCGAACTACTGATATGCTTTGAATAAGAAAAGAATAATCACATCCATTGGCACGGGCTTATCAGGAATGAAGTAAAATGCCAGCACTTTTGCATTAGCAAAAGTAAATGTTTTAGACACTTTGGGCCATTTTTCCATTTAAATGAAATAGCAGAGTGCTTTTGAGTGTGCTGTAATGAATGGAAGGATTTATTACCTTGACAAAATTACAGGTGAATGTGTTTAGAGAGGAGTCCTCAGCAACAATAACAGCTCTTTTGATAAGTGGCTACATCTATTCATGCTTTTGGTAGAGATTCAGTAATTCTATCCTTTCTTTCTCTGTGAAGTGCAGTGGCTAACTTACAATGTGCAGTTTTTCATAGCGTACCATCCTTGTGCATTTTGTAATATACTGGCAACACCTTTGATATTCAGCATGTAAGATAGCTGTTATATAATATTTTATATATTATATGTTATATAAACATATATGTTATATAAAATAATGCTTGATCATTTACTAGTGTGTCCTCTGTCTTCAGTCGCTGTGTATTTTCATGTTTGAATAAGAATATATTTCAGTCTTTGGTAGGAAGGGAAGGTGTGATTCACCATTAACTTACCCCAGCAGGCATGAAACATGCTCAGATGCACTATTATCTTCTCAAAGTTTACTGATTTTTATTTTTGTACCTTTTCAAAATTTATTTCTAAGTTCTTTCACATGCTTACAATTAATTTTGGGATATTCAAATTTGATGAATGATAGTGCAAGAACATATTTGATTGATTTTGGATTATTATTGATTACTGTCAATGAGATCACTGTGACACTCTGAAATCAATGATATGTGATTAAACCGAGGCACCACTGTTCTATGCATAAGGTAGCAGTAGGGAATTTAGGAACTAAATGTTCACAAGCTATAAATTGAGAAAATGTTTAGATTTAAATAGCCCTTTGTTTGGCATTTGTTCACCAAAATACGTTTCTTGGGAAAGTTAGTTTTCCAAAGTGCAGGCTTTCAGTAAAAGAAAGGTCATTGATTTAAGGTTTATTAAATTTTAGCTAAAAACAACAGGCTCCATTTGGGTGTAAAATAATTTAAGTACTTACTGCAGGCAACCTTCATGCTTTAGAGCTGTTGCTGAAAGGTTTCATTCTTCTATGAAGATGTCAACTGTAAATATAAAAATGCATCACTGAAAATGTAATGGTTTAAAGATTCTAACTGAAATAAAAATTCCTGCCTGGGGAAAGCACTATAATCAAAATAAAGTGGTCTTAACTTTTTTTTTCCTGTGGAGGCCGCACTTGAAAAGAGTGCTTCAAGGCAGCAGGTAGCAAGGTTGGTAGCGAATGCCAATTTTTATTTATTTATTTATCTACTCACCCCCACAGATGATGATAGTCTAGCTTTGGAATCAGCAATACACTTCAGCCACTAATAGGAGGCAATATGTAAGCTGCTGCCGCTTCTGAAATTCAGTATCCTGGCATTTAAGTCAACTTTATAATCTGGCAAAAACCCACTTGGCAATATTAAAATCTAGCTTCTGAAGCACTTTTATTTCTGAAAGCTTTTTATGTCTTTTCAAATCTTTTTAGCATATATTAAATTTCTTAGGAGCAGTGGCTACGATGTACACTTGATGGATGACTAGGGTGGGGATTCTCCCCCTCCTCCCCCCACCCCCCTTTTTTTTCCTCCCCTCTAATTTTAAAAAGAGGTGTGATACTTGCGCATTAGGTAATGCTGGAACACGAATACTGCAGATGCAGCTGTTTGACAAAATTAATGTGGGGGGGTTGTACCATTGTTAGGTAAGTTAGCAGAGATTTTCCAAGCTGAGAAGGACAGCCTGCTGCCAAGCTCTTGCATCTGTCTTAAGAAATCTTTTGCTTCCACTGGCAGTGGACTGATTCAAAACTAAATGGAAAGAATGCCATTCATTTTAGCAGGTTTTGGATCAGTCTCTTTAATTGATTTAAAAAAAAATGAATGATTTGGTAGTATTGTAAAATAAATCAATGAAGAAATGAAGCCTCTGTCCAAGGACTCACTGCCAGGATGTGACATTTGCACCAGTATAGAGTTGCCTAAGGGAGTGTGACCAGGAAATAGTAAGATTACCCCATAATATTTTCTCTGTGAGCTTAAAAGCAGTGTTGGCATTATGCCCATATCTTCAGCCTTGTGTTGCCTAAAGAGGAGGTAGAAATCCTTCAGCTGAAGGTGGTAAGACAAAGTGAGATTGACTCCTTTTTTTCTTCATTTTGCATCTGAATTGCAAGAGAGGTTGAAATGCTGAATTTAGGTAAACACTGATTGATCTTGGTTTGTTCCTGGTGAAGAATTTTGGATGTAAAGCTGTAACATGGAATAGGTATGTCTGCTTGATGCATATTACCTTCCTGTATATATGCACTAACACCTTGATGTTCCTATGCAGAATTCAGAAGTCACAAAGGATGGTCATTCAGCGTGTCTTTGCCTATGAGATGCAAAATAAATTTTAATAGATGGAGAATTGCCTTGACTGGCCTCCAACCAACATTTTATTTATGAAAGGTTCATATACTGTTTAAGAGATAAAGGAACTTGGCTCTTGGACAGAAAGCATTTTTCTTTCTGTAGAAAGAAATAGGCCAAGATGGCATAACAGGATAAAGGAGACAGAGTTCACTCTCCAAATATTCTGATGCTAGGTTATGTTTATTCTAGTCATTTAAAGAGTACCTTAAAGTAGATGTGAAAGTACTATGTCCTGCCCTCCATTTTAGAGACTTTTCTAGTGCAAACTTTGTTGTAGATAACAGTGCCTGCATGTGAGTCTCTGAGTTGGTAAATATGCATGTGATTTCTGTCCCTGATCTCAATGCAGATTTTGCATCAATGTTTTCGCCAAACAAAAGGTTTCTATTTTCATTGGATTTCCTTTGCTTGAGTCTCTTATTCTCCCTGGCTGTGAGCAGTATGTAATTTCAGACCTATTCCTTTAATCACAGATCACATTTTTGTCTCTGATAAAGTATTCAATCTTCTGTACAAATGAAGCCATAGGTTTGTTTTACTGCTGGGATCAATGGAAGGAAGATCTGACTTAATGGCTTTTTTTTTTTTTTTAATTCTTAAGTGTGTAGAATAGTGTTGTGATTAAAAAACAAAAGCTAATTTCTACAACAGTAGCCTTTTGAATTTTAGGTGAAAATATGCTGAAGGAAGTTTTTTTTTAAATCTGCAAAAACCTGTTTCTCTAAGTGTTCACAACAGGATGCATTATCAACATTCAGTACTTTTGTTAGAGCAAAGCCTATTATTTTATTAGGCACAAAGCAAAAGGTGAGTTGCACAGCATATATTTATAAAGGTTGTATCCATGATATTTGTCTCTAATATTTGCTATCTGAGGAGAACTAGAAAAGCTAAGCATGAGGACTAAATAAAAGCATTTGCACTTAAAAGCCAATTTAAAATTTTCAATAGTCGGGAGTAGCAGAGTAAGGAAAATGAAGCAGGAATGTCCCTTATACAGTTTTTGTGCAGCAGTCGGGGTTTTGTTTCCACTTTAGTGATTAGTTTTTTGTTGGAGCTGGTGAGGATTGTCTAGGAGCAGCACAAACCACAACCCATCAGCAGGCTGCTAGTCAGCAGCAGGTGTGAACAACATAAAACAGGATTAACGCTGAACCAGAGTGTGCACTAAAAACAGAACCCCTGCCTTGGTTTCACAAGGGCAGTAAGATAGAAGCACTCTTGTCATGTTTACTAAACAGTGCTTAGTGGACTATGTAAATGGCTCTGTTCAGCTGCAGAGAAACAAGTGCAAGAATTACTGCATATTTGAGATTTTTAAAGACCCTTTTTTCTCTTTTAAGAATACTGAGTACTCTTCTGTTAATGTTAAATCAAAGGCAGAGAGGCAAATGTCAAGGTGTTCAAAGTTAGTGCTTCAAAACTGAAGCAGAGGGAAGGGAAGGTGGAATGTCAGCATTCAGTGTATTAACTTTTTTGGTCGTTGACATAGAGGAGGAGGTAGATTTTACTGTCTTTTTGAAACTACACCTTTACAATTTAGGGTTTAATGTCTGCTTATTTCTTCTGTACACATTTTCTTTAAAAAGGCAGCTTTTCCATTCCTTTGTATTTGTGATTGGGAGCTTTTAAAATGGTGTATTTATTACATCCATTGCATTCAATATCAAAATCTGCCTTCATTTATGCTCTGTATTAAAAGTAAGGGGATACATTTGCAGTGAAAGCAGAATTTACTTGTTACACATCAGGATTGTTTATAAGCTACTTTCATTTGCCTGCTTCTATCGGTATATTACATGACCAGAGAAATTTTCATACGTTAGATAAAGATGTATTTAAGGTCAGAGAATTTTTTTAATAAATACTGTGTGTAATTCTACTAACATGTGAGTTGATTTTGTTGCCCCCAACTTTTTTTTTTTCCTGTTCTCTTTTCCCTTATTCCTGGACCAGACTTTGAAAAGAGGTTAGTATCAATCAGGCTGCATTTACACTATACATGTAGTTTGATTTAGAAAAGAAACACAACAAAACAAAAGAAAAGCAAGGGGGAAAAAGGCAAACTAAAAAACCCTCAGCAAAAAACCCTCAAACAATATAAAAAACCCCACCAGGTTCCAAATCCCTCCACAACCAAAACACCAACCCACGAAAAACACAACTCATTTCCCCTGGGGTGGTTGTAATTTTTGGAAGTTCTACAACCTCAGCCTTTAGGAAAAATCATTACATCTGTTTGCAGAACTCTTATGAAAAATTTGAAAGAATCAAAATTTGGAAAATCAAATTCATGCTATTTAGTTTAGTCCAGTTTAGGTATAATCAAGTTTTTTTAATCATTCGGTCTCCTCTTGTAAGCCTAACTCCTTGCAAGTTACCAGGTTACAGATATGTTTTTACCCATGCTTGCTTTTTTTTTTTTTTTTAATATCTACTGAAATGCCTTTATGAACAGCAGCTGCTTTTGTAGAGTCCAGACTGTGTCTTCACAGACACCTCTGCAACTCAACTGCTTTTGCTGTGAGAACATCCCTGTACACCTCTATAGAAAGGAACAGGTCTGATTTTGGAGGGGATACCTCGGGCAGCATACAATGGGAGCTTTGCTTACACATGTTGTCCACAAGGCAATGGCAAGCATTACCCAAGCAGGATGATTACATTCAAAGCTTAAATTTGAAGTTAAAGAAAATTGAATAGGTTTGTTTGAGAGCAAAAAGTAGTCAAGAATTAATATATTTTCTAAAATACCTGGAGTACTCACATTACTTTATTAATTAGTGGATTTAAATACATTAGAAGCAATTGCTTTAATACCTAAACTGTGAAAATATGCCCAAACCAGAAAGAACATAGTACTGGTCTTGTGACCTTGCAAACATTTCATTCTTTCTTACTCTGTTTTTACCCCCACATATAGTTAAGTACACAGTTTCAATGCTAAGACTATATGTGATAGTCTCAACAATGAGTTTTGCTGATGAAAACAGAAGGCAATTAATTAATTTTTCAGTGTATTAACTTTTTATCAGTGGTGAGACAAGGTTACCAATTTAATACACTTTTGGAATCCAAGTTTGGTTGTGTGATTGCTGCTCCAGTAATGTGCGTGTTCCTGTTGTGACAACCTGGCAGTGGCTGAGAGGTTTATTTTTAAAGAGGGTGTTCCTGCATGTTCAGAGTTCTGTTCATCTATTGTTGTTGAGAAAACAGCTTATATCATCATAGTGAAATCATGACTTGTGTGATAATGTTTATAAAGTGCACTGCTTTTACTGTCTCTCTGTGATGTTGTAAACTGGTTACTATAATGTGAAATGCTTTTCTGTAGCTGGTAGTGCATAGTTCATTTCTGTTGCATAGTTTTCTCAGTTTGTATGCAAGATCTCTGTATCCTTTGACTTTTTTCTTTTTTTTTTTTTTTTTTTCTTCTTTTTTTTTTTTTTTTTTTTTTCCTCCTGCTTCCTTTTCTTAGAAGTGGTAATATAAAACCTTGAAGTTCAGGATTTTCAGTTAGGACATGTAAGCATACAGAAGTTGTGCTGCTTATCCAAAGTTTATCCTAAGTGCTTAACCTCTTTGGCCTCAGAATCAGTCTGGGCATCCCATGAAAGCAGTCTGTCCCTTGAGGTTTTCTGTAATTCCTGGCTTCTGCCAGGTCAGGAATAAACAAGAATAGACTTTTTGATAATGCTGCTATGTCTTCTCCCTGGGCCAGATGAAACTAGAGGCTGTATTATTATGTTTATTATTATTTGAGTCCCTAATGAGTGTATTTAAATCTCTGAAGAGATAAATTCCTGTTTGTTTCACGCTTTAGTTGCCAGTTTGGACCAGTTCTCATTTACCCATGCAGGTTTATTTACAGTTCTCTTACTAGTTATACCAGTATTCTCAGGGGGAGCAGAATTTTACACAGGACATGTCTCAACTTAGACTTTTCCTTTTGCCTTCAACATCATGTAATTGCTTATTCTCAATAAAAAAACCCTAAACCCAAAAAGATATTTTTGACTCAGTAGTTGGGTGTAATTGCCAATCAATTCCATATTATGTACCCTGTTATTACTTAGTATTTATATTATGGTCGTATGGAGGCCCCTGTCATGCTACTGTCTTTGGTGTACAGTGTGTAAATACATAGGTAGCTCCTGTTCAAGGGCTTTGTTGACTACAAATACAAGCAGTTCACGGAAGCTGCTTTTTTAATATGGCAAGTACAACTGTACTCTGTATGTGTGTATATAGAGTTGCATAAAATTTGTGTGTGTGATTTTTGTATTTTATATTTCAAGTACAGCAAGGAAGGCTAACAAGGAAGTGTGGGTTGTTTTATTGCGGATCAGCAGAAATCTATCTGGTGTTTGATGGCGAGGTGGGTGGTTTCACCTGTGTCAGCTCAGAGAAGGTGCAGTTAATGAGAAGGAGGCAGAGGGAAAAGATCTGTGAAAGGGAAACAGACCAGGGAGCAACACAGGCTGCTGTCGCTGACATAGCACAAGGGGTGTGGTTTCGATTTTGAAACAGTGATTTCACGTAATACACTGAATCAGTTGCCTGCTGACTTGAACAAGAAAATGAAGTTAATTACTTCTGCTTATCTGGACAGCAATACATTTTGTATAAAAAGGGCAACTTCTGTGATACAATGATACTGGTGCCCCTCAAACTCTGCCAGATGTGTCTTCAGATTTTATTTTTTTTTTCTCCTTCATGTATTCTTGTACAAAGCATGTATTATAATTTTTTTGTTTTTTTCTTACTATCACCTTCAGTGTGTTTTGCCCAGTGTTCCAGAGAGGAAAACATCATATTAAATTGTTAATTTTTGCAGTCAGAGTTGCTACCTCACCTTTTGTTTGCATTTTTCACAGTAGTATCAAATATTTCGTTATAAACTTACTAGTTCTATATCCCTTGGGATGGGAAGCAGAAGAAATTCAGTCAAGAAACATACTTATATAGATGGAAACTGAGGCTTTTCACTGTATGTAGTGAATATTATACTAGCTGTTCAAACTTCATCTAAAAACTGTGACTGTGTACCAGAAGATACATAGATTTATATACAAAAAAAATTAAACCATGAAAGAATAGAGGTATTTGGAAATTGAAGATGAATCAAAATTTTTGTGAAGTCATGAGTTTAAGATCTTGGTAAGATTTCAGGTATGTTTTGTTTTATGCACAGCACTCAGGAGGCTTGCTGGAGAATAGAGATGGACTTTTCTCCTTTAAGGGAAGAGAGAAGGGAAATGCTTCTTACACAGTCTTAAGTAGATTGCATTTCGGTTTAAAAAGCAAATAAGCATCTGGTCATTTATTTAACTAGTTCACATAGTATTGCATGTAAAGGGTTTTTTCCCTCTGCGTGCTGCTTTCTGCTACACTGATGATAATGTACCTGGAAGGAAAAGGCAGTCCAAGCTGAGGCAGCCAGCGTCAGACAGGGCGGTCTGCCATCTGTCCCACCTGCTGCATTCATGTGTCCATCTGGTTACTGCAATAGCTCATTGCGGGCTTCAACAGAAGAACACTGAGGCTGAAAAGAAGGCAGTGTGAATTATTTAGGTAGCTAGTGTAAATAAAGAGAGGGGAAGAGGAGCAAAGGAGGGGAGTTGCAAGAGGGAGAAAGCACTCTCTTACTCCTAGATGCTCTGGAATGTGTTAATGCATGAGAGCGTTTGATTTGCATATAGATTTAGATGTATAGATCATTGTGAAGATTACAAGCCAATGAGTTTTATCTAGATTTAGATAGCTCTCAGCCTGGTTTGCACATAAAATATAGCCAGTTTCAGGAGGAGAATCTTTGGGGACTTTAAACCTAAGTGAAACTGATGAAATGTAATGCTTTTAGGTATTAATTTAGCAGAAATAAAATATTTCCTTTAAGGGCTTTCTGTGCCCTTTGTTAACCAAGAATTTATAACTGCTTTGCATAGTCAGTGCTTTATACACACTCTGTGGTTTTGAGTTGGTTATAGTTACATTTGTAGTCATCTGTACTTTATTCTAAGAGGAAAAGCAGTTGACACATGCTTTTCCTTTTCCTTATTCTCTCATGTTTATCAGGTGAAGATTAAATCCAGTCATCAAACAAATAATTTTCCAGCTGTCAGTGTATATATATTGTTACACAGACAAATATATATGCTTTTCTGCTGCATAAACGTACATAGAACACTTAAATATTTTTAGATATTTTTATTGGAGATGAGAAAACAGAATTTCATAGTTACAGTGGCCTTAAAAAAATAAATAGATTTAATTTCAAATTGCTTGCTTGAATTTCAAAATGACCACCAGAAGGTTTTGACTGTAGTGGATTATTTATTGCTAAAATTGAATTATTGTTAGAAAAGAAAAACCATTAGTGCTAGATTTCAGAATAAAAATTTATCTGCATCATTCTATTCTAGGCGTTTTAATAAAAGTGGTGCCGTGTCAGATTTAATGTTTGAAACATCAGTCCAGTGCTGTGTTTAAAAAAATAAAAGATTGGCTTCATACTAGGGTATGTTTCCTGATGTCAGATTCTTCTTCCTTTTGAATTTTAAATGTCAGACTTTCTTGGGCCAAAGAACAAAACCAGGATCATCTTAAGAGGAATCCTTGAAATTGTGGGAGGGTTTTATTCCATTGTTTTGCCTGGGTTTAGATCTGCAGAAGAAAGGGACACAGCATCTTGAAATCCTGGCAGCCTGGCTACTTCTCTAAGATTTGCATGAAATTCAGCTGCAGCCTTCAAAGGGATTTGAGTGGATTGGATTCTTTAAGGTTAGTCCATGTCAAACCTATTAAGTTCAATTCACATGCAAACCCCTTTTTACTATTTTTTTTTAAGCCAATAAGACTCTAACTACTATTAAGGCACATCGTGTACTTGCAGTAGAAGGTACATGGTAAAGGATCACCCTACTGGCACGTGTAACTAACGAATAATCCACTTTGTCATCTTTCCAATTAAAAGATTCTGTGTCATGTATCTTTCTCAGGTTGAAGAAGTTTTGTTTGCAAAAGTTGAGATCCTGGAGACTATTTTAAAGTATCTGAGTCAGTCTGAATATCCAGCTTACATCTAAAATGTGTGATTCCCTCATTAAATGAAGATTAATTTAGCCTTTGAAAGTCACTTAAACTCTATGATTCTTAACTTTCCAGGTCGGTGAGTTCTCATTCTTCCTGTAGAGTGACTCCTCTGTTAAATAGTTTTGGGAGTACAGTATATGTACTGTGGTGAATCAGGAAACAATTGCAGGGTGGGAAAAAAGATGAAAATACTTTATGGCGTATAAAAGGATTAGCAGTTACTTCAGAACTGCAAGGACATGACTTTTAAAGGAACACTTAAATTTTAAATTTAAAAGCCAATTGAAGGAATTCTTTGCATTTAGGCCAAAGCATCTAAATGCTTTGTCCACCAGCAGGCTGTGAAAGGACTGCCAAATGAACACACATTACCTCAATTAGATATTTTCCGAATAAATGGATGTTAGTAGGGATTTTGGTTAAATAAGGACCACCCAACACTCTCTGAAGTTGCTTCTCATGCATCTCTCATGAAGCTTTCTACCCTATGTGAGATCTGTAAGATTTGTCCTTCATTTTGTGGATGGCTCTGTGTTGTTAGTGCTTTGGTTTGAACAGTGGCATAAGTTTTTCTAAAATGCTGGGCCGGGTCCTGTAACCAGGTGAGCAGAATCTTGAAAACAATTGTGTCTTTACTGCATGGAATCAAATTCATTTTCATCCACAGTGCCTGCACTGCTACCAGGGTTGTCAGTTATCTAGCAGGATGCTGTATTAAAAGTTCTGTCCTGATATCACTGAAACTCACTGATTTTTGCTCAGGTTTTAAAGATGAGGGGAAAGAGGTATCTTCTCCCTGTACTTTTTCTAGTCGCAGTTTGAACTTTACATTTTGTGCTCAAGGAAAGCTCTGCTATCAGCTATATTTAGATCAAAAATGGTTGATTTGTGTGTACTGGTTGAGAACAGGGTATCTTCTGTTGATTTAAGGTTCCAGATGCTCCAAGTCTTTTAAAAATACGCTTTTATGAAACAAGTGGAAATGAGCTTTTTTTTCCTTTTCTGTATTTCAAGGAAAGAAGCAAGTATCCTTTGACACATATTTCATGTTTAGAATGCCCTTTTTTCTTAGCAAAAGCTGAAAAGCTGCTCTTTAAATGAAACACTAGTTTTTGGGACTAAATCCTTCAAATCTTGCACGTCCAAGTCACTTGATATAGATAGTAAATTTCCTGGCAAAGTACTTGGAGGGAGGGGTGAAAGGATAATAAACCCTATCCAGTTGGCCAGGTTCACTTGCATCTTGTACAACAAATATTTAGGTTTTTTCCAATATAGAAAAGTATAAAATTAAGAAGTACTATCATTAATTCATTAATTGTCCTGTGTTTGGCTTTTTTTTTTTTCTCCTTCTTTTTTTAAGTTTTCATCCATTTAAAGAACTGAAGTTGCTCTGACCTATGGTCAGAATCAGGATTGTTTGTTGTGTTCCATGACCTCTGAGAATAATTTTTAGAAAAAGTACCTAAACCAGGAATGCTTTTGTGTGTAAAATCATAATTTTTATGGACAGCACATAAGCCATTCAGAGTTGTACAGAGCTTGCAGCTTTAAATACTGATGCCTTGTAGTATTAATATGTCTATTTACAGCATTATTAATTATATGGCCTAAGCAGCATTTATGTTGCTATTTGATAGTGTTCCATAAAACCTGTTGTTCTCCTCCTTGCAGTTAGTGAGTCATGTTGTTATATATATTTTTCATGTGTTAGTATTTGAGGAGGTAAAGATAGCATTTTGCTGAGGGAGTAAAGGGGATGAAAATCCTGTATAGATGTGTGAATTTCTTTTCCTTGGTACCCAGAACTTTTTTGCTGAAAAGAGAGTAAACATCTCATTGAAGAGTCTAAGTCATATTGTAAGGGTGACATATCTGTGCTGTCTGTTGGGGTGGCCCTTTTGGAAAAAGGGTGACTTGCTATCATACTTCTTCGGAGTGGATACTACTAACTCCAGGTTAAAAGTAGCAAATCTGGCTAAATTTTCTTGGCTTTAACAACTTTAGGTTCTAATAGTGTAAATAGAAATAGCCCTTCTTGTTTTGTTTATACTTATTGTTGGCGGTCCCTGAGTGAAAGTAAAATGGGGAGAGCAGGGCAGAGGGAGAAAGGTTAAGTGGCAGAGAATTTGAATTGCTTCAGTGACAGAGTCTCTCCAGAAAGGCTTTGAGTTGTTTTAAGGATTAGTTTGGGAAAACTTGAGTTGAATGCACTTCACTACTGTGCATATATTGCATTGCTAATGTTGCCAGTCACTTATTTTTCATAAAAACAAAATTTTCTCTCCAAAATGAGAATAGAGAACACTGGGGATATTTAAAAAAAAAAAACAAGTTAAAAAAAAAAAGTAAGTTTCATCAGCTGCAAAAGTGGTTGGAGTTTTTACATGTGTTATTTTATTGTGAGATTCTTAAAACACTAGAGCAGATTATTAAAAGAATATATACTTTACTCCTATGATAATCATAACACCAGAGAAAGAGTTGCGGAAATAGTCATCAGTGATCTAAGGGGAAATGTAATTCTTCAGTTAAAGCCCACACCATCTTCTAAATGAATCTGTTTGCTCCCAGTGGAGATCTGTCATTGATGCAATGTGGTTCTTACATTAGGAATATTGCATCCTATCAGCTAGTCTTAAACATTTTGTTTTGGAAAAGCCTCACCATATGAGCTGGGAGTCCAGGAGGCTGTGTGCTCAGTCCCTCCTCAGAAAAAATGTGCTCAATCTGTTTCAGACGAGTTCCCCGAAAGATGGGTTAAATCAACTGATTGAGCTGATTTTCTCTCTTGAGGTGATATTTTATTTATATGATAAAATGCTTGGAAAGTGATTAATTTGTCAGGGGAACATCTTGTTACTGTAAATTTGCCGAATGTGTAATAAAATTGCCATAACACAGATGGGAAAATGAAGATCTTTTAAACTGAAATAACTGAGCAGTCTGCCTACATTTTCGGCACTTAAAATTAACTTAGTTAAATTTCTTTGTCATTTTTACCCCGGAATAATGCAGGCTGGGGAAGATTTGTGGCAGATGTGTGGTGTGTGTTTGTATGTGTGGTGGGTGGAGGGGACAGAACAGACTGTAGTTTTCCTTCTGCATCAGAAGGATCTGATAGATTTATTAAATTTCTGCTGGGGTTCCTTGTTTGAGTGAATTTTTAAAAATTAAAATATACAGATCAGATACTCCTTCCCAGTAGCAGCGAATTTAAGAATAGGGGACCTTTGTGGGCATGAACCTCAAGTCACTAAGAGGTACATGAAATAGTGCTTTTGTGCCACTTTCTGCAGGATTGCTTTTGAATGAGAGCTGAATAGTCTAATACACTTCTTAAGTCTTTTTATAGCAGTTTCATACTGTACAGAATATAATGTAGATTATCTAGGGGTATACTTGAAAAGTCAAAGGAAAGGATGCCTTCCTTATGCCTGCGTTGCAGTGTGTAACAAGTGAAAATAGCATTAGTAAAGGAACAGTGCCTTTTATTCATACCTTTTACTACTGCCTGTCCATCTGTCCACTGGAATGAGCCACTTATCATGCTTCTGTGTTTTTCCCTTTCAACTTAAAGAATTATGAAAGGAAAATTCAATTTTTCGTGTCCTTTTATGACAGGTAGACTGGAGACTGTGGTCATTTGGATTAAAAACATATCCATCACCACAAGCTGACAGGTTATTATTATGTCTTCTTTGAATATATGAATTTTATCCCTACGTGTTGGAAGTCTAAGAATGAGAACTTTTTATATAAATAATTATACTGGTAGTGATGTACTGCATACTGTTGCCATATTTTTTCACTTTTACAGCATTCTTGGCCTTATCACCCATAACATAAATCTCGGCCTCTCATATTTAATACAACCTGTAGGATAACCATGCCTGTATAATGTACAGCCAGCCAATCCCACATCATCATTTGGCTATCATTATTTGTTGTCCTATGACAGATGTTTCAGTTGATGTCCCTTTTTGGATTTTACAGACTGATGCAGCCATCCAGGGGTAGATGAGATTGGCCTCTTTTAGGTGTTCACGCTGATCTCCACAAGCACCCTCAGTTTATTAAGCTTCCAACTATAGGCAGTTAAAGTCCTGAGTATATTGGTGTTATCTTAGTTGCTCATAATTTATTTTTCAGAACACCTGGCTATTCATTCCATGAAGCAATAGTAATATAAAGATTTACTGTCAGACCCTCAACTGTGTTAAGAACCAGGGAAGAAGTGGAGCAGATTTGGTGTATGTTCTAGGCCGATGCTTAGTGAAATGATTTTTATTCCAGACCTCAGTCCTATCATGATTAAAAAAAAAAGTGAATCCCAGTCTGGGAAGGTTATCATTTAATGCTCTTCTATTAACTGATCAGGGCTGATCCTCAATTTGATGAGCATCCTGAGCTTTTGCTAAAACTGGTGAGGCACAAAACTTCTCAGGATCAGATGCACATGTTATTTGAGTTTATTGGTGCAATGACATGCTCCCTTCAGATCAGTCTTTCTTTCACTGCTCACCCAAGGACAGTCAGCTTAAGCAGAACTTTTAGCTCTGAAAGAAATAAATATTTGATCCAGAATTACTACTGGTGAAAGAACTGAAGCAAATCTATCATTAAAATACAGCTGAAATTTGCAGTGTGCAATATGGAGTAATTAATGCTGATCTCTTCATATAAAGCTTTTCTTGGACAAGCCTCTCAGTAATGTTTTCCAGAAGAGATGGCCACAGGTGAAGCATGTAATGATTGCAGCATATGGATAGAATCACTTCATAATTGCAAGTAGGGACATCCCTGTTCTAAATGTTATAATTGGGCAGGTACATACTCGTTATTTTAGTCAATTTTTCTGGAATATGCTGAATTTCCTTCTTTTTCGCCCTGTGACTCCCACCAAAATAGAAGGCAAAAGATAAGTGAGAAGAAACAACATCAGGACTTTGTGAGAATCCTATCCTCCAAACTTGCTTGAGTCATGCAAACATTTTAAAAGTGAAAGCCATTGCTTCCTGACCTTTGCTGCTGATATCCAGAGGCAAATCTCTGACATGTAAACCCAGTGGCATAAATAGGTTTGAATTACACATAGTAATATGTGAAGAACAAGGAACTGTGAAAAACCAAAGTTTTATTTATTTGTTTGTAAAAATCTGTAATCACACATGAAAATCCAAGATAGACTAGAAAAGACTTAAGCTGCATAGGTTTTTCTTCTATAAATTACCTGATTTATCTCAATATGTGATGAATTCAGTCGTCAGTACTGTGCCAAAGTAACATACGAAACTATTTGTTTTGTTTATTTTTTATTTCCAGTGCTTCCAGAAGCAAGATAGATAAACAAAGAATGGAATTCAATTGAAGTGGGTTTTTTTTTTCTTTTTACAGTTTTCATTTACAATTGTTACAAGTCTTCATAGTGTAGAAATAAAAATGTGCATTAAGAGATAGGGCTCATATCACTCAAATGCTTTAGTTCAAATAAATAAATAGACTGCTGTGCTCTCTGAGTCCTTGCATGTCAGTGTGGCTTTCTTTGGGTGCAGTAGGTTATGGTAATCCACTTGCATCTTGCGTATCAAGAGTATCAGGACCTTAGACCCTCTGAAATCACAGGCTGGATTAGGGAATAACACCATTAGCTAGTATAAATTTGCAGAGCTTCAGAGCTGCTGGGTCTATTCCCCTGTACCCGAGGTTTTGACCCACAATGAATGGCAGATGTGCTGTATTTGGAACAAATTTGATTTTGATTTTCTAGCTACTATTCCCATTAAAATAACAAACCTGGCTCCATTCATAAAATTACCCAGACGACTTAAGCAATTTGAGAATCAAGCAGTGATATTGGAGGAGGAGGCTTCTTCAGAATTCATGTTTGTCTTTAGAACAGACATCTCCATTCATGGCTCTTTCACAGCAGTTAAAAATTTGTTTATGGAAGGAAAAACTGATTTTTGTTTTATACATTACTCTTTCATATAATGAAAACTAGCACTCCTTTTTGCATTTTGTAGAATCCTACTGATCTCTTGAAGTATTTATTTTCCTAGTATTATCTGCCTCTTTCATATCAAATCCTTAAAAAAAACCCCAAACATAAAAACCTTGGGCTATTCACAACTACACATTGCTCACACATTACCCTGTGTGCTGGCTAACGCTGCTCTTGCCATAGGCTTTATATTTAGGAAGGCTACACACAAAGAAACTGGGATTACTGAACAGAAAAATAAATATTTTAATTTAGGAGTAAGAAAAAATTTAATTTAGTCCTAAAATAAGTTTCCCATTCAGAAAAAAACTCTATGATTCAAAACAACGGAAGTTCCATTTCTGAAGTTCAAGGTGAGTTTCCTTCTCATAAATAAATATCAAAACTTCCAAGGTGTGTTTTGATCAAAGCCATGGAAAGCAAACAAACAGGCAAAATGTACTGGATTGGAATTCCCCAGGACTATCATATGGATCCTGTAGTTCATGCCATGTTGTTGTGCTGCTGAGCAGCATTAGGCAACTCTTCACCTTTCTATGTCTTGCTTTGTGCATCTCTAATAAGACTGAGAAAGAGGTACTCCCTGGAAGTGTGTTAAAATCGGTAAGTTAAAGATGAACATTATTAGTAATTAGTAACATTGTATTATTAGTAGTAATATTTGTAGAGCTCCTTTTTTTCTTTTTTTATATGTTGATTTCAAGGGGAGCTGGTGAGAGAGCTCTGAGTGGGAACCAGAAGGAAAGCTGAGTCACCCCTAGACCCAGTAGATGAGGGACTGCCTGTCTGAGAATGCTTAGCCACGGAAAGGCCAGGTCCTGTACTTTGTTTTCAAGTGCCACAGAAGTGATTGGGATTTTTATCATCATAACACAGCTAAAACTCAGACCATGGCACTCCAGAGACTGTTTAAAACCACTTTCAATTTTTGTCCCTACCTTTTTGGTTTCCTATAGATATTTCCATCTCATGATTTGAAAGGAATATTCCCTCCCTCATAGAATCTTATATGTCACTCCTTTTAGTTTCCTTAGCAAAAATAACAGTTTCAAGCTTTCAATGTGAGACCGTGACAAAGTGATTTTATAGCCAATACTGAAAGTGACTAAACTTGACAACAATTGTATTTTATGACAACCTCTGCTTTCAAGTCCACAGCCTACTTTCCTCTCATCAGCTGTGAGATTTTTTTTTTCCTTTTTTTTCTCTCCCCTTTCCCGTGATGACTTTTTTCAAATGTGAGCAGTTCTATATCTCTGCACTGACTGAAAACAAATCCTTTTACCAGGAGTGCATTTTAATGGGCAGCATGCTTCACTTAAGTCACCAGAACCTAAACAGCATAATATTCAATTTTTTACCAACCCAGAACCAAAGCTTTTCCTTGAGAGAGATGTTCATAAGAGTAGTGGAAGAATTAGTATTACAGAACTAAACCAGATTAGGAGGGAATGTGAATTAGATTTGGTAACAGATGGTGCCGTGGAAATTAAAGGTGCTTTGCGAATGGAAGCGACAGCAGCTTGCCTCTTTTCCTCTCCTGTCTCTCTCTTTCATGCGCTTGATAGACGGGTATAAATCACAACAATCCCGTCTTGACAGCCAATTTCGAGAATTTGATCTGGTTAAAGACATGGCTTTCCTGCTCCACTCACTGAAACTGGCTGCTATTTTATTTTTATACAGCACCTTGTCATATTTAGGAAAGTGGAATCACCTGCCTCCCTTTAATGAAATTTTCTTTAATTACAGTTTTAGCTCTTTAGTGTTAATTACTTTTCCATTCAGCCTGAGTTCTCAGGCTGTCTCATAGGGATGTATTTCTCTCCCCCACCCCACCTCCCTGCACTATTCACGCATATGCTTTCATTTTTCTAAAGATGCTTTTCGTTGTTGGAAGTTGTTGTCAGATCCATTATAATTAGATCCTAATTATCAAAATCATCATTATTGTGTAGGAAGAGGAAGCATTGTAAACAACTGTTGAAGTTATAGGTTCTTGTTTGACAGAGGAGAAACCTTTCAGGATATACAGGAATAATAAACAAGCAAACAAAAAGCCCTACTGAAAACTCTGGGACACATATAAAGACCTGGAGAGCAACCCCCCTCCTTGGAGGGAAAATCCACCCAGGTTATCTCTTCATACCCATTTGTTAGAGTCTAATCCCATATTTTTTCGGAAAAGATAAGAATAAAATTATCCTGTTTCAGTTTGCTTATGTAAATGTTTGTCTTTGCTCCTCTCATTGAGGTTTCCTGATATAAAAATCACTTTTCTGATGTGTGTCAGGATTGACTTATGGTTGCCTTAATACAATTACTTTTTGTGTTTAGGGCAGCAAGTGTAAGTGAAGAGACTGCTGTGATGTGTGGAGATGTGGAGATGCTTCTGCCATACACATGCACTAAAAGTCCTCAGAGTGAAAGAGAAAAATAATGGACTGTACCTAAAAATATATATATATATATAAAAATAAAACCCTCTCAAAGTAAGAGAAGATCCTTAGAGCTGGCAACTAACAGTTGGTAGAAATAAAGCTTCCTACTGGCAGTCAAATCAAATGTAGTAACAACTCAACGACTCCCTGCTGCTTGCTGACAGCATGGTGTAACACACTGGGACAAACATTCACTTAAACACTGATTGCAGGAAAACGTCATTTTCCAACTCACCAAGTAGCTTCTTGGTTGTGTGTCTGTGTGTGTCTGTGTGTGCTTGGATGTGCAGAAGGGATTTAAAACTGGTGGCGTGGGTCTGGGAGGACGGACTGGAAGCCAGCTGAGTGAGGGGGTGGGAGAAGGATCACTTGCTTTATAAGTTTTAGTCCTGAGTCTTTTAAGACGCTCATTCTCTGATACTATTTCTGGTGTGTTCTCTCTAATCGCTTCTCCAATTTAACAGAGCTTGGCGTGCAAATTATAATTCTTCTGTTATAAATCTGCAGAAAATAGGTGAGGGAGCTGGGTGGGGAGACAGGTACACGGTGTGAACACACCTACACCCTGCCTTTCAGCCATGGAAGGAAATTGCTGCCAAAAATTATGAAAAATCTGATGATGCAAACTTTGACTCTCTCTTGAGACTGAAAGCATTTTTTTGTGTTCTTTTTCCCTTTGGAAAGTGATGAATGACAGCTATGTCTCTCTGATCTGTAGTACTGGCTTTCTGACTGGTGCAAGTAACTGCTTTTGATGCAGTAATCATTTCAAAATAATCCCTCTTTAGAAAGCCTGTTATGTTCTTGAATGAATTTTTACTTATTTTTGTAGTTTTTTATTTTTCTCCCTTGAGGTAGCTGAATGTAGCATTTCATTTGCTTTTGCTATTTCAGCTGATTTCCCTTAATAAAAAGAATCCTCACAATTAATAGATGACTCCTTCACACTTTACTGTGCCCCCTGGGGCCTAGAGACATCAGGTGGACTCCACCTGATACCGCTGGAATATAATGACAAGTAAAATAATATTCCATAACAGAAAAACACCACCTTAACCAGAGTTTTCCCTGTCTTACAACATGGATTGCTACTCGGCAGTTTGAAGTAGAGGAATAAAATCTTACTCTTCCTGATCAGTATACCAATTTACATATGACGAGGTTTGGCCATCGTTCCAGTAGCTGTGTAATTGAAACTGTTTGGGCATGGGAAGTCTCTTGGTGTGAGTTGGTGCAGCTCTCAGCTCTTCTCTTGCTTCAGAGCTGGCATTTTTCAAGGTTGTTAAGTACTGTAGCAACAAAAAATATATAACATTAGGCTAGAAGTCAGTAAATTAGAGAATGTAAGTCAAAGGTATTACAATGATATTATTGTAGCTTCAAACAATAGCCATGTATTAAGTGTGTAAAGGTTAGAGGCAAAGGAGAAAAAGAGAAACATAAAAACTAAGTAGGTATATTAAGTATTTTGTGAGGTTTAAGTTGTGTCAGGACCATAATATATACACAAAATACAAAACCATACATTTCTTTGATGTATAACTTTCAGGCATTCCAGAATGATTTTGATTCTACTTGCCATCTACTTTTGTGTTGCTTTTTCCTCAGTATTTGCCTTTTTTTATTTTTTTTTTAAATGTAATTGAAAACTAAATCATCAGACCATACCAAAAAGGTGTCCTTTCTTTCTTGAAATACATGAATTCCATAGAACTAGGCAGATATTCTCTGCAGATGTTCTGTAGTGGTGGCCTGCCTAGTAGTAGTGCATAACAGCTAATACAGTATTTTTTGCATAAAACATATGCAAAAATGAAGGTCAAGTTTGGGCTTTTTATATCTGCTTTTATTTTTTGCCTTTTACTTGGAATGTTATTTGGTTTTGTCAGTGTGTTGCAGTAACATGTACTGGGTACACTGGAAATCTGTGTCACTGAGGGCTGGCACCTTTTCAGATGTCTGGTATTTTGGCTTAAAAGTACAAGGTCTTTGAGTATTCTTCCTCATTTACTTTTTGTTCCCAAAAAAGTACCTGTTGTAAAAAGTAATATTTTTTCGGTTTAAAAAGATCTAAATTCTGTTGCCTCTAAGTGCTTCAGCTTTTAAATTCAGAAGAGTAATGTTGCAGTCTGTCAAACCATAGAATCTGTATGCTGCAGAGCCTGTGCATGTCTAAGGATACATTTAATTAAACCAGCATTAGTGCATCTATACAGACTTATTAAAACACTTAGTTTGTCTCAATAATATTGATTAAATAGCAGTAGTTTGTTTAATCTAAGTGTATTTTTGCTATTACTACATTACTTCCAAGTAATCAGGGTAATAGTCATCATCAGTGAAATATCACGTTAGTTATGAAGTAATGCCATAAGAATTGATTTAGACTTGGCAGGAAAGGAAGGCTTTCTGTCATATAGTGCCAAAGCCCGATTTGGATTATTAGAATGAGAGTTTTAAACATAATTTCTGTTCGTATAAACAGGGTGTGCTTTATAGGCTTATAGGTTATTCCGTACTCTGAGTATCCATTATATCAAGGAACACCTCAGACAGTTAATTATGCAAAACATCATGTAAGTAATTACACAGTATTATTATGCATTTAACAGTTTTATTGATTTGCCAGTTGCTCACTTACAGTATTTAGAGCTATAAACAAGAGATGCTCACCCTCAGTTGAAATAGGTCCAAGGAAATGAGCTCAAGATAAATGACAGTAGTATGCATTGTTGCATCAGATGGAATCCTTAAACGTAGAAGCTGTCAACAGTGAGAATTTGCAACACATTGGGGTATCAGAGGATCATTTCCTTCTTGTTAACAAAGTTTATCAACCAGGAAGCACGGGGGAATCAACTTGAAATAGAAAGCGGAGCAATAATGAATATTTATTTACGGTGGGGGAGGAGGTTAAAATAACTCCCCCTGTTTTTTTAGGGTCTGTAGTAGTTGCAAGTCGGCCACTTGAATATTTTGCTTTTTTAAAAGCAGCATAAAAACCAAAGTACCCTCTCAGATGAGGTGCAGATGTGAAGGGCCTGAGATAATGGCTTGTTTGGCTTTTGTTTTGTTAAACTAAAAATGACCACACTAGTCTTCTGGTGTCTTGTGTGTAGGAAGTGCTTTAGCAGAGCTTAGTAGATTGCATATCAGGCAATAGTAACTGTTTGGGAAGCTGGATTCTCCGTCAGCAGTCATCAGCCAAGTCAGGCCACTGCTGGTAACAACATGATGACTTCAAGCATTTCTTCTTCTATTCCGGCTGCTAGTGACAGCTGCTTTGGAAGAAGGCATTGGCTTGCTTTGCTTTCCCTTACTAAGGTGAAGTGGTGAAGGTTTCAAGAAAACATAAAAGCCAGAAGAAAAGCAATGTAACGTTCAACATTTCTTAAAAAAACCCAACAGCAACAACAAAAAAACCCCCACCACAGCTGTTCTGTTTTGCATGGGGTACTCTTTACTATGGGGTTGTACATGTGTGTTTATTAATAAAGACCTCATGTCTAATAACAGTTTTGTTTGTGCGTGCATGGGACAAGATTAGCAATACTTTGCAATTAATGATCTCATCCAGCACGTTAACCAAGCAGGCCCTACGATATTTCATATTAAAAGAAGAAATCCTTTCTTTTCCTTCCTCCAACTAAGCCAGTGCACCTTAATGCAATGATGATATGTTAGACCCAGCAGTTGTCAAAGCATCGTATTACTGTGATGCCATAATGACACCCTGTCTCTGTAAAGTAGTCATGTTTTCTCAAATCACACGTTGCACCGTTGATTTTTGACATGACACTTCATTCAGTCACTTTCCTTTTCTTCGGTGTCTCCATTCTCTGACAATAGCAGCTGGTGCCCATTTTCCTACTAAGTGATTCACATTTTGCCACTTTACTAGAGTGCAATTAGCTGAAGCAGAAAAAAATGCTCAATGTAAAGCAGCTCGGCTGAAATTGTTACTCAGCTCTTTAACAGGACCCGGTGAATGTCTTGAGGTGTTGTCGTGGGCGTCGGTGCGAGAAGCAACATTTTCTTTTCTTTGCCTACAAATGTTTTTTCCCTTTTACATTCAGAGAAGCTGAGCATGTTCACTGGAACATGCTACACTGTTTTTTGTCTACTGATTTTAGTACAGACCTGTGAAATGACACCAAAAGTAAGACAGTCTTTAAAAGGAAATGTATTTACAGTCAAAGCAAGGATCTGGCTTCCATTCCTGACTCTGCTTCTGACTTACTGTGTCACCTAGACCAAGACATTCTTGAATGTGTTGGCATTCATGGTTAAGTATGAGGATAGTAAGACCTTTTTGGTTGACATCCTTGTGAGAGGAGTCTATGGGAGGAAAATCTGATGGGTTGCACTGTTAGCATGAAAACTACCTAGGTGTGCATAATAACACCTGCCTTGCTGATGCTCCCATGTAGTAGCTGTCATTACAAATGTCAACTGCTAACAATCTATTCTGATATTTATGGAAATAGGGCAATTCTCTCTTCATGAAAAGAAAAAAAACTTCATGTTGAGGTAAAAGTGGACTTTTGTGTTGATCTCTAGTAAAGGTACTCACTCTGATTATTGTGACTAGTCATTACTGTCACTGATACCACCAGCACAGCTCTGAAGTAACGAATGATGCTGTAAGCAGAGCTTTTCCTGTTTGGAAAGGGAGCATGAAATGTGTTCATGGATTATGAAGTATTGGCATGTTGTTTTGACCTCCTTTGGGTATTGGTAATAAGATGAGGGAAAAGTAACTTTGTGAACCAATTACATGTATGGATGGAATATAAAGAGTTCCCGGTGGCTTAAATGAGCTTTTCTTTTTTAAGGCTATATACTGTAATCAGATGCAGTTAATTTTTGCACTCCACTTGTATATTGATACTGATTTAGCCAGTGTCAGCACTGTCAATATCATTAGTAATGTGGCAGGTAGATGGAAATATGAATGTGATTGCATTAATAAATTCTTAATATATTCAGTCTTTCATAAGCACATAGCATTACAATTTATTCGCTATTGTTTAGGACTATTTTAAAGTGAGAGTTGCATATTGAAGTGCTCTGTCATTGTACCTTGCTGCCAGCAGTTCCTGGCTTCAGGTCTTACTTAAATGAAGATGCTGTGAAGTAAATTTAGTAGAGATGTTAAGATCTGTGCTGTGTATTGCATTTTACCCAAGGCTTACAGCACCCTATGTATTTTCTCTTGTACATGGGCATGTAAATGCTTCCAGAACCGATTAGTTACTTTCCCTAAAGTTACTGAAAGGAAAGTTTACCTGAGATCTCCCAGTTGTTAGAACTGGGACAGCCCACCACAACTGGCGCTGCCATCTATTTGGCTTAAAATCTAGTAAAGAAAAAAAACAACCCCACCAAGGCTTTAAAATAAATACTGTACGTTTTTATATGACACATGTTATTTCTATTCATAAACCTTAACTAAATTTAGATTTTTATTAATCCAATGTGACCTAAAAATTTTGCATTAACAGCACAATGTGGAATTGGGCTTATTCTCTTTGAATGCAGATAAAGCCATCATCTTGAAAATAGCTCTTTCTGACAAAAAGGTGTTCTTTTGAAATAAAGTCTTATTCACTACATTCCTCTTAGAGTTAATGTGAATTTTAGTGCCTCTAATTTTAGATTGAAGTGAGGTCTAGAATAAAACCCACCAGCTGACAATTGAATTTATAGATAGTTGTGAATATTTCAGGCTTGAATAATAGAGCTGTAGAATTTCAGACACAGAGAGGAAGAGAGAATTAAGCTCCAACTGTAGTTTTAGACTATAATGCAATGGTGTCTAGGAATTCTTCAGTCTAACGAGCTAAGTAGTAATTAGGAGGGAACTGAGGGAGGGATTTTACAGAGATCTAGCTTAGGCATTATTCCAAACGTTCAGCATGATAATTTGATGGTGGCCACACCTGCCATGAGTATTAGATGGCTCTTGAATTACTTTTGTTCAGTAACGAAGGAGTGAAAGCCGTAGGTGTCTGTTGCCCACCCACAGCCAGTACCCAGCCTTGTCTCTGTTTCACCTTCTGGGGATTGAGAAAGTTTTTGTTCTCAGAGTCAGACGCTGTTGTTTTTGCTTTTCCTTGGAATGGTTAATGTTTTAACTGCATTTGTGCTTTGCCAGCGTGCACCAAATCCAGTCTGTACTGTTAAAGCTGGAGCCAAAAGCAGCTCTGGCTTGGTTAGTACCAGAAACTGCTACTTCAGAAGCATCAGCAGACTGGCTTTAGCCTAGGCAGCACTGGTGATCAGATTTTAATGCTTGGAGAACTGTGATTGTATTTTGGTTCTGACTGCTTGGAGTGGGAGATATCCACTTTTGTACTGGCTAAAACAACGTGCCTGTGACCAGCTAATTAATTGCAAATGTGTTTTTCTGGAAGGGGAAGGGTGACATTTGAGCTCATTATTGCACAAATTAGATAAAAAAAATCAGCAGTGGGAGTCTTACACAAGAATGTGCCAGTTATGATGGACCTGAGGCAGTGACTCCTAGTGCTGTATTTTGAGACTTTATGTGTGAAGTCTCAGCAGAAGGGAGGTGAAAAGAGAACCAAGTACCTGTTTAGTCAATAAAAGCATCTTAGTTTAGTGTGTGGAAAAATAGCATAAAAAAATTAGTTGGTAAAATGTGAAAGTTAACTGATAATTTTAATCATAGCTGTATAAAATTCAGTGTCAGAGAAAGAGGAGAGACAGAGAGACACCGTGTTTTAGTACCGTAATAACTCCTAACTCTAGTCTAAGATCGTAATGTATGTGAGAGCAGTCCAGTAATTATAAGGTAATAAGTGGAGTGGTGGTGTAAGTGCTCTAAATTAAAAGGAATTCGCAGAGCTGCTGTAAGTCAGTGCCGACCCGCTTTCTTTCAAACGTTGACTTGAGAAAAGTGCTTAGCCCAGAGTGCAAGTAGAAAGACAAGAGAGAGCTATCTATTAATTACAGCACTCATTAACAGTGACGGCTACAAGGCAGCAGATGCAGAAGAAAAGGCACACGCTACTGCAGGCTGGCAAGGGGATTTCCCCCCCTCCAGTTCTTGAGGAAAGGACAACACAAGCAGGTGGTCCAATGTAATAAGATATTTTCACGGCTTTAACCTTCCCATTTCCTTGGTTTATTTGCTGACACCAGATAGCTTGCTCCTTCCACCTCCCCAAATAAGCACTGATTTTAAGTTTAGAGGTTGACATTTCTGTACATCAATCTGGCTGTTTTCCAAATTCACACGTTGTTTGTTTTCAATAGAAATGTACAGTAAAAATTATAATTGAGAGGTCCTGACTAAGGTCCATGGGCACTGATTTTAGAGTGAATCCCATCCTAAGCAGATATCTTTAATGAAGGCTTTGATCTCAGTTACCCTCATTGGAAAGGAAGACAACTCTCTGGATTTGTATCTGTCTTCCATTGGTGAATTTGATTTCAAATATCAAATTAGAAATATATTTAAAATTTTTTATTTTTAAACACAAAGAGGTGGAAAAGTAAAGGCAAGATCTCAAAAATGAACTTGGAAAGTTAAAGTCAGTCAAATTGTCTGGACTCATATGTTTGCTTTGAAAACATGAATCCATAGCTCCGTGTGGGTGGCCTTATGGGATAATTGCTTTTTTGCAGTTAATGTTTCTAGAGAAACGCTCCTAACTGTCATCTGTACTTTGGCAGCTTCTGAGAGTACTGTCAGGAAAATGCTGGATAGGCTCTTTGCTACTGGGGTCTCATAATCACAGCTGTAGAAAATGGAGATAATATCTGATTCTGAGCTTTCTAATTATTATTTTTGTCTTTTGTTCAACCTAACTTAAGATGTGTTTAAAAATAATAAAACACTTGAGGTTGGAAATAGGCAAAGATTTCTCCCCCGTTCCCCCTGTAGAAAACGTTTGGTCGGATGAGATGCTGTTTGGTTTCATTTCAGATGCTTTATTCTGAAAACGTGAGAACTGAGAAGGCAGAATCTCACCTTCAGAAAGACAGAACTTTTGTGTAAAATTTCCTGTAATATATTTTTTTAATCCAAAAATGGAACACGTAAAATGTCAGATCCTATAGAGCTTCAGATATATGGGATAGTGGCATAGTTATTACTGGTTAGTCTGAGGATAATGGCTAGAAAGTAATTGCAGCCAGAGCTGATGAATCATTTCACTTAGATTTTGTGAAAATGGAGTCCAGCCTTAATTATTTGTTAGAGTTCCTCGTTGATGTGCTACTCCGTTACTAAATAGCTGTATCTATAATAAAGCAATATTAATAAAGGAAAAAGAAGATTGCAAGAGGCTTGCTCTTCAATTCTGGGATCAGATCAATAGATGATGGATACGTGTTTTAGTCAAGTGCCTTGACAAATATTAATTATAGAGCCGAACATCTATGTGATCAAACTTGGAAATATTTGTTTCTGATAATGATGGAATTTACACAAAGAAAGTATAGATTGAAAAATGAAGACATTTAATAGCCAAGTCATCTTAATAGGATTTTTAAGATTTTTTGACTTGCTGGATGACAAGTTCAGAATTTAGAGTTGACGTGAAGTTGACATGTAGCCTAGAGGGCAGGTGGAGGGGACAACAGACGGATTTGGTCTCTTTAAAGTTTTTGTTTACTGCCTGTCTGGAGCTTTGACAAAGCTCTGTCATGCCCTTATGCTGATTACCTTCATGTAGAACAAGAAGTATTGACTAATGAATGAATGATGTGCAGTCCCTAACCCTTCCAGAGCAGCCTTAAAGAGCACTGTCTTTAATACACAGATTCTTCTTTCTCTCTCTCCCCACTACAGGCTTCTCTGCAGAATGTCAAGCAAAGATCGACACATTGATTCTAGCTGTTCGTCGTACATCAAGACGGAACCGTCGAGCCCTGCCTCTCTGACGGACAGCATCAACCACCACAGCCCCGGTGGCTCCTCCGACGCCAGCGGGAGCTACAGTTCCACCATGAATGGACATCAGAACGGGCTGGACTCACCTCCCCTCTACCCTTCGGCCACGGGGCTTGGGGGCAACGGGCCGGTCAGGAAACGGTATGATGACTGCTCCAGTACCATCGCTGAAGATTCACAGACCAAGTGTGAATATATGCTGAACTCGATGCCCAAAAGACTGTGTTTGGTGTGTGGTGACATTGCATCAGGGTACCACTATGGAGTGGCTTCCTGCGAAGCCTGCAAGGCTTTCTTCAAGAGGACAATTCAAGGTTGGTTAATCTTTAAACTTTCTTTCTCTTGCTCGAAATGAAAAGGTACAGTCTCAGACTGAATCCTGTTAGGTCTTCAGACTGTACCTTTTTGTTCATACTGTGTGTCCTACAGATGTTGGTCACGAAAAAGCCCCCTTGGATTTCTTTGGGAGTTCTGTCTGTCATGTTCAAGACCCCTGCCATGTTTATTTTGGTTCTGAAAAATAGAAAATCGCTGGAGCTATCCAGTACATGTTCAGATTTGCTTTTTGTGAGTTTCTCATGGATTCCCATAAATGATCGTTGTAAAGAAAGCAGAATGCTTGCTGAAGGTTGTCATGTTCTGCTCTTGAACACACCTTGCGGCATGTGGGGATCATGCTTGTGGTTTGCTCCTAGTTACACCACTGCCATGCTTAAATTGTTACAGAAATCCGGTTTATTTTTGTTAAAACACCAGTGCATTTTAAATTGGCACAAATGCTTTGTGCATATCAGTGTATTAATAATTGGTCTTTCACCCACTGTATACAGTGGCCTTAAGCGGGTTTAACAAATAACTGTAAGATCATGTTCTGAGGAGAGTAGGTTGGCAGCTTTTGGTCTCTGCTCAGTACTTTGTACTAATCTGCTCTTGATACCTGTTACAAATATGCCACATATTTTGGCATAAATTAGTATGAATGGGATAATTTGCATGACCGCTTCTACTAGCTTCAGAACCTATGGAGACAAAATAACCTTCTACTTTGATTTAGATATCATCCTTTCAAGTAAAATTGAAGGTGCTTTATTTAAAGAACATGAGGCCAAGCTTGGCCTGTACAGGAAAGTAGTGTCACATTAAATTAAATTCAGGCTTCAGAGACTAAAATTAGGTTGCTAAGTCCAAATTTAAGCCCCTCAATAAAACCAGCTTGATTTTCATACATGTCAAGCACCTGGAATTCTCAGGAAAGACAATGCGATCTGATGATATACTTTTCATTTTAAAAATTAACATAAAGTGAGATTCACTTCATAATTTTACATAAACCAAAATTTGAAATATTTTGCCATGATTTTTTAAATATAGTACTTCCATATTTAATGTAAAAGTAATAAGGAAAAATAATGAATGTTATTTTAATTTATCCAGTGCTGAGGCAATGGCCATCTTGTTCTTCTTTTACCTATTTTACTGCTGGAGGGATTTGGGCTCTCTATGAGCATGAAATACCCATTTTGTGACAGCCATATAACCACTAAAAAGAAACATTAGACGTCAGTTGTTCTAATGGAGCTGAATGTTACGCTGTTTGCAACAAGTAAACAAAGATACCTGTGAAGATTGATAGTGTTGGCCTGGGTTCATATGTAAAATGAGCATACATGTCGAAAACATATGCTCATTTCAAGTCTCTGTTTTGAAAAAAGTAAAAGAAAAAAAAAAAAACCCAACAAAAAACCCCCCAAAAAAGATGTAGGTGATTTCACTTGACCTTCAGGAACATTTTCAGAAAAGCTCAAAAAATGTTTCCACTGAAGCAATTTGTATTTTGTGGTTGCTAAACTTCAATCACCGATTCCAACCAGCAACTCTATTTTTTATGAATGATATTTAATTGCTGTGTAATAGCTGTCCTACAGGACCGAATTGATGCATGATTATTTCAGTCGTATTTTGAGTATGGAAAAAAAAAATGCCACTGAAACGTTAACTGATTGAAGTGTTGACTTCTGGCAGCAATGGGTAACCTGCAATTTTACACCACACCACAGACAACAAGTTTCTGGGCATGGAAGCACAAGACAGGGACGTCATTCTCCAGATTAGCAACCTGGACTTGGCCATGCAGCTCAAGTTAGAACTGGCAGCTGTGCAAAAAGTCTTCAGTACGGTTAGAGCAGTAGCTGCATCAGCAGGTGACAGTGCTGTGAAGACAAAAAAAAATAATGCAGTAAGGCAAAACCAAGCATCAAATGGAAAAGCAGGAATGAAGAAACTAAGAATAGGAAGTATGTTACCATCATAATGTCATGGCAGCATCTTCAGTAGTGGTGCTGACTAGCTTGGCACAACTACTGAGAATTTTCAAATGCCATCCAAAATAATGGAAGCTACTTACTTTGGTGAATCAAACCATGAATTGTGGTAGGTGACAAAAAGTATATAAGAAAAAGGTGCTTCTTGAAGTTTTGAATGGGCAAATTCTACCTTTAGGCTTACTGAAGAGTAATTCCTCTGAGGTTTCTTTGCTCTAATTGATAAAATTTAGTCCCAGTGTTCTGGAGGTCATTCTTCCCTGTACCCCGTTTCACTTCCTCATTCATATCACTTTCTTTTTCTGCTTGCTTTTAAGTTGATTGCTGTGTAACTGCAAATAAGAAAACAGGAAAACAGAAAAAAAACCAAATACAAAATAGAAAACCAGACTGCCTGAAGAGTCAAATACTATAGCTGCATATGTAAGGATAATCCGTCTCTGCTCAAAGAATTGCTCACTTTAAATGCAAATAACTTAAATGTGACAGGTACTTAATTATAGATGCAGTGAAAAAGAATGTTTGACTTCCCAAACCTTGCTTGTTGATAAGTTTACTAAGTTAGCTCAGACCTGTAGATCCTAAGTGCTGCTCCCGTTGACGTCACGGGCACACCTGCTCTGACTTCAGTGGGAGGAAGGCTGAGCTGATAAAGTGAGATTGTGAAGCACATCTTGTATTCGTGTAAGGCCCAGTGTCCTTTCCACTGAGTCAATGGGAGTCTTTCCATTCTTTCCATTTCAGAGGAGTCTCTTGAAATACCATGAGGTGAAGGCCACAGGCAGCTGCTCGGGGAACCAGCACAGTATCTGTACACCACCAGCATCTTATATGAGACAGAATTGAAGTGTATCACAGGATACCTGGTAGCCCCTACCCAAGGCAAATATCACTAATGTAGAGTATACAGCTGTTTTTAAGGGTAATGGAGATTATCATTCCCTTTCAGATTCAGCAGTTTAATCTAAAAAACATCAATTCCTGGATGATGATTTATCCTCTTCTTCTTCCTTGGAATCCCTGCTAATTTTGTTAAAAGTTAAGAAATTAAATTAACCCTGTTTTGAATTAGAAGGAGTAATTCTGTGTTTTTTGAATATAGATATTTTTAACGTAGCAAAAAAATACATTTGGGCTTGTGGTAAAGAATGCATAATTATGATAAAAATCAATAATATTATAAAAAAATAGAAAGAAGAAACTGCCTGCCTAAAAAAAAAAAAAAAATCAAACAGAAAAAAACCTACCAAAAAAGAGCTCAATATATAAAAGCTGTGTCTTCTTAGGTCACAGTAGAATCCAGTAATGTTCTGCCCCATTTGTGACATGTAAGGGATGGGAGAACTGGATGTTCTCTGCTCAGCCTAATACTCACTGAGCTGCAGCTCTCAGTTTGCTTCTGGGATAATTTACATGGTGGCTGATTGCAAATGTCTCACAGAAATACACACACAGCCAAATCTCCCCAAAATTGGCTTAACATCAGGGATAGCAGAAAATAGCAACATCTAAAAATAGTTACAGGTCCATTGATTTTTAGGGTCTCTTCACAGTTTTTGCTGTGCACTGTATTATCTTGAAAACTCGCAAGCTTTCATTAAAAGAAAGAGAAGGGAAAAAAGAATTTTCACTTGTCAGCTGGGTGCCAAGTCTTGTGTTCAGCACAGAGGTCTTGTACTTACTAGATATTTTGTAGTGAATATTTAGTGTAAATATATTTCTCATAATTTTTATTTGCTCAGTTATCATAAAGGCTAGTAAGTACACATGTTGCATTAATAATATGTAATTACTCAGTGCCTGTAACTTAAACATTTCAGCAAGTGAATTGAAATGGTATTCTTGCTTTCAATAGAAGGATGATAGGACTTATAGATTCAAAGACAGTTTATTATGCTGTTTTGTTTTAGCATTTGTCTCTCTAAAATAATGACCCGCATCTGGAAAGCTTTCTTCCTCCCTCCTTCCAAATCATCAGGACTGTTGTCTTTGGACTCTTTAAACTAGTGTGAAAAGACAGTATATAAAGCCTATGTGCTGATATGTTGCCTTTGTAAGGCTTGTTGCAAAAGCCTCAGATTATTTCCTTGCATAGTGTTTGAATTTCCCTCACAAAAGCTCAAATATTTTTCAATCAGTAGTCCTTGCAGTTATTGGACTCTGTTAGGGTTTGGTGGTTTTTTTCATATGTTTATTTTTTAAGGAAAAACTGCTGGATGAACAGTATTGAGGCAGCAATCTTCTTTTTATACACTGGGTGAGTAAAGCAATAGGTAGAAAGAAGCCCTGCAATCGTATCTGCACTGCTTCATTTAAGAGCTTCGTCCCTGAGAGCCACTGCCTGTCCATTCCTCCCAACACAAACAAGAAATATTCTATCCTTGAGATACTGTTGTCTTTTTGGTCATTACGTGAATTAGACCAAGTCTGCTGTTTCATTTTTTGCTGCTCAGCTAAGAGCCTTCAGCTCTGCAGTGATGTCGCTATTGTCTTCATAGCCTGCCCAAACTGCTTTGTACTTTGTTCACCTTTTTGGTTACTCAGACTTGGTTTTAATCCCTCTAGTGTTCAGGTCTTTCAACCCTCTTTAGAGCCTTGACCCATTACTGATCCAATTTGATCTGTAAATGTACAAACACTTTTTTTTTTTCTTTTTTTAAATCAGGAAGTTTTAATCAGGAAAGATAGAACTAGCTATGTACATTCAGATAAGGCAAAATAAAGTTTGATTCAAAGTTGCACGGGACCAAAGTGACTTCCAAAGGGTATTTTGCATCTCTGAAAGCTGACTTCTGTAATTCATTTTTGTTGAGGAAATGAAAGCAAATTAAGTGAGATTTTATGGCTTTTCAGCATCTTTGCTGGTAGCTAAGATTACTGTTGTTTTATAGAAGGGTAGGGTGGAGGCTTATATCTTAGTGCACTAGCCTGTGGACCTTGGCTCTGGTGTAAAGATGGCAGCCCTCCAGGGAACCTAACACTAAATGTCACCTGAATCCATCATTACCTGATTAAATCATTCACCTTCCTTATATAACTGAGAGTCTGTGCATCAGCATTTCTTTCAAAGAATATTTTAAGCAAGCAGTGATAGATATCTTCCCTTTTCCCCTGACTTCTCTGTGCCTGTGGGCCAACCAAACTAGCAAGTGAGTATTTTTAATTCCTTCCAACACATCTTTTAGTCGTGTCATAATGTCATTACATAGCTGCAGCAACAAAGCAAGATGAGACAATAAAACATAAACACGCTGAAATCTGAGAACTAGAGAGAAGTTTAAAGATTGTTCTGTCCTTTTTTACTATCTCTGCTTTCCTTACAATCTTGAAAATTGTACGAAGCATTGAGATTTTCTGGGAATAAGAATAAGCCTCCTGATTAGTGCATAGCTATTTTGAACCCATCAGAAATACTGAGAAAAAGATGTGATTTACAAATAGTGCTGGTATTACAATAGCATGTATCAATGCCATTATAATTAGGCGTGGATCTCTATTTGTTATAAACATCTCTGAAAGCCTCCAGCCCCTTTACAAAGTCCTGTCTAGTTTGAAACTAGAGACATGTGAAGTCTCAGCTAGCAAGTGATTTATTTTAATGTTTCTATAACTTTTTTAATGACCTTTTTTTACTGCTGTGAAATTCATTTGGTTTACAGCTTTACAGACCAAGATGTTCTGTGTGCTCATAAACAAACAATGACAATCTTCCATGCTGCCTTGGTGGAATTATCAAAGTTGATCCAGATAAAATAGCAGTAGGGACCAAATGTATATGGTTCGGTCTTTCTGACTTGAACAGCTCTCCAGTGTCACCCAGGTGGCAAGGGATCAATTCTCTCTGTGTCTTTAAAGTGTTGATTCTCTCTTAAGGTGACCTAAATGCCTTTTGTTTCTGTTGAAGAAGTTGACTCCAGTTGGAATCAAAGTTAGTTAGGCCCTTACAGGTTCAGCATGCACTAATACCAGCCCCTTACTGAAAATTATTGTGGGTTTTTTTATGATGCTTGAAACCATTTACTCAAAGTTAGAGACTGATGCAAAAATGTCATGCAGTCAGACCAACTAGCATCACCCTTACATTTTTGCTTTAAATTGCCATATTGCTTTCTCGGAATAAAAGAAAATAAAAAAAATATATTTTACAGGTTCTAAGTTTATTATAGTTCAGTAACACAGTATACCGATTTCTTCAAAGCAACTCAACATAATGATTTAATTTAAAATGTACTTTTAAGCTGGCTGTGTCCCTCTGTCAAATATCATATTGTGCTGTGGAGTTATTTAAGAACTAGATGCTCCCCCTGAGTTCCTTATTGTAACAGAAAAGACAACATAAGCAACAGAGATTAAGCATAATCCTCCACACATGGTCCTGTCATCTTAAAAAATATTTAGGAGAAAAAAAGACATTTAGGAACTAAATTTTTTAATATTTTGTAACTCTCCGTGTACAGTATTGTTTCTGAAGTCATGTGGGTGAAAAATTGTGAATACAGTCAGCTTTAGGCTTAATCATCTCCAGATGACCTGTAGCAGAACTCGTAGGTCTCTAATTCATAGGCCTATCTACAGTATCACCTGAATTGATCTGAGGATTTGTCAGAGAAAACTGGATTCAGTTAGGTTCAAATCCAACCTCATTCCAACCTGGCCCCATTTCTGAAACCTTATTGATAAATGAGTACTTTTACATGTGAAAATATTTACTCATACCTAAATTCAGCTGAGTTCTGTCAGCAAAGTAGGGATCAGTCTGGAAGAACTGAAACTTTACCTGAGAAAAAATACTTTTACTTTCCTCAGTTCAGCTTCACAAAGACCTATAAACATCAAATAGATTTTTAAGTCCATCTGGGACTTTTTCTCTATCCTTCTTTTCATAAGTTAGCTTGGTGCTCTTTATTTCCAAGAGCACCTGCTTCACAGTTTCTCAGGAACTATTCTGTTCTGTTCTGGGTGGATTAAATATCAAGATGTGACCTAATATACTGTAATTCACTCTCTGTTGTCTTAGATTCTCTCGTGTCTCTCTTTCTAAAATTTCTCTTTTATTAAATACTGGAAGACCCGTGGCTGTAATCCTGGCTACTTTTCATTTTCAGAGTTTTCATGTGTACCAGCCCACAGACAAGCAGGTGTATTCCTTTGAGTCTGTCACCCAGGAAAAGAGAGTATGAAGGTGGTAGCTGGGGTAAACCTCACTGCAGAAGGGCTTAAATACAGTGATGCAGTAATCTCTGTGAAGAGTAATGAGAACACTTGTTTTTTAAATACAAGTTTTTGGAAAAGAAGGTATAAAGTTACAGGAGGTCAAAGAGAAAGTTTGGGAGGAAAATGGAGCATTATTAAATAGAAATAAAGATACATTAAAATGTCTCTTTTTCATCTCAGTTTCATGAGCTGATTATAGTGTAAAATTATTACATTGAAGGATTGTTGGTTGGTTTGGTTTTTTCCTTTTTTTTTTTTTTCTTCTAAACCTACATTCTCACACGGTAACAGTTTCACTACTGATACCTTCAGTGTTCCTCCTGCTTTTTTAAGTTGGTCATGGCTACTCTTTCCAAACACATCTTCACCCTGTATCTCAGTCTTCCTTAAATCTTCTACTTGTCCAAAGATTTTCTGAGCATATCCCAATAACTTTTAGCAATCCTTTTACATATTTAGTGTTATAATGTTGAATATTACAGTATGAAAAGGGAAATAAAGTTTCTGCTAAGACTCACTGTCTGCAGCTTTTTTTGCCAGTTGGTGTTCTGTAAGAGAGACCCCTGTTTCAGCCTGTCCCACAGATGGCAGCCTGTTTCTAGAGCCATTTTCTCATTCTTGGTATCTATGAGGTTTTAAAGTTGTAACTGTTGATGTCAATTACTTAAGCCAAGGCATGAGGCCTGGTGCTTTCAATGACTTCTTCTTTGTCATGGTTCTCTCTTCTCCTGTTACCTTTAGTGTCACTGCCAGTTCTGTGCAAGAAATGGCCAAAATGGTTTTGAGAATCTTGGTTAATTGCAGTCAGTTGCCTGTCTTGTAAAGCCATTGAGTAAGGCCCTGTACCATTAAAACTGCACTGTGTCTCCACATCTCATTCTGGTGACATCCAAACTTCATCTATGAGGTAAAAAAGATGGTACCTTGGTCCACTTATCCCTGAGCTGTTTATAAACATGTAACAGTTTGAAGCATCTAAAACCAGAGAGCTGGGTATACAGCTTTAAGTAAGTTTTAGCAGTTCATCTGCTCTCTCAGGATCAAATGGCATCATGCTTTTAGTGAGCCAGTTGCTCTTGGTAGGCAACAGTGTTAGAAGTATTTTCTCATCTTTTGGCTGAGATAATAAAATTTAATAAATGAGTAGAAAAGGGAACTAATTTTAAATAAACATTCCTCAGTACATGAGGAGAGAAAAGGGACTCAAGCTAACATAAATCCCGTTGTATTATTCTAGCACAGGGCAGTGTGTTTGGGGAGTGAAAATTTGACATATATTTTTATTTTCAGGCATCATACTAATTTACATTACTCAGCCCTTTAACTGCCAAACTGTAAAAGTCCATTACGCTACTGAAAGGAATATACAAATTATCCCCTGGCACTTCAGGCAGGAGTTTTACATATACACTGTTATTCTATCAGCCAGCTAGCTGCACGATTCTATTAAGGAGTAAGTGAGAAAATTATATTGCCAGCAAACTAATTGTACAAAAGAGTCTGAAATAAGTAATCAGAGCCCGGTTCTTTCTGAAAACCAGCCAGGAGATATTATAAATTGCTCAATCGTTCTTGTCAGCCCAGTTTAAAGACCCAGAGCTGCCATGTTGATTTTGTTCACTGTATAACACAGCTACCTCTCCAGCTGTTGACAGGACTGGGCAAACCCATCTTACACTTCTTCTAGCTGCTTAGTTTCAGCCTCTAGCATTGTGAAGCAAGCAAGTAAATGGTAGAACTTCCTTCTGGATCATCATTATTGAAATAAAATGCAGATCTCAGTATCTTGGATGGATATAGTGTACCTATGAAATTCATGTATAGAAGTAAATAAGAAATTATGAGAGCTCTAATGACCTGAAATGTGCCATAAATTCTTTTTTTTTGCCGGAAATATATCCATTAATACTAAGAGTGGTAGGTAAAACACATTTTGAGTATGATATATATCTAGATACATATTCACTGCATTTATATGTGAAGTGGTGACTAAACATTAGTTCCTTGACCTCTTGCTGTGGTCTAGCCATATTCTAAGATGCTGAAACACTTTAGGGGAACAAGCTATGGCCACTGGTAAGATGTGGATCTTTGCTGCTGCTACTGTAACTCTTCTGATGAGCTCATTGGAGAAATTCTTTGCAACATCTTCAAAGTTTATTTTCCAACAGCAAAAACAAAGATTGAACATCTGCTGTGAAATACAATTCATTAAAGTAAAGCAGCCTAAATTGAAAGGAGATTCCCCCTCTAAGCTAAAGTACTGGAATTTTAAGCGGCTAGAATAGTAGCTCCTTTTAGCATTCTTTAGGTGACAAGAATTTACAGGGAAAATAAGTTACATTGTGCATAATGTGCTGCATGCTAGACTGTTGCACTGTTTCTGCAAATGTGAAATGTCAGGGTGTGGATTAGAAGTGTCTGCTTAAGGAAATTTTTCTCGTTCTGAATGCTACTTTTTGATGTCAACATCTGTACCTTTGTGCCTTTAAACAAGGGCTCGGGCTACAGTGGGTGTGCTCTGCCTGCCCTGGTACAGAGCTTTGGTGCTTGAAGTTCTGTGTTGTAATCTCGATCTTGCTTTTGATCAAGATCATTTCTGACCTTGTGCAAAGATATCTTTGATCTTGTGCAAAGCGTTTCTGATTCTCTGCTTCTTTTTTTTTTTTTTTTTTGAGTAGAGATGGTAATACATATATTACTATAATATAATGAAGTTAATTAGATACAATTTGTGAAAGGCTTTGAAGGTCTTCCTATGTAGTGGTTATGCCTTACTAAGAATACTTCACTGGAGTGAGAGGATAATATGAATCTTTTTTAAAGTTTGCCCTTACCATTGTTTTCTGTGTATTTTTCCAAAAGTGTTATTTCCTAACTTTTCTAATGTGTATCAGAAATAAGTTTCGCAGGAACTGTTAAGCTGAATTCCCTACCCACTGTATCCTTCAGTTTCTTAAATACTTTCTTCATAGGAGCTAAGGAAGGGGAAGAGGACTAAACTGGTTTGAGTTTTGTCAACAAGATCTGTTAGCATTCAGACATACCAAGATCTGTTTCACTCACCAACATTGCTAATCCACTCATGCAGCAATGTCCAGGAGGAAGAAAGACTACAAAGGCCTGAAAAGGTTCTGCCAAGTATGCTGGCTGTGTTGGCAGAATACACATTGCACCACGCAGAACTCCTTTATCATAAATACTTAACCAATTTTCAATAGATGTAAGTGGTTTAAATATTACTTCCTGTTGAATTAGCAGTTGCTGAGCATTTGAGTCTTTGTGCAATCCTGCAATCCACTAATGTGATATTTAATGAGGAGACATCAGTCTGGAGAAAGGTAGTCAATATAAATCAGTGTTTACAAAGTGTGATTAACTCTGAAATATTTCATCAATGCTGTGGTCCCAGGCAGACTCTATGCTAATTATTAGAACCTGCGCATGTTTCAGGGGACTTTGATGGACCCTGAGTGCAGCAAACATGGAGCAGCAAAATTGCAATTATGCTCGGACTGTCTCTGATGACAATTTATGCATTTGGTGTGATGACCTCTTGCTTCCCAAGAGGGCAATAAACAGAATGCATTTTCATTAAGATACTAATGCACTTAATCACAGGGGGAAAGGGTTAGAAAATAAAGAAATACCTTTAAAGCAAGATGTGACAGCCTGATGGGGAAGATACTTTATTCAAAAGTCAGTTTCCTGGTGAAACTTCTGACTGCTGCAAGGTCTGTCTGTCATACTGAATGTAGTCATGGGCAACAGGATGCATGGCTGGGCAGATTAGTAAGCTGAGCTAAGCTGTTTTATGAAAAGTACAGTGGTACTAGGGCAAAAGAGAACAGATGTTCTCCCATTTGGACTTGCATACGCAAAGATGTGAGTTAAAAAAACATAAAGAAAATTAGTCATATGTATTTTACTCTTTCATTTACAGGCTTTAATTTTATTATTTTTGAGGCGAAATAATAGGCACTAAGCAGTAACCACAAGGGAAAAAAAATGAAGAGACTGTTTTGCCCAGGAGGGCACACATTTAAGGATCTATCTTGTTTTAGGCCTTATGGAGAGTTGGGAGAGGTAAACAGAAAGGCAAGCACCTCTTCTTGGTGCTTGGCAAGAATGATCCTGTTCCTGATGCTTCTCAGTACAAAAGCTTGGTCTAAAGTACAGAGGGAAGGGGAGATGTCCTGGAGGAGAGATCTGACCTGGAAGCTGTAGAACATGCTAGATGTGGTGATAGCAATGCTGGCGAGCCCTGCCTGATACACTGTGCCTGCTGTAGAGGAAAGAGAAGGGTGTAACTGTAGTACCTGGTACAGTTGATTGTGCAGTAAAGCATATTCAGTCCTCTTTTTGTATTCTATGCAAAGAAAGGCTAATGAAATTGGCAAAAAAAGGGAAACGAAGAGTGCTCAGATTAGGAGCTAAGCACGTGGCTTGGTACAGAAAATAAATAACAAAACTTTTTCCTTTTACCATCAGGAATAACCTGTTTGAAGGATTTTACTAGGGACCATGTATGGAGTCAGACACAGACCCACATTAGTTGTGATTTTGTATATATTTCTTCCATATAGATGTCTAGATTATTAAAAAAAAAAAAAAAGCGGGAAAAAACCTCATCTTTTAACTCAGCTGTTCATTTTTCCTTGCAAGGTGTTTCCTTTCTGAAGCACTGTTTACTCTTGATACATTCCAAAATGAAACACAACAGCAATTCTATGAGTGCTTAGTATGTCCCTTGTTCTAGTCAGTGACTCTGAACACTTCTTTTCCTGTACTTTGTGCTGCAGGTAACATAGAATACAGCTGCCCAGCAACGAATGAATGTGAAATCACAAAGCGCAGACGCAAGTCCTGCCAAGCCTGCCGCTTCATGAAGTGTCTAAAAGTTGGCATGCTGAAAGAAGGTAAGACTGACCAACTCAATGTGTATCTCTCTGCAAACACATGCCACAACTGTAGGGCAATCAGGAAAGAAGAGAGACTGGTGAGTGTTCTAATCAGTTGTTGAGAAGGCAATTTTCATGTATACTTGCTCTTTCTGATAGTCTGCTTCTAAGCTATCGGAAATGCTTTATCCACATAGAGTTTATCACCTCCAGAGTATTTCTAATCTTGTATAGTACAGAAAAATGTACCTCAGCAGACAATCTCCTTCAATAGGTAACTAATAAAATAATCATCAGAATTCTCAAAAGGTTTCCTTTCTCCATTCCTTATCCACTATTAGTCTATCCCAGTTCTGGCAAAAAACCAAAACACACACTGTGCCTTCTTTTCCCTGTTTTTACTCAGTCTTCATTATATCAGGACAAATGGAAAGGTTACTTCTCAATTAAACAAGTATAAATATTGAGTATGTGTACTGAAGTTACTGTAACTACACTGGAGCAAACAATGGCATGCAGAAGAGGAGAATTCATCCCCCTTTCTCTTTTTCCTTAAAGCATGTGAGAACCCCTATCCCCCTCACTGTAAGTATAAGCTGAATGTTTTAATTCATCATTTACATTTTGAAGATATTGAATAACAGGTAAACATAAGAAACTGTTTTCAAGAAACAGTGCTGTCTCACCTGGAACCTGATTCATGTGTATTACTAAAAGAGGCAATTCCTTCAATCTTAGTTGCCTGCTATGCACTTGTAGTGCTGTTAATGTGTATGCAAAAATACATTTTTATGTGTATGTATTGTATGTTACTGTAGAGCACTGTAACTCCCAAGATAGATGTCATGGACTTCTGAACTAGATAAACATTTGAAATAAAATCAATGTAATGTTCTCTAAATATTAATATCCAGTGGAGAGCACTTCATGTTAAGCAACCATTTTAAAAATAATTCTGTGCAATTTTGCTTTGTCAGTGCTTAAAAACTCAGCTTTAATAGCTGGCTGATTTTTGCAAATCATCTGATGGTAATTTAAAACAGGTTTTAAGTATACAGCTATCAGGGTAAAATGCAAGAACAACATAGACCAGTGGAGAGATGATGAGCAAATTAGGTCTATCACGCACCTACAGACATATTCTTATTGGATTATACTTACTAAGAATAAACCTTGTTCTGTGCAACTGCTTTGGCAGATGCTATGATCCTGTGAGCCAAATCCCGCTGTCCTTAGTCTTACTTGAGCAAAACTCCTGTCAGATTCAATGGAGATTTTGCCTCAGTAAGAATGGCAGGATTTGACCCTCTCTTCCAGTGGTGATGGGAGAGTTCTTACTTGCCAAAATCCTCATATAACTGACCACTAGGAGCAGTTACTTAAAAGTGAAATTAGGATGCTTAGATAAACTGTAGAAAGAAAAGGATGACTGGGTATGGCACCTTCTGAAAGGGACTGTACTTCCTAACATCTTTTTTTAGTAAGTTAAGACCCCATACCACTAATAACCTAATATTCAGATATATTGGGCAACTTGTTTGGAAAGGAAACAGTGCTATCAAGAGTACATGCAAGTAAATAGATAGAGTCCTTTTCTTTTAAATTTTGAGGGCACCATTGCAAATCCATTAACATATATATTGAAAAGTCTAGGCTGTGTGCAGCTTCTGGGACTGCATGAGGAAGTTAAGTGTCTCTTCTACAAATGAGTAATTATCTCAGTTACCAAAATTGTGCACACATTTACTGTGTTTCTGCATACAATTTTGTTAACTGAGATAATTTATTTAGACAATTCAGATGTGTGTTGTGAGTCAGATTTTTTTGTATGAATGTTCTTTGTCCATGGATTCAAATTAATCCCACAAGTTTTCCTAATCAGAATTTCATAAATTTTCTGCTATTAAAGTACATATCTTTTCCTGTATGTTCTACAATGACAAAATGACTAGTTGCTTTGAAAAGAAGGTTTCTTTGTTAGCCTCACTCTTGGGCACATTTTAGTTCTTCCATTCATGTTATGTGAGGTTTTTCTGTCAAACACAGTAAGATTTCTATTTGCTTTTAATTACTGAGCCTTTTAATTTAGGGGAGAGTTAGCTTAACTTTTCAGCTGTTGCTTATCTACCGCCTAATAGGACAACCTACAAGAACCTATAAGAGCGTTTTATTTTCTTTCCCCCTTTAGTGGCCACTTTTACTTTTGAAACCATATTAATTCACAGCACATTTGTACGACTGTACTTGTAACAAAGATTTTTTTTCTAGTTTTTGTGTTGGAAGGTAGTTTTGGAGACAGGTGTTGTTTTTACCTATGGGAAGGTCTGGGGATGACTATTTGGCTTTGACCGCGTACTTTATGTTCAGTATGAAGAAAAATTATATACTGGGTTCTTTCATATGTAAAGGGGTATAAATTTATTGATTAGCATGAACTTAAAATAAGCTGAAATAATTTTTGCTGTATCTTAAATGTTTCTTTATGTACAGACAAGGATTTCAGTCCCATGCAGCATGTCAGAGATCATGCTGCAGTAAATCTATTCAAATGTAAACCTGTTCAATTCAATTACCAGTTTATAATAAAATTTGCTGCTGCAGCCTCCACGTTTGTCACAGCAGTCTCTACATGCTGATGGCACAGCATGCCTGGAAATTGACAGCCTAAATCTATTTACAAAAAAAATTTAGTTGCAGACCTGAAATAAAATCAAGTTTAAGCAGCTTTGAGAGGAGCATCACATTCCTTACAAGAACTGCACATCTGCCAGGGTGTATCTTCTCCATAAATCTTACCCTGTTTGTGGGGAGTTTTCTTCCAGAAATTTTCCTTAAACATTTTTTTAGTGTAATCTGAAGTGAAACAATTATCACAGTTCTCCCCTTCATATTTTGAAGGACTTTATTACACCATCATTTTGTGAATTGTCATATAAATTCCGTGATAGAAATCACAGTGCCTGGAAAAAGATTCTGAGTTTAAGTTTAGCTTCTAGGGCAAGGTTCAAAAACCACTTACAGCAAATGAATAGGGTAGCATCCCTTATGACATCTGCATGTTAATAATTTATTGTGGCAAGATAATGGTGTTTTTATCAAGTGTCCAGTGTTTCTGCAAGAGACATAGTGCTAGAATTTTGGGGCTGTATTTTGGTGTCAAATCCTGGGAGGGAATTGAATTTCTGGTCACATGTAATACAGGGTGGAGTGGGGATTTTCTGTACATATTCTCAAGAATGTTGATAGGCTAGCAACACCTAGATCAAGATTCTTAACAATTTGTAAGTCGTGGACAAGAAGCCAGAGGAGGAATGGTAAAGTAGTGCCATACTGGGCTGAGATGGGGTGGAATTGAGGTCCTGGCTCCCATCTGCATCTCCTGTTGACGATCACAGGAAAGTTGGCACAGACCAATCCAGAGGAACATGTCCTTTTGGTTTAGCCCATGGACTGTTACTTGAAAACACATCTGGGTGTATGGATGTTAATTTTGAGTACATGTCATACTTTATACTGAAGCATTCAGCAGATGCTGATTAGCTTTTGAACACTTGACAAATATGAGGGTGTCAAATTTTAATTTACTTTTCTAGGTAATTATTATTAGCAGCACAGCAGAATACATTTCACTCAAAGAAGAAATTTAACATTTTTCTGATTTTAATTTTGTGTGTCAGTATAATGAAAAATCAGATTTTCAAGTATCACATTCGGTTCTCCTGAAGTACAGTTTATTTGACTGCACTCATGTTTTGGTGGATTCTCTGAGATTCATGAGAACTGATGAAACAACATTAAAGATTCTTGTGTAGTCCAGGGAGAAACTTTTAAAATGTATGCCTAGAGATTTCTTGGAATAATATTGCAATTGCTAAAAGGATGCAGGGAAACACATAAAAGAACTCGCCCTTTTTAAAAATGAACACTTTTAAGACATTTCTGTAGTTTGCAGTTCTATTTGTTTATACTCAGTATTTCAAGTTTGGCCCTTCAAACTCTTTAGAAGTTGGTGATTAGTTTGCTTCAGGTGGTAGAATTAAATCTGTGTTCATGAGCAAGATTGGGTGTTTTAGCTACTTCTCTTTGTACAGCTAGTTGGATTGAGAAGAAGGGGTTGATTCTTTTCCTCTCTAAGAAGGAAAATGGGATGTAAAACTGTTCAAGATGATATGGGAAATCATGAGTAGTTATCTGCCTTTTTACCTTTCTGTTGCTAGTTGATCTGGTTAAATTCTACTTGTAGTCTTCACTTAGTACTATAGGCCTTTTAATACTATCTGTGGGGCTATTTAGTATGATGTGTTTGTGGTAGAAGATATTATTCCAAGTTTATTATATGACAGACCTTGCTCAGAAGAGCTGCCCATGTGAAATAATTCCAATGGAGTAATTATTCCAAAATAAAATTACTTCTTGTTTCAGACACAGCATTTATATAACTGTTTTTCAAGAAGTTAATCCATATGTTTCACTTTTCTCCACAGAGGCAAAGCCATAGCCTCATTTTTATCTGTCCCTGTAGTGTAGGAAGATTTAAAATTGCAGTTCAGAGGGGAACCTATTGAGTGGCGCTAACTCAACTTTTAGACCATCTGAAATATTGTGTCCTCTTTTAGCTGTCACAGTTCCATGCAAATCTAGCTCATACTTCTTTCAGGACTGTTGACACCAGAACATCTCCCATGTATCTCTCATTTCTGATACCTAGATGTTTTCAGAATTTTTTACAGATGGTGTGCAGTGGCTGATCTGAGTTGCTTGTTATTTCAGAAATTCTAGTTCATAGGAGGGTGATACATGGAAACAAATCTAAGTTAATATGAAAAGTATATCATAATAAAATGGCAGGAAATTTGTGTTGCTTCGTGTAAGTATGGTTGTATATTTCTTATGAATGGATGGCCTTTAAAAATTATCATCAGTCACTTTGTACCCAGTTAGAACAGGTAGAGTAACAGAATTACAGCTTAATTAGTCCAGCAATTACAAATGAGAGGCCAGATCCTCACGAAGAATTAATGGAGGCTCTTGGAGCTACTGTTCATTTGGCAGGTGTGGTAATCTGTGCAGTGGGGGAATCAGCATTATACCTTTTTGTGTCTGTGAATCTTTGCCATTGGTCATTTGTTAGCTATCATTCAGGCTCTAAGAATGGATAGAAACTCTCTGAGCTTGTTGTCTGGCAGTGCTGAGCTCAGTGTAACACTTCCCATCACAGCAGTGCCTTTAGCGTGTTGTACTTGCACTTCTTGCTGAGTAGCCCTTAACACTGCTCATTCATTGGTTTGCTTGTTTTGTTTGGTTTTGTTTTTGTTTTTAGAAAAGCTTTTATACAGTCCCTCAAAGTGACCTCAGCATCCCTGGGGCAGTGCTAAGGCAGTAGTTACAATTTGCCTTGTAAAGAAGTTCTGTACTTATAAGTTTTTTTCCTTCAGCAGTGAGCTGAATAAAAGCAATTACGGGCAGTTTTAAAAACGGTTGAATGTTTTAGATGGTCATGTAATGAACCAGAAGATTATCACACATTAGTTAACATGCTAAAATTGGGGTTCTCTAAAATATTTTTGCTTGCCACTTTGAGAGATTTTATAATTCAAATATAAGAATACATTTTTAAAAAAAGGTGTGTGTATTTTAAAGCACAAATTACTGAGTTTATTATACAAAGATTACTGTATGAACATCTTTGGCTTGTGTTAAGCAGCAGATCGGATTAAATTATCATATTGATCCCTTCTGGTTTTGACAATCTATGAAAATGGATCCTACGCAGCAAGGAGAACAGGCAGCTTGAGTTTACTCTTACATAAAGAGATGCGTGATATGAAGAGAAGAAGATTAATGGATTCTCTCTCAAAATAATAAATAAAACTAAGCAATCTTCTTTATGACTAAAAATGTGTTATCACCTATGTTTTGAGGATAGTGAAAAGGCCTGCTTAATGGGATTCCTTCGAACAACATCTCTTTTGAAAAGACCTGTACATAAGACATTGCCAAGGTAAATTTCTCTCACAAGTCTAATACCATTACTCTGCCAAGAAGAAAGCAGAAATTATTGTGGAGGAAGTTTTAGTTTCTGATGCCTTCAGAAATTAGAACAAAGGAAAGGAGAAAGCATTAATGGTATTCAAAGAAAATATTTCTGTACAGGATGACAGTTAATAGAGCGGCATTGACCTCAGTGATATTTCTTATGCTCTCTATTGTAATATTACACTTAAGGAGCTCCTCCATTAATGCAGGATATTAAACAAAGCTCCTATGTTGTAACATTAAGAGATATCACAGTATGTCTTCTGTTGAACTCTCTTCCAAATATCAGCTCTGTGTTTCAATGTGTTATGAGGGAGTTTGGTTTCTAGCACAGATATTTTTTGCAAGTGTTTCTTTTCTCTTTCCTTATTTCCCCTTTCTTCCCCTCCTTCTCCTTGCACCCCTTTCCCCCTTTTCTTCCTCCCTTTCATTTCTCCCTTTCCTTCTCATTTATTTCCTCCTTCCCCCTTTTTCTTTCCCTTTTCCCCTTTGCACTCCCTGTCTTTCTTTCATCCAACATGTGTAGGTTTAATATATACTGGGATCTGGTAAATCTCTTTGGAAACAATAGAAACTAATCTCTAAATGTTGTTGGTGTTCCTAGGTAGGCTCCTTCCTCCTAACCAAAATGTGATCTGATAGCCCAGTTCACACATTAGAACTGACAGCCCAATTTGTCTACCCTAAAACACAGCTCATGACTATCTACTCTCTGTAACCAATGAGTAGGGACAAACTATTCAACTGCAGGTTTGTGTTAGTAGTGAGTTCAAGCAACTAGCATTTCCATGCACCTATTAGAATAATACTCAAGAAAAAAACAAATATTGGAGATGTGGATATTCTTTCAGGAAAGCACCTAGAGCTGAGACCAAGTGTTGGCCTCCTGAGAAGTTTTCATGGTGCTTGTATCGCAGTATTGTGCCACTCTGGTTTATGTTCTGTCTCTGAATAATTTTGGGGAATAAAATGGAGAAGTCCCAGCAATTCACTGGACCTGGTCTTAAAACAAAATTTCTCTCTTTCTAGATACTGTTTTGTTTTACAATTGTGCCTTTATACAAGTACTCCATCCACTTTCATAAAAGAGGATGTATGAAGTGAATGTAGAGAAAGCAGTATCATTTATATGTCTGAGTTTGAGAACTTTTTACGTTTCTTGGCTTTACACAGATCTGTAAATGTGGAGTTCTTTATGTTAGCATTTGCAAATCTGAGGTCAAAGCTGTTTGATGGCTTATTTGTCTGCAGCTTGAGTCTGCTCTCACAGTCGTCGCTGGTGAGAATCCCAGTGACAGCACTTGTTTGCAGGGTCAGGCAAGCAGAGAATGCTTTTGGCCTATAGTTACTTTGTATTTTAGTTACTGAAAATACTCTAAAAGATTTTGAATGGGATTAAATTTTACAGCATTTTTCTCAGTGCACATACCTTACCTATTACTTCCTCAGAACTGGAAGGAGTAGGTTCTGCAGATTCATGAGTCTACTTGAATTGAAATACTATTAAAAATTAATCACTTTGTACTAATATTTTCTCATCATAATCTGAAGTGGTTAACTGAACGTCCTCATTTGTCATATTTCTTCTTTTGATCCTAAAATAAGGCAGCAGTATTTTCCTAATTTTCTAGCAATTATTCAATTTTTTTAAAAAAAGATGTTCATGGGATTTAGCCTCATGAATATTTTCTTATGCCCCGAAAGTACAGTGACAGCATTATTAGTGATAGGGATAGGTAGAGACAAATCTGAAGGATGTAGGACTGTGTACCATACAGCACCTTTTCCCATGAGCTCCCAGACAAATAGCTGCCTTTCATTCTGGGTCTCTACCACCCATAAACACATACATCAATGTGGCACTGCCATTTATTGGAGAGCACTTGAATTCTTATACACGGGTCCTGCCCTATATTAAATAGGGGTCATTTTATAGAGAGTATCATTAATGTTGTTTGTATTCTTCACTTTTCTCTCTTTCTGCTGTGCAGATGTTTGCACATCCCCTCCTTCAGTGGAAGCTGTATCTCAGGTAGAAGGTGCATTTAATGGTGATGCATATGCATATCTCTAAAGTGCTGTTCTGGAGCCAACCTTTCTGTATTTTACTTAGCTCTTGCCTGGGCAGCACTTGCATCTCCTCAATAGACTCTTGCTGTGTGTAAGATCTTAGAAACTACAGGATGTAAGGTAGGATTATTTGGGGTGAAGTGCTGAAATGGTGCAGGTGCAGGTAACTAAAACCCATGTGGCAGATGTACAGGGAGACTTCTGCTGCTTGGGATGGATTAGCATCAAAAAGCTTGGAGGCTGAATAACTCTCTTGGCCCCTTCACTCAGTCAAAGCAATGACTGTATCGAGAAGCACTGAAATTTCCATCTGCAGTGGTTACTTCTGACCTCATATAGTGCTGTCCCTCAGATTTCATACTTCTTAATCTCTTCTGTCCTACCAAAAAAAAAAAGAGTTAGAATCAACGTGGGGTTTGGGGCATCAGTGTAACTAAGCCACAGCCTTCTCTCTGACCAGTCATTGCCCTTTTACAAGATGAAGTGTTTTTGCCAGTGGTGAGCCTTTGTCAGTTCTACTCTCTGAATTACTATGTGAGGCTGGAATATTATTTCATTTGCATTTTCCAGTGTGGCTTTTTTGTTTGAAAGTCAGCAGCCTGAAATCTGAAATAAATGTGATTCAGCAATGAGTTGTTCTTTTTTTCAGATTTTGACATGCTTACTAGCTATTCTGGTAATCATCTAACAAGCCTTTTCTTCCCCCCCCCCACTTTCTTTTTTTTCTTTCTTTTTATTTTCTTCAGATATTTATATGACAGAAAAGGGAAACTATGGTGGGAGTCTGTTGCACTCATAATAGTCATTTAATATAGTTATTAATCTTTATAAATGAAAAACACAGCTTTATTTTAAGCCTCAGTAGGCTTTTATTAGATTAATGATTCTGGAGAAAGTCAAACACGAGCTGTGTTAAATATATTCACTTACTGAATAATATCAATATTTTCCTTTTTGCTTTTTATTATTCTAACGAAGTTAATACATTTTGTATTTTTCTCTCCTTAAGCATCTGTTTTAGGTCTCTGGATCATCAGATGAAAGATCAGAAGTCAATTTGATTCACAGTTCTAGTGTAGCAGATCCAAAATCATCACTCTGTAATACGTGCTTGCATAGGGTCTTATTTCAGTCCACATTAAAACAGTTGATTATTAAAGTAAATAATTTAGAAAAATAAGATATATTCTAATAGGAAGTCCATATTCTATAATCAGCTTAATTCCAGTCTGTGTCCTTGGTAGAAGGTAGTGGTAGAATTGTTGGTGTGCTGTAAGTGTTTTGCAGCAAAACTGCTTGACTAATGAGAGAATGTTGGTACTTGCTGCATGCTGAGGACATGCAGACCATAGGAATCAACAAATAATACAAGACTTGTCTTTTGTCTCCTCTTTTCTCCCTTTTCTAGCCAAGCAGTAGTCCATACATTGCTATTCTTGTCATTTTTAGTCAGAGGTATAAAAATTATTTCACCAGTGCCCTATGTCTGTTTCTCATATTGCTCTTCAGTGCTGTGGGTGGCCAACAGCTATTGGGCCGTGTCTTTTGTTCGAATCTGAATCAATCAACAGATCAGTCTGATATCATTTGTTCATTGTAGAGCCACATGTTGCTTTTCATGACAGTCCACAAGATTGTGCCTACAATGGTCTCCAGTGTTTGCTCTTCCTATGCTCTGCCTTATTTTTGTATTTTTTGTAATTCAATGAAAGCTTTAGAAATAGGCACCTTAGATTTCATAGCATGGTCAGTCTCAGGTTCAGTGGATAAAACTTGGGAAGAGGAACTTGTTTGTCCTAAGTCACGAGAACTAGTGCATTTCTGGATGTAGTTTTTGGAATCAATTAAGGTACGATGACTTAAGAGATGGCATAAATACACTTTGGATCCAGATTGAGATCCGTGATTATTGGAATGTTAGGAGAGGTCTGGCACTGAACTGATTCTTCAGTTCATGGACCATTTGCTGATTTCTCTTTCAAACTTCTAATGAAAGCTCTTAAACTTCCAATTCCAAGATGGAATAGACTGCTAAATACTGAAGGAGGAAAATTAGTGTTCCCCTTTAAAAGTAGAAAGGTGGTTTAAAATACCAGTTTACATGTATTGCTTTTGTGAATTCTTGCTCTAAGATGTATTAGAAAAATTTCTGGTAAGTTATACCTCAGGTGAAGAACTGGGCTGAGCAGGGAAGCTCTAAGAGTAATGGTCTCATTATAAAGAGACTGAATAGGCTCCTCCTTTTCAACAGCTCTCAAGAGCATCACCCCAAAATACAAATCTCTGACTGTATTTCAGACAAAATAGAAGTTGGAACACTGCTGTGTATGATGTGCCCAGCCATAGTCCTTGCTGATCTTTCTGTCTGATGGAGCATGCCACATACCCCACTGCTTGATCTTGTGTGAGATGCAAAGGAATGCAGTAATCAGAGAACAAAGCCACAGAACAGCTAAGATGATATAAGATTCTTCTCTTTTCTCTTTTTATCTTCTCTCATTTTCATAATTTTCTATTCATTTTCCACTACCATACCACAATTGTATCGGAAGAATGCTGATGAAAAAATAGTTACTGCAAGCACATGTCTTCCAGGCAGTCTTTTTCTGGCCAGGTGGGAGAGAGAATCATTAATTTCTCAAGGTTCTCATTACCTGACTCACCATTTTGTGAATCCTAGTCAGGCTGAATGACTGTATTTCCTTCTGGGCATGCTGATATTGCTGGAGATACTCATCCTGGCAAGATGCTTCAGCTCATCTCCAGTTAAAATACTTGTTATGGAAGTATTCTTAAACACAGCTGATTAATGAAGTTAGAAAAAACCATTTGAATGCAGAGTGTGAAGGCCTCAAGCATTGGTGTTCCTCTCTGGGGAGATGTGTGCAATCAGAAAGCATTCTGAATGCTAGCAATCCATCCCATTTTGTTCCCATTTGTTTTCTCTAATTTCCATCTTTTTTTAATGCTGGGTAGCTGAAATAAGTCCTCTTTCCCTCCTCTCCACCATTCCCTCCCCCTTTATGGAATAGCCCATGACACGTGCCTGTAAAGTGGCTTCTTGGGAATTTGCAAGTCTTTGAATGTGTTATCTGATTAAAGGGATGTATGTGTCTTTAATTCTCATCTGCAGTTTCACCTTTGACCCCATCTGTTAAAGTGGAGAGGAGTTGAGAGTCAGCAAAGTCCCAGATTCAACCCAGATAACCTGCACTGTGCACATTTGAATGCTTTAACCCTTTGGTCGCCCCTGAAAATTACATACTTAATTGACAGGTTTTATTGGAAAGTGTGGTGGGTCCAATGTGAGACAGGTGAATTATTTATTTTGTTGATATGGTTAAGGTAGGATAATTTAGTCCTGGCTTCACCTTTTCTATTAAAGAACAAGTGAACATATAGCTGCATGACACAAACAGGTATAATGTCTTGCTGTGCATGTAGTTTCTTTTTTTTTTTTTTTTTTTTCAGTAGACCCATTTCTTGCTTACAGAACAGAAGTGAAAGTTGAAACCCCACTTCTATTATATGTACTTCCTTTTGGAATAGGAAGCTGAATTACATGGTTGGAAATGACATTGCAGTTTTGGATGGGATTTATAGATAGCCCTGACAGTAGAAATCTTTTCACTGAAAGACTGAAGTAGATGACACGTCATTTACATTATATTTTGCTAATATTGTGCTTTTTCTGCAGACCAACGTGACTGTGGCACTTTCTGTGCTTTAGAGATACACAGCATAAGTGATTAGAATATCCCAGTTCATTTGGATCTGTGGGTGTTTTCGTTTTTCCTCCAGTCATTTTCTTTCCTAGCTTTCAACACTCTTAATAAACTGAAGGGTTTTTCAATACCCCAGATTTATCCGTGTTCTCTGCAAGCTAGAGCCAAATTCTTCCCCCACTTACATCTGTTCAACTCTGGTGCTTTCACTTATGCTACGTGGCTGTAACAATGCAGAATTTGTCCTAATCTGCCCTTTCTTTTTCATTGGAGAATATGCCCGTGCAAAGTGTACATGAACACACTTGAACTGCAAATAGAAAAAAATGTATGTATTTTGTGTGTGTGTGTACACAAATAGATAAATGGCACACAGATAGGTTCGATAGTATATCTACTGTACATAATATTGTAAATGGTATCTTGCTGTGCTGGAATCTAGGCAATATGAGTTCAGTACTAAAGTGTTCAAGTTGCACCTGAGCTGGCTGGAGCCTGCCAGCCTCTGCAAGCCCACTGAGAGCATCTGTCTCGCCACCACCTTGCTCACGCTGTGTCCTCTGCAGGCTCTCCGATTCTTCCGACTATGAGCATAAATCATCCACCTGTCAGGAGCTCTAGCTGCCTGGATTATGCAATGCCTGCCTTCATTTGGAGATGGTGTGAGCAGAAGATTGCGGCAAATGGTTTGCATTCATTTTAATGCTATTCCCGCATCTCTTCAGCTTTAATGAGGGTTCAGGGTGGTGACGACTCCCTGAGACAATGGAAGTCCTAGAGACCCAAGCTTTCTTTGTACATTTGTATGGCCTAGTTTAGATTTTTTTTTTATTTGCTCTTTTTTCTCCTGTCCCTTTCTTTCTTCCCCCACCCCCCCTAAAGAAATGAATGGCTTGAAAATTGAGGCAGAGAACTGGTACTGCACAAAGCCAGCTGTCCATAGCTCTGCTTTTTGGCCTTGTAATACTTCCCTCCAGCTGAGCAATGAAGAATTTAAAAATCAGTCATGTTTAATGTTGATTGTCCATTTGTGCTGTCCAAAGCTGCATAATGCCTAGTTGCCTTCACTTAAATGTGTAAAAATCCTACCTTTGCATTTTATTCAGTTACAGGTATATTGGATTACATGATCAAGTGTGGCATACCATGTTATATATTCAAAATCTAAGATACAGCTCTGCTATATTAAGGTCTCCTCATACTAGAAAAAAACCAAAAAAGCCCTGACTTCCAGTAAAATTTTCTTATTTCAGCTTGTTGGACCTGAATTAATCTACTTCCACATTCACTCATAATTTTAATCATGAATTATGGGCAGAATAAATATAAGTATTTGTTCATCTGTGTAAACAGAAAAAAAAAAAAAAAAGAAGGTTATGAGACAAAAACAGAGAAAGTTCTTTCAAAGGCAAATGTTGAAGGTGGTGAGTAGGTGCAGATAGGTTGCACATTCACACCTCTAGTAACTGTGTCCATAACTTCAAACAAATCCCACCAGATTCTTGCAGGTACAGCCTTTAGACTGTAGCCTTACATGATTGTCAACCTCATGTTCTTACTGGCCTAAACACACGAGGTAGTACTAACAGCAAAATACTTAATTTTAACACTCTTCAGTAGTTAGCAGGGGAAATCTGTGTTTGGTATCCTAAGATTACAGATTCACTATTTTTTACAAATATTTGAGGAAACAAAGTTGTTTAATAATTTTGAAACACATTCAGCATGTGCAACATCATTTTTCTGCAGTGAATGTGTCATGAGCTTGTCAACAATCTTTTCAGACAGTATTTATTTTAATTTTAGAGAAGTCCTGTGATGTAGGCAGTAATATCCCCATTTTACAGTATTTAACCTAAGATGGAACAAGTAAAAATCACATGTACTATTAGAGGCACAGCTAGAAGTGGAACTTCTGCTCTGAGGTTAATGTGTCATTCAGCCTGGGACTTCAAAGTCAAGCCATGTCCACCCCATTCTCACCCAACGACTGAAAGAGAGAAAGGTTTATTGCTTGTTGGTTTGGGGGTTTACATTTCTCGTTTTAACTGTTCCCTTTACATGTGGACTCCTCAGTCAGCTACTGATGAAAAGAATCCTAAAAGGTGAAGTCAGTTTAAGGCCAGCTTTTGTCAACAGGGCAAATAAAGGACTCTATTTCAATGCACCTCTATATTTCCTGTTGATATTAATAGAAGATACTTACATACAGGGAGAAGAATTTTTGTTGCCAAAACAAATTTAAATTTTTCTCATGGTGAAAATTTTGCCAGCTGACGACTACCACTGGTGGCAGCTGAACATGGAATAGGCAGTGTGTGGAATATACACTCTTGAATTGTAACAGTATTTGGGAGCTCTGCCTGTGTCTACATTCTTTCCCCCTCCTTGATCTGAAAGCCAGAGAATTTCGTACAACCTGGTCATACTTAACTAGGACCACACAGAGCAAGGCAGATTTTTTAATAAGCTGTTTGGGAAAGAGTGAAGACCTTAACGAATGAAATGTGTAGACTTTGAGATCTTTACTGTGAGCCTCATTTGCTTCTGGTAGCAAGCTAACCTCCAATGCCATTCCCTCCTCCCTCCAGTTTTAATTTGACGGAAGGCCAGCAGTACTGCAGTTTTATGCAAAGTCTCCAGTGAACTCAAAAAAGATTATTATTTCTCACTTTGTCTTTACAGATAACTTTAAAATTTTATGCGTCAGAACGCAGGATTATCTGAAGACACAAATGCAACACAACACTGACAAAATCAGATGAAAAATCTCACTCTTTTAGCTATGAAGAAATTAGATTTATCATCAGAAAAACATTCTCTTTTCATTTTCTGAAAGGTGCTTTTTGACAGACCCTTTGCAGTGGACGTCATGCTCACAAAACATGCTGTCACTGGGCTATTTGAATATGGTGACAGGCTCATTATCATGTTGAAGACAACTGACAACACTGCAGACTAGAAATGGACAGGCTTGCCAATCAGCTGTTGAAAGGATTGCAGTTGAAATAGAGGTTTTTTTTGTTCTGAGAACAGTAGTACAAATTGACTACATTAATTCTTTTTATTATAGTTGCATACACTGTAGTTAAGGGTCCGTCACTGTTTCCATTATAAATCCCTGTTTTCAGGGGTTTATTAGTAGACCATAAAAAATGGTTCCTGTTGAAATTTTGCATTAAAAATATATATTACCCCAACAGAACAAAATTTCTGTGGTAACCGTGTGGAGGAGGGAGGGCAGAGAAGAGGGATTGACTGACTTTTAGCTGAAAATTGCATAAAGCTGAATGCATTATTATTTTTATAGCACCTTAGATGTCCAAGATTTTTATAGACAGGTTTGTGCCTCAGGAGTTTACAGTTTCAGGATGCAGGGCTGCCAGCACTTATTATGGGATGGGATTTTCCTGGTAGTTTCGTTGGAATTAGTAAAACACCAAACTTTATCTGCAGCAGTGGGTATTAGCAGGTTCAGGTTGAGTAGTCAAACAATCTTGAAGAGATTTTTTTGCCTTTTCTTGGACCTTAAAAATAGTGAGGTTAGGGGTTTTTTTTTTGTTTTAATAATAACCTAGACTGTTAAATGATAACCTGAGAGTCAGGGAATTTTGCATATGTAATGATAATCCAATTTGAAATAATTCTACCAATATACTCTAGGTATGTGAAGTGAGGAGATTGGTGGAATTTATCTGCTTTAATCCAAAGTGGTGGTCCTGGGATATCATACTCATCGTTTAACTGTGGAATTTCCTACGTGCTGGAGTTCATACCACCGTAGTTTCTATAGTGCCGTTAAAATTTCTGTAGCCATCTACAGCAGCATATCCTGTGCAAACACAGGAATGTCTGTGTTTTGACAGGTCTGAACAGCTTACTAGTTATCTTCTGTTTAACTCTGGAACCAGAGATGTTCCTCTGAGTCCCCTGAGAGCTTGATTTGGCAGGCACAGCATTCTCAGAGCACAATGTCACACCTCAACAGACTGATTCAAAACACGGTGTCCACAGTTGCTTTCTTCTGTAACATACTGGTGATCCCACTGCCACACCTCAGCAACCTAAGGCAGGGTGTCCAGGATGGAAAGATGATGTTTCTGCATCCGAGATGATTCCTCCTTTTTTGTTCCCAACCTTGCCATAACAGTTAGTCATATTTTTTAAGAGAAGATATCCAGGTTTGCCAGAGAAAAGGCATGATGGCCTGCCTTCCTACAGAAATAGGAATAGGAGGCCAAGAATCTGGAATGGAGTAAGGCATTTTCAGGAAGCCTGGAACTGTAAGTCTGAAAATTCATTGTAAATTGACTGTATAAACTAAAGGTGTCACCAATATGTGTATGTTGGCTCATTTATATTCTGCCCTGAGAATGGGGCCTAACTTGCCCCATGCTTTGTACAGGGAGCCTGGATCTCCGTTCAGGTTCCAGCTCTATTTGGTGGGTCAGATGGAAGAAGCTGGTCACTGTGGTACATAGGAGGTGTACATCTTTTTGGTTAAGTATAAAGTGAAATACTGAAATAGAAAAAGACCACATGTGGACCCCTTAGTTATTAAATTCATTTGTCACACAGTATGAACCTTTAATACATTCACTAAATACTCTGTGTGAGGCTGATCCAGAACGAAGACACAGTTTTGCTTAGTGTATTTTGCTGAAAGCTTACAAGGAAAAATAATTTTACTTTGTAGTTCCACAGCTTCAAACGTTTGCAGACTTAATTGATGCTCATTTGATTACTTGATTTCAAAGCACAATCAATTACCTTAATGCATATCACTGTTCTCACAACTACGGTGATTGCAAAATTGTGAACATAAAAATGGAAGTCACTTCTGAAAATTAAGTCTGCAGTCCCATTTGCAAAGTCAGAACCCTGACTCTCATGAGTTAAAACAATACAGAACAGAGGACTATAGTGTCATATTGCCTGCACTATTATAATGGATCAGGTCAATTGTGTGCATACTAAAAATCTTTGCAATATTTACTGCTTCTCTGTTGATGTCAGTCGTCTGTTTCTAGGAGGAAACTTATTGAAGATCTATCAACTAATGCAGGATGTTGAACCTAAAAAGCAGTGTTTAGTTGCAAATTATTAAGGAAGAATTTTGTCTTTCCATGAAATCATGGCTCTGTTGAAGTTAGCAGCCAGACTGCTGTTGATCTGGGGGCAGATGGGAATAAGTAATTCTAGTGGTTAAATCGGATGATTGGAATTGAGACCAATTTCCATTCCAGAACAAGTCACTTCTACTTAGTATGCCTCCAGCAAAAATATAATAGATACAATAATATGGAGCTATCTCACCTGCATGTTGTGAGGCTTATTGAATTAATATTTATGGAACACTTCAAGATTCTTTGATAGAAAGTGCTATATAGCTGCATACTATTACAATAAAGTCCTGAAAAGCAAATCAATCTGGAGTTAGTCTTATCTCATTCAGTTATGACTAACTACAGAAGCTGTCTATCATGATAGAGAGAGAAAAAAAAAAAAACTAGAAACAAACAATAAGTATTAAAAACCCCTCACAATTACTTGGAAAACTTGGGCTTAATATTTCAATTGAGTTTTAGTTTTTGTTGTGGTGAGCCCGTTTTTAATTCATTCCCCGCTAGATTCTTAGTTGAAACTAAGCATAACGTAATAACTTTTATGTGCTTTAGGAGAGTAAATTAATATTTCCTTCTTATGCTATTCATAAATTGCTTCACAGAATACCTGGTCTACCAGATACATACATAGCATTATCTTTGAATCATTGATTCCAATGATTCCATGTTTGAACAAGTATTATTAATTCATTGATATGGGGGTTTTTTTTGGCTAATTATTTTGTATTAGCTTTTGAAAAGAAAACAAGTAATCTTACCATTAAAAGCAGCATTGATTTGGAGTGAAGTACTCGTAAGGATGGACTAATTACCTAATTTTAATTCTCATCAGTCAAACTTTCATTACATTAAACATCCATCTGAAAAGTTAGCAAAAGTCCTGAAAGGCAATCTTTAAAGAGAGGATTATAAACAACACTACACTGAAAAAAAACCACCCCAAATGTGTGTGTACTGAAGAGATGGTTGAATAAAATTATTCATATCATGCAAACAAAGCAGCTTATCAAGTGTGTAACTTCATTTTGCCTATCATCAAGTGCAGGAAGAAAGCTCTGAAATCTAGGCTATGAAGCCTGGAGGATATTGATGTTTTAACAAAACAACGCAGGCATGGAATATTCTTTTTCCCCAGGACTGACCTAGTAAATTGTGCAAGCACCAGGAGAAATTTTGCCACCTGTCCCTTATAATCAAGGCTGGTCCCTTACTTAGTCTCATTTCAGTGATATAATTAAATGACACCATTTTTCCCATTTATGTTTCATGAACACGCTGCCAGAATCCTATAGTCTTATCCAGGTACCCAGGAATGTGACTTAATTTGTTTCATCTAAAGCCAAAAAAATAATCATTTGAACATGGTCCCCTGTCCTAATAGCTAACCCAGCATGGTGTATTAGAATACTATTGTTGCAGCATTCATTGCAAAAATCAATAATCCACTAGATGGAGCAGAATAGAAATGTAAAAACTGAGTTAAGTCGGATATTTTAAGAAACAGAATTAAGTATCAAAGTGGCAAAACTCAGACAAAACAGCAGAAAAATGCAACAGTAGTATTTTTGCAGTGTGTAGTTCTAGCAAATCAACCAGCTTTATGGTCATTCATGGATTAACATTGCAGTCCGTCCTTTGAGGTTCTCTGTTTTTCTGTTAGTGATAAAATGAGGATTAATCCCTGCTCTAGAAAAGGTGATGATGAGAAAATATTGGAGAACGAAGATCTATTTAGGAAAGAGAATTTTTTTCCCTTCCTAAATCAGAGATGATTTTTATCATTGGAGAAAGAAGAATAAGACAATCAGAGAAAGTAATCACCAGATTAGGAATTATGTAGATGAAAAAAAAGAAAAGTAAGTTCATCATCATCCCCAAGTTCACATCATTTGTTTTGAATCTCTTGAACCTTTAAAATAGCACTTGAAAGCCCATTGGCTATTAGAAAACAGCAAGATGAGCATTTCTAACTATGCTATCACAGTCATCAATATGAGTCTTGTTAGGAAAGACAAAAACGTACCTAGAATCATGGAAAATTCAGCATTGCACGATGATAATGTTCTATAAAAATAGGTAAAAAATTGGTCAGGCTTTTTAGTTTTTTTTTAGTTGGTATTGGTGAATATTGTGTAATGTGGATAACACTCATTGGGGTCTTTTAAAGTTTCTGCAACATGCTGAAGTCATGATCCGTACACAGGATAAATTGTTAGTGCCAACATATCTTGCCACATTTTTTAATTAGTGACTTTTTTTATTCCTCTCTATCCATGTATAGCAAAGTCAAATTGCAAACTTTATTGAAACCTTCAGGTTGCATGCTGAAGAGAAAAAGACATACAAACTCCAGGTTTAGAATTCAATGTGTCTTTGTTTAGAAGAAAAAGGGATAAATCAAGCAAAAAGAGGGATGAATCTAATTGATTATCTTCTGAATAAACTAGTCTAAGGCAATAATGTATTGAAACTTGTGCATTATATGAAAAGTCCAAGCACTGCATGGGTATTTGTATGTAATTAGGATATTTGTTCAGGTGTTTGATCAGCTCAGTCTCCCTTAAATTTTAACCAGTTTGAAACTGGTTTTGCCAGCAGCAGACATCTATGTATAGTGGTTATTTTCCAGAAGTTGTTACTCATTATTTCCTGGATAAACTAAAATGTTATGACCATGTAGATTTTGGGTGTGAAATCACAACCTTTTTTATATAAATGATCCTTACATTAATACCCCCTTCTGCAGGAACATGACGTTGATGACAATCATATTAGCAAGTAGATTGATGAAGATGGCAGGCCGGGCTGCAGCAGCAACACTTCAGTCAGATTCTGCTGCAGGTGTACCTTAGGCATGACTTAAAGCCTGCATATTTTATTTTAGGCCTCCCGTGAAAAGGAGTGGCCATATGGGGATATGAAGTGGTTGTTTGATGGGAACACATGTGGGAAAGATGCTCAGTGCTGAAGTTACATATCTTGCAAACAGAAGGAAAGTTACAGTCAGTATTTCACAGAAACAGCTATCAAATTTGGCTTGCTGACATCTGTAAATGGGCTTCTTTGTTGTCTAAGCAAGGCTTTGAACCCTGGTCTCCAGAGATGAAAGCCTCAGGCATTAACCATTGCAATATCTCACCCTCAGCTTTGTGTGTAATAAAATGCTTAGATAGATGCAGGTGAACTTTATTTTCTTAATATTGATTGTTTTGCCTTCTTTGAAAAAAGAGTTGTAGGAATTTTGATAAAGAAATTTAAAAGTTGTCCATTCCCATAGTATCTTCTGAATATTTCTGTGTATCTGAATTATGATAGGCTTCCCACAGAATAAATGTGGAGATTATATTTTCTTTTTTCTTTTTTTTCTTCTTTTTTTCTTCTAAATAGGAACTTGTAACAGCTAAAAGCTTCCCTTTCTCATCTCTAGCTGACCCCCAGTGTTTTGGTGTATTATGGCAGTGCAGTCTAAAGTTTTTAATTTCTTTAAAAGAATACTTAAATTCTGATTTTGATGATGTAAAGTATTCATATTAGTTCCCATTCTATGCTACTGCACAACATTGCTGTAAATTATCTGCTGGATTTCTCCCCATGCTTATTGTCTTTTTTCCATATATGATTGATTTATGAAATATCTTGAGATTTGCTGTTGCTACAAAAAATAGCAGGTGTTAATCATGCATGCTCCCTATGAAAATAATAGTCCGAATTTCTTACATTATAAGATGTCCATTCTCTTTCCTCTTCTCCTTCTCCCTTTCCTCTTGCAACAAAAGTATTAGTTTTGTCCATCAGCAGATGATTTCTTTTCTTTATTTCTGGCAAGCATTCACATACACATTTACTTTAAATCAGTACAGTGTGAATAGGATGAGTATCAGTTTTCTCTGAAATACCAGTTTTGGTCAGAATGGCTGATAATAATCAATTTTTCTAAAAGTGTAAAGCTGTTCTGCTTCAGTTGGTTTGAACCAATTCATCATCATGAACCCATGGATTACAGTCCACAAGGGTCTTTATGTAATACAGTCTTTAGTTAATGCTTCTCTCTTTCTTGTTCCCTGTGTTGGCCAGACACCAAGAACCTTCTGAGGTCATGTTGGGACAGGATCTCCAAATGAGCCAGGAGCTGTGAAGGAGAATATTCCAAGTGCTTTAAAATAATAATGGAAAAAAAAATGTCATCTTGGTGCCACTGGTTGGCCACACAGTCTAATCTATCTCTCTTCAACTACCATTTTCTCTTATTCTTCATTTTACAAGAATCAGTACATGAGCCTGAACTCTTTTCTTTAAAATATTCCTCCTTCCCTTCTCTCTTCTTCCAAGGACATCTGTGTTAGGACACTGTTATTCAGAAACCATGAACGCCCATGGTCTGGTCTCATGTTACTGAAGTACAGAAGATGTCCATGCTTGGCATGTCTGAGGCAAAGTAATTTCAATCTCAGTTTTATCCTTTCTCTGTCTGGCAGTTTTGATGTACACAGAGGGTTAAGGTCCACGAGTGGCAAATTCTGTTGGGTTTTAGTGGGGACAGGATGAAGAAGATCATTGGCTGTAACAGGCTTGGGCCCTAAGTAAAGCACCGGTTTTGTGAGTGTGGAAAGGTTGTAAAACCCTCTCAGCTCTCTTTTTCCTCTTTGATGGGCACAAAGAAAAGATTTTGTCTGTATTGAGGGAAGATTAGAGAAAGAGAGAGTTCTTTGTCTAAAGAACAAGAGGGCAATAACCAGTTAGTCACTTTTATGCTATTAGTGTGAAGTGTTTATTGCTGAACCATGGTGTTTTACCCATTGTCTACTGTGTGATAAAGTAGGTTGCAGATGGCTTTGTCACACCCAGGCTTGGGAAAGGACAAATGAATCTCAGTGAAATTAATTTCTGTCTTCTCCTCAGTTTGCAGAACAAAGTTGCAAATTGAGTCATAACTGATGATGTAGGGCACATTCAGCTCTTTGTAAGTGTACGTTTGCTACAGGATGTAAAGGACAGCATGGAAACTTAAGCACATAATTCTACACTAGGGGTAGTGGCAAAGTATTCACTGGAGTACAGAAAAGACTCAGTGCGGCATCCTTTGTTGACAAGTGCTCACAAAATAACTTTTGTTGAAGTTATCAAGATAGGAAGATGAAGGGGGCTCAGTGGCCTTGCGGAGAGCATCAGGAATGAACAAAGCAGTGACAGCCAATTAAAAAAAAAAGAAAAAAAAGTTGTGTGTTAAGCAATTTTGATTTATAGGAATACAGGCTGTGAACTTGTTTAGAATGTTTCTGTGCAACTAATTAGAGAAATGTTTCTGAAACATTTCTGTTCAGTTCTCAGGAGAGGCCTATTTTTTTAAGGACTTCAAAATTTTGTGAAAATACAGTTTTAACCAATAGTTAAAAAACACCTATAAAACCGAAGAGGAACAATGTTAAAAAGAGGAAAATAAAACACTTGAAGAGATGGTGAGACTGAATGTTCTGATGGGATTGTCCTAAGAAAATGGAAAATGCTTTATTTGGAAAAACATTTTGTAAAACTATGTCATCACGCTCTGAGTTCTGTAATACGGTTTTGTGGGTTTTTGTGTTTGGTTGCCTGTGTTTTATTAGCTCTGCAGTGCTTGAAAGTCCTGCTCAGGATTATCTTGTTAGAAGAGAGAAGTTAGTTTTAAATTGCAAAACTAATTGACCCCATTGAAGAAGTAAGTCTTAAATAGAAGCCAACTTGCTCTCAAAGGGATAGTCTGGTAAAAGAGAAGTGTTCAAAAGAAGCATTTCCAGGTAAATATTTGTTTGCATATTACTGGTTATGTGCAAGTGATGAAAGAGGAATTGAAAATCAAATATGTGTGGCAAATAAGCTGCCCTGTGCAATATGTTTGAGGGTCCCGTGTTTAGAAAACTCTTTTGCAGCAATAAGTCTCCATTAGTGTGTCTAAAGTTGTTAAACTTTTTGTAAGCATGAGTACTTCACCTATTCTATTGTCCATGTATACTGATAAAGAAAACCCTGAGGCTTGATTTCACTGGTGTTTAATTTCAATCTCACAATTAATTCAAACTCAGTTTACTATACTACACGTTATATAATGGACTAAATAGAAAGAGAATAGTACTAGGTAATCTTTTTTTAAAATTATTGTTCTAATACCCTGACTTGTCCATCAAATGTTAATGGCTATTGTCTTTTGTACAGCAATAACCATATACTTGAATTATTTTGTGATGCCATGCATGCGTACATCAATTTTTGCACTGTGTTTTAACAATATGAATCTCAATATTAAAATCACAATAGTTAATTATCAATGCCATTAACCAACAGTATTGATTTACTATGCAAATTTAGTTATAAATTAGCCCAATCCATAATTCATTGAACACTTACTAAAATGTTGAGACTTCTGTGACTAGACCTGATAGATGAGAAATTTTCCCACATTTTTCTTTTGATTAATTTTAGTTGTTATTCAGTTTTGTTCAAGTATGAGTAGTGACACTTTCACAGAGAGCTGTCTTTGTATTTTTGTTTATTTTTATTGTGTTTAGCATATGGAAGCATAGGCTACCCCACCAACATGAGAACTGGAAATGAAATAGGTGTCTCTCTATTCATTTCACAGCCAGAAGAAATGAGCAGTAAGCTAGCAGTACACTTGCCAAAATAAGTAACAAATACAGATGTTTCAGTAGGAATAGAAAATATCAGTTGCAGAACTCAAGACTGAAATAGCATTGATTAAAATACATAAGAACCGAACCTTTATATTCCAGTTGGACATTATCTCCTTGAATTCAATTTCCTCCTTTCACTCATCCATGTAATTTTTGGTGCTAAGGCTTCACCATGCCCAGCAGAAGTTAAGAAACTGACCTATCCTCTCCTGAAATATTTCTGCAGGGATGAACAAGGTGCTAATGATGCCAATGCTTATCAGAGGTGTTCCTACCCTGTGCTGAATAGGCATCATTCAGGTTGGCCCAAGCAGTGTGTTTGTGGACCGCTGCTGAAAACAATTTCACTCCCAGACCACTGGACTTTTTACAGTCTAATTTTGGCCGTATAGGAGGGTTGCTCAAATGTAGAGATAACATTAATCTTTCAGTAGCAACAAGTGCTGGCTGTGGTTAAGACCAGGAGCGTAGCATTCCTGTAATCAAAATGTTGTTGCTGGACATGAGTAATATAGTATGTGATCATTTCTGAACATTAAATCTAACCTGGATTGGGTTCAGTTCTGCTACGTGATACCATGTTGCCTCACATGGCAGTGTTCTGCCCCTTTGGTCCTTGAAGATATGGGACAGCAGTTAGCAAGTACCTCATTTAATTGGCAGGAGTTCATATAGTATCAGCCCCCATGCCCTCATGATCCTTTCGTAAATAAGTGTTTCTATTTCTGTAGACAGTAGGCATTTGGATTTTTTTTTTTTTTTTTTACAATATAACTGCCTGGGCTTAGTGTTACAAATCATGAAACATTTTGTTTATGCATTATAAATAGTGATATCTATTTATAAATCAAAGGCACTGTGTTCTTGCTCTATTCCTAGGAGGTCTTTGGTTGTGTTAGCATTACCCACGCACGTGCTTCCATTTTGTTGCCCGGGAAGCTAAATAGAAATACATGACTCTTAGCTGGCCTCATTAATGAAACAATAGATACAGGTTGGGTGCAGAATCTGAAGGAGCCATCGAAAAACATAATAAGCAGCAAGGGAAAAAAAAGAAACCCCAACAAACTGAACATATTTTAAATTATTAAAAAATGTTATTCATGGGAAGCAGCATAGGGTTTTATTTAGGGAGGTGGAAGGAAAACCCTGAGGTAGTAGAGGATTCCTGAAGGGTGGAGAACAGTTTATCTCTATACCACATAGTCATATGGGGGCAATTTATTCTCATCTTGGAGGAGCAGGAAATATTTTAAAGTTAATAATATTTCTGCCACCCTTCTCTCCCCTCCTATCATGCTTACAGTCAAAGGTGAAAGCCTACCTTACATCCCCAGTGACTGGTACAGAATCTACATCAGAAGCAAAGAGATGAGGGAAGGAAGAAGAGTGGAATGAGATCAGCTCTGTGGTTTGCGACAGCCTATAAAACTAGAACAGCCTTTACAAAAAACTGGAGCTGAATAGAACACATAAAAAGCTAGAAATCACCTCTAAACGTGGGCCAGTTGGCAGTCCTGTGCTGTGGTTGTCATTACAATAGGATATTTTGCTGCAAATGAACAGATGATTTTCTAGTACGGTCATATGTACAAACAGTAGAGAAACATTTCTTGGTGTTTCTTTCAAGCCCTGTGGATGGAATTTATCACCGTGTGACAATCCTTGGCCCAGTGATCTTGCAGTTTGAAAGAAACTGTAGATTCTAGTGCAAAGAAGTTGCTGGAGTAACTGGTATTGATGGGTGTTTTGTTGCAGTCCCCCCTCACTGCAAATTGAGAAATCTCTCTTCTGCTCAAGTACCTTCAGCTCAGCTGGTACCTTGCTCATCTAGGTAATGTAGTATGAGCCCTAATACTGAATTCGAAGTAGGAGTTCCCCTAGCACGAAAAATGATGTAGTAAGCAGAATCACTGCTCTTGCTCTGTTGTGTTATAGCTTTATTTCTGAGCCCACTGTTGTGGAGGGTTTTTTCTGCATACCCTATCCCTGCAGGCAGGCTGTAGCTGCCCTTCCTTACCGAGAGCACGTCCAATTGCCCAGCACAGCTGTAGGCAGAAGCTATTGCAGACGCCTCCGATGTGCTCCTGACATAATAGACCTGGTGACCTGGGGCCTCGCAGAGCTCTGTTTCGGGTGAAGTGCTGTTCTGCTGCCTATGTAAACTATATACATGACTGCTCCCCCCTGTCTGTGTCAGATGGCTGCAGAGACCCTGCCTTTAATAGGCAAGGTTAGGAGGATAGAGTATGGCACATGGGCTGAGTCTTCCTTTTTATAAATCGGTAACAATAGGGTGTTGACAGGCCTTGAAGCCTAGACAGGCTACGAGGGTCATCACGATAAGGAGGGATTAGTGTATATAATTTGCCAAATATGGCGCCAGCCACTAGCTGGGTTTTTCTGCACATGGCAGATTATCTACAGTAACTTCATGGCATGCACCTTAGCTGCTGGCTATATTTATTAGCAAATTTATTACTGCTGCTAGTGTAAGAACTATATGCTAAACAGGGAATGTATGCAAACGTGATGAAAGAAGTAGTGGTTTACATTTTGACTGAGGACAAAGCGTGTGTACAGCATGTGCTGTATAAGCCTTAAGTATAAATACTTTCCATTGTACCGTATCTGTTTTTCCCCTAAGACTTTCACTTGAGAGATTTTGTATGCATCTTCATTCTTTGTAAATAAAGCTGTTTCTAACTTAATTCCCTGGAGGGTATAGTTATCCTGCCCAAAGATCAATGGTCAACAGAAAATATAAAGAGCCCCTAGATCAGATCTTTGACTGCTTTGTGGTAGATAGCTAAACTGCCCACCTTAAAACATTAGGAGAACGATAAATGCTGTAAATTCTTGGCTGTAGTGAAGAAGAACTTGTTAACCCCAAAGTTACTGGAAATGGATATGGTCAAACTCTTAACAACATTGCTGTGTTGTAAACTGTATTTATTCCTTAAAATTAAAACAGGAATAGAGGTATTTAGTCAATTCTTGCAAGTATTCTCCAAATCAGATTTTCACTGACTGTGTTAATTTGCAATTGGGATAGAGTTCATACTTTTGATCTTCCAGCCGAGACTATGCCAATTTATAGCAATTTGTACAAATGCTTAAAAATGAATGCACATGCAATTACTTTTTTTTTAAATTCATGTTTACCTGAAGGTTTATTTATTAGTATGACAGTTTCTTTAAAGGTGCTGCAGTCCCTTTGTGCTTCCTTTCTCAGTACCAGGATAAGCTCCCCCGGTAAACAAAAGACCCGGCGTAAATAAAATTTTGCAAGTCATTCAAGGATGCAGCAAAAGACATAATTGACTTTTTAGACCATTTTTAGAACAAACTCTCTCAAGGCCTTTTTTCCCCTCACAGGAACACTTCCCACTGCACTAGAACTGACAAGACTGTATGCATTACTTTATTTTGATACTGACATTTAAACAATAAAATAAAGCCATTTAAAACAAATAGTGGTGCTTCAAGTGTCTGAGCTGTCAAGATATCAAATTATATAACTTGGAAAAATCAGAATTCATTGTTAATGGTATGCACTTAACACAAAGGGTCGCTGGAGTACTAACCAGATATATATTCAGCTACCATGTTGGAGCTAACAGGCTATATTCCTTTAGATAGAATTGACTATATTCACTTAAATGGACTTGACTCTAGTACAATCACTGTATTCAAATGTCAAAAAAAAGAGAAAGAGGATGTCACGTAGGGTCACAAATTATGTTGGATTTTGACAGATTGTAGCCTTGCTTTACAAGAGCAGTAACATCTCATTTGTCACCGTTTGATCTGTAAGTGCGGGAATGAGAGCGGAAGGCCCTCCATCTCCACCGCAATTTAATCGCTCTGAGGCCGACAGTGGCAGCTAAAGCCACCTGCCCATGCACTGTACTGCTGATCTGTTTTAATTTAATCGTCCGTCAGCTGGGATGAAAGCATAAATCGTCTCCCTTTGATCTGCAAACGGTGTGGTTTTTTTGTAAAGCATGGTGCAGAATCAGGGAGACGGTTTTCACATTTAGTGCAACATAGACAACATGGGCTTGAAAAGCTTGTAAGTGATATTTCACTGTAGTAGTAAAGCAAGAAGTTGCTCTTTTTGTAAGTTGATAGGAAACAGCGTAAGGTTTGGGGTTTTTTTTAAAGATCATAGAGGAGGTTATTGATTTAATAATGTGTTAATTATTCAAGTTTGGAAGGCCAGCCTCTACTCTTAAATAACTTAAACATCTTTAAAACTCTGAAGAACCTTCAATCACCTTGCTTACAAAACAGGAAATAAAAATTATTTGGCCATAACACTGGGTAATTCTGTGAACTGCCGGTTGTATACTGGGCATGTTACTTAGTTATATTATGGCATATAAATGGAAAAGGGCAGGTCTTTACAAAACAAACAAGCAAACAAAATCTGCCTTCTCCAGTGGAAAAGTTTGCTGTTTCATGGTATTTTTGGAAGTTTTATGGAAGGTCAAAATGTTATTTGTACATCAGATATGGTTGGTAAGCCAAACCTTGCTTTGGCGTGTACGCCCTTTCATGGAGAAAACCGGCATGAATACAGTTGAAAGTATAGCGGTAACATTTGGACAGAATCTTTCTCAGTATTATGTTATCTTACAGAGTAGCTAGCGAGAATAAAAGAAACTGATTTCTATATCCCACTTCTCCCTCTTGACCCTTTCTCCCAACCCTTAATGGCTTCCTCTTTCAGGCTTGTTCCTTTCTTAAGTTTCACACTTGGCCTCTCACATGAGGTACATCATTCGTGGTTTGGATGTGGTACATTTGTGATGAGAGGCACCTCCTTTAGCTCCTTGCCAATCTAAGCTGGGCCTTCCAGTGCTTCAGTGTTTAAAGCTGAAGCAGGTGAGGTGTAGAATGCTCACTGCTCAACTCTGAGAACTTTGACTGGCCCCATTAACTTTCAAATGCACCATTTTCTCTCTCTTTCTTATTCTCAAAGCTTCAGGGACTGTATTCCCAGTTCAAATTTCCATTTGCCAAAGTGAAAATTGAAATCTCAAAAACTCTTCCCAAAATTTGTTGGGAAGCCTGAAGAGTTGCATGTATTCTCTGCAGTGTCATTTTTCTGGCTGGGATTGACGGTATGGACTGCCTACCGAGATGTATGAAAATCTTTCCATTAGTGCTGAGACTAGACTGTGACTTCCCTACTGGGAGATTTTTTTTGTGGTCAGATGTCAGAACTGGGAAGTTCCTTTCCTAGTAAAAAATGCAGTGTGTTTTCTTGACCTCTCAGAGAGCAGAGAACACAAACCACAGCTTATAAGAATCGCTTGGTTTTGAGTGACTAAACATATTTTATTTACCAAACAATCTTGCAGCATTTTATTTGGGAAGGTTTTCTGTCTCCATTATTTGTAGCAGGATTTTATTATTTGGCAAAGGACTCTGTCTTGGGATAAAGAAATGTTTATGCTTTCTCTTGTAAAATTCCATTCAGCCTATGCTGGAATACAAATAGTGAAAAATTGCCTTTGTTCTTCTTTTGCTTTCATTCCTCATGAAAATTCTGTCAGGCTGACAATATAATAAATAATTATGGAGTTGTGGTGGCCCTGGAATGAGGAGGCAGAGGGAATCATATTGCTCCCAACACAGATTCAACTTATGGAGCAACTAGGCCCTGACTGCTTTGAGAGCGCTGGTTTGGTCTAAAACAAATAAGCAAATTTTCTTGGGGAAAGAAGAAGAAAGAGAACAGAGAAAAACCTATTTCTTATCCCCAAAATTGACCTCTGGGACTGCCCCAGATCCCTGGGTCATAAGCTCACTCAGCATGAGACCAAGGAAAGACAAATGGGCCAGACTATTCCTAGCCCTGCTAACTGACCCTTTCTCATTCCTGAGTTTTGAGCTAAGCTAAGATGGGTAGGAATCCTCCAGTAACACTCAGTGGTGCTGTTCTGAAATTTAAATGTTGGGAGGTTGCTCACAAAGCACATGAAAGAGAAGGACTTTTGTGCTTGCAAATATGTTTTATCTCCCTCAGTTTCAAAAATGCATCTGGAGTGTCGTATGTGTTCAGGCTCATAGCAACATACAGCAAGAGGATATTAATTTGCAAAGCTGAGCATTATTTGCCTAATTTTCTGTATAAAGTCTGAAGCAAAATTAAGGTTGGATGAATTATCATCAGTTCTGATCACAGAATCATAGAATCAACCGGGTTGGAAAAGACCTCCGAGATTATCAAGTCCAACCCTTGATCCAGCACTGCCATGGTTACTAGACCATGGCACTAAGTGCCACATCCAGTCTTATCTTAAAACCTCCAGGGATGGTGAATCCACCTCCTGCCTGGGCAACCCATTCCAGTTCTAATTACTCTCTCACTAAAAAATTTCTTCCCAGTATCCAGTCTCCCCTGGCACAGCTTAAGACCATGCCCTCTTGTCCTACTGCTGGTTGCCTGGGAGGAGAGACCAATGCCCACCTGGCTACAAGCTCCTGTCAGGGAGTTGTAGAGTAATGAAGTATTCCCTGAGCCTCTCCTTCTCCAGGCTAAACAACCCCAGCTCCCTCAGCCTCTCCTCATAGGATTTGTGTTCGAATCCCATCACCAGCCTGGTTGCTCTTCTCTGGACCTGCTCCAGCACCTCAATATCCTTCCTGAACTGAGGGGCCCAGAACTGGACACAGCACTCCAGGTGTGGCCTCACCAGCGCTGAGTACAGGGGAAGAATCACTTCCCTTGTCCTACTGGCCACACTGTTCCTGATGCAGGCCAGGATGCCATTGGCCTTCTTGGCCATCTGGGCACACTGCTGGCTCATGTTCAATCCAAACTCTCAGGTCCATTTCTGCCTGGCTGCTCTCCAGCCATTCTATTCCCAGCCTGTAGTGCTGCATGGGGTTGTTGTGGCCAAAGTGCAGGAGCGAGGTTTTCTAACTTCTGATTTTTTGCCTTTGCAGACCAGACTTGGGGACGTCTATGCAGTGTTTGTAACTGTAAGGGGTTTTAAATTGAATAATGAAGTGCATAGATGCATGCACCCTGTGGAGTGTAAATTATGGTGATGGTTATCTTAAGTCATGTGAAGGTAATGATAACACAAATGGCAATAAATGTCATATAGCCCTATACTGAACTGTCATCTAATCATTCCTAGGAAGGTTTATTTAAATATGTTTAAATAAAAGCAGTCTAAATTAGCAAAGGATGAAAAATAAATTTTCATACTAAATTTTTATCTGAGATAAAATTACTTTGCAACTTTGAGTAGCTTATTTTCCCTAAACAGAAAACATTTCTTGAAAATTTACTCTTCCCAATGATGCTTCATGTGCATGGGGCATTGCTCCACTGAACTTGTAATTGATATGATATATTATCTTCATTTTTGAGTACTGATAAACAAAAGGCCTGGTTTAGAGTCCCACTGCAGTAACTGGCAACACCGTCACTGAGCTATTGGTTACAGGATGAACATCTTGAAAGATATTCCCAAGAACTCTGTCTTTTTATTCCATCTATGTGAAAGATGATGTCAGTCTAGTTTTGTATCCCCTTCACGCATCCAGTCCTTTTCCCTTGTACTATTTTGAGTGGTTTTTATTAGCTTTTCTGTTGGAATTCTGAGCTCCATTACACTGCAGTCAGATAAGTACAAATATAAACCACACCATGCTGCTATCAATACAGACCTCTCTTAAAACTCCAGCGCATACAACAAACAGAGATAACTCCCTCCTGATAATGTCCTTGTATCTACTTAGACTAAGTAGTGTAATGAAAGTGAAGGCAAAGACACAAATGGTACACAACATCTGATAGCTTTGTGGAAAGTGCAGTAACAACTAATGAGTTGGGAGAAAACCATTCAAGAATATTGCTAGTTATTTATAGGCTCTCAAGAGTCCTTTCATTTGTGATGTTTGTGTTGGTTTTGCCTGCATGTATTCTTGCCTTCATTCATGCTCTCCATTCTTCCGTGTGGATGTCACTCTCGGCAGCAGTCACCAGGAATTCCCTCTTCTTACAAAAAGCAGAAGCAATAATAGGAGGAATGTAGTGGTTGATACCCTGGGAGCAGAGAGCAGGTGCCCTGTGGTCCCGCTTGAGCCGGGTAATGATTTCTGTGATTTCTTACTGTTAAGAGGGACAAGATTCAATGACTCAACTTGTTCAGTGCTACATATAAAAGGCCAGTTGTTTTATAGCTGGAAAATTAGAGAAACAGTTAACTTCTTTCCTAATACTTTTCTTAATGGTTTGTAAAGTGGACACACACATTCGCACACATCTGTCACGGAATAATGTGAATTACGCATTCAGGAGGTCTCCATGATCTAAATGGCATTATTAAATATTTACCATAACTATATAGACCATGGCAGCCAGAAATTTATTATGGGTACAAATAATTTTTCAGCCTGTCTATTCTTAAGACAAAAGCAATAAAGCAAGCTATTATTTAAATTGATAAAAGATGCAAACACAGCTTTACTGGGTTTCTAGATTCACAGTAAAAGAATAAATATTTCATCAGTGATACTAATTAAAGATTGGTCTAAGATTTATCCATGTCTTGTACTTCAAATACCTATCAGGCCTGTGTAGGAAAAGTAACATTTGTAGTACTGTCCACTGGTCGAAAAAAAAAAATTCCATGAAGTGGACTTTACCAGATAATGATTGTTTTATTAACCTTTGTTTAGTGAGCTGTTACCAAAGACTTCAAGAAACTAGTTTCTAGTAGAAAAAAATTGAGTAAGAATTAATTTTTTAAAAAACTCAGATCTTTACAATGGCAAATATTATATCAGGGCAAAACTGCTAGAAAACAACCATTTTATTAATTAATTTCCTTGTGGATAATAGATATATACTAAGTGATGGAAATAGATTAAGATCTCAACAGGACAGGCAAAAGTTAAGGAAAGCCTAGTGGTAATACCTTACACCCTTTTTTATAACTTCCAAATAAAAAAATATCAGAGCCTAGAAATATATTTTGTAGTGGCACTTTCTAAATTAGAAACCTGGGGTTTCCCTTATGTGATCAGGTTGGAAAAAATCTGTAATTCTGATGCATTGTTTCCATCGGAGATCGAATAACTGATTCTTTCAAGACAAAGCATTCAAGTAACATCCTTATGCAGATGATATTTGGAAAGTAGGTCAATACTTTTTCCTAATATTCTTTCTTTCTCTAGCAAGTTGGTAAGGGATATTCCACTGTTTTAGTTACCAAGTCCTAGTTCTGGCCCCTTCCTTTGCAAAGTGGTCTCAGTTTACCAGACGACTGCAGGATTTGGCCCAAAAAGTATTGAGGTCAGATAGTAGCTTGAAGAAAAAGCTGCAAGTGCTTTTCTGTGTTATGTATCTGTAAACCTTTTGTAGGTGCTCTTTTTATGTCTCAGACTTAAGATTTTTTTTAGTATTTCTGAACAAAAATAATAAATATAATGACTGAAGCTGTTTCTAGCTGTGAGAATGTTTTGTTTTCAATTTTTTTCTTTTTCCATATGAGTAAAAATTGCTTAGTTTTAATGAGTTCAATACAGCCACAATCTGACTGAGATATTAATGAAGAATTTAGTTTTGAAAATTGTTTCAGGAAACCCAAATAGATAAGAGATCAGTCCTGGAATTTATTTAAAAAGAAATTACTCCTCTCTATTACAGGGAAGAAAATTCAGAAGTTATGTAAAGCCTCTTCTTCTCTCCAAATGCTTCATTCAGAATATACTGGTTTTATACTGTTTTCATTAATGAAAGATTGAGTAACTATTAGTTTAAACCATGTCTTTAGTGACCTCCACAAACTTAAGTTCCTGCATGTATTCACCATAAATTCATATTTAAATTTCAAATGAGCTAAATAAACAGTTTCCTTCAGATAAAAAGCTGATTTTGTTCCTCTCATGTTACATTAATATTAGTATTATGGGGTCTTCTGTACCCTTGCTTTACTTCCTGACTAGCTGATAATTGGGTTGGCAGAGTATACCTGGGGTCATCTTGTTTAGCTTATCTGCACGGGAGAAAGAGTCGCAAATAATAAGGGAAAGCAGCAATAAAATAGTGACAAAAATGAAAAGAAGATTTAATCTTTGACCAATTTGAAACATATCCTAGAGAATCCATGGAGAAAAAGATAAAGTGTGACTATGAGTAAGTTAACTAAACACATTACAGTGTGTGAGAGCAAATGGAGTTAGTCCATTGTACATGTTTAATTTCCTATTAGTCTCTGGCGTTTACTACTCCAGTCTGAGTTGGGGCATCTGTAAATTCAGTTAAATACAGTGCATTGTCTAAACATATCACAGCTCCAATCAGTCACCCGGGCTGCTGATAAGAAGCCTCTTGTATTATTGAATCTACAATAGGGAGGCTCTGCAGGCACAAAGATAACAGCTAGGTATTTCACTTTAAGTATGAGAAAAAGCAGTGACTCGCCTTTGCTGCTCCAGCTCTGACATTTATTACTACTCCCTGATTTGTTTTGTACTACTGATGTGAATTTGGTTTCAAGTGCTTTATATCTCTTCTTATTCCTAACTGAAGACCTCTATCTGGAAACAGTAAGGAAAAACAAGTCAACCAAAGTCAACTTTTCACGGTGTTACATATATAGGAACAACTCAAGCACTTTCTAGTGCTTTAAGAATGTCTTCCTGCTTTCATCCCCAAAGGATGAAACAGAGGCTTTTATTTATTCTTGCACTATTTTGTTCCTTTTGAATTGAAGGAATTCCAGGGATGTCACTTCAGAATTGAGGCTACTCTAGAGGAAGTGAATCTGGCCATAACAGTTGGGGGTTTAGGCTTTTTGAGTGTTCTAATAGATCTTTCCATAGAACCCTTGAGTTGGAAAGAAAACAAATTCTATCAGCAGATACCACTGCAGACAGAAGTACTCTGGTGGCATGTGCAGACTGTGTTACATATAGAAAGAAACTGTGGATAAATATGGGATTGATAGTGGTTATCTTTCAGGGTCCTTTATGTTTCTTAATTTAACAATGTCTTTTTAGTCATAAATTTTTGGCAGACTTTAGGTGTTTAGGATAAAATTTTCTCTCCCCAGATATACGTTCATATACCTTATTTGCCATAACAGATGTATGATATATTATTACTAACAATTGTTATCATTACACCAAGGATATATACACACAGCAGATCTGTATATAGCGTAGGGTATTTATATATATTGTATCATATCATAATTTATGTAACATTTATATACTATTTATTTACTCATAAGCTATATTATATTTAAAAATCAGGAAAACTGATCCTGAAATATCATGGCAGATAGTTTCCTATTGTTTCTGCCTCCTAGATATGTACCTATTTTATACTACGGTTAATATATTTAATATTCTTAATTAATAGGTGATTTTATAGGTTTTCTTTATGGTTTGATACATTTCTGTGAGGCCATACAGAATTTTTTTGTAATTTTGCAATAGAAAGTTTTTAGCTTCTCAAATATTTTTTATTCCTTTCCTAAGGCTTCTTTTATTGTACACATACGTTGAATTACAGCTGTATTTCTTGAAGTAGTTTGCATGAGTTTGTTTTGCCTTAGCCCTCAATTATAACTGGTTTATTATAAGTTTTATTTCCGCTGCCACCTGATATAACTGCGTAAAGTTCAGTTTCCTACTTGGTGCTATACAAATAAAATTCCTAAAGGAAATATCCTGAAGATCAGAATAACCTCAAACCCCTCAGCAAGATCCCCAGGAAGCACCAAACTGAAACAAACAAGGAAAATGCTAAGATTTGATTCTGTCCTTTGAACCAAGACATTGCAGAATGTTACATAGATGCAGATTTTGAAGCAAGTTGGTGCTCTGTTTTGCTGCGTGAAAACCAGGTCTGATGAAGCATTCAGCATCTTGTCTCTTTGATGGCTCATATCAGAGTTCCTCGTAGCAAATCCATCATGGCTCTCTATGTAACTAAGATTCAGCAGAAATTCAGCAAATTTAAGGCTGTTTTTAACTTTCTGCATAAGCCTAAATCCTCCTTGCATTCAACTGAACACAATAAAAAGGCACTCTTGAGTTGGTCTGTATGTTCAAGAATGTCAACTGATGGGTTCCTAAAGGAATACCCATCTGGTCATCCACTGTAGAGAGGCAGTTGCAGTAATACTTATTCTGGAGGGCAGGGATATGAAGGACTTACTTATAATAGGAAACAAAAATGCTGAAATGCCTTTTCCTGGGCATTTTAAAATTAAAGGTGTGTAGTATTGCAGCTTCCCCCCACCCAGTCCCCCCTTCCCCCACCAGCTTTTAAATAAAATGCTTGCAATTATTACAAGAATTTTTTTGTTTGTACCACGGATTATTTGCAAAGCTGGTGTTCATTCATGTTTGTAAGATCACAGAGCTGGGCTTTATTGTTTCTGATATAGTGAGCATCAAAGGTATGGCTAACGTGGCAGGCTAGCACATTGCTCATAGCGTTAAAGGGACACCTAATGCAAGACTGAAGCTTTATGAAGCCAAACATAGACATAAAAGGAAGAAAGCAGCTAAAGGAAATGGCAGGTAGGAAAATTGCGAAGGGGAAAGAGCTACCAGTTGATAAAAACAAAGTCAAGGGTGGTGGTTAGGCTGCAAAAAACAGTATGTGCACACATGCTAGATTATAAAATTGCTTCCAGTAGACAAAAATTTGAGGTGTTGCCATTCCTTTAGCAAAACCTCTTCATTTTTAGAAAGAAATGTAAATCACTTCTCTACATGGGTACAGCCTGTAGTGCACACCAACACTACAGGGATCTCTGTAGTGAGATCTGCAGGCACCAAGGAGGGATTGCATTTGCTCTAATCAAAAGCTGAAATTCCCAGGGAAAGCCATGGTGGATATTTATTTAATGAGAATCCACCAAAGCCAAATTTCCGAATGGCTGGAATTCAGAGGGCTTAAAGGTATCAGGAATTGAGAGGGACCAGATATGAAATATTTTGACCTAACAAAGCCAAAGTTGATTAGAACATTGTTTTATACAAAAGCAAATAATTTCCATCTTCTCGGTGGGGATCAGGAATATTGAAATTTATGTTCCCCTGCAGTTTTCTTTGAATTTAGAGAAGAGAGCTACCAGAAGAATTGTGGAGTTTGTAGGAGAAATAGTTCAGTAAAGTTTCATCAGTGTACATATTCAATTTTGTCATGGTTATGCTTGTTTCAGTGTATTTTCAGTTCTCCTGTTGCTATTGCTTTAACGTAGGTCTTTGCATTGGAAGAGACTAGTTGTGCTGCAGGTGACTTTGGTGTTGTCCTGAGTGAAACCTGGGGTTCGGCAGTGATTTATCTAACAGAAATTAAATATTGCAGTTGTTGCCCAGCCTGTTTGGAGTCTGCCAACATTGCCAAACCAGCATCCAGATTTCTGTGCCAGGATTTTATTATCCAGCATGTTACAGGTTGGTCACAAACGTATGTCAGGATTGTTTGGAAAGCTTGTGAAATGTCTGTCTGGACTGGCCTCCAGTGTCTCCTATCAGGTAACTCCTAAATTTTCACAGACATCTATATATTTGGCCTTGCTGCTGGAGTTGTCCCTGGCTCAAAGCAATGGAATGGGACAGTCTGTTTCCAGAGAGTCAGAAAAATAAGAGACATCTGTGTCACACAGATACTCACTGAGGCTCTGTGCACAAAAAAAACGTACTGCTCTACCACTCATTTCTGTACAGTTACTCCCTACAATTACAAAGGTGACTGTGAAACAACCTAAATGCAAGTGTTGAACCTCCACTGAACTCAGACTGGTAAGCGGAAACTTCTCTAGAGGCTTCCTTCTCAGGGTGAAGTGGAATAGTAACAGTCTCTGTGCCTTGGCCCAGTTCCAAGATGAATGTTATGTGTTGCAGTTTTTCACTGAGCATTTCATATGACATCAGAAATTTGTAATTAAAATGTAATGCTACTCATTTATCAGTATAAAGCATGAGCACTTTTTTTACTAGTTGATAATTACCTGTAAAATTCTCCGAATAACCACAATCTTTAGAATAGGCTTTTGTGAGTACAAGAGGGAGGGAGAAATAAAACTTTGCTTTTCCTTTTGTGAGCAAACCAAGGGTCAAATGGATTGGATCTCTTTTCTCTTAAAAGACAGTATATAGGATCTGAATAACCAGTTGTTCTTCAGGTAATATAGCTGATCTTTTTTTTTTTAAGTCCAAGATCTTTTTCTTTCCTAGAAGACAGCCTGTAACTAGGTATTTGCAGTTTGAGGAAGGTTAAATTGCTCTTTCATAGATTAGGATTTGTTAACAGATGTGGTTATTGGTACTGTGTGCTTTTCTAATCCCTCTTCAGTATTGGTGCATCTCCAACCTTACCAGTTTAATTAACATTGAAATTCTCATATTATTTTGGTGTGCTGATTACAGGCAAAGACTAAGTGGAAGTCAGTTTGGCATCCCAAGAGACTTCAGTGTTAACAATGCAGAAAGATATTTTTTTTCCCATTTCTCCCCCTTCCTGAACTCCAGATAAGCAGTAGGCCCCAGTTAGATTTCATTACAATCACGCACTCTTCATGGTCATCTTTTAATATTTGAAAGGATCATTTGTTAACTGGAAATGGTCAATTTTTTTTTCTTTGGCTTTTGAAATATAATTTTCAATTTTTAATTTGATTCATTTAGATGAAATCATTAATCAGGGTTGAAACTGAGTTAATTTTCTGGAAAATAAATGAGGTTGTTAGAGTGAACGTTATTAAGTGGGCTCTTTGCACGAAAGGGATAATAGCTGAAAATATGGAAGACTTTGAGAACTATAGCAGTTGAGGGATGAAAAACAGAAAGGGTTTTTTTTCTGGCTAAGTGCAGTAATTTTTTAAAGAAAGCTAGGCATAGGAGGAATATTTCAGAACCATCATTAATAAAGTAAGCATTACAGAGTAAATAACTTAAATATATGTGAGTTAAAATCCTACAGAGCCAGGTGGTGATTTCAAAAAATGTTTTTCTATTTTTGTAAACAGTGTGCTCCTCCTAAAGCTCAGCATTTGCTATTCCAAGCAAGGCCCACTTGATTTTTGAGAAGAAAAACATTATTCTCAGTAGTTCAGCGGAAGTTCAGCTATCCAGGTAGAAAGCAAGCTTCAGTAGACAGGGAGAACAGGCCACTAAACTATTTTTTTCAGTCTGACCCAAATTCAGCTACTGGCCTTGAGAGGGTTCTGTTTGCTTTTTCTCTGGAGTTTACTGCATGATACAAAGTGATTAAGATAGCCAGCAAAATCTCTTACAAACACAAACCAAAGAACCAGGGATTGGACTAGACAAACAACATCCTAGATTTACCATTCAAGTTTATTTCAGTTAACTACAACATTTGTTTTGCATTGTTTCCTAATGTCATCTACTTTCTGCTAATCTTCTATTTGAAACAGTGGTTTGTTGGTTTGGTTTGTTTTTTTTTCCCCCAGACGGTAGTGCTGCCTCCTCTCTTCTGATAGGAAAGAATTTCTTCCCTTCAAGTGTTCCAGTCTTTGCTCAAGAGTTATCATAACACTAAGCACTTAGTGGCCTTAGGTCAAAATTTTTGATGGAGCATTACAAGTCTGTTTAAGTTTCCTTTAGTGCCTGTGTGCTTGTTAAGGACCATTTAAAATTCTGTTACTGTGAATGAATGATAGAAATTGTAGGTGCCTTAATCAATAAGATATTTCCTTGTAGGTGTTTTTTAACTGCCCTGTCCAACAAGATATTAAATGCTGCAGAGAGAAACAGGAGCATGTGCCACAAAAAGAAACTTCTCAAATGGAGAAGGGTGGAAAAGTTTCTGCAGTGGAACAGAAAGTCACATGGAAATTAAAATTATTCTGGAGTGTAGTTATTTTACTTTTGTGAGTACCTTTCCATGATAAAAGAAGAGAGACAGGAATAATCTAACCTCAGTTAAGCTTGAAATACTCTTCTTATAAAAATTTAAATCTTAGTGAGCACATGAGTTCACTTTTCCTTCCCCTTTAAAACAGGATAAACAGCAGCAAACTAATGTGAATCCTGGCAGACACAGAATTTCAGTTTGAATGTTCTCTCTGCTAACAGTGTGAACTACAGAATGATAGCTACAGGCTTTCAAATGTCCAAAATAGTATTTGAAAGATGGTTATTTTAAGAGTGAGCAGAACAAATCTTGGTTTACAATTTCATTTTCAGTTACCTCATCACGATGTAATGAATCACAATGATATAACAGCCTCAAGTGAATAGAATGCAGCAGGTTAATCCAAAACAGCAGCTTTTTGCTATAAATATTTTTGGACAATGCTAACTAGTTTTGAGATCCGTGAAGAAAGTACCTTTATTCTGGAATAAGAGAAGGTCCTGAAGTCCCTACACATGATTAAGATCAGTCATTTGTCATCAATTAGTCAATTGCAATTAGTTACTACTAGTGGCTTTTGTATCCAGCCTGCATTGTAGACCTTACCTGCTGATAGGAACAGATTAGTGTCTCGGCCAGGGAGGCCAGAGGCCCCAGTTCTTAATAATAAAGTTTATTATTAACAATAGTAGGTTTTTGATAGTATTATGTAGATGCTGTGAGAGTACAAAGGGGGCCTGCTAGATCTCTTAGTAACTTAGCTCTGCAGCTTTGAAGTCAGTAAACTGTTGTAAGTAGCAGAAGCAGGACCGTGCCAGTGCTGTGCCATGAACTTCTTTACAAATCTCTCCTGCATACACACCTTTGGGTTTAATGGTATTGTTTTCAATATGTAGTGTATTTTTGGATGCAGAGGCTATTTCTCACAGAATATATATATACAGAACTTCTTAAAATCATTCAAATTTTAAATCAGGCTTTAAGACATTCATGTTGAGAAAACGTTTGTTGTTTCTGCATGACTTGTAGTTTTACTGCTTGATTTGTTTATAACAGTGGCTGCTTATCTCACAATTCTACAAAACCTTCACAGAGTCATGGTCCCTCCCACATGTCAGACTCTTAGACTCCTAAGGGAATAAGGTTTGCATAAAGTTGTTTCCTAACCAAGGTGTTTCCAGGACTTGGCTGCATTTGTTACTCATGACTATAAAATACCTTGTGGTTGTAGTAGGCACAAGTAAGCATGAAGATGGGAGCAGGACAAAAAGATGGCAAGCATTGCCTAATTGGTGTGTAAAGAAGGGCCCACTGGTCAAGCTGAGCATGTATGGATGGCATGGTTACTAAACAGCGCTTTGCAATTTGCTTGGAGGCAGTTATTCACAGGTGACTTTGCTACTGGCTGTGATACCAGAAGTTGGTTCTGTGAAACCAAATCAGACCATCTCCCACTCCCCCTTTTATTCTTCTACGGTGTAGTCCAGCTTTATTTTTATGGTTTCTTTGGTGTTTAGTCCTGGCCAGCTTCATATTTTTTTGTGGCATCTTTAGACACAGCCATTTCTAATCTTTTCTTTCTTCAAGAAGTTTTTCCGAGGGAAAGTTGATTGCATTTCTTATTAGAAATATAATAGAAATTTACTTTTGTTTTGGCGTGGAGATTCCGCTTTCCAGTGGTAATTTGCAGTTTCTGGATAACCTTCAGTCTTTGTCTTATGACAGTGTTAAAAAAGATAAGACTCTGTTACATGCAAGGCTGTTTTGCTTCCCTCTGCTATGTTATTGACTTTGTTTTCAAACTGTGCCATTAGAACTGTGAAACAATGAGAAACTTGCTATCTAAAACTGCCCCAAACTTAGGAGGGACAGCAGTGGACAGCAGGATTGGTCCTCTGAATGTGAATCTAGAAATAGTAATAGGAGTGGTAAGAAGGTAGTAAGAGTAAACACTGGAAATCACCCTGAAGTATGACACCATGCAGAGAGCACCATGAGGGAAACCTCTGTATCTAAAACTCCTCAAGAATTTTTGCAGACTGATCACTCCTTGCTCCCACATATCTTCCCTTTCTGGTAAGTTTTAACTACAGACACCTGTGTTAGTTGGACCTTCATCCCGAGCTGAACCAAAACTTCTACTTCTTTGGTACAGTCATAGTGTGGACAGACCAGTAATATAAGACCAGCAAATAATTTTTATTTGAGTGGATTTTGAACCAGATGTTTAGATGGTGGGAATACCTGTGCCCTGAGCCACTGCTCACTGTTCTCCACCTGGCCAACTACAGCTGATATGGAAGCAAAGTATTTTAAGAGGTGGACAGTTAATTTGCTTTGTTCCTAAGGACGTATTTTCTGTAAACTTTTAAGAATACAACAAATTTTTGTAGCCACTAGATAGTAAGTAGCTATCTGGTAGAATGAATTTCATGCATAAAATCTGACAGCAGGGGAAATACTTGTGAAAGTTTGTTTTTCTTTCATGCCGCCTTATTGTGCAGCAAGCGGTGCCAGCAGTTGGACATTCACAAAATAGTTAGGATGTCACCGAATGAAACATGTCAATTCAGGTTTGGCCCGAGTCATTCTGTACACAGTTGCAAACATATGCCACTGATTGCAAAAAATTTTAATTTATTTGCTGTTTGGATAAGGAAGCTGAAGCTGTGATTCACATGTTTTTGAACTGAGTGCACTGGGATGGGATAACCATCTGTCCTGTAAGTGAGATGCTCGGCTATGTGTGGCTATTGATAGTAACACAGGTTACTGGCTAGCAGTCTTATCTAAGCAGTTGCCAAAGGTTTAAGAGTACACAAATAAAAATGAGTTAAAGTGACCATTTTTAAGGGACTTCTGAAGCTTTTAAAGAAAAGCGGGGTTTGTGAGCGCAATAGCCCTGCTTCAAGTTCCTTATTTCAAGCTAAGCTTACCAATTTAATTTTAATCCCTTTCAAACGCCTTGGTCATGCTTTGAAGATAGCAAACCGCCCCCTCAAGCTCTGAAGCTGAGCAGTGGCCCTTTTTGTTTCCACAAGCCGAAAATAAAGTGTTCGCATGAGCTCATTTACAGAGAGTAGAGTTGGCAGCCTTATCAGGAGAGGAGAAAAGAGCTCTGAAGATGAAAAGCTATCGCTGTGACAGAAGTCTTTATTAGGTTGGGCAGTAATGGAACGTAGTGTACACTAGATAAAGTGATGGCTACCTAGAGCATTTAGGGAAAACCAGAAGAGTAATAATGTTTTATGTTGTTCTTAGGCTGGCTTCTTTGGTGATCCCTCTGGCCTAGGAATATTTGGAGGGGACTATGTAAACAGAGTACTGTCTGTACAATCAACAGCCTCTGCTGGTCACAAGAAAGAGTGAGTCAGAAAAAGGAAAAGTAAAGATGAGTCATTATGTAGTTTTGTAATTACTCAGCATTCCCTGTTGTGGCAAGCATCTACTCTAGAGTTTGCTAGGAGACAGACTTTGATTGAAAATCCCTTTATCCAGTTTCACACATGTCAAATCCCATTTACAACAATTATTTCTGTTGTTGAAATTCACATATTTCAGGATAATTTTTCATATAATACAGATGTTAAATGAATAAGTATGTTAAGATAATACTTTAGTATTATATATAGAATATATAAAAAATAATTAGCTATGAGAGTACAACACCTGATTTTTTCAGGTTCCCTCAGTGAGGTACTTTGTTTGCATTCAAGCTGAGGTGGCACTTTTCTGTAAGTTTCCACAGAGAATCTCTATATTGTTTTCACAAGTTTTGTTTTTAGTGGTCAAAAAGACTTTGTACAACAAGCAACTGATCACTCAAGCCCACTGAAGTTAGAAATATTTCTGACATTCCGTTCTCTTTCTGTAGATTGGGACTGTAATTCGTGAAACGTACTACACAAGCAGCAGTTATGCCGCTGATGCTTTCTTAGCCTGTAGTGAGCAAAACTATGAATTTCCCAAGTCTTGTCCCAGGTGTTTGCCAAGGATATGTGGTATGTCCCGTTTGGCATAGCAGGCAGTAGTATTGCAGGGATTCAACAAGTGTTGTGCAGCCAGCTTTGTGCTCCTGTTCACTAGGACAGAGAGGGGTAGAGCGTCAGTTCCCACCCATGCCTGCCAAAGCCACGTTTCCCATACGTGGGAAACAGCTTGTTGTTTGGGGGTGTACCTTCATAGCTGTATGTACATAACATTCATAGATACGGGAAGGATCCTCCAAAAGCCACTTCACTCAGCAACTGCTGATTCCAGTTGTATTTGGAAATTGTATTTGGAAATATAGTCTATATCTGAGGCTTGTCTTATCCTTTATGAATTATTCTTGTGACTTCAAAATGCTGTGTTAAAGCTGGTTTGGGGGCCTAGGAGTTTTAATGTGGGCATAAGTCTTTGTTTGATTTTTCTGTTTTTATTTTACCTGTGTGAACCAACTGGTCTGAATTTGGCTTGATGGACTCTTTTTCTTCCAGCTGAATGCAGTGGCGAAACTTCTGCTGACTTTAATGGGAGCAAGATTGGAACTTACTGTTATGATATAAAAGATCAGCTTTATATTAATATTAAATAGTTTAATTCCATTAGGACAGCCTATATGGCTTGTTGTTGTTTTTACATCAGAATTTTCCTATTCATTTGGTAGATTTCCTTCTTCATTAAAGATTGTGTCTTTTTTCTAACCCAGGGTTAAAGTCAGGGCAACATTTTGTATGTGAAAATGTCTTCATAACATAAACCCACTAGAATTAGTGGTACTTCAGCTAAAAGAAATGGATAGTTACTTGTTTCTGTTGTTCTTATAAATTTCATGGCTGCTATGAAATTCAGATAGAGACCTGTATTGCTTTTATAGGTATCTCTGCCCCCCAGTAAAACAAAAAAGGTTTACTTGAAGTTTTGAATTGCCTCCTTTAATGTCTTTAAACAATAGACCCATTTTTTCATTTAATTAAAACAGTAAAAGTTGTCCCTCAGCCATACAGATTGACAGAGGACTGTAATGGATTTGGCTCATTTCTCTTTTTTTTATCACAATTAACAATAAAAGGCAGTGCATTCTGCTGGAGAAGTAACTGAGTAAAAAACAATGAAAAAGAAAGATAGATGGCACTAATACTGGTTACATTAGTTAGGAGGGTATGCTGAATATTATGCTGGGAAAAGTCTGCAATTGGGCTTTTAGTGGCACAGGAGTTTCAGTTGCAGTTTCCTCTGAGTCAGGACTGCAGGCAGTTGTTCAGCAAGAAAACTGTATAAAATCATCTGATTTTTATAGCAGATCTTTTTGCAGTGAAACATGGCACTGATCTTTGAGTCCTCAAGTAAACTTCTCATAATAAAGAATAAAGTGTGATGGAAAACCTCCTTTTGAAAGGTAGACTTAGCAGTTTTTTCCTGGACTGTGTCAAGATCCCATATTTGAGTGGAGAAAAAGCACCACTGCTTATTGGCCCTACATCCAAATTAAATTTTTGAAGTTTTGTCAACAGCTGTACATCAAAACTGAAAAGGAGGGAGAACCGCAAACCAACCGACCTTTTTACATGAGGCTCTTTCATCTTTGTAATAGTTTTGTTCCTTCACTGTGCATACTTTTTTGCAAAACATCATTTAGTCTGATTCCTCACATTAATAATGTAAGTTGAAACTAGCACTAAATAATCCACTTTTTTTTTGTGGTATCTATTGATGAATGAAAAGGACATGAAGGAATTCTTTGTCTCACCCTAGCTATTCTCAGTGGAGAAATTACTAGCCTAGCCATTGATCTTTGCCATTGGCAGGATTGACTGTGTTGCAATTGCATGTAATAAGATACGTTTTCTGTCCTGATTTTTAAACTGACATAGTTTTACACTTCTTAAAATCAAATAATGTGCATTAACCAGTTTGGCATTGTACTTTTGTGAATCACCATTCATTTCATGATGCATGACGTGTGAGAGGTATCTGGAAAACATTGGATTGTGGCCCAGTTCAGCAGCAACAGTCCAAGATGAGCAGGTAAATGTCTGCTCAGTGGGAGTTGTGTTGGTTCACGTAGCTGCCAACACAGGCAGAATTTCTGTATCAGTACTTCAGACCTCATGTGCATAACAGTTAACCTGTTTGTTTTTTGATGTTGAGAAGCATGTTCATGAAGTATGTTCAACTTTTATTTTCAATTCCTTTTTGAAGTTCAGCACATTGAGCCTTCCTTTCTTAAGCGTGTGCTGCCAAAGGAGGATTGTCTCTAGATAAATTATGCCCTCTCTTTCTTAAACAAGATTAAAAAGCTTCTTGAGATGTTAAGTATAGTATCCAGCACTTGAAATCCCAGTCTGTTTAGCTCACTGTGACAATTGCCAACTCCATGGAGTTTTGATGAGGATTGTATACCTTAGTGGTACGATGCACTACATGGCTTAAGAAATCTTAGGGATAGAGAGCTTTATTCGATGTTTAGTACTAAAGATGAAAATTCATTCCTAAGAGTAGAATCAGGAGAATTTCCTCCTCCTTTAATTAAATAGTTTTTAAAATTAAGAAGTCCCTGTAGAGGATTTAAAACTTTATTTTTGTGCTGTTTTGTGGAAATGATTTTGAATAAAAAATGGACTACACTATTTTGACCACTCAAAATCATAGAAGTCTGGCTCTGCATTTATTTGAGGTTAAGGAATTTTTTGATGTGGAATTAGAGTAATCTTTGGTCTGTGGAGGTTATACTAAGATTCACTCTGAATGTGAAAAGGGCTGGACAAAGATAAGATTGTCAATTTAAATTTTGCAGTACATTCTCTTTTTTTTTTTTTTTTTTTTTTTCTCAAAATCTTAAATTAGAAGTCCAGTTACCCCTAAAACTCTGCTGAGTTGATGTATTTAGGACATCTGGCCAAGTTTCCTATTGATCTAGTGCTTAACTGCAAGTTAACCTAATTTCTAGTAATATATAAATACCATCACTGAGAGAACAACAGTATCCACAAAAAGTTGGTGCAAAGTAGAGACATTTACTACACTTCCACTCCTTGTGGAGAGCTTGAAAAGAAGATCACGGAGCAATCTGAAAGGAAAGGCACAAACTGGAGAGAATAATAAAGAGGTATCAATCCACCATACCACACCATCTCTGACACACTGGCATGACAGCTGGAAAATAACTTAACTCTGTAAAATAGGGAAAAGGCAGTAAAAAATGAATTGTGTTATAGTTTCTAAAACCTGCCTCAATTCAAGAAACAAATGCTCCTGAGCAGTGCCAAGGTGTACAATTTCCCCATAAATCTCACACGTCAGCAAATGGGAAACATGTAAAATCTTAAAAAAACAGTATCAGGAATATCAGATTTGTTAAAAACATTGAAATCACTGATTTAGAAAGGTCTCATCTTCAATCCTAAAGGGCTTCCTCATAGGATCCATCCTCAGTGCCATTTGTTTTGATTTTCTCCAAAAATGATATGGCTGACTGTTCCCAGAGAACATATTTCCTATAACTGATGCAAAATTTTGCAGGATGTAAGCATAATTAGAGGCATGTTCTTCAATGGTCAGTTCCTTTCTTTTCTGCAGCTTAACTAAGTTAAAGCTTGAAGGGAGAATGTTTGAAGCAGTTTGTTTCAAAATACAGGCATGATCTTATTCCTATTACATCATTATATAGTAATGCAATAAAGTGTGCTCTCTTGTTCAGAACTCTCTGCATGTTTTTATACCATTCTTCTGCATATATCTAGTCCAGATTAAAATTGGTAGGAAAAAACCTTGAACATTTAAAAATAGATTCAAATTTTACCTCAGGATCAAAATACCTTCTATAACAAACAAACACATTGCAGAGGGAGGTTCTGATGCAAAGATAAGATTGTCAGGTCAAAGAGAGGGAAAGGAAAAGGAGGAAGAATCGGGTTTGTTGTGCTTAAATAACAGTCCTGTGTATAATTTTGGATCTTATGACAGTAATGGGAAGATGCAGTGATGGGCAAGATCTAAACATGGAAAACTGAACCACACAGAGACTTTTTTTGCCAGTATCTCTCCAGACCTTTACTTCTTTTGTCATTTCCTGTATTTATACAGGATAAAAGAATGAGTAAGTAATTTTGACTCTTAGCTTTTATTAGTCATTAAGCAATGGAGTGTCACTGGTTTGAGTTACACTGTGTTGTGCAAAACAGCCTTTAGTGATCCTTCTCTCAAGAGTTCCTGCTGGAGAAAGAAAAGTGTACTCACTGCAGCACATTATGGATCTTGTCATCTCCCTTTCCTTTAAGTCTGTGTCTATTTTTCTGATCACAGAGGTGACAGCAGTTACATTTTTTCATGGGAAACTCACAGAACCCGGGGGAACTCATCTACACTCAGGAACAATTTGACTGCCCTTTGTATCCAGTTAAGTTAGAACTGAAGTGCATCTGTTTCTTGGTGCTTCCTTTCTCGGACCAAGAAGAATGCATTAGTAATAAAAATTAATTCTATATATCTTTCCTTTAGATATAAGTTACAGTTTCATAACCTGGCTTTCAGAGGAATGAAAGAAGCCTTAAAACTATATGATGATTATACTAAGACCATTCCTGGTACTCTTGGCAATAGTATCAAGTAAATATTTTTCATGTGATTTATTTATTTGAATATTTTAAGTTGTGATTGTCTTCCCTTGACCTAATAATTTAATTATATTTATATCATAACAAAGTTATATAAATGTTTCAAGCAAAATCTTCTGTGAACTGACCTGTATACTTAGATTATATAGACAGGGAAAGTATATTATGAAAGAAACCAGCCAGGAAGTGAATATTAAATTGCAGAACATTAGGAAAGATTCCATTGAAATGATTGCTTCTGAAGGCAAGAGAACAGTATCCTTCGTCATTAAAAATTTTTAATGTTTCAATCAAAAAAGAAAAGCAAGAATGAAAGTAGCGCTAAAAAAATTCTCTGTTCAAATATGTCAGGTGAACTTATACAGTAATAGGTGAAAGGGCACTACATATTTCATGGAAAGAAACATTGGAAAAGGTGCTTCATAATATGTCTGAGGCACTTTCTGCAAGAAATTTTGGATTTCTGATAATTTCTTTCAATTATTAGGGATTTTTTTTTTTTTTGGTGAACTAGTGCCATAGATTCACAGAATCATAGAATATCCTGAGTTGGAAGGGACTCACAAGGATCATCAGAGTCCAACTCCTGGCCTTGCACAGGACACCCCAAGAATCACACCATGTGCCTGAGACTGCTGTCCAAAAGCTTCTTGAACTCTGTCAGGCTTGGTGCTTTTTCTGCTTCCCTGGGGAGCCTCTTCCAGTGCCCAACCACCCTTTGGGTGAAGAGCATTTATGATGATGAGAAGAGGCTTGGATGCTTAGAAATCACAAACACAATTTTGGATTGAAGTGTACACACACTTTCTGGTCAAGTTGATCAAAAACTGTCCTCGTAAAAGGGTTATACACATTTGTTTGGTTTGGGGGTGCTAGTTATAAATATCCTGAAATATTCTTCTAAATTTCTCTTTGTGTGTTTGTTTCACTAAGTTATTTTGTACGTAACCTTTCATAGTTTTACTCAGTAAATTCTAATCTTGTTTTAGTCTTACTGTCTTTTAAACTGGATGTCACTGTCCATTAGAATGTATAGCAATATGTTTAAAAGAAAAAAGAAAGAAAGAATGAGTCCAATGTATGTGTTTTAATGGGGGGAAGAGAGCTTTTGGAGATAAAGCAGAAAACTTTGACAGCAACACAGTATTTGGGAACGAATACAAAGCCAGTGGAAGTTAACTGTTTGTTCTTCCTTCCCTCAGAAGTAGCTCTGGAGAAATGTACAGACTTCAGTAGAGACATACTAAATTTGCAGTGCATTGAGTGAGAAGGCCTTGGTTTCCTGTTTAGAAATATTCTTTTCGTGTCCCCTAGAAAAATAAAATATGTGTCTGTTTAGTGCTGCACATGTTTAATATTCCCATCGAGATCTGCATTCAGAAGGAGGGTAGACATATGTCAATTTAAATAGACTCTGCTTGCCAGGAATCTCTGACTTAAAACTTTTCTTTCCCCTTAAATTCTGCATCTGTTAAAATTCTGTATAAAAATAATTTACGAGGAAATTTTATGCTTTATTTCTTCTTTTAAGTAATGTTTATGCAATTATGTCGCCCAATTACTTGTATTAACATACCCTTGTACAGTTTGCGATTTTTCATTACGGCAGTTGCCATTACAATTTGAACAAAAATACTCTCCTCAGACAAGCATCTTTTATATAAAGGCACTTTTAACAGGAAGAAGCTGTTTCTTGTGAAAAAGGAATAATTCTTGTGACAACAATTGTTGACCTTTTTTCTCTTCCTTTTTGTTTTGTTTTGTTCATTTAGTCTGGCTAAAATTGCATACATATTCATGTATTTTAATAAGAACAAAGCATTACTCTTGGATATTTTCCATAAATTTGTTCTCATAAGCAATTTGATAGACATCTACTATAACTCTAATGGGGGGAGTTTGCAGTAAATCAGTCTGCCTGGTTTAGAAAACTAGAATTTATTAACCCATTTCCCAAAGGCCCAACGTTACCTATGAGATTGGAAGAAAATTGTCACTGTTTCTGTTTTAGAGCAGGGGCATTTATAGTCGGACTATGTCGTCTAATTGTAAAAAATGTATCGTGTTTTATTAAAGTGAAATCAGTTTACGCCACAATATTAATTGTTCGTAACATTGTGGGCAGTCAAAAAGCCTGGAAAACACTGAGCACTTAGCAGTTATGTTTCTCACCTGGGATTTTCTGCATTGGCTCTGATTCACCCTTATTGCTAACCACAAAAGAATGGTCAATGTGCTGGTTAACCAATATGCTTCTGTATGGAAGGCTTCTATCAGTAGTATCAGTGAAGTGGTATCACTAGTCAGCTTTCCATTAATTGCTCAAGTGCTACCTGGAGATGAGATGCTGAGACCACAGACAGGGATAACCTGTCACTCCAGTGTTCTGGGCACACCATCAGGTTATGAGGCTGGCAGGATATATGAGCTAATGTATAAATCAGTTAACACTCAGGGCATGAATGAAGTGTTAAGCATGTTTGGGAGAATACTTAGGATTCAAAATGAAGAGTTAGATTTTTTTTCATTTGTAGCCCCAGAACTTTGCCTGTACCTGTTAACTCCTTCTATTTCATTTTCTTTTCCATTGCTGTATAAGGAAGAAAATTTGATACTTTCACATACTGTAAACATCTACTCATATAATTCAGTTTGAAGGACTGGAGCCTTCTCTTGTAAAATTAAAAAGACTTAAAAAATTATGCCCTATTTTGCTCCTCACTTAACCTTAGAATGAGGATTTGATTAATTAAAGTTGGTGGGGTTTCTTCTCTCTTTCATTTTCTGATTCTCATATATGCACAATTCTTTGATAGCAGTATTCTTGGAATTACGGGAAAGGTTATATACAAATAAAGGAAAAGTCATTTTAAAAGGATTTGTTTGAATAACGCTATATAAATACGGAAATACCTATTGAAAAATGTAAAGGCTTTCAATTTTGACAACCAGATCTTCCACTGACTACAATATTCTCAATACTCTGGAAAATGCTGGGGCAAATGTTTGAAACCTTTTTTTTTTATACAAACTTAGATACTTTGCATAAAATGCAAATACTTATTTCTTGAGTTCTGTGGCTGTAATCATGGGTCTCCATAGATACCATTAGTAAAATCCCTTCCTGACAAGGCCACTTGGAATGTTTTTACCTACCACCTCCAGAAACCATAATATATGCAGAGAATGTACCGCCATTTTGTTTTGTTTTGGTTTGGGTTTTTTTTCACCTTTCAAAGCAGTGCTACAATACTAATAGGAAACAATTCCACCACATTGACATTTTACATGATTTTCTTTATTTTACTCTGCTATGCCTCGATTTGATGCCCTCTAGCCACTTAATTTTGAAGTTTTAGTGGTGTTGTTGAACAATCATTACTTTAACAGAGTGCAAATAGTGAAGCAAAAAAACTTAGATTTTTTCTTCCACATTAACTCTGAGATTTTCAGGCAGAAGCAACACTGCACAGGAAAATGCTGTGATGTGCTATGTCAGTACCTTCCAGTCTGAATATATTAACCCAGATCACTGTTATTTTTCCTGCTTAAATAGCAGACAAAGACTCTTCTTTTTAAAATAAGCAGCTGCTCAGAGAAATCAGGAAGGAAGTAGAAACCAGGAATTTAAAATTCCTGATAGTCATAAAATGTGCCCCTCTGTACTATGTGCTCATATAAGCCACTGTTGAACTTTACTCGTGTAGCAGATAGAATTGGAAGAAACAGAAAGTTATGGTACATAGACAGGAAGAATAGAAAAGCTATGGAATTTGCCAAAGACACCAGAAACTAGTAATATAAGGTCTTTTATCTTGAAGTTGGAATTATCCTGTAGATGTACTGCAAGATTACTCTGGGACCCCAAATGAAACCCTGCTGTGTAACTCCTATCTAATCCTGGAAAACATTTGCAAACAGAATAACAAAACAGAAGACAAAATTCACATGTTTTGGCTGCAGAAATAAAGCCAAAAATGATGAATATCTATCACATTTTCCAAGTCAAGCGTATCTTTCCATATGAAGTCAGTGCATTTTGTTTAACATCAGACTGGCATATCCATTCATTAAATTGCTTTAGATATTCTAGCTTCCATTGCAGTCTTTTGTATAAGTAAAATTGATAAGGTATATTTACACTATAAATTATATATAAAGATATAATATTCCTAAAAATGTGTTCGATGCAACCAGAGGGCGAGACATGGTGTAAACTTCTTGTGCTGTTTTCCCATTGTGCCACCTGGCCTAGATTCTACAGTGCCATAAAATAGCCTGCAGAAGACAGGGGGAAGAAATTCAGAATTTTGGCATATCTTTTGTGGAAGATTGAAGGATGAAGTCTGAAATTGCAATTCCATAAATATTTATGTTACTCTTTAAAATAATTAAAAAAAAAAACAACAGGGAAGAACTGCATAGTGTATCACCAGCAAAAATGTAGTTCATAATTACTCAATACATAAATAGGAGAAAAACTGCAGAGAGAATATTGTTAAGAAATTGCTAAGAGAAAAGACAATGTCAAAATGGTGTTTTCATGAATAAGCCTTGGAGAAGTCCATAATTCTGTGAGAACACATATATTAGCACTAAGGCAAATTTAGATTCAACTGGCAATATAAAGCCACCTTAAAACCATAAAGTTAAGTCTCACTTTATTTGCCAGATGAGTGCAATTTGGAAACCAAATTTTGCTCATTTACTCTTGTATAGTTCATCACAGAATGGCTACTCCTTGAGAAAGATGAAAAATATTTTGTACCAAAGGAAAAAAAAAAAAGAGAAGAGGATAATAAAACAAAAAAAGAAAAAAAACCCTAACCTTTGGAATTATGTGTGTTAGGGTAAAAAACTTAATATGTCAGTGAACTTTTGCATCTGTTTTAAAGCTCTAGGATAATAAAAGGCATCCTTTAGTTTACTCTGGTTCTGTTCCAGCAAAATGAAATCACTTCCTCTAGATAGAAATTTTAATTCTAGGCAGGTTACTTCTTGGTCCCAGTAGAATCGATATGATTTTGTAGAACTGTTTCAACTCACACCATTAAGAACTTTCCCGTGACTTCCAGATCACAGATTAATTCCAGAATCCCACATCATCCAAGCCACTAACTGAAATTATGTGGAACTGCACATTATTGTATCTGAAAAGGGTATTGAGATCTTGTTCATGCTACTGGTACTTCACAGTCCGATTATTATAATGCATTTCATTTCAATCTTCCCTTCTCTCTTGAGAGTTGCCAGCAAATGGTCCAGAACTTCAGTTAGACTTCTTTTCTATTAGAGTTGTCACTAGCATAGCTCTTGAATTCTTTATAAGCTCTAGTGATGTGATCTAGAATAAAGGCCTGCTTTTGACCTTCAGGCATTGGTATGGCCTTGCTCAAACTTACTTTTTGACCTTTCTGTCTCCCGGCGTTCCATGTCCTCTCCTTGGATCATCAGCCAAGCCGACTTTCCCGGTCTGCACTTGTCACCTTAAAGTAATGGTTACAAGTGTATTGATGCAGTAATGACTTTACAGCCCAGCAAGCTCCACTTCATTAAATTGGTTGTAATTTGAACTCTGAAACAAGATAGCATCTTCTGTAATTATATTTAAATAAATTAAGGTAAGAACTGTGGTATTTAGTTAGTGATAGATTGCCTTTATTTATTCTTATACCTTGTCCCAGGACGTTGTATGCATAATTAAAAAAATAAGGCATATACTACCATATAGTATGGTTATGATATATAAGCACATTGACATGAAATTTAATGGTGCAATTAGCAACAGTATTTTCCCTGTTATTCATAAAAGCTGTTGCAGTATTTTACACTGCTTCCTGGTAATTAGTATATTAGTAATCCAGGTAGTGGGGAGAGAACTATTATGTAATGTTAACTGCTTAATTTCAGAAACATCAGGGCTTTATACGTACACAATCCTAGTTGTGCATTGCTTTTTCCTTCACAGTTTACAAATATGCACGTTTTGCTGCAACACAGGCTCTCCCTCACTTTGGAAAATTGAAGGAGAATAAACAGAAGTTTTATAATCTGCATTCACTGGCCTAATTTCAGTACATTTTAATATCAGCATGAGTCTAGCATAATTCCAATGAAAATCTTGTAGTATAACACTTGGAAAAGATCAAATTTAGGCACTAGTGACTAAGTGCATAGAGCATATCTCTTTTGAAAAAGAAGCAGATTTTTTTTTCCTAAGTTCTTGTGTGAAGTATAAAAGATATTCTTTTGTAATATTTGAGAGCTAATAATGGGATAATGGGTGTTGCATGTTTAATGCAACAGAGTAGCTGTCATGTTTCTCTTTTTTTATTTTCTTCTTTCTTTCCGCACATTCACCTCTTCTTGAACAGAAATAAAAGGTTCAAGGCTTGTCAGCATCAGTTTATAGATAGCTGTTTAAAAATAATGAGGTATTGGGTATTGTAAGGCTCAGGGCTGTCTTGCCAGACTCATTTATTTCCATTCACCTTTTGTCAGAATTGCAGACAGAAGACATTCAATTAAAACTTGTCACCTGTTGCCTGTGACCTAATTTGTATTTGTGAGTGTCACAGATTAGGATATGGAGCCATTAAAAAATGTAAAGCAACAGTAGGATTCTTAAACATTTTATTCCGCATTTTCTTCAAGGGAACATCTTTGTTTATGGACTGTTCTTGAAAGGAAATCAGTTGGGCTAAGAAATAATAGAACTTATTAACACGAAATCTCATTTACATGGGAAAACTAAGGGGATTTTATGCACATTCTTTTGTGTTTTAATGGATAAATGACAGTGCACAAATTTTCAGGATGTAGATGATTAGTTCATGCCAAGTTAATGTTCCTTTGAAGAGAGGTTGAGTACTGAGCTGTGTTAGTAATACATTTATCAGTTCTTTTGTCAAACTGAAAAAAACAAACCTTTGGGCTTTAACCTAAGAGATATTTTTATCAGTTCCTTTGCAAAAATCCAGCCTTCTCATCTCCTCCTTTCAGAACAAAATTTCCAAATTTGCTTACATTTAGTTGCCTAGAAACTTTGTTAACTATTAAACATAAGCAAAATCTGAAATGGAAGATTGGTTTGAAGCACTTGTTTCGCAAAAGCAATATTTTTCTCTTTTGATTTTTGAAGCTGGAATAATTCACGAAGTATTTTAACTAGCCTGATTATTTTGGGTTTTTTTAAATAATAAATTGGTTTTTTGCAAATCATTGTCATAGGAACAGATAAATTAGACAACTTCTAGTCACAGAGCAAGTTAGATATTAAAATAATAAGCCCTGTTTTGTCTTTCAGTCAATTATATAGGTTGGTTCATGAACTAAATTGTTTTATAGGCACCTCTAGGGGACAGCCAATTTTATCCCACATTAACAAATACTTTTTGGTACTGACTGAATGCAAAGTAGGAAGATGATTTTTAGACTTCCTATGCTACACTAGTAATGTGTTTAATTGTGCAGATAGCTATCAGAAGACAAAACACTAAAGCCTTCCCCTGCTAATTGTTAATTCAGCTGTAGATCAGGAAAGCTTTAATGTGAGTCATAGCTTTTATCTTCTTTGATGACTTAGGACCCTGTACCTGCCTAGTAGACACAGATTTTACATCTCTAGCTGGATCTTTACCTGAATATGGTGCCCAGATACTTTGTAAACTGATTTCAGAAGCCCTCTGGCATCTTTGTAATTCATCACATAAAACAATATGCAGATCCAGAAAAAAAAATTATAGCTCATATTATCCTATTTCTTCAAGCACTTACTTTCTGCACCTTTACCTTACTGAGAGAGGACTTCCATGGTTTAAAGTGGAAGTATTTTTCCCACTACAAATCTTTCGGATTGAGGGGTTAATGCACTGGCCTCTAATGGCAAACTATAGCGGTTACTGAAGTGTTTACAGAGTATCTAGGTGACTGTGCATTCTTAAGTCTAAATACATTCTGCCTTTGTTCATAGTGGAAAAATAACTGGTTTTTCTGTTCTATGTGAATAAAAGCAAAACACAGAGTTTATAATATTCACTCAAGCTCACTCAGCAGTCTTAGAAATAATCACAGTATGATCAGGTGAACTGGAACACTCTATCAAGATGCTATCCCAAAGGAGAACCACATCCAAACCTTCCAGTAAAATTCTTTTTGCGCTTTCCAGTTTTGCTGTTAATCTGGTTTTTTTTTTTTTCCTCTGCTACTGATACTCCTCTGAAGCTTGGCAACATGCAGTTATGTGGGTATTCATTCTTACCAGTCTCTCTGTAAAATTTAACACAATGCTGGGAATCTTGCAGACATCTGTAGAAAATGGATTGTTAGCCAGTTACATGTATCAAAAAAAGAGATAGGAATATATTTCGTACCTATCAAATGCTGTATTAGAGGTGGAGCTTGCCAGAGTGGGATTGATGTAGAACATACCAGCTTGTCATAAGGCTCTTATGTAGGGCAAACAGGAAGAAAGCACAATTTGAAATTTCTGAAGGAAGTCAAAATTGCAGGTTTGATTCTGACCTCAAACCTGTTCCTTACTGATATGCTGGAAGGTAGAGAGGGATTTTTGATTTATTCAGATATTAGTTCATATTTATGTGAATTAGATTTATTTTTTCCAAAATATAAAGCTCCACGATTAAAGGTAGTGGATCATTTCTTACAGGCAGTCCTGATGTGGTAGGTCTTGATTTGAGGGATTGGACTAATGCCTTCCAATTTGACCTGAGAATTTCTTGTGGGTACAGAGTTCCATGGAAAGGACAAGAATGTTTGTGGGTCAAGTGAACAAATAAACAGTGGAACCTTGTAGCCAAGGTAAGAAGGAGGGGATGGAAAAAAAAGAATAGGAGTAGGTGATAAGGGAATAAAGAGTATATATACTTTTAATATGGCTTGGATCTGTATGGAAAATGAGATGACATGGTTCATTAGGATTATCATACTGAGGACCTAACTTGCAAAATCCATAATAAGGACAATCTTTTTGATTATGTAGCATTGTCACAGTGAGTACCTGTCCCACTTGTGGTCTTTAAGGCAATGTGAGAAAAGGACTAGAATAGAGAATAGAAATACTAATTTGGATTTATTGGTGAGAGAGGAACAGACAAGGAAATACAAAGAAAATGAGTTCGGGTTTGCCTTTGTTAAGTGTGTTTAGATTGAAGTACGTGGTGGGTAGATCATTTGGTACAGCAGCTCTAGTCCTCAGTTATTCCTTGCAAGACTATGTGGACATATCCACTGTAGAGCAAGTGCCCAGTGTAGTTTGGTTATGTGTTAGTAAGCATTTGATAGAAATCGTGCAAAGATTATGTAAGGAACCAGGAGGTAAGTTTTTTGCTAGAAGCTTGTTTAGTGACTATGAAAGCACTTTTTTCCCTCAAGACAATCTGGAGAAATTCTTATGTTTTATTAGTATGTGTAATTGCTTTCTTTTAAAAAAGTAAGTATTACATTGATTGACATAGTTTCCAACTCTCCATATACTACAGTTCTAGTCTAACCCTTAACTTCTTAGATTTGTAAATCATGTCTAAATCCATTGCTACCCATCACTCCTGAACAGGTGAGTTCATGAGCTGGGCATGTACTGAGATACAAAGTGAATGTGTTACACTTGAATGTTGGATGTAACTGGTCTTCCAACTGGTGGCAAGCCCGTTCTTCCTACTTTTACTCTTTGGTCACGCTGTTTTTCTCATTAGGGCTCTTGGTTTTGTTTGTTGAGGGATTTTAAAATGAGCACTGGGGAATGCAGGGAGAAAACTTCGCTGTCTCCAGTAGAACTGCGTTCAGTGACATTAATGGATGTTTCGACCCTGAAGAACTGTAATCATAATTTGTACAATGCAGTTCACTGGGCGATGATATGTGAGTTTATTTGGGTGGAGCGTGTATCTTTCTTTTCACTTCATGGCTGAAGACTGATAGGATGAGTGAACTGAGTTGCTGAAGACTCTGGCAAGCCACATGCACAGCAGAGCAAAGCAGATTTCTACTTAACTTCTCCCTAGTACATTAGCTAGATGCCACAATATCCTCCTTAGTAATCTGAATACAGACTGTGTGGAATTATAGGAGTTACATCTGTGATCAAGATATAAAGCTCCTCCTGCACCAAATGAAGATTTTTGTGGAAAAAAATGGTTTTCCTTTCTTTCCTTTGTTTTTCTAACAAAGGAGGCATCAGCTGTTACTGTCTCGAGAGCAGATAAATGTATCTTTATGTCATGAATTCTCTCATACAAGCTATAGGAGTTACAGGGGGAAATGCATGAATATACGCAGGATCCTCTGGATTTCAGTTTGCTACCTGCCAAACTTCAAGGTTTTTATGGAATATCAGATGGCTACAGTTTCTTAAGCAGTGTTTACTTCCATAAGGACTCTTGGGAAGTAAAATACCACTTAGGGTGTGTTAGATTATCAGAAATTGATTCTGAGGTAGCTACTTTCTTCTAGTAGTAAGAGCAAGGAAATTTTAAAAGCCAAAATGATGGTAAACTCTGTATCAGTTTTAATGAAAGGGTTATAAACTTTTAATTTATAGTCCATTGGTATTATGTTATCAAAAATGTTTTCACATTAGAATTAGTACTATTATAGACCTAGGTAATTGTAAAATGTGCAATACAGTTTCTCCCTGGTTATTTAGAATTTTTTTTTAAGGAAAGCCTTATTTGCAGATACAGCTATGTATATTACATGGGGACATGGATCTAAGTATAATTTTGCTATTGTGATATTTGTCTTTATTTCCTTCCTTTGAGTATGTGAATGGCTTGACTGTGTATCTCATCAAATGAAAAGGAGGTAAAAAAATTGTTCATCTTGGTAGATTTATATTATTTTAATTTAAGCTTCAGTTCCATTACCTTTTGATTAAACATACTTCTGTCTGATGCTATCCATCTTTTATCACTATGGAATCTGCTCCCAAGCAGAAAGAAAGATGGCATCTGAATTATGCAAAAATCATTTTCTATCTATTTTTCTTCAAATGCTTGGCAGTCTTTTTCATAATCCCACCAATATTGCACGTGTCTAGTTCTAATCCTCTGCCTATTTCTGAATGTTCAACTATCAAACCTTGGTCTTTTGCTATTTGTTTTTATGGCAATATATCGTCCTGGAGGTCATTTGCTTCAGGTGTACCTCAAGCTCCTGATTCAAGGGTGAAGACCAGTGAGTTTTCATTAGTTCTGAAAATATTTGAGCTATCAGTTTTTAAAGTGGTCTTGTAGTTGCACATTTATAAGTATAACTTTAGAACCAAACAAAAATAACCATGCTCCGTTGATCGGATCACCATAAATTTTATCAAATAGCTTAGGCCACTAATCAATCACAAGTTATATAGGTAATTACCATAAATAAGGTTTTGTTCATAATTATACACTTATTGACCTCTTTGGGTGTGTGGTTGGTTTTTAATGTGATTCACAAAATCGTAATTGGTAGCATACAATGAGAAATGTGCTTCTTGAGTTTGACAGAGTGACATATCCAGTCTTCTGCAGTAAAACAAATTAAATTTCACTGTTAAGTGGAGGTGATCATTACCCACTTTCCTGGTGGGCAAAAGCTACTGAGTACTGTTGTATACAATTCACTGCATTATAGTTGCAGATGTTGTTTGTGTCCTTAAGCCGAGTATCTTCTCTGTTAGTAACCTTTATAGATGCCAGCAGTCCGTCTGGGTGCATGAGAATCACATGCACATGAAACCTTCCCTGCAGAGAGAGGAGCATGGAATTAGATCTGTAAACTGCTGTCTTCCTTGGGTCAGCTAGTGAGTGTTGTCATGTGTTAGCTTCATGTACAGCTTGGACAGTAGGAGATAGAACAATGAAAGAAAGATAAGAAAAAGGCAAGAATTACAAGCAAAGAAGAAACAAAACCTCCCCAACAAACAACAGTTGGCCCTGGATTTCCGGCTAGTTGGCAAAATAATTTTTTGTCACCAAAACCCAGCCAATCCTCTTTGTTTTTTAAGAATGAAAGGGGATTGACAGATATTTCCTGGTAACTAGACTGTGCTACCAATGCAGCTTCATAAACAGTAAACTCTGTGCTGTGTTATTCTTGCTGTGCACATGAACTGTGACTTCTTTGGTGATGGCTTCCCCTGCTGTCCAGAAGCCAGTTCTGGAGGTATTTTGTGCAAGGGAGAAGAGAGATGGGAAGTGGTAGAGTAGGGCACAGTAATGGCAGTAGAAAATGTAAATAGACGGAGGAGAGCAAAAATAGACAATGAAGAGTGAGAAAGTGAGTTGCACTTTATTACATTGCTCACAGGGATCATTGATATGTAATGTGTCCTTGCATTCTTGTGTAGTTAAGTCTGTGTCACCAGGGACAAATTTTGCACTTGGTATTGTCCTGTTGCCCTGCATATGTGCCAAGTTTTTCAACTTCAGTGTTATGTTACTATTTGGTTATAGTCACACTCATCCTGGTTGTCTAGAAATTTGCCTGGGTGACCAGAAAGAAATACTTCGCTGTTTTATAGGACGTATCATCTTTCCACCCTTCCTTCTTTTTTTGTTTTGTCAGTTAGAGCAGCTGTAGCTTGTTTCAGGAAGGTTGAGTCCTATATATCTGTACTAAACAGGTAGCAGAATGCTTTCTTAAAGCAATGATCAGTATGGAGGTAGAACACAAATGTTAAATCATCATTGATGACATCTAAATGCACAGCTGTACAATTTCTTTCAAACCCTCATGAACCATTTCAGGTCTTTAGCCACATATATGTTCTTACTACTTTACTAAGGATACTTAGTTTGTACCCTCTGGCCATGTTAATCTGTCCTAATTAAAAGCATTGGTTTTGACTATCTAAACTTTATACATCACGCGTTGTTTCTTAAGTTCTGATTTTCTGTACTTCTCTACTCATAATACTAGGCTTCTATATCTTTGAACTTCTGCTTCTGGCAAAGATGACTGAAGATCATACTCTTTCAAATGGAAACTAAACTTGTTAACTGTTTTTAATAATATGTAAAAATAAGTGAATGGTTTTAAACAAACAAGAAATTATGCTGTATACTTGGTCTTGCATGTGAGAAAATCTAAATAGCCTGCAAATACTTGTAGTGCTGATTTCCCTTGCTCTCTAAAATTAATCTTTTGAAATAAACATGCTTTTAATATAAATATTGGAAGGTAGGAAGTAGAAGACTGTTACCTGAAAGGCATCCTCATAACACATTTAATTACATGTTTGCTTATTTTTCCAAATGTAGGTGTCCGCCTAGACAGAGTACGCGGAGGTCGCCAGAAGTACAAGCGCAGAATAGATGCAGAGAACAGCCCATACCTGAACCCTCAGCTAGTTCAGCCAGCAAAAAAGCCATGTGAGTACACCAGATACACAAAATTTCTCTTTGAGTACAAGGTATATTGACTCCTAGTCCTCTTCACTAAGCTCCTTCTGAGTGGAACAAGGGTTTGGTCAGAGGATATTGCCGTGAAGACTATATCAATTTGGTTGTTAACAGGTTTTGTTTTAAATACGCTCATCTTTCTCAAGTGGAGTTGAACAAAGAGTGCTTTTTACAGGTGGAAGTGTATAAAAGCATGGTTTATGCAGTGCAAATTTTACATTTACAGGTTATCTTTATTTTCAGTGGTACATAAAATGGTTCATACTGTGATCATTAGCTCATTGAAGCTTCTACTTTCAGATTTCACAAGAAAGTGATTTTTGTAGTTTTCACTAACTAAATGAGTTCGACTGCTCAACCTCCCAATGAAAATACATTAAGAGCCTCATTAATTTATACCTATAGATTAATACACTAGCTAGCATTAGATTAAAACAGCAATATGCCATATTAATAACAAAGCGGAGATTGTTAGTTTGGGCTCTAGTACCCTCTTGGATTTTTTTGCTCTATTTTGTTATGTTTTAATAATGTCCTTGATTGTATCTTGCCAGGCTGAAATTAGGAGGGAGAGAGAGAGATGATCATCTCATTGCTAAAATACAAGTTCCATCCTCTTTGCGATTAACTAAAAATAGTTAGGGGTTTTGCTTTGCAGCTTATATAAACTCAAGCAGCGACTGTACTAATTCCATGAAGTAAATTTAATAGCATTATAGCTGTAGTGCAAGAGGGTGGTGTATTACCCTGAAAAGGCATACATGCTGTATTAAGTATTGTAAACTCCTCCGAATTCAAACGAGAATACACATGTCCAGTTGCTCCTGCTGAGAAGGTTAATTCACTCCTAAAATGGATAAATAAGACAGAGAAATAAGGAGGGCAAATTCCTCCTTGTCTCCTGTTTGTCTCTGCCCCTAAGCCTCTGACAAAACACATGTCAGTTTTAGCCTCTTGAAAATACCTGGCTGTATTGAAAATGGAATTCGTTTCCGATCGTGTTCCCCAGTAGGGGACAGTGCTGTGTACAATACATTCGAGCATATGGGGATCTGGAGAGCAAATAAACAGTCTTTGAACTGTAAGTGAAAGGGCATTTTAGCTGTGTCAAAGAAAAAACAGCCAGTTTTACATAAAATTAAGGCTTAAGTGAACATATGGCATAGTTTCCTTTTGCCTTTCCAAAAAACATTATGCTGATTATATTCCTTCAATTGTCCAATCTGGCATCTTCTACTCAGCCTCCATAAGCTGTCCCACTGTTCTGTAAATACAATCTAGGGCTGCACTAAGCAGATTTTGCACATTATAATAAAAACTTTCTGATAATACAATAAAATTTAATAAACTCTAATGCTTAATTTCATTAGAGGTTTAGTTTTCCTGGGTGCACAGATTTTCAGTTTTTCATTTACTTGATACTGTCATTGAGTAGAAATGTCAGTAGCCTAACATACCAAAAAGCCAAGACCAAACAGAAAAAAAAAGATAAAAATTCCAACCCAAAAGCCCCAAGCCCTTAAGGCATGAACTGAGGTTAATGCAGTTGTATCAAAACCCAAGAATCTCTGTGTAAACCCATGATTACTGCGAAGTGGTACTACATTACTTTTGAGACGATAACTACACCAATTTCTGTGAGCTCCATTTGTCTAAGATAAACTAACCTCCTCATAAATCATTACTCATTATCTAAGTGCCTCCCTTCATTTTCTTTAGCTTGTCCAATTGCAAACATTTCTGTAACAAACATTCGTAAAACTTAATTTTCAAATCTTTACAGATAAGTGTCCAGACTTGAAACAGTTGAATTGGGTTGGTGTGGAAGTAGCCTGGGAGATTTTCTGGACCCTGACTGATAGTTTGAGTGTAACAACGGTACAGGATTGAAAATTGGGTTCTATTGATTCTAATTAGGGAAACATTAAATAAGATTTACCTAGAAACAGTGCTCATGGCTATTCAATTTCCTGAGTGATGGAGTTTTCAAAGTACATTCAGAATTTTCCTGTGTTCTATGCATGAGCCAATACATGTAGCTTTTTCCCTCTACAGTGAAAGAACAGGTGTTTGTAGGAACTTCTCTACACCTACTTCTGATCTCTATTGTATTTTCCAGCTTCACCATGTAATCTAGTGGCCTGCCTGTAGATCTTATTAATTACAAAATTAAAAAAAAAAATAAGTAAAGATTTTGTGAATCCTGAATCAAAATATACGATATTCCTGAATCATTTAGACAATACCATCGGTGAGAAACCTTATACAAAAATGAAAGAGGTTCTTTGGCCATTTCTTCTGTTCCTTTGAAAAAAGTTCCAGAACTTGGCATTGAGAGGGCATACATTTACACCTGGTTAAAACCCCACAAAGCTCAAGTCCTCAGCTACGTATGTTTGGATGTTAAGAAACTCTGTAATTCATTTATTCTACTTTTCAAACCATATAAAAATATTGGAATTTGGGAAGAAGTAATATTAACTTTTCTAACTCCCATGTTTTCTCTGTGAAATTGAAAAGGATATGAAGATACTGTTTAAAGAATTAAAAAAATGTCCAAAGGCTGTTTGCCAATATATGTTAAAACTACTATCTGTCATCTTTAAACAAGAATAGAATTCTTCATTAATCACTTTGATAATCAGTAGAATATTGAGATCAAGAATTGCTCAGTTGGCATAGTTCCTATAGTTCATATAAAGCATGAATGTATCCCCTTGTAATAAAACATACTCGATGTGATGGTTTCCAGTTGGCTCTTGCACTTATTATATGAAGGACTAACATAGATCACAACTTCTGACACACGGATTTGGAATAAGGCAAAAATTGTCAAGACAGTAGATCAGAATCAAGGAGTCTCTGTCACAAAAGAGCAGTAAAGTATCAGAAATCTGAATCAAGTGAGTATGTTATGGAAATATGTCATGGACTAGTAGGAATCCTCTCTGACACTGCTGGGCAAGTCACATCCCAGTCAGCTTCCACTGCAAAAGGACAGTGTGGTCCATCCTGTGACTCCTTTGCAGATGGGGAAAATTATACTAATTCTGGCAGCTTTCTCTCCAGTCAGAAAATACTTGGCATCTTCTCATGGTGGAATCTCATTTACATCAAGCCCCATAACTTTATCCCACTGAAGGGAACAGATTCATGTAAAATCACTGAAAGGTGCCATTTGGGCTTTAAATTCTGATGGTGCATTTAAGGTCAAAAGATGTCCCTACCATGAAAAATAAAATGTAACTATATTGGGAAGTATAGTAATGTATCCTGTATTAGGAGGCTTAATGAATTAGTCCGTTTTCCATTTTTCAGTTCTGCCTTCTCAGGGTAATAAATCAGGCTCCTGTATAGAGATAAAATATTTCCATTGTGCCTTCGCATGGATATAGTGCTCATTTTATGTTTATCCTACTTATAGAACAGCAACACTGTATTGTAAATCTTCCAGGCTCTGCTCCTCTTTTTTCTTCTCTGCACTCTTCCAAATAACTTAATTGATTATTCCAAATAGATTTCACAAGTCATCTGGATGAAAAAGTAAATATTACACACATGAATGAAAATGCTACATAGATAAAAATAAGCAGTATATGACTATGATAAAGTATCATTCTTTGCACAAAACGAGTTTTCTGAAGTAAAGTTTGCATACTTTTATGTTTCACACTGTTCCAATTGATGTTATGGTTATTTCTGCTTGAAAATGAAAGGAGATCATTAGGGTATTTTTGCACTTAAAGAAGCTAATTGTATACGTGATTGTAAGTTTCTGTGTTTCACTGAACATCAAGTTCATGTAAGACAACACCCCGTTTTTCTCACAGCATAGGCTCCAAGGAATACGTATTCATTCTTAACATCCAACAGGCAGGATACCCTTAATTTAAGATATTTGAGATAATGAGCACTGAGAAAGTCCTGAGATCAGTTTTGTGGCTTTAGTTTAACAGCAACATCTAATAGAAAGAATGGTGGTTGAAGTTGCTGACAGAAGGTGTAGATTTCAGTGGCTGACTAATTGCTTGTGGTAGTTACTTGCTCAAGAAATACACTTCCCTTTGGGAATGGGAGGGGGTCACAGGTAGTTAAAGGCAGGCAAAACTTTTCTATTTGCACAGTCCAAAGTATATTATAATGCACGAATCATTTTCTATAAAGTTTGTACTTCTGTAATAGAAGGTAATCACGTGTTTCTGTGTTCCAATAATTTTACTGTATTAAGAACATACATGTCTGTCTGGCTTGATAAACATTGTTAATGGATCAGATTTGTTTGTGCTGTAACCACTTGTAGAAGCCTATGAAGTTACGATAAGGTGTAATTAGGTCGAGTGTTTTAAGACAAAGTCTTGTGGACTGAACCATCTGTTTGAAATGTTGAATGATACTGCTGGTGATCTTGTATTGTTCTGGACCGTTTTTACAGATAACAAGATTGTCTCCCATTTGCTGGTGGCTGAACCAGAGAAGATCTATGCTATGCCTGACCCCACTGTTCCAGACAGTGACATCAAAGCACTTACCACTCTTTGTGACCTGGCAGACAGAGAACTGGTGGTGATCATTGGATGGGCTAAGCATATTCCAGGTACCAAAAGTATTTATTGCAAACAGATAACATACAGAAATCATTGCATGGGTTATTCTCTTCTGGAAAAAATACTAATTTTTCTCTCCCAACAGTGCATGAAGTTTTCTTAAGGTTCCAGTTTATTCACATAGAGCATAGGTTAGATAATAACATGTGACCTTGGAAGTTAGTAGTATTGTTGCAGTGAGTGTTACTATGTTAATAAGTTTTACGTGCTGCTCAGTGAAGTAATTTTTTTTCATGTATTGCTTTTACTAAGATAAACTTACCTTACTGTCCAGAGCATCAGCCTGGTATGAATGTAGTGCGAGTCCTCTCCCCTGTAGCCATCGGATTCAGCATTACTTGAATTGAAGTCTGTCTGCTCTGTAACATAAATGCAGCACTACCTTTTACTGACCAGAGGAGGTGAAAAAAATCAGTTATATTTGGGCCAGGCACAGAGGAATTGTTCTCTTCATTGATTGAACTAGAGTGAGAACGGAATTGTACCAGCAATTCAGTAGAAAGTACTGAATTGTACCAAAAAGTCTCCTCTTACAACTTCGTATTTCCTTGGTCTGCAAGAAATGGACTGCAGTCTACTTCACGTTAATGCATTGATACTGTAAAAGCTGACTGGCACTCTTATTAGCAAGAAAAATGGGGGTCATCAAAAGCAGTTTCTCAGAAGATTAGCGATTTCTTCAGATAACAATTCAGGTATATTTTCCCCCCAGTGCGGAGGTGTTTGTTCTTGCTCTGTGAGCTAGCAGACAAACTCAGAGAAGTCTCCAGGGTTCTCAGTCTATCACCTTTCACAAACAGTAAAGTCACAGAAAAAAAAGCCAGCTTTCTTTATTGTTTCTTCAGGTATTTTTCTAGTCCAGCAGATGAGTGAGCATGTTGGTGTGTTTTCGTCAGCTCATTAGTTTTCTAATTTTGATAGCGGAGCCTTATTAAGCATGAGACTGGATAACCTTTAATTCCTCAGAATAATATGTCATTCTCATCTTAGATGTGATTTTGCGATACTTTAATTGTAGAATAAATAATCCCATCAGTTTTTTGTTTATCAAAATTAGATATATTTTATTTCTCATTTCAAAAGCAATCACAAAGAAATATTCTTGCTGTTTATTGGGGGGTTTTTTTACCCCTTGTACTAACCAGTTTTTCTGGGTCATCTTTGGTAAATATAAATGCAATATATATATATATTAACATAATAAAAGAATAATAGTAATTTGTACATTTATGGAGTATTATTTTGGATGAAAGACAACAACCTACAGGCTCTAAAATAGTGAATATGCGACTTGAAATTTAGTCACCCTCTGTTGCCACAAACGGTGTATAAACAAGCTCTTGTATCACAAGCGATGTTTTTCTGGTACAGTTAACTTATTTCTGTCTCCTTAAACTAGTTTGTCTTTATGCTTTGAATGCTACAGTAATTTCTTTAATCAAATTGATGGAAGTCCCTTTCCCAGCCCACACTGAAACCAATTTATTGGTCATGATACGCCGGCTATGTTGCTAACAGTCGTAACGAACTGTCAGGCAATATCGCAGTGGAGCTAATTTGAAGTCATTAGGTGTGCAGCGTTCAGGCAACAATTTGTTACAGTGGTTAGGAACACAGCTGACATTTCTGAATGGCTTTGTTCAGAGCAGTTCTAGATGAGCCCAAGCAAATTGTAAACTAATTTAAACATCACTCTATATTATAGTAGCTACTTTGTCTTACACTGGTTGCTAATAAAGCACCCCAAATTAAGTCAGAGTGAGTTAAGTAGGTGAGTTTGAGTTTCATCTTTAGAAGATACTTAGATCACCTTAACCAAAATAGAGTATCTCTCAAAGAAGTCAGTCATGCTCCATAGCAGTTTCAGGGAAACTTTTGTCAGTTTGATTTGTGAATATGCTGCGGAGCTTTGATTTGGCTGGAGGGATAAGAAGAACAGAGGGATGAGACTAAGCAGCCTTTAAAATGATGGCTTGGTTAGCTTGGAAAAGGTATTGGATGCTGTAAACTGGCCTTGAAAATTTAAAGTCTGTGATCTAAACCAGTTGAGGAACATTTCTACCATGAGACAGCATTTTAGTACAAAGTAGGTTCAAAACTGTACCTGCACTGGTAAAGCCACACTAGGTAAGTTTACTTACCTGATTCCATTTACAAATGAGAAGGAAAAAACAAACAAACCAACCAACCAAAACAAAAAAAAACACCAGGAAATTAAGACAATGTTTTTATAAACCTTCAGCTAACAGAGAACAGTGATAAAATCCATGCTTGTTGTCTGGCATTTGAATGCAAAAATCAAAATGCAAAAGGGCTGGACATGCTAAAGGGCAAGTGATGAGCTTTTGTAGCTTGGTTTTGAATGACGGGGTACTGCTGAACTTGGACTGCCTACACTCAGCTAATGTCTGGCACAAAACAACTTGTAGAAGAGCCTAGAGTGGTGCTAGCTGACTTGCTTTCTAAGCTAACAAATGTTTCTATAGGCAGAAACATAACAGTGAGGAAGAGGGTGCAAATTGCATGAAAGTTCACTGTAGCTTGGCAGACTAAGTAAATCCTTGGTGTAAATCTCTTAGAGTCGATTAATTATACCAGTAGTGAATTTGTGCCTAGCACAGCAAAGCAGCAATCAGCAAATCTTTCTTTACTATAGTGATTTCTTAAGGTTCAGTGTAATTAAAGGCCCTTATATATCAGGTGCTTAATAACTAATAAAGATCTCAACTGTAAAGCATTGCAATGTAAAATTTGTCTTTATGGAAGAGAGCGAAACAATGTTTTTGCTATTCCAAAAGAAATTCTTTTAATGGGATTATCTGTGGAAAGGTAACAATGCAATACGCATTCTGCCCTGGCCAACCATTTCCCACTGGAGTCATCAACTAAAAAATGTTTTCAAATTATACAAAGTTCAGGTGCTTTCATAAAATCATTAGTATTTTTGTGGTATTGGAAACATTTCAATAGTTGCTTTTATTGAACAAAAAGTCTATACCATCTAAAAAGGGAAATATTGAAAGAAAAATATATATGGAAAGCCTTTATCAGTAAATAGAATTAGTCTCCTTGCATTTATAAATCAAATAAATGGAAAGTGTGTTGTTATGAAACATGACCATGTCTTATCTGAAGAAGAAAAAGATCACAATGGCATTAGGAAATGCTTGACTTTAGTTAGGGAGGCGTAAGGGCACAAGAACAGATGATGGTGCCCTAATAGCCCTTTTTAAGAATGACAGGGCCCCACCATTAGCATCCTTTTATATCCTTGGAAATTGCTCATGCCTCGCTTTTATGGTTCCTATCTGCCTGACTCTTTTTTATTTCTCTTTCAATTTCATCCGCGCTCGGATAAGCGCATGCTAACACAATATGATTGAGCTGTAAAATGGAACGCTGTCGCCTCTAATCTCTTTTATGTAGATATGGAGGTACTTCCACACTCCACTTCATTCTCTCTCCATTGTTGGCCTTTTTAGAATGTGTTGCCGAGTAATGGAGGCTCAGTCAAATATTAGAGCTAGGTTTCACAGGGTGTGATAAGAAGATTATCGGCCCAGCAGTCAGATCTATTGTTGTTCTTTGTGTCAGATTAAAATATTCTGATGTACTGTAACTTCGTTAGTAAAATACTGGAGGTGCTTTGGGAGAGGCTGATGCTGCCTCATCTCCTGCCTGATGAGACAAAACTCCTATTAACTGACCTAAATAAATTGTAAATATATTATAAAGCCTCTGTAAGGCTTTTATTTTATTTTACTTATTTTATTTCACTTTGTTTCATTTTATTTCAGTTTATATCTTCTAAATAAGGGAGCCTTTCTTAATTCAGTATTTTCTGGTAGTCGAGTTTCCTACCCTTTGCACACTTTTTTTTTTGGGAAGTTTCCATTTTATATTGGTTGTGTTATATTGATTAAACTTTTACAGTATAGAGTGGCATTCTGCTGATACCTGGTCATGGTATCAGAGTTGTTTAGGCGCAATTCCTGTAATGGAACTCTCTCGCTGACATTCAGCGAAAATGTGCAACGTTCTTTCGTATTAAGTGGAGGCGGCAAACATTAAGCTCTTAAAAATGTGCATAACAGGAAGCTAAAGACAAAATGTTCTCTGAGAAATTTGCATGCATGAAAAAACATCAACCAGACCATAGAAATCAACTTTTTTGCACTTAAGATGAAAAATTTGTTTGGAAACAGTAAATCAGACTAATACATCAGAAATAACTAGTTACATTATTTAGTAAAATAAGCCTGCTTGTCTTCAGCTGTGTCCCTGTTTTGTTAGCAGTAACCCTGTTCAAGGAAAGGAATAGTTAGAAATTGATACTGCCACTGGTGCTAGCATTAAAAAAAAAAAAAAAAAAAAAAAAAAGGAGAATGATTTTGATGGAGTAAATACAAGAATGTTTTGAATATTTTAGTGCTAATGTTAATTTTTTATGAAACATTGTTGCTCTGGCATACTCTTTTTAGAGGACAATATTTAAGCTTTCCTTTCCAAAGCAGCTCTCAGGGGTGTAGTTTAACATTGTAATGCTGAATGAGAACATGATATGCTTCAGAATTGTCATTTCTAAAGTGCCCTTTTTTCATCATCTGGTTCAGAAGTACCACCCCATGTAGGTAAAAGTATAGGAAAAAAGTTGACCATAGTCACTTTTGGAAAGCTAATGTTTAGGAAAGCATGAGCATTTACACATATGGTACATCCATGCAGATAGGAATTAATTAGGTGCATGTACTCATGCACATAGTTGTTTATTATCTGCCCTTAAGTGGACATACAGTATGTGTTTAAATACCAGAGAAAAAGTCAGAATGTTTTTATGGTCATACCTGAAATCATATGTTGTAGCTACTTGGTGTATATAACAACACACAGTGCAGCCAGAGCCAGCATCCTGCTTATGCCCAGATCTTTCTCTGTATAGTTACTGGGGCAGCTAATACAGAATCTCAGCTTTGTACGGGAAATAGGTGTCTTCCTGTATGTCTGTGACACGCTGCTTGCTGCTGTAAAATTTGTTCTTTCTGCTGAGGTTAAGGCCTTCTCTAGTCTCTTGTGGTGCCAGCTGAATTTAGGTCCACTTCAGGCATGGGGAGGGCTCCTGCAGCTTTCTGAGAGCACCCCATCACAGGGTGCCTGTCCCTCCACAGACAGGTAGACATGTAAATGTGGTGTTTACTGCTCATGTAACGTGGAATGGAGCATGAGTTGTTAGGTGCTAAGAGGTTGGTAGTCATAATAACTTGAGCCTCCTGGGGAATCAGGACATCCTGCCCTTTATCAATGTGCTGACTGGGATACTTTATCAAAAGCCCTGTATCTGCTCTTCTTCTTTTAACTCCTTCTGCAAACATGCACTAAGTACAGAGACCAGACTTGCTCTTCCTATGATGAAAATGTTCTTGGACTCACAACTTGTGTGACGTGATCTATGGCAGACCAGTCCCTGGGCCTTAAGGGTAGAGATTCCTGCCAAAAGGTTTCTCCGAAACTAATGACTTCCTCGACCTCTGTGACTGAATTGTACAATATGGGAAATCAGCAGTTGGCTGCCTGTTTTATTTTTGAGCATTAGTGTGGATAGACCACCCGACACTACCAGTGTTTAGACCACCATGTTGAGTCAAGTTTCTCTAAGCAGAACAGAGCAGCAGTGTGCCTAAAATGCCAGCAGTTCACCCAACCTGTCACTTGGAGTGGAAGGAATGGTGGCAATTTTCATTTCCTCATTTTTTGAAAGTAGCATCACAGAGAAGGTTTAAGTGATTTTGCAAGACAGGGAGGAAGATGTAGGATTTCAAGGATAATGCATGAATAAACACATCCACAAGTCTTCAAAACAGCTTTCAAAACAAAACAACTAGTAGTGGTAAAAGGTAGTAACCAAAAGATCTGTTTGTCTATTTTGAAATTATTTAATATATCCACCTGAGATATGGTGGTGGGCTATTCTTCATGGATCTGTAACTGAAGTCAGTGGCAAAATTTCACCTGATTTCAGTACAGAAGAGTAGCAGGTCTTGCGTGTGACTAGAGATGCATGCACTTTTAGTGTGTCTCCTAGACACAAAACACTGGTTCCAGTTCAGAACTGAGAGTGACAGCAACGGAGAGGTGAGGAGGTTTCTATTACTGCTAGACAGAGATGTCCTGGGGTAAAAAGAGCACTTTAGTTTCCAGGTTAGTTTCCACTTCTGACATTTTTTACTTTCATTAAATTAACTGAGGGGGGGAAATAATCCCAAACATATAAACATCTCATCACATGAAATTATACATAAATGTAAAATAAATCTGTAGTAAAACACTAAAAAAGCACAAGAAAATCTTGCTAGGTATTACTTTAAAGTCCCTATCTATTAATTGAAAAATCTTGTTTAAGACTAATCATCAACAAAAGCATAAGAAAGCAAAAAAATTGAATTAATAGGTATCAGAAGAACTTGGCTCAATTTTTATGTTTTAGTATTGAAGGGTTTTTTAGAAAAAATTCCTTTGTTTAAATCCTTTTCTCTCTAAATCAGAAATAAACGGTGACTTTATGTCTCTATTAAGCTCACCTTTTATTCATATAAAAGTACTTGCTTTTTCCTTCTAAGTGACTGTCTCCTTTTAGTTTATTTGGTTGGTTTGGGGGTTTTTGTTTGGGTTTTTTTTCAATTATTTTTTATTTTTTAAAACAGTCCTCTCACTCCACTCATGCCCCCAACATTCACACTACACTGTCTGGCTGTTGCACTTTTTTTTTTTTTTCCCGGTGTCCCCCTTTATCTGCCTCAACCAATCTCCAAATGAATGCATGTCTATCATGGCCTTAGCTTTGACACTCTGGATATATTGATTAATAGTTGCCCTAAGCTCCTTTTAGCAAATCAAATTTTCACTTTTAGCAAGGATTTCGCCTCTGATTTATTCAGCAAAGTGAAATGCACTAAATTGACTTTGACATTCAGGGAAAATGGCTGAAAAACAAAGAGGGGAGGAAAGAGATATAAATTGTGTGGCAGCTGGAGACTTCAAGCATAAAAGAGGCAGTTTTCTATAGAATATCACTGGTTAATTTGGAAACACGCATTTAAACAGCAGTACAAATTATTTTCTTAAAATTAGATGTTTTTTAGACTGAGGATTTGGGATATAATAAGGTTTACTTAGCAAAGTGCAATATATTCAACCCAAATTCATCACTTGCTAATCATGGTGCAAGTATGGGATCCACTTTTGTTGCCACTAATAATTATTATGTTAAACGAGAGACAAAGAGGTTTCTGAGTAGTTTTATAATGAGGTGCTAAATTGGTAAATATCTTCCTACCATTGCATTATGTTGTTCACTCCTGTGGCCCTTTAAAAATAAGAAATGATTAATAAAAAGAGAGCAAATCAACAGTAATGAATGCCAGTGCTTTTCATTTTCTTTCTGTAAATAAAAATGGCTATTATTTGAGTCTTAAATGCAAAAGTATAAAAAGATGTAGCAGCCATTTGCTATTACTCTTCTAGCAAAATCAAGAGTGTTGCATTACCCTGGGTGACTTGTAAACTGACTTACAGAGCCTGCTTTCTTGCTTGTAAATGTTGTATCACTGCAGTACCAGGAGGCTGAAAATGCCCCCTTGCATATTTGCAAGTGTTTGAGTGCACTGCTAAATAGAATAAAGGAGAAGGGAAAAGAATGAAAAAAATTATTAACCTGTTCCATTAGCACTTCTGGATGTTTTTGAGGCGGGGGGTACAAAACTGCAAAGTAAAAAATGCAGGAAATGGTTCGGTCTTGTTAAGTGATGAGACATTACAACAAAAAAATAATAAAAAAAAATGCATATGGTAGTTTGCTCAGTTAATCTATAGAGACAGACCAGGAGCCTTTGCTAGGATCAGTTGTCATGGGTGTACAAGTCAAATGTGCTGTGCCAGCCTCTGTTGTTTAAGGATCTGGCCCCGAAGGGATAAATCTCCATCAGTAGTCAGTGTATCAGTGGGAGCTGAGAGTTTCCTTTGTCCCCTGTGTGTACTCACCACCTCAGGACTCTGCTGCAGTGTGCAGAATCGAGCTTTAAGCAAGTATTTCCACTCAGAGGACAACAATACTCACCTTTGTACCCACTCCTTGTGTGACAAACAGGTTTACTAGATTAGGTCTGTGTAAATTGCAGATGACTCAGTAGCAGTTTTCCTTCTTCTGAGCCAACAAGGAATTAATCTCATTACCAGAGGGTAAGAAGTCTAAATGTATCTTAACCTTTTTAATTTTACTGTAATCTCTGTTCTCCTTTTTTTTTTTTTTTTTTGTAAGCAAGCTGGATGTAAGGCTTCAGTAATAATGGCTTTGTGCAAGTGGGACAGCATCTGGAGTGCCATACAGGAGATAGCTAGGCACATTAGATTTTCAGGCATGTGACCTCTTTAAAGTCATTCCACCACCACCACCCCCATAATTTAGCTCAACTGCCAACCTTGTTAAAAGGCTGCCAGTGAAGAGCATATTGTATGAAAGAATTTGAACTTCTGAAATAGTCTTTGAGGGGGTGTCCTTTCCCAGACTTCCCCTAAGTGTACAGTTCTTACATCAAGGATGGTCAGCTTCTTAAAAGAAGCGTATGGCTGCAAGGTAGGAAGATGCCTTGCTCAGAAACACAGTAAGAAAGTTGGAAGGAATCCTGACATTGTTCCTGAAGTGAGGACTTTGCAGAAGAGGCAAGTGCAGCAGAACTGAGCCTGGCATTTATGTTCACTAAGTATCACTAATGTATTTACAGGACTCCTCTAGAAAAATAAAGGTTTTTTTTCAACCAGATTCACAGTTTAAAGAAGATCCAAGCAAAGAGTGGTTTGGCAGTTTTAAAATTCCAGAAGGCTGTGTTGGAGATAAGATAATCAATGTTACAAGTCATTTAGGTTGGTGTGTGAAGGGATCATAGTAGACACTGGAAACGCAGAAGTAAAATTAGAGCAACATAGCCCTCTTATGGTAGCTATTTAGGCTGTTTTAAACTAAACATCTGACTTACTCATCTAACTTAGCCTCCAACAAAAATATGTTTACCTTGTTCTGGGTGGGGAAGAAAAGAGCACCTTTTCAGTCATATGTGTTGATATGTAAATCCAGGATGGGATTTTCCCCCTCCCAAGAGGAAGGGGGAAAAGAGCCAGTTAGTCAGATTGGATTTACAGCAGACAGGTCTCCACCTGTATGACTGGGTCAGACACACAGGATGGTCTAGTTTCCTAAACTCGGCTGAGACCAGTTAAATACTGTAATTCTGAGAATGCCTCTACTTTCTCTCTGGATAAGTTCAGCTTCACACCTGCTTAACCTACATTAGAATAGGATTAATTACCTGAATTGCAATGCCCCCTTAGCCAGTCAGCACGTTTCTGGCAGGGCACATGGTGACCTGGGCCTGGTTATATATAGTGTGTAGATAACAGGGGAGCACCTGGGTTGTAATGGCAAGGCTCAGCCCAGCCTGATAAAAGAATCAGCAGTTTTTAAAAAGAGTCTGTAGTAATCGCCTTCTGCATCAGCTGGATCATACAAGAGCTTTATGAACTTATGTCTTCATTGGCAGTAAGCTGTTTTATTGGGCAATGCTCAATTTATGCACATACATTATAGGCATGTATGTGTGTTTAGAAAGAATCCCAAGAAACAGAATCTAAAACATGCAGTATTCAATTTCTTAGATGGAGCACTTATTCAACTGTAACTTTTTAAGTCAGGGTTCCATGTTATTTAATTCATCAAATCCCAGTTTTATCCTGTATAGCAGGCAGAAATATTTGGGTAACTTTTTATGCAAGAAAAGAAACACACAACCTTCCTTTAATTTGAAAACACATTCTATAAAGACAAAGTTCTCTGACAGTATATTGGTCTGCCCAAGATATTTTCCACCCCAGACTCCTGAGGCACATATTATAGATGAGTGGAAATTTCACAGTATAGCTCTGACCCTTCTCCCAAGATGTTTTGTTCTGCCATGTTGTGCACCATCAGTTTCAATCAGCTGCATTAACAGTTGAGATGAAATCAAATATTGAAATGAGACCCAACTACAGACGCAGAAGGCTCCGAGTTCAATGGAAATGGCACTTGCAGGGTAGAGTCAGCAAGCTTACCAAGTCCTGACATGTTATGCATGAGAACACTAGAGCAAAGAGTTGTGATGAGGGCGTAGAAGAGGCGGGGGCAGTCTGCAGTTTCCGTGCATCCAGCTGTTGGAGAGATTAAGGGGGAACAGTTTAGCAGATAATGACTGCTGCTCATAGGTTTGTTCTAAGAAGAGGTTGCACTTCTTAGCGTAACTATATCATGACACTAGCGGGCTATAGGGTATTTCTAGACAGAGATTTTCTTCTAACTATTTTAGCATCATGCCTGCGTTAATAAACAGGCATTAGACTCCAAACTTGCTACAATTCAAGTTATATGTGGTAGCATATGAAAGTTACTGTGACCCTTGTGTCTTTCATTAATTAACGGTGCTTGCAGTGAGAAGAATTTAGTCCTTTCCCATATCAGTCTCTTGTAGAAAGCCATTCTGCTCTGTGATCTCTTCTTCACTTTTCACTAGTTTGAGGTTTCCCAGGAATAAATTTAACTTGCGTGGATTCAGGACCAGGTTGTTTAGTGTCAGTGAATCTTCAGCTAAGCATATAACGTGCAAAATGCATCCAGATGATCTTCATTCAGTGGAATTGATAGAGTTATTTTGAAGAGTTTTTTCACGTTTTAACTTAATTGGACACTTTCCAGACACCATTAATGACTTGTGCTGAATGCTTTGCCTGATATATTCAACCCAAATTTGGAGTTTGCAGTGTTCGCAGAATTGTGCCTGGCACTCCAGGGGTGATGAGTAATTTGTACTGTGGCCCGTAATCCTCATATATGAAGCACACTGTGGACTCTGTCATGGAAAGTTCACTGGGAAACAGGGTGCTTCAGACAGACACCAGGCAGGCTGGTAGGGTTGGGGACAAGCAGTGCACGTGCTGCACAGGATTATTCCTGTTTCCTCTGTAGCATAAACCTACAGAGGGCAGTGTCTGACAAGAGGCTTAGATGGGCATTTCAGGAGATAAGTCAGGAGACAAGAGGATGTTTTCATGGAATATTTGCATGTTCATAACTGCAATCAGCCAGCATCAATGATAAACATACAATCTTCCAGAGAACCTGCTTTGAGGGAAAAAAAAAACAAACAACACCTAAAAAGAGCTTGTGATAGGGAGACAGGAACATGGGCTGCCCATGGGGCTTCTGACTTCCAGTGCTTCAGCCAACACAGATGAACTAGAATTTGCCATTGATAGCTACACTGGCAAGTGTACTGTCTCTGTGGTAGAAAGTGGTAGCTATTTATATACTGAATGGCAATACTAAACAATTTAGGAGAAGCAGTGAAGTGTGTCCTATCCAATTAAAAATGTAGTGAGAATTTTAGGTAGGCAAAATGTAATTATTTAATTGGAGTTTGACCGGGATGCTTTTCCGCTGTTAAAATAAGTATAAATTACATGAGCTATAAAACTTTAAATTATGAAAATATTTTGAGGTCTTTGAGCATGGTAATTGGAGCTATATATTCAACTTTGTTTTTATCCTGACACTTCATAATGGCTGTTCCCTAAAGCAACCTTTTTTTTACATTATCGAATATCCCTTAGTGAAGCAAATTAGCAATCAGTCTGGAAAATATTTAAGTAGTACAATCACATTATTTACACAGGCACTTCCATTGTGCAGAGTTCTCTGTGTTCCCAAATATTTGTAGGATCACTTCCTCAGCTGTCAACATTCACGCTTGAACCTCTCTCTTTAGTAAAGCTCTATATGAAAATCCATTTAGGCCAATAGAAAGACTTGCCTTGATTTCACTGTGCTTTGGATCAATCCCTAAATATGCAGGTCACAATCTGAAACCTGTATGGACCTCAGTGCTTTACTATTTGCCTTCTGCTTGAATTAACACTTTTGTTTAAATGGGGGAGGATGACTTGGTGCAATTCCTTGCACAAAGCTTTTTTTTTTTTTAATCATTATTAGTGAGAAAGAGAATCCTACTTTGGGGAATTAGGGTCATTTACTGTAAGCAGAATAAGAGTCTGCTCTTATCTAGAACCATATTTCAGTGCTTACAGGAACATCAGCATCTGGCCAGAATGATAGAATGTTTGCTGTGAAATATATTATATAAGTGTTTATATTATCAATATGGTGCAGGTAAAAATCTACAGAAACACTGCATTTAGTATCTGGAATAATTTTAAAACACCGCCAAGCATAGTTCTGGAAATAGGTTCTCTGGTGCTGTGGCTACAGTCAGTGATTCCGATTGCTTGAATCGTATTGTCCAAAATACACACCCCAATTAACTTCTCCAGCTTCTCATCAGGTTGAGGAATTACAGGTATTTATTCTGTAACTTTGGTGCCAATGGGGAGTGTTCTCCTGGGGTTCTCTAAATTAGAATGGCTTTTCTTATGCAGTTGTTTTTCCTCTCATTCAGTAAAGGCTTTTTTGTCATAGAGTTTGCTCTTTGGCTTTTTGCTCACTGCTTTTTAAGGTTTGACCACACAGTAAGTCATATCCTGGTACTCCCATTGATACATGTGTACAGTGCTGAGGTACAGGCTCCATGTTACATCCATACTTGGCTCGTTATCCTCTTATCAAGCTCTTTGCATCCCTTTGTTTATTTGAGGAGACAGGAAGACTGTGTGAAGGCTGCTTAGTCAGGGATATCAGCGTTGTTGGCAGGGGAGTGATTGCCAGTTGAAAAACAAGGCATTATTGCTCATTTTTTCCCTCTTATTAGTTTGATTACATTTGCAAATCAAATCAATCCATCAGACATGATCAGGCCTCGTCCGCATTTTAAGGAATAGTAATCTCCGTCTAATAAGATGCAAATGTGTCACATCGGTAAGTAACCAATAAATCATCGTCTTGTCTTTGGCAATCATTAAATATCAGAACCAACAGTCAATTTTTAGTATTTTCAATTTGCGATATGCCGCTGGAATATAAAGATAGATGGACGTAATTACACAAACCAAACACTATTTCAGTTCATTCCAGACAGCAAATTTAGTGGAAGGTATAACTGGCTTGTCATCACACTACATTATTCCTGGCGGTTCATGCAAAGTTCACAGACAAGCTTCAAATGGACATTGCTTTTTTTACTTCCCTTAACAACGTTCCCACCACCACCACCAAACTTCAATAAATGACTTGAAATGCTGTAGGACATCACTTCCATCAGTGCACAAAAAGGCACAGGAAGAGAAACATCCCCCCTTTTCCTGGTGCAGGCACCTTGTGCAGGTATAAGACTAAAGTCCAAAAGTTTCCTAATACTTGCAGCATTCTTCCTCTCTCTTTTTCTTCCTTTCTCTTTAGACATTTTAATCTGAAATTTCAGTTTTTCCTCTGACACAGAGTAACTTTTTTGCAATTTTTGCAAGTTACCTCAGTTTTAGTAATTACAGAACATAGTGAAGATAGACAGTAAGAAGGACTGGAACACCAGCTTCCCTCTCTCTCCCCTCATCTTTTTAAAGGAGTGAAAATTCAAATTGTTTTTCTTTCTTTATCTTTTTTTTTTTTTAATTGATTTGGGATTTGGAAAAATTGATTGCCTCATGTGCATCCCAGGGATTAATTGATATGTTTATTGTCTGACTCTCGTCTTGCTTTCCATTAATGACTTTATTTGTGTACAACAGTTTACATGCTTTTCAAGAGAGAAAGAGACATAAGCTTATATCCTGGCAGCACTAGTGGCAAAATAACCCAAAATCTCATCTTAAACATCAAAGCTTTTATCTGGATATTTTAGACTGATTCCATAGTATAGGATACAGACCCTAAAATTGCAAATCTGCAGGGAGACTGCTAATTTCATCAGGAATTTGGGCCTTCTTACAATGCTGAGTGACATGAGAGAGAGAGAGAGAGTGTGCAAAATACTGTCTCTGCTCCGACACAAGCAGCTATGCGGAAATAAGAAAAGAGGATTTTGTAGGCTTGTGCTGACTTAATGTAGGTTTCTAGCACACCAAAGCCAGACAGTGGGCTTACTGTGTTTGACCTTAAGAAACTTCTTGCCATGAGCTGTGTGCCCTGGGTGGACCTGCTGCTGCAGCATCCTGTCAGTTATGTTTGTTTCAGCTAACTTGCTTCGGGAAGCTGAACCTCAGGTGCTCTGGAGTGACTTGTGGAGAGATCCTTTAGCCCCCTCTGTGAGAAAAGAGTTTTCACAGTAGCAGTTTGATTTGATTTGGTAAATGAATTAAGTGGAAATTAGAGAAGAGGCTTGCTCGTGAGCACACCTACTTGCTTTGGGTTCCCCCTCGTGTTGAGCTCCTGTTAAGGAGGCAAGAGTGGGGAGAAAGGTTGTGCAAAGGTTCACATGTAAGCTCCTGGATAGATACTGTGTGTTACTCATTCTTCGTATCAAAACTGTTGTTCTTTGATGAGGGAAAATTGCAAAGAAATACTCCTGCACACAGTGTTGATTCCATGTTCCAGAGATTTAGACAACTTAAAATATACCATCAATTAACAAATATTTCTTTTTGAAACAAAATATTTTGAAACAAAATTATTACCTGTCTTTATTTTTGTCCTCAAACTTATGTTAATCTCTAGCAGCTTTCTGGAAACAAGAGGTTTGTTCCAGATTTAAATGAAGCAACTAAGTAATTTTAGCTCCTATCCTAACAAAGCTGGAGCTTCCTGGCGCTTTACATTAACATATTCCTGTTTGTTTTATACCTCAGTTGCTAACTGATGCTGCCTACGTCTCTTGCAAAAGTCTCCCCTGTTTTTGTAATCTCCAGAGACTTTGGTGAGTAAAAGCTGCGCACAGAGGCCATGTGCCTAAGAAGCTCAGCACCAGAACCTTATGTTCTGTGTAACTGTTTTACATACTACCATGGTGTGTTTAATTTGCTTTTTCATCAAATCAATAATGGGTCTAATTGAAAAAATTGGCAGAACTACATACAGCCTAACTACCAGTGTCAGTGTTTTCAGGAAATCAGAGATGTTGCACAGCTACGCAAGTGGCACCTGTGTTAGTGCTGTGCCTCTGTTACCAATGTGTAGAGAAACAAACATTACTCAGGTGCAGCACCTGTACCAATTGATCACTGTGATATCAGAATTAATCACCTGGTATTCAGCTCAGAGAATAAAATTTACATCTTAATATGTGACACTTATGCCTGCACATACACACGGGCGCTACTAAAAATGACACTACTCCCTCCTGTTTTAAGGTGTGCATCTATTTTCTTAGGCAAGGCCTAGCAATTCTTGTTCTTAATGTTAATTCTCAAACCTTTGAGGTGGTTGATTCTATTAAGTCACATCCTTTCAAATGGAAACTCCTACAGGACTGTGTAATAAAATAGATTTTGTCCCTGGAGTTGAATGCCTCATATCCTGCCCTCACTCTGGTAAGAAAAAGGGATTTCTGAGAATCTTTAGTGCTCTGCAGAAAATAACCCGTGTGAAAATAAATAAATAAGTAAAGTTTGGCACTGTACAAGATTGGCAGGCCTTCACCAAGATGGTCCAGCAGTGGTGCAGGTGCATTGGCTAGCAGTGTAGAGAAGCTTGTGTGGGAACAGCACAAAATCATAGCACGTGCTCTCCGTTCCCTACTGACAGGAGTGCTCAGTTATCCCGACTGCTGCGAACGGAGCCGGGCTTTATGCAGTCTGGTCAACGTCCGTGGGGCTGGCAGAAAGATTCAGGCCAGGTGCACCGACTGCAAGATGAGAATTATAAAACACTAATTTTAAAAGAAAGAAATAAGGATTTCGACTTCGTGTTTTGTATAATTGCAGAGCTAGCGGGCTTTTAAAATATGGCAAAGGCTTAGTCATTAGCATAGGGTAATCACCTTTGCTGTTTAAAGACAAAATAATAACAATAGGAAAGGTATTTGTACATTGACACATGGAAATTTAATGCTTTTCAGAGAAATTTTGTGGGGATTTTTTATTATGTGGCTAATTACATATTTACATGTAATAGCACTAGCAGAGCCATTACAGTCCATTGGGTAAATAATATGCATTTTAAAACCCATTTATAAATATGTATTTATTTGATGGACCAGAACGGTTTTTTGAAGTCATTCTCATCCACTGAGTAAATAATATATGGATTGCTTTTAAAAATAAATATGTATTTCTCCAATAGACATTCCAGTCAATTGGGTAAATAATATGCATTTTTCAAATATTTAAAAAAAAAAAAAAAAGCCAACATACAAATGTATAGAAATCTGGCCTAAATATGAATCTTCCTGAGAGAGCAAGATTACTCAAAAGGTGTCAGGTTTAGCTTTGAAATTTCTGTTTAGAATTGTCAGTTTGTATCACAGCCTAGAGTTAATTAAATGTATTTTATGCATTTTCATACATACAGTATAATATTTTAGTCTGTTTACAGTTTTATCACACTGGTGCACTTGACCCTCTTACTCAGTGTTAAAAAGTCAGCACTACATAAGTCCTTGTTTTACTTTGTGTTCATCTTCATGCAATGCCAAACACATTCCTTTTGTGGGCAAAGTCCTGCTTCCGTAGAAGTACATGAGGAAATAATGGTCACCATAGTAGAGGGCGTCTCCAGCTCCTTTGTACTTCTCAACTTTAGCACTTCCTCTTTGTGTCCCTTTGGTTAATTTCTCACAACTGGGTGGGGGGCAAAGTATGAGAAAGCATGAGGCTGTTTGATTACATGGGCTTGATTCAGAGTCTGTTGGTGTGATCAGAACACTTTCAACTGGCCCTCAGAGGGATTTAGTTCAAGCCAGCCGTAAAGATCTGCCATAATCCATAAAGACACCCCAACTCTAGAGGCTGAAGGCTAAGTCCCTTTCTTGTCTCTGACACTGAGTTACCATATGACCTTGGTCAAATCGCTTGACTTCCTTGTGGTGAAACCTCAATTCATACCTCCAGTTTTGGAGTCCTTTGAGAGCTATAGCTTTAAAGCATTAAATGTGATTCACAGTATATTAGGATTGAAAGATGTGAGCACAATGCATCACCAGGTTGTTTATTTTATATACTGTGGATCTAGAACTTATCCATCCCTTTCTGAACATTTTAGCCCTTCATCCATTACATATACTTTTCAGAAATGTTGAATATACTTTGTAGACCTTTTTTGGTTAAAATACTTGTTATTTTCAAACATTAAATGAATAAAATAGCATGGCGGCCCTGTGAATTAATATCTATATATACCTTATATCTGTAGCTTGCACAGAAAGACTGAGACAGAGAGCAATTTCGTGATTCCAGCAGAACCACAGAGAAAGTAATTGGTAGATTTGGGAAACCAAATTCTTCCTCATATTCTTCCTGTGTAAATGTACCTCACTCTTCACCCATGCCTCTGACACCATCTGTGGCACACTCCTGAAAACTGCTGATGTCAGTAAGTTAGTTAGCTGTCTGACAGGGGTGTATTTGGCAAGTGCCAGCTTCAGAAGATGTGTGCCTTATGCAATCAGGATAGCTAAGTGGGATCCGTTCAATCTAATTGTTACCGTGATCCTGAAGGAATGAAATATAAATACATAGTGAGAATATTTTAACTAGAGCTCTGTTGCAAACCCAATCACAGCAGCAGTGAATTATTACAAAAGAGCTTTTGGAGCCATCTCTCATGGCTGTTCTTGCACAACCTGATTCGGTGCTGATTTGGCCTTGATACTCAGCATTGCCTGAGAGCCCAGCAAACGTGATGTTTGGACAGAACAGATGACTAAATTCTCACCTCTTCTCAGATCACTGAGACAGAGCATATAACATCCATAAGAAAAGTCATAGTGAGTGGCTGGTCACCATAATGAAGGATCAGCAAGAAACAGACATTTGAAAGCAAATGTCTGGGACAAGAAGAAAGCCAAAGAAACAACAGATGATCCAGTTGTGTTAGCCCATTAAAATTTTGGTTTAGACCGCTCTAATGGCACATTCACACAATACACAACCATGCTTTCTGTGTCATTTCTAAAACTGCTGACAAATAGTGCTCAAATACCGGATGGTAGAGCACAACACTTTGTGGTTCTAAAAATGTGAAACAAAGGGTAAGGGATGCAAAATGAAGCCCAACTCTAAGCTTTCCAGGGGACTGAAACCAGCGTAGTGAAAAAAAGTGTAGGTAAATTAGTGTGCAAGAGAGGGCATTGCTGGTGGCCTCCTAAATTGACCTACTGGTTCCCAGAAGGAATAAGAGGGTCTGGTAGCAGAAGAATGCAAAGAAAAGGAAGGCTGAAAGCAATGGTGAGAGAAATGTGGTTACACAAAGTACCTCTGAGCATACCTAACTCTCCTTTGTAAAGCACATAAGTTAGTGAGATATTATTGAGTGCCTGCCTGGTCATTATCAATCATCAGTTTGCTGAGACATAGTTGTGGGAGTAGCTCATCATACTGAACATGAAGGAAGAAAAGGAAGGTGGTGATATTAAAGATCATCTGGGGAAGTGTGTCTGTACATTAAAAGATGGGAGACTTGAAATAAAATGTGAAGGTGCTGAGGGATAAGATGGCCCAACTGTAAAAGGAAGGGTTTGTATCTTAGCACTCTGTGGCCATATTGAATATGACTGTTAAATTCTTTGTATAATTAAAAGAGATAGGAGCATTCATACATTTTGTTGCAAATTGATATGATCTTTTTTGTCAGTGATCTGAATAAGATTGTACTATAGTTTTTAATTTAGCAGATTAAGAAGCACAATTAAAATATCATGAAAAAGATCATAATCTAAACCTCTGGGGTTTTTTTTTCCTATCCCTGCCAAGTTGATAACAAGAGCCGGTGTATGTAACAATTACCTCCACTACTGTAAATTTACTCTAGTTTGTGGGCTGAAGTGTTAATAAATACCTTGCAGTATTCCAGAGGGAGAAGCTTTCCATCTAATTAATAAAACTGGGAAGAATACCCAGGACACTGAACCATATCTTTCTTATTAGTGTTGGCTTCTACAAAGGAGAATCCCTGAATCTCAACACATTAGTAAATGTCATACTCCTGGGTTGCAGAGAGACCTCTTGAAAAACTGCTGATTTGCTGTGGAAAAAAAATCACCATAGACTTCAGAAACAATTCAGCTAGGGAATACCAAGTGTAGAAAATCAGGGTAAAGCATGGCATGCATTATAGCAGCTAAGGTTCGTGCCCCATTTGGTGAATATTGAAAGAGAAAACATACAATTATACTTCTATTTCTCTTCCATTTTTCATCTGTACTTATGTTAATACCTTTTTCTGTGTCCAGGTATGGTCTTATTGCAGTTAGGGGTTTTTTTGAGTCTTAGCAAAACCTCTCTGTGTTCTCTAAAAAAGATTTCTTAAAAACACTTTATACTTACATGTAAGATACATGTAGTACATGTATCATTTTTTAAAATAAATACATTTATTTTAAAAAAATCACTTTAAGAAGGAAAATATTTTAAGCAAATATTGGAAAGGAAGTGTTTCGCAAAATATGTAATGCTAATTCCCTTTTCCTTTGCAGTAATCCATATTTGGCAAAAATAAACTTTGTCTTATGATGCCTCAGGCAATTCTATTTCAAGGTAGTTTGTAGTAAACTACCAATTAACTTTCTGCACATAATTCTTTGCTATACTTTGCATTCTGTGATGGACTAGACATTTACCAAAGAGAGTAAAACTTCATGCAATTCTTTTGTAGAATAAAATTGTAGGATGGTGTTTCTTGTTTTCTCACATCATCATCATTATTTTTATTAAATTGATGCAGCAAACTGACACTACTGCCTCCAATAGAAATAGAAATAACATCTTTGCATTAACTTCTTACTTGAAGGTTTTGCTCTGAAAAATGTTCCTGCTGAATATATTTGTAGCTGCTTTTTACTCTACTGATATGAATGATTTGGAGCATAAAAAGAGATAAGCTACAGAGCCTATCCATGAGGTTACTGCTAATTTGGCTAAATGAGTCAATTGGATGGCAAGTAGGGAAGGTAAAAAATCTGCCACTTTCTTTGTCTACATCCAGTCTTTTCAATTTTCATAGTCCATGCTTTAATTCTGGTAACTTACTAGACCATAAGAAGGCAATTTAAAGTCCTGTCCAGGAGTCCTGGTCTAGCAGTGTCCTTATAATCTAGTATGTAGATGTTCTAATGTACTGTATGTGCTTAAACCTTTTGATTTGGGTTTGGTTGGGTTATTTTCCCTGTTAGGAATGTTTACGATGCTTCCACATGCACTGCAAGGAACAGATCAATGCACACCGTGTACAGTGAATACCTGCCATATGCACGGTTTCAATAAAGCATGTTAACAGCAGATACTGGTCCTTAAAAGACCATATATCAAGCATCCTCCTGAATCACACATTCCCATGCCTGTCTTCAGTTGCAGCTTTGTTGACCGGTGACCCTTTGTGACTCTGTTCCCTGTTTCAGAAAATACTTCTCTTATCTGACCTGAATGATTACATTATTATTTTGTCCTTCAGCAAGACAGGTTTTTTATATTAAAAGAAAGGACATATTTAATAACCAAGGAATACAAGTTAATGAGCAGGAGATCTTTATTCATTTTAGTAGCTTTTGGAGCACTCTTGGTTTGCTTAGTACAAATGCATGCATATACAGGCATATGCAAACACACGTTAATGCACAGACCTGTCTGTGATAACACCACGAATCTTCCATATCCATTATTTTCGTCTTTCTACAGTAGCAGTAGAGTGAGAGCTCAGTTGCTGTGATTTTGAAATTCTTTGCCTAGGGCACATCTCTCTAAGCTCTTCTGTTCTGAACTACAGTTGTAGCAGTAGGTTCCAAACACCTCAAAGAAAGGCAGCCCAAATTCTGAGGCTTCCGTTTTTGGGAAACTAGGAATTGAATGCTATAGGTCATCAACATATACTCTGCTGTCTTCAGCAGTGATCCGCCTTGGGGGGGGAGGCATGAACCCATGGTAGGCAGAAGCCTCAGGAAAACTCTTTCTAATTCCTTATGCTTAGAGATTAGATGAAATAAGGAAGAAAAGCATTCTTGTCCTTTTAATTTGGATTTGGAATACTGTACCTGGAGCTATTCTGGCTGTCCATGTAAGCATTAGCTCCCTCTCTTGAGTTCTTAGCTTCAGTCACATCCTTTGGCAAGAAGTTCTCCAGTCCAGCTACACTGTGGACGAACAGTTTCCCTTCTACCTTTCATTTTGAATTTCCTGAGTTTTACTGTAATGGTGTTTGGTCTGTGTTATCAGACAGAATAGAATCTTTAGACCTATTTTTATATAATTAATTTATATATACTTCTGCTGAATTCTCTCATAAATCACTATTTTGAGGAAGAAAATTCCTGCTTTCTGAGTCTTTTCCTAAGAGTTTTCTTGGGCACAATGTTTTGCTTTATTTTCACTGAACCTCCTTTAAATCTGTCACATTTTCTTTGGAAAGGAACAAGCCATTCTATTGTTCTGTTAGAAATGAGAGAGTACTACTACTATTTTCATTTTAACTTTTCTTGCCTTTTAAAGTGCTTTTAGCCTGAGCCATGAGCATGGCATCGGCTTCATGACTAACCGTGGACTACTGAAAGGGCTACTAGTAGATGCAGTTTTCAAGCCAATGTTTTCACACTCTTTCCTGGACTCTTCCAGAACTGGCCAGGGTAATGCATATTTCCATTTCTTTTTCTCACCTAGAGATCATTTAGTCAGCCTTGTCTCACTCTGGAGGGACTAACAATGCATACTCGGAAGGCCTCCTGTCTTAAATTAAAGAGGGCATTGATGGAGGTCACCTCCATAAACTGCATTCTGGTGTTGCAGGTACCAAGAGCATATAGAATACTGTTGTTTCTTTAACTTGCACTGAATTTTTAGAAGTATTTTCATTTTCAGACTGAAAATAAAATAATGTCAGACAATGTTGCATGAAATTGCATCTCTGGTGCTGCCTCCAGTGAAAGCCTATCATCTAACTTCACCTCTGTGCATCTGCTCACGATAATGCATTTAGAAATCAGGGATGTTTTGCTTTTTTCAGTCATGGAAGCAAGTGACCTGGATTCACTTTTAAGAATATGATTTGCAAACTTGTTGACTAGGATTCTTCATTTGGATGATGGGTTGATTTGTCCATATGAATCCCCTTTGTCAAATTTAACAGATGGATAAAGAGACCCCTTGCCTTCCATATAAAAATTCATAGTCCTTAAAAAATATGAAATCTGAGGGGGAGAAGTATGAGAGGGTTTTACATCTTTAAGAAACCAAACAAATTCCAAACTGAATAAAAGAGACAGACAGAGAAGGTTGCCTTTCTGCAAGCCGCCAGCTTTCCCAAGTGTCTCATCCTCTCCCCTCTGTCATCCTGAGGCAATGTGCCTGCATTTGTGTGTAGATTTATAGTTTATCTTTATCTATGGCTTCATCTGTAGGTAGCTATTATAGCCGCCTTGCCTGGATATTGTTTGGGCCTGATAGATCTGTCTGTAGTTCATCAAAGGGGAGCTGAGTGGCTAAAAGCCATTGGGTCCAGCTGAGGATGAAATACGAGCCATCAGCCTTGGTAATGGCTGTAAAATTTCATAATTACACGGCCTTTATTACATTGCATAATGATCCTGAAGCAGTATGGAACAATTAATTAAGATTTTCAACCGTGGCTCTTTCAGAAATTAAAAAGGTGCTAGTGGCTGAGAAATGGGGAAGTGTCTTGTCCTAAAAGCATTAGGGATGCTTAAGAAGTACTTCCTGGGTACTTTAAAAAAAAAAAAAAAAAAAAAAAAAGGTGAAGAAAAAGAAAAGAAAAAGAAGATCAACTAGTTAAGCAGCTAATGTCAGAGAAAGGTTTTTGTACTTGACTGCTAATTCTTAATGTCAAAACTGGATCTAAAACTCCTGCAATAGTCTCCGCCATAAAGCTGTTCCTTTTCTGTTCTGTAAAAATCTTCATGCCTTTTTTCCCCTGTGCTCTCTTCTAGCCATTTGTCACATTTATAGAAGTTGAGCTCTGCACATTATTAAATAAATGCATGCCGTGACTTAGGAGGAGGGTCACTTAGCTGCGTATTGGGTGTACTGACCAAGGATTTACTCTTACCCACTTTCTCATGTCTGAGGCCATTGAAATTCTTTGAAGATCTCTGCAGTTTGACAGACATCCCCAAGGAAGACTTTTTTTTTTCTTTACTGTTTTGATATTTTTCTTCCTTCCTTTTCATCTTTGTAAATGCAGCATGTCAGATGTAATATAATAATTTCCATGAGACTGACCTCAGACCTGATCAGAAGTAATTAGATTCCTAAGGTGCTGCAAAGGTGTCTCACAGGTCTCTGATGTACATACCAAAAGAAAAAGTGTTTCTATGTGTGCAAGGAATATGCAGGGAAAAACGAGAGGTCTGAACCTGTGCATGTGCACATTACTTGTGGTGGCCAACTGGGTGCAATTCTGAAGGCCAGCAAATTGTGGTCCGGGTGGGATGTGGAATGCTCACTGTTCCAGTGGTAGTAAAACCAATGAAGAAAAGACAGAAAAAATAACCTTGGTGTTCTCCATGCACCATCAAAACTTTCAGGTCTTATGGGAAAGAATCTCCTTTTCACTATGTGCCTCTCCACCTCCCTGAAACTATTTTGATTCATACAAACTCTCGGTATAACACTTAGATAGGATAAGCATTGAATATTACTGGTTTTAAATTGACCAGTCATCGTGTAAGGTCCCATCGTTCTAAATATTTGATGAGAAGCCAAGGTTTCTCCAAGGCACCTTTAATAATAAACTTCCTGCAGAAAATATAGAAGGGATTATGTGTTTCAAGGAGGAGCCAACTGCTTGAAGTAAATTCTCTTGTTGAGTCATTTATTCCCTTAATAGGAATTTTCTGATCTGCTGTCATTCTTGTTCACACACTGGGTGTCACTGCCTCTAAAACACTTGTCATTCTTTAATGGAAACAAAATAGTCATTGCAGTCAGAGCCGCAATGTCATTCCACTACCCCTTGCTGCGTCGGCAATAGTGAAAATGACAGAGCGGCTCTCAGTAGGGGTAATTAAAATGTAAATATTGATATTTTATTATTTGAAATTACTTTCCAGTGCGGCATTTAATATCTCTCCATCTGTGCGGCTCTGTTTAGCGGTCACTTTAGTGCAGCTCTGGGATGCCAAGCGGCGGCTTGATCCCCGTTATGTCAAAATGCTTGTTGCTGCTTAATTTTGATATCTAATTAAGTGGAAAAGTACAGTCCACACTGTAATCCATGGCATCTTAACCAGCTGCTTGGGTATATTTAGAATTAATCTCCACTATGGAATCATCCTAATGTATGCAATTAAGAGTCTGCCGATGGCTAATTAGGTGTATTAGAATCAGGCAGCTTCCTTTTTTTTTTTTCCTTTTCTTTTTTCTCTTTTTTTTTTTTTTTCCCTGTGTGTGGACTGTTGTAGACTTAAGACACAGCCTCCAGAGATGATCTTAATGATACATAGACACTCATCTAGGTAAACTAGAAATTTCACGTTCATGTAGGAGAACATGTGTGGCTCTCCCCAAACCAGGGAGATTGTAAACATCATTTGAATTTTTTGGCATCTGCAGCACATTAAGAAAATCAACTAACCAACAGAAAAGTTTTAAAAATGGGGAAGAAAATGGAAGATGCGTAGGACAGTGGTCTGAGCTGTCATTTTCCTGCCAGAGGGTGAAAGAGGACATTTACCCAAGATTTTGCAACCTAAAGTTTTTGGTTTTTTCCTTTCCTTTTTTCTCGCAGTGGAGAGAGATTTTAGGTAGCCCAGCACATACAGGGTTAACACAGATACGTTGATTGGATCGCAAGCATGGTTGTCTCCATATGCTAATACATTCCTGTATTGGATTCATATTATTAACATGATTGGGGAATTCCTGGAAACCTGACTTTGCCTGATGGAAAAAAGGAGGGAGCAGGGATTGCCACAGCTTTCAGTGAGGAAATGACTGGTGGCTTCCCCAGGGGAGCAAAAGGCAAACAGCGATGACCCAGCACTCTGAGGAAAAGTGCTCTCAAAGCAGACCCATAGAGGTTATAAATAAAAGGCAACATGTGTTAAATGCACAAGAAATTCCTCCTTTCTGTGAAAAAAACTAACAAACAAACAAACTAGTTATATTTTATAATCCAGAATACTTGGTTTTGAAGACTAACATGCTGAAGAAGCTTGAACTCTAAATTTCTTGCTTTTCCTAGTCAATGCACACAACTCTTGAGAGGTTGATGCACAAAATGGTTGAAGTGAGCAGAACCTGAATGAATGTTGATTGTTATTATTAGTTTAGCAAGGTTCCTCTGCCAACTTTGGGCCTTTTTTTTTTTTTTTTTTAATCTAATTTAGTTGAGTAAAAATTAAAAAGAAGGAAGAAGGATGGACACTTTCTGTTAAATTATGTGTGATCATAGTTTCATTTCTGGTAGCTGAACTCTTTGAAGGATCCAGGTAAGGCATACCATACACAGGATATGCAGATATTATGCTTACTGTTTTAAGCTGAACTGTGTTACCATTCTCTCAGCTGAACTTGGAGAGGGATCCAGCCATACTCATACTCTTTGTTTTTCATCTATCTTCACTTCACTAATGACAAAATGTAGTTTTTATGTTTTCACCCACATATCTGGCTTTATTGTAGTTACGCTCAAATATGTACACCCACAACAGATTGCAGGGGAATTTGGTGAAATCAATATTTATGTTGAAAATATGATTTGTGTTTTTTATACATAGACTCAGTGAAAGAAAACAGTCAGGGTCATAAATACAATCCTGCTCGGTTTTCTCCTGTGATTTTTGGAGCACACTGTGTCATGACATCTGCTTCTGCTGTCTTCAGTAAGAGGACAAAAAATCCCATAGTCTAGCAAAACTATGTTTGAAGGTTAAATTTTAAAGAAGTGGAAGAGTTAACTTTAAAGAAGCAGATCAGATCACATATGTAGAGCATTAAAAAGATCACCCTCAGGAATCTGTGAGTTCATACTGATGACCTTAAGGAGACTTACAGCTTCACTGGGCCATATTGCACTGCTAGTCTGAATTTTAAAACTTTTTTTCATTGTCCATATCTTAGAATTCAAAACCTCTCCTCAGAGAAGGTAATGCACCAGGAGTGTTAACTGTCTTACTTAAAGAAAAAAAAAAAAAAGAAAAAGAAGGGGTAAGACAGTTTCCTACTTATCAGGTTCTCTTCTGTTCTCAGAGCATCTGGTAATAATACCAAATATAAGTGTTTGGCCTGGTATCTTTTTAATGGAAGGTTGGTAGGAGTTTGCAGTAAAGCTGTTTAAAGTCCTGGAAGTTCCAGTGGTAAAATCAGGCCCAAAGGAAAATCAAGTATTAATCTGTTTAAATTTACTGTCTTATATTTTCCTTTTTCTTGCTGAATACTGAAATAATAAGGTGTGAAATCAAAATTAATGGAAATAAAAAGTACAATATTTCAAAGCATGTGTTTCCAAAAATGCCATTATAAAGTGCTCCATACATGGAGGTCTTACTAAATCTGTCCTGAAGCAAGGGTGACTCACTAGTTTTTTTTAATCTTTAGTGTTTCACTGCAGAGTATTAGCACCTAGTTAAGTGAAGTGAGAGATGTCCTTAATCAGTCATATTGTCCAGCTCCTTTCCATTACTAATGCTGAAGAAGCAGCTCAGTAGAACTTGCAGTGTAACTGGGAATAAGAAATTTTAAAGTAGCTGCCTGGAAATATTTGGGTGTTTAGAGAGGGGTGTCACTGATTTAAGTACTGAAATCAGTTTGAACTATGGTGGGTTACATCTCACTGTGTGCCTCTAATCCTGGGAAGAAATGACAAGCTTGAATTGCTCCTGTTTAGTGTTATCATGTAAGGTTTCACAGGGTAAAAGGCAAACCAGAAATATTTCTAACTGGTATTTAAAATACATTAACACCTTTTTGTATAGCCTGAGTGAAAGGTCACGCTAGACAAGCAGCATCTTTACTGTTTGTAAATGTCTAATTTGCTGCTTTTAAATTGCTGTGAACTTCTCTTACTTAGCCCTGCTGAATGAATCCAGTGTTGCAAATACTTCTGACAAGCGAATATTTGCTTAGCGAGAATCCATTGTTCGTAATGGATTGAGAGGGACATGCAGTGTGAATGCATTTTTATTGCCGTGCCATCTCTCTGCTGTTGTTTCAGTGAGATGAAAGTAGCGTTGTGATAACAGCCCCGGGTTTCTTAGTGCTCTGTGTGGCATTTCCCGTCTTACCGGTAGGTGTTAGTGAAAAAGTGCTTATCCTAGGCATTTTTTCGTGTTATAAAATATATAAAAAAAATGTATATTTTATAAGAGCTTGGACAGCAAGAGTTAGGAGTACAAACACACTCAAATAAAACCCGAGAAAGTGCATAGGCTTGGCTGAAAACATCCCCGTGCATTTTGCCTTTTTTTTTTTTTCTTTAATTCGAGACAGAGTGATTCCTGGGCACCTCTGTGTATGTGTGTGTGCAATCTGATCTCCCCTCTCCCACGGCTGCACAGCGAACAGATGGCAGTCGCAACTCGCAGCACCGCTCACGACAGAGCCCCGGTGCTGCTCTTGCAGGGCTCTGCTGTGGTGGCAGGAGGAGACGCGACATAGCGGAGCGTCGCTCTGAAAAGGCAGAGGTTTCACTGTGCAAAAGTTGCTGGGTTGAATTAATTTCTAAATGTAGCTTTAATTGCAGCTTTTCAGTTCTGAAGAGTCTCGGGAGCTGAATCCAGCCAACAGCATTGAGTTGAGCCTTTGGTTGTATTTCCGGTCATCTGTTAGTCTGAGCTTTGGAACTTGATGTGTGATTTTCAAGTTTGGGCAATTACCTATGCTTTTTGTTGTGTGAGCTGACACTTTTCATGTGAAGGTTCTCAGTCAGACTTAAATTTCAGCTTGTGTAATTGTTAGCCTTTGAGCAGGGGCTCCATAAGCAAAGGGGTATTAAAAAAAAAAAAAAGGAAAAGAAAAAACTGAAATAATGGATTTACCCTGACATAATGAGTTCTATCTATTTCTGTTCCAGCTTTCACGAAATTTCATCCATAATCTGGGAAATATGTTTGGTGATTAGTGAGAGCACTCTCCTTCTGTTAACGGTTTTCAAAATGACTGAAATGTTTGTGGGCCTTGATATATATTTCTAGTCCACACAGTACTTTGAAATGCAATTAAATCAATTTTTTCCTGAATTAATATAATAAAAAGTCCCTTAACTCTGGTCTATGTGGGAGATTCAGCTCTAGATACAGCCTAAAAAAATTAATCATGCCATTCTCTTTCTTCCTGATATTTTTGAGAGAGTAATAGTAAAGGGCAGTCAGGCTAAGAAGTTTTCCTTCAGCAAATACTGTGATCATGTCTAGAAAACATTACATAGCCCTAGCAGAAATTTCACTGTTGAAATTTCCCTAGCCTTTGTTTACATCCCTGGAAGGCAGCTGAAGTTGCTCGATGGATCCAAGCAAGCACTGAGTGTGTGCCAGGAAGGGAGAGGAGAGCAGAGTGACAGCTGTACATCCAGGAGTGCACTGGACCCAAGTCTGATCTTGAAATGGGGTTTCTTATCTTCAGTGCAGCCAGGACAAGCCTCTGGCCCACTGTTTCTCATTTGACCATGAGGCCACACACTCTCTAAATGAAGTAGTCTGGGCTAAAAGAAAAGGTTTTTTTTTTATGTATTTACAATATCAGATTGTTGTTTGGACAGTAGTGGCTTTACATCATTTTTTTTTTTGGGGGGGGGGGAAAGAAAGCAAAAAAAATGTGCTGGAAACATCAGTACCCATAAAACATTTAGAAAGAAGTTAATCTATCAAAATTAAGTGCAAATAATTTAAAAATCCAACTCTTTCAACTGTGTAAATATATTGAATCTGCAACACACTAGTGAACATGTCATTTTCAAGCACAGCTTTGATTATAAAAAATGTAAATGAAGATATTTGAAGTACTAACCAGGGCAAGCAAGAGGAATATTTCACTCGAAAAGCTAACAATCACACAAAAAAACTGGTAAAATAAAGGGGAGGTAATTATCAGAAAAGGCAGGCAACTCCCAGATTTGCCAGCAATTTCATACCAGGTTTGATCAAATATTAGGATTTCTAAACATGTATCAGAGAGGAAAGGAAGTTCATTTCTACAGAGTGAAATAAACTCTAGGATTTGAGTCTGAGTAACCTGATTGAGCCATGTATCGAATGTTTAAGGATTAAAATAATGGTAGGGATAAGTCCAACCACTGTGGGGGTTTTTTTGGCCAGTAGTTCTCGAAGTGCTGTGTGCAAGGCACAGATCTTACTTTGGCACTTGACCATCTGCAGCTGCTTCACTCTGGCCCCTAGTGAGTTAGTGTCCATGAAGTCCATCTTAATGAAGTAGAGGAAAGGGTCTTCAGGAATATAAAAGATTTACCCTGCTTATCATGGAGCTGTGTACAGTGTGAAATAGAGAGCAAGTGTTGCATGTGCTGATGTTTGAAAAGATCTGTGGTTTAAACAGCCCTGTTGAAGAGGCTGTGAACTGTACTTGGAGCTGGCTTGGAGTGCTGAGCACTGCAGAGTGCAGTCAGCTCAACACCCCTTGTTCCTATAATAAAAATGTTAAGGCCTTTTTACCTATTTATTGCTGCTTCCTTTGAGCTTTGGGTTTACTGGTATGCAAAAGGAAAAAAAAAACAGGTATATGTTCTATTGCTCAATCAACCTTTCCTCAATCCACCCTGAGTTGTCTCAGTGAGTCATTACAGCATAATTACAATTTGAGTGTGATACACTGTTTGTAGAAAAGTGTCTATTTTTAGCAGAAGAACACTACAGTCCCTGAAAGGAAGAGAAAGAAAGAAAAAAAGGAAAAAAATCTGTAACCAGCAAATCAATGCTATTGTTAACTGATAGTATGAGACACCCCATAGATTTACAACGCTTGCACTCAGCCACATAAAAACCACACTGAAAAGAATGCCTACCAGGGGTTAAATTCATATGCCTGCGCTGCAGCCTATTTCTGTCAACACTCAGCTCAGGAAATAAACATTTATGCTTTCTGAAATGAAAGTGTATTTTTGAAGACTAGCCGTCAGATATTTTTTGCCCTTCACACTTTCAAATGCTTAGCCTTTTTTGTAAGTTGACTGCAAAGTGCATCAGTTTGCTAGGCAAAAAAAAAAGAAAAAAAAAAAATCTTGACAAGTGCCCATGGCATCATTGTCAAGCACACGAGTGTCTAGTAGAAGATGGCAGGAGGGTTGGCACAAAACATGCTTCCTTCAAGCTTCTTACCTCAGGGGTACCTGACTCCTGAGAAGCCTTTCAATCCTTCCAAATGACGTTACTGCAAACTGTCATCTGGTTTATTTGGAGTGCGCTGTATCGCAGATAAACATGCTATTTAACTGCAGGTCAAGGTACAGAGTCATTCTGCGAGCAAACGCCTGAGAAACATTAAATGGCATTGACTTGGGGAGGGAGATGGAGAGAGATCAAAGTTGTCACCAATATGGTACGTGCTAAGGGGGGGGGAAAGGTGCACAACATTGTATTTTAAAAAGCTGTTGCACAGTTCTACATTTGAAGCGGTGACCTGCAGGACTCTCAAAAGATTAAGGGCGCACACAATGCACGACAAAGTCCAGAACCACACCATCGTGCAGCATCTTGGCGTGGTTTGGAAAGAGCTTGGAGGTGTGGGTGGAGAGGCTAACACTGGTTCAGAAAGCTGGAAGTGTATTTCATCCAATGTGGAGACATTTTAAAAAGTGGTTACAATTAAATGTAGAAAATGTCCACTTGTCAGAGGATGTGGTTGATCTGGGGCATTCACATAACAAGAGCTCGCAGACTCAGAGCTTGGTGTGAAATAAGTATAATCTCCTCCGGACAATTAAAAATAAATCTTTTTATATAATAAAAATATATATGCCTGTGTAATCTATTCTGTATATAAATATATATTCCTGTGTAAGCTATTCTTTTAATTGTGACTTGTTGAATACATATTAAAAGGGTATTGCTGTGATATAATGCTTTCACATTTTCTGAAAAATCAAAACAAAAACAGATTAATTACAACTTGATGCAGCTTTGCATTCCCACGAGGGATGCCTTTATAAGTTAAAACATGCTTTCACTGAACAGGCTTTCAAGGGAAAGTTACTTCGATCAGAAAGAAAATAATCATGTTGATTTGATTTATTATTGAAGAGTGGAACAGTGTGGTTTATATTTGCCAGTTTTTCTATAATGTAAAAAATTTCTTTTGATTTTTTAATGTGTCAAATAAAAACAACTGGTATATTTACTGCTCCAGAATGCAGATTTTTCAAGAGTGCAATACAATAAATTATAGGCAACATTCCATTTCCCCCCCTTCAGAGGGCAAATGTAATTTTCTTTGACTGTGGCACACAATACATGTTATTGAAACATAGTATTATTTATTTTAAAAAAATGAAACCAGTGACAACAAAACTGTACTAAAATAGATAAGCAAATAAAAATGGAAGTTGGGGAGTGTTTAGGAAAAAAACCCAAATACAGAGAGAAATTGCAGGTTAAACTTTTTTAATCAAAACTGATTTTATTGCTTTTTTCTTAATTAAACCCCGCAGAAGTGTGTGAAACATTGTTATACCTGAAAAATTGTTAATTTGTAAATCACAGGGACAAAAGGGCTCCACTGCAACTTTAAAGTTTCTATGCACGTAAATGTCAATAGAGTGCCTTCTCCATCATCAGCACTAAATTCACATTGATGCCTCTTTTCTTCTCTGTATTGATCCTTCCATGAGAACGTAGATTTGTATCTGTTAATTAATGCGTCCTGAAACAGCGTTTGTATTAATCAGGCAGATAAGAAAAATTGGATGCCTGCACCCTCATGACAACCGTAAAAGTGCTGGCCCTGATAAAATCGTGGATGGACCTCAATAAAAAAGTTCCTCCTTCCACTCAATAAACTAATCATCCTGCTTTTAATTATTCGGCAGAAAGATGTGTGGAGATTGGAGAATGTGTAAATCTATTTACTAACAGCAGTGTCTGGGAGGGAGAATGGGGCTGTCACAGGACGGTGCTGCAGGCTACATTCTCTGTCCATCTGCTACTGCAGAAAAACTGGTTCTTGAAAGACGGGAAGGAACAGAAATGTTGAAGCTAATTGAAATCATGAATTCCTCCCTATAACCTTTGAAATTATTATTTCTTCTCCATTTCCCTCTTATTTATTTTAATCACAGATGTGTTATTTTCCATTGTCACATCTTCAAGGGTTTCCTGTTGTTGTTGGCTCAGTTTTTGTTGGTGTTTTGTTTTTTTTTTCTGAAAGAAGAGAGCTACAGTTCTATCACAAGACTCAAAAGACAGTAAGAGAAAATGAAAACAAATAAGGAGGGAGAGAAAAATGAGAAAGAGAGAGAGCATGCAGCCAGTTTTATGTTTCATTTTTTATGGATGCCTGGTGGTTTGGATGTGGGCTTTTCTTTTTTATTGTATTAGTTTTGCTGCTTAGTGCTTATAGAGAAAATCTTGTTTGGAGTAGATGCCTTGCAGATTTGCTAGTTTATGATATATTTTTGCTTGACTGTAACTCTTGACTTTCAAAACAGAAAAATGCATTTAAGTGTAATTGAACGCAAAAAAGAATGTTCTTACAGCGGGAACCCTGTCAGAGGACATGTAAGCAGCTCCATAAACAACTAAATGAAAGCCTCAGACATGTCTTAAGACCCTTTAAGAAAAGCTTGACTAATCCCCTTTGATGATTTTATTAAGTACTTGTGGTTGATGGTGCCAACTGGCAAACTGCTGCATTTCACCAACAGGCCAGGAAAATCACTTCCTCTCCGATATTGTTTTCTAGCACCTAATATGATTGGGATATTAGCAGTTTGATATAATAAATTAACAGGTACTGTAAACAAGAGTCTGAAAAGGTAAGACAGTAAAGATGTTTGCCTTCAGTGATCCTATTAGGAAAGACAGCAGAGAGAGAAAAAAAAAAAAAAAGCAAAAGTTAAATTAATTAAGAGGCATTTATTAAAATTTTGGTTGCCCTTAGAAAAAGGATGATGTGACTGCTATTCAGTTGGCATTTCAATGTGTCACCCTGTTATTTCAACAAGTGTAGTAGAAGCAGAAGCCATTACTGAAATGATTAGAGTCTTTTCTGCGAAAGGTGGGTGTTATGTCTCTTTCCCCTGAGGTTAAAGTTCAAAGAGAATTTTTCTCTTTTTGACTGGCACCTTAATTCTATATAAACATCAGATCTTCCCTCTTTAAAAAGTTGTTTTTTTTTTTATCTCCTAAATTGTCCTTCTTGGTTTATGGTAGTGATGAACAGAGTCAGCAGATCCCTCTTTCACAGCATCAGGTTTTTAGAACTAAGCACAACTATTTCAGAACAAAGAAGACATGATACAAATCACAGACCATCACTGCAGAACCCTCAAAATTATTATCATTCTCACAGGAAGAGCCTGCAAATTCCAGCCTGTTTAAAACTTTGGTTTTGATTAGAAAACATTTGATTTTTTATTGATTCACTTTCTTGTAGTAGGATGAGGAGGGGCACAAAAGCAGAAGGAAGAATAATAGCATGTTTTATCACAGTGTGTATAAAAATAAAAAAGAGGAGCAGATTTCTGATAAATCCAGGTATGCTTAATATTTTTTCTTTTTTTTTTTTTTTCCTACTCAGGATTCTCCACTCTGTCTCTAGCTGACCAGATGAGCCTTCTGCAGAGTGCTTGGATGGAGATTTTGATTCTCGGTGTTGTATACCGGTCACTTTCTTTTGAGGACGAGCTCGTATATGCTGAAGATTATATTATGGATGAAGACCAATCCAAATTGGCAGGCCTTCTTGACCTTAACAATGCCATACTGCAGCTGGTAAAGAAATACAAGAGCATGAAGCTGGAGAAAGAAGAGTTTGTCACCCTCAAAGCTATAGCACTTGCTAATTCAGGTTGGCAGAGTGGCATGACGGTTGCTACATTTTTAATGTGTCACTTTTTTTGGTTTTTTTTTCCTACCTTCCATAATACTTTCTGCATGCTTGTTTTAAACATGGTTTTAGAATAAGAAATTGCTAATCAGACTTTAGCTAAAGGGCGACAAAAAAAGCAGTTCAAAATAAGAACAACTTTCTGTTTCAGTGTAATTGGGGAATATGTCCCTAAGGGAGTGGAAAATATTCCACTGTATGATTTGGAGAGTATTTTACAGGCAAAGATCCCCTCAAATGAATATAGATGTTGTTCTCCTGAAACCATTCCATAATTCAGACAAGCCTAATCATTGCAATTAAAAGGAAAGAAAGGATGCTGAAGAATAGGCTATATATTTTCTCTTTAAAGGCAGCTACTGATTTATTTGATAGAGTGAATTCAGGATATGGAGGGAGGGAGGAAATCCTTATTAAATCTCACAAAGACCTCACCTTACCTTATGGATCCTATGCATTTTTAGAGATAGTCCTTCTGCAAAAATTATTACCTGTGCGGCAAGAGTTAAAAATCTCAGAAAGAATTTTTTTTTCTGCATTTGAATTTAAAAGTGCTGAAGCAGTGAATACTGTCAGATAAGTAAAAATCGTTGGTGCTTTGTTGTTTTTCCTTTTGTGTCTCCTTAATGCTTTATTGTGGTCTTAAGTCCCTTTTAGCATTTGCATAAAGTTCACGATAGATCCCTCTTTAATGACGTGCCGATCATTAGATACCTGTGTGTCAATAACATGCTCTGATGCTATGTTCCATTGACAGTCACACCGTGCCCCTCCATCTGCTTTTGTTTTGACCCTATCTTTGAACTTTATCTTGGTTGCTGGCCAGTAGTTTTCCCTTTAATTACAAGAAGGAAACTGTCAATAAAATCTGTTAAATGGGATGCAATGAGTGGCTTGAATGGGCGGACGGCTATTTGTTCAAATTCTGCAGCATTCAAGGTATTGACAGTTTGTTTTCTGGGGCCATATGTGACGATCAATCTCAGGCTGGGCTCAGCCGCGCTGAAAAATGAAAAACCAGATTGCTTTTGCTTACTTGTGGATGACGACTTGTGATTTGGCGCGGTCCTAGTGAGATGAGACCTTCTGCCCAAATTGCCCCCCTGAGAGCCAGGACGCGTGACTGTTTTTAGAAATAATTTTTTAATTGATTTTGTAATTAACAGTTCATCTACAATATTGATGCATGAATCCTCAGATTGATAGGAGGGAAATTGTTTTCAACAATGAAGTTGTACTTTCCTATTTATCTTTGTAATGTGATTTAGCACTCTGCATTTTTAATTGGAAATATAATTCAAAAACATGCAAAGCCAAAAGGCTTGTTAGTTTCTTTGTAAAATATTCTCCACCCCACTAACTCTGCCCTGAGTTTTAGAATATTATCTTATTTCCAGAATTTGCAAAATGCTAAAATGCCTCTAAAGATCAAAATTACTCTTAATTGAAGATTTATTTCTAATTTTTGAACATTATAAATAGACACTTGAGGATGCTTTGCGGCTACGGAAAGGTTTTTTCCTTAAAATTGGTCATGCTTAATGATCAGAGCGAGAAAGTTATCTGGAATTAGGAGTCTAAATGGAGAAGGTTTTTTGTATTTATTTTGATTCTGTAATTCAAAGACTACATTAGAATTATTTCTATAGTTTACTTGATAAAAAGGATAAGGGCTAGACTATAGGGATATGATACCATTCACACCTTTTTTTCCTCCTCCAAAAAAAGGTGTGCAGTGTTTAAGTAATAATAAAAAATAACTGCTGCCAAAAAAAAGTTTAGTCATACACTGCGCATAGAGTGTATCAAAATCATCTGTAGCTTCATTAACTTCACTGGAAATTACAACCAGGATAATGTCAGAGATAAAGACAGTTCAGCATACTAAAATTCAGGGCACACTGAAGTGAAAACATTTCCTTCCCTCATCTTAAAAGAAATAAAATTGCTATCTTAAAATGAAACTGTTGCAAGGAGGAGTTAAAAAGCAGCCCAGCCATTCCACTTCCCTTTCAACAGTGTTTTGACTGCTGGCATTCAGCATCTCAGCTTCAGGTTGTTTAGGCAGCAGATACCAAACTTCTATCAGTTGTAGCTACACTAACCTGTAGGTGTAAAATAGCACCTGCAGAATTACCCTCATCAGTGGATATCAGACCATTAGTGTTTCATTTTAAAAATGCTGCCAAAATTAAAATAAAATTGAATTGGGTTTTTTGTTGGGTTTTTTTTAATAGACAAAACCAGAATAGAACTGAGAACTTGATTCATGTAAATGCAGCTATTATATAAAAAAAAAAAATAAAATGCCATTATAAAATCAATCAGTAGCAATTCACATTTTAATATATTTTATTGCTACTTCTGCTTCCTTCCACTACTTATTTTTCTGGTTTAAAATATGTTAGGCTTTCTATAGCTGTAGAGAGTATAATAAGAAATCTTGGGTGTTTCAGACATTTTTGCCGTATCTGCACTGCCTAGAAAGATTCCCAGGTTGACTCTACTGTAAACAGTAGACAAAGATGGTTTTATACCTCTGTGTCTGTGTTCGTGATTTATGATGCATGCTGGTGTTTGGAAGCAGGGAAAAGAAACTCTGGATTGTCTTCATATTGATTGCATTTTGTTTGAATAAATACCACAAGCTTTGTTTTGGCCGACAAATCTCAGTAGTGTGAGCATTAAAACACCCCAACTGTTAACTTTTCTTTAGGCCTGCTGAGCCTACTTGTGCAGTAGTGGATCTAATCCTGCCATTTGGTCCCTAAGAGGTGGGGAGGAGTAGCCATTTTTCAGGGAGATTCTCTGACAGCCACTATCAAATGTTCCCTGTGCAGGGTTGGCAATGCCACGCCACTTCTATAAATTTCCACAAATGCAAGATGTGCCAACCTAGTAGATTGTGCTGATTTCAAATGAAGTGCAAATAGGCTGTGAAAAGTTTAAATATATATGTAAGAGCACAATACTGAAATGCATAGACGTTTCAGTCCTGCCTACGTTGAAATCTATACAGGCATGATCTCAACAGTTGCCTTTAATGTGTGAATATGGAATTTATCAAGTTAGTTTTAAGCATCTGCATTGATTCAGTAGTAATTTATACAGCCTTTACGCGTGAAATCCAGAGAAGTAACACTTTCTTTGGTGTTGTCTTTGTCCTGCCAGTATCACGAGCTCCTTCCTTCTTTCCCTACCTTCTGTACATAAAAGCCAGGAGGTACCTTGAAGCTGCAGGATGCCACTGCCCTGCGTTCTGCCTCACACCGCCCAATTGAAGCAAGCTGGCACCAATGAGCACTTTGTTTACCCACGCAGAAAATCAACTTTGAATGGTTTCCAAAACATGCATGTACCAATTACTTCCTCGTGTGTAAGGGAAGGTGAAATATTTACAAAATGTGCCTGAAGTGCACACAAGTGCGCGCACGTGCACCTGAACTCTGCGGCACAGCAAGGATGACCTGCTCATCTCTTTTGTATTAGGGAACGTTTCCACGTATCGATTAGGCAATACTAAACAGGGAGTTGCAGGTGAGCAGTTTTTTGAAATTGCCTAATCAGTAGGGGCTAAATTGGGCCCTCAGTCCGAATGTTGCAGAAGAGCTTAGGAGTCACAAACGAGAGCAGAGTTTTAAGAGAAGCTCAGTTCCCTTCAAAGACCTAACGTAAGGAACTAGAGTGTCAAAATACATTAGCGCATTTGAAAGTCTGATCTGTGTGCATCTGCTTAATAGGCTGCTGGCATCTTGAAAAATCTGACCCAAATGTGGATGCTAGGCACTTAAAAGTATAACCCTATGCACTTTTGAAAATTTAATCTTAAACGCTAATAGTGCCTGTCTAGCCTGTACCACAAAGAAGGAAAATTCTCACAATTCCTGGTCTCTTATATTAACTCTCCTAAAAAAATAACTGTCCCCCTTCCATTACCGCAGGAGTGAGAACCAAAACGTATTTTTTGCATTTTAGCATAATAAAGTGCAGTTATACTGTCATCCTGGTAAAAAAAAAAATTAGTAAGTTCTTACAAGTTTTTTAGCTTTCCAGGCACAGTGTACTCAGAGCACCAGGCTATCTATCACCATTAAATGATAGTATCATAACAGAAGTTAATTGGTAGAGCCCAGTAAATCACTTACTCCACAGGACATCATCTTTATTATATGTTTATGTCACAACATAATGTATTTAATTTCTAATAATGTCAGTTTTTTCCTTTTGTTCTATTTAATCATCTTGTTAGTGTTAGAATTCATGGTATAGGTAGACAGAGACATATATCCACACATACATACATGCACACATAGGGCTGTGTTAAGGGTGTGTTACCAGTGTTTATTTTGCCAAATATAAATAACAAGATCTTAATTCTTGGATGTACTTTTGTGTAGGGAGTGGTACATCATAGAAACAAGTTTTAAGAAAAAGAAGTTGCCACTGTAGTCAGTTTCCATGTTGCTTGAACGCAGTTTCTTCCTCATATTCCATTTTAACTTAATCTAATAGGTGGCATTCACAATTTTTAGAGAAAATAAATTACTCTGCTACCATTTGCTTAAATTAGCATAAAGAAATGGCAGCAGAGTTAATCAGCGGTTAATTAATGGTTAATCAGTGGTTAATCATCTTTTTTTTCTGATAGCTGGTGTAGTAACTGAATAACTTCGAGATATTCCTCACATAGTTATGAAATAAGTAGACATTATTCACATGTTAGTAGCCTGAGACTTGCAAAGGACAAGAAGCCAAACTAGTGGCTCTCAATGGTAATAGTTGTGGTAACTGTTCATATCTTGGTAATGGATAAAAAGGATTTTGAAGCCTTCAATCTCCATTTTCTTTTAGTTGGTATCTCACCCCCCAACTCTATCATTCAAATTCCCTTTTCCCAGGCTTTTAGTAGCCTTATTGAGTAGGTACTGAAACCAGTTCATAACATGCAATTTGTTTTGTACTGTAAAAATATATCCCTTTATTTATTACCTCTGCTACCTATCCTAGTGGAAAGTAAACCATTTCAGGATTAAAAAAAAAATATTTGTTTACTATGTTTTGACTTACTTTATGCCAGTGGTTTTAGTTCACCACTAAGCCAGTTAGTCCCTGAAATAAATAGGCATGTTCCATGAAACAATTTCTTTTCTTTCTTTGCCTTCCTTTCCTACTGTGTTTAAAAACTGTTTTGAGGCTTCAGTTTGTATATCTCTTCTGAAAAGTAGGCCAAACCAGGGCAATCCAGACTAAGTCCTCGTTCAGTAAAATCAATCAAATTGATAAAAAAACCCAAAGCCTTTGTTTTCCTTTTTGGGTTTCCACTGCCCATAGTTCCTATGGAAAAGGAATTCTTAATTTATTCCTCTTTAATTTTCAACATATATTACGATTTAAGTGTCTGTTTCCAATAGAATACTCCAGATGTCAGATCATTTTTGCCATACTCTTTTGCAAGGGAAAATATTCTGCTTTCCTCTATGCTTGTCTCTTATCCTAACCATGCAGACCCCATCAAATAGTTCTGTTCATGAAAAACGGGCAAATAGGTTGTCAAAATGAAGTAAATTTGTTTACCACACACAGGGAAGACCAAAGTAAGTATCTGGGGCAATTTCAGTTCTAGACTGCAAAAAGATGGGAATTCTTGTGGGGTGAGAGAACCGAGAACCTAGTTTGATTTCCTATTGACAATTTCCATGGATTGCTTCTATCTTAAGCAATATGCTTTTCAAAATGTCACTATGTTATGTTTCTCATAAAAAACATACAGAAACAAAATGTGGGGCAAGCAAGCACTTTGAGTCCTTGTGCAAATCTGGCATATGTTTCAGGAGGAAGGGTTCTGTAATTCTGAGAACAGTTCACCCATTTATAAACACTGCAGTGGATTTTGAGGAGGTTTTGGATTGGCAGTACAATCTAGGTGAAAAACTCCTTTATTTGAGACATAATCCAGATTAGAATTTTGTTGTCCTTACGTAAAGCAAAAAACATTTTGCCGTCTGTTCTTACTCTTCATCCCATCCATTTCTTCCAGGACCCTGGAAGATATAATAATCTGATTTATCCAGTTTGAGTTTGTGAACTGCTCAGCTATACAGAATCACAAACATCACAGCAATTGCTGTCTTTCAAGTACTTGCTGGTATCTACCTCTCCAGTGTGGTTTACCAGCATCTTAATGTGTGTATTCACTGCTGCATGCCCCCTGCTGCTTGATTCACTGTAATAATTTCTTCCTTCCTGCTGTCTGAATGTTCTGACGTGAAAAAACATTTCATTTGAGACTCCTGGTTTTCTACCACTTCTTAGTGATATTATGTACAAAATACATACCAGCCCTTAGCTTTCCTCAGAGCAGTGTTTTGAGAAGCCTTCTTGCCCCTCAGTTCAGGTGCTTTCTGATTTTTAGCTAGTTGTTGCTCTTTGTGATGTGTTCTAAATGATTTCTCAGTGGCTGGATGTTTGTTTGCTGCATTTGAGATGAAACTTGAATTTTAAATGAGGTAGATTGTAATCTGAATTTCTGTCTGGACCTTGCGGTGTTTTTCTTGGATGAGAACTCCAGTTTTCTTCTGTTCCTGTGTGATGATATGATCAATCAACTGATCAAAAGAGATACAATTCTATTTTCCCATCCTGTGATGGTGAAAGAAAGCATTTGCAAGGATAGATTGAGATTCTCCAAGCAGAGCTCATTTGTTGATCTCACTCTCTTCCATCACGGTTTTGATGGAGAACAACTTTTCCCCTTGCGAGACTGAAATCCCACATTCTCAGCAGCATGTTGTATCAACAGTTCTTGTGTTCATCTCTTGAGCTCAGTTTCAGTAACCTGTGTTTTTCTGCAGGGCATTTGCCATCAAATTCTTCTTTCTTTCAAATGACACTGTGAAATTACCCTGTTTAATTTCATTGTTTAAATGGGCACTGATTTTTAAGTGTATTACATCTGGGTATAGGTTTTGTCTGGATATTACCTGTATAGGACATAATCATAAATTATCCAGACTGTCTGCAAAGCCACTTAAAAAATCCCGAGCCAACTCAAAACCAAAAGAATAGGGGTTTTCATGGTATAAGAAGAAAAATCACACTCTTTGTAACTCATTTATAATTCAGTTTCATATTATCTGTGAAATTATTTCTTTATTTCTGGATTGTCACGCAGACTGTCTGTGTTTTCTTAAATTAAAGTGGTTCTTGATGACATCATTGAGGACTGGGTTTATCCCTATAAAATAAGCAATATTTAGCAAAAAGTTAGCCTGTTCTGAATTCACTTCTACATCTGCCAGTCAGTAGTTACTGAAAAGATTTCTTTCTTTTATTTTTCCTCCTCTTTTCCCCTTGGCTAGTTCAGCATTTTCAACCATTTTGCTTATTTTCAAAGGCTTACGCCTGAGGGATTAAGATCTACATTCGTTTAATATTGGGAATAAAGTGGAAGTTCCAGACTGCAAGGCTAAAACTTGAAGAGGGATCTTTGTAGAGATTAATATTTTCCTGAGCAATCTGCGAGCTGAATCATGGTCTAATTAAATAGCACAGATTTATTGAGTTTGCATTTAAACATTGGCAGACCCTAGAATGGGTAAAGCTGAAATGAGTTTGAATCTTTGCTGTAAATGGGGAGTTAAATTATCATAGTAATTTGATTACATAATTTTTAAATCTTTCAAGCTAAATGGCCATTTTAAAAGAACAGTTTGAAGTCTTAATCACTGTTAGAAGGGCCCCTCTCTCTGCTGTTTTTTCTTACCCCATTTCCTGTGACCAGATCTGTTCCCCAAGGCACAGCTTCCTGAACTGCTCCATGAAGCACCGTTTGGCAGTGGAGCGCTTGCATTAGGGCAGCAGAGAACTGGCTGGTCACATTCTTCCCACCTGCTAAATAGATTTCAAAGACAGCAACAAATACATTAAAAGCTTTACTACTATTACTTTTCCATATAAGTAATAGAGTTTTGAGAGCATAAAGAGTAGTAGCTGTGTTAAAAAGCAGGATTTGATGTGTTTTCTGGAAGGTGTTCTCTTCCTCTTTCTCCTCCTCACTCAGTGTCATTGTAAGAAATATGCAGAGTGTAGATATTTCTAACACTGCAGGCCAAACTGCTATCCAAACTGCAGAGTTAAACATCTTAGGCAAGTGAAAAATATATTAGTCTGGAATCCATCCATCATCTATTTTCAAACTCAAACATGGTTACAGTTGCAAATACTGATTCTGGGAAGAATCAGACCAGTTTTCTAAAGGTTTAAAACCTAAACCTTTATGGTCACGTTCTCCAGAAAGACCTGTCTCTTTAGGCAGTGTAGTGTAAAAAAAAAGTCTCGAAAACAGTCAGTCTTTGACTCACCAAGGATTTGTTGCAGAAAAATTGCTCCTATTTGGTTCCCCAGCAAATCTGGCCCTGACACTGTGAATCTGGGGAGAGGAGGAAAAGATGTGTAATTTCTGCACAAACAGTGCAGGGTTTATGAAAACAAGAGACGCAGATCTTGTGTTCTGCAGCACTGAAGTGAATAGCCAACGGCTTGGGAAAGAGTTAGGGAGTAAAGACAACAATTTGTTTGGAATTTGCTTTCCGAGTTAAGCCTGGTGGCTGGACACTGCTTAAGACATCAGTCACGTCTGCATGTGTGTTTGTGTGTGTGTGTGTGTGTGTGTTAGCATGTCAGTATTGATTACATATGTTTGTAGGACACAGAATTCAGGGGGTTTCTCTTATTGACACAGAATTATTAAATAGAATTATGATATTAGAAAACTGTAAAAAATGTATAGATTTGGGGAATCGTCTCATATTAATTAGAACTAAATTTTGCTAGAGGTAGTACTTGCCTGTCATCTTTTTTAAAATGTTGTAGCCGCCTTTGCCCCTAAGAGAGATATTTCTGCATCTCTGCTTTCAGCACAGGGTACCTTGATGTGCAGTATCACATCCCTGCAGCGTGTCTTAGTTGCATGCTTCTTAGAGCATGTATTCACTAAGACTCAGAATTATTAAACATGTAAAATTCCCATAGGACTCCATTATGTGTAATTAACAGATAAACTGTCATCAGAATCAATAAAACGTGCTAAATGATCCAAACTTGTATATAATTAAGTGTCTGTTTTAAAGTGGGAGCTGTAAGTTTTATTTTTTTCTTTGCACATTTGTTTTGACAATAGAAGCTGGAACATTTTTGTTAACCTGTTACTTACTGATTTGTGTTTTGGTTTACATGTTTGTACTTGGAAGGAGAGAGGTATTTACTATTTTGCCTAATTATCTGAGGAAGCACGTCAGCTTTTAGGAAATGAATCTTAGATGCCTCTTAATTCTTTGAATGTAATTCAGATATTTGAAGCATGTGTAAAACTTGATGTTTAATCATCAACAGGGTAAAACATGAGGCTTTGTCAGACACTGATCCAGGGCATCAGGCTGCTGAATACAGGTCTTGGAAACAATAATAGAAGTCGGTTCTTCACTATCCAGCTCCTCAGTTATTATTCTGTCTGGGAATGGTAATGCAAAGCAGCGCTGTACTAAATAGTGTTTTCAAGAATAAACTAATTTTGCCATGTCCCAGTTTCACCCTGAGCAAAGCTTGCACAGTGTAGCCTGTCCCTAAGACTTGTACCCTCTCACAGCACTTATGTTTTCATATGGTGTTTTATTGGTTCTGTAAGTTTGTCAACCATCCGCATTTTGGTAGCTGATAGGAGCTGTTTGGTGGCCCCTTTCACCTTTGACTGTTCTTCCTTACTTGCATTCACCTCCCTTTGGACTACATCAGGGCTTTTTTGGCATTTATGACTACATAAAAGTCAGAGAATTAGGGCTGCTCATCCAAAGTCATCTCAGCATGGTCCAGTAACTGCGTATTCTCAGGGACATCTTCCCTTTTTGTATCTATACAGTTGTGGGTTTTACAGTTATTTCAGTTAGATCTTTTCTTTTTATTTCACACTTCCATTGCTTTACTCTTTCCAGGTCATGTAGCAGTTTAGTTTAGTTCCTGATGTGTGTTGTGTCTAGGCTTGTCACTCAATACTTACACCACCAAAGCATCTCACCTGGAAAGGTACAGGGCAAGGTGTTTCCATTGAGTGTTTTATAAAAAATGCAAAACCCTGACACTAACAAGATAAACCACCATCTGAGTGGGTGGGAGAGAAGGATTACACCTTGTAGATGTTAGCTTCACAGAACAAAAGCTGTTCAGGAACATGCTAAGTGTTGCCTGTCTGTCTGAATATGCCTGAGAGAGAAAAAAAAAATAGCTAAACCTATCAGGAAATCCCATCAAACCCATATTTCCCTGGTGTTGGTGCAGTGGTCCTAATCCCACAATCAGCATCTCTGAGCAGCGAGTAACAACCACGGCTTCCAACTCGGCAGCCTTGGAACCTGACGCTGAATGTGACTGAGCTTTTCCACAGCAGGGCAGTCATCCTTGCTTCCCTGATAGAACACAGCCCTCCATTCATTCAGCCCTCTGGTGCTGTCATTTCTCCAAAGCAGTAACCGTAAAGATGGTTTGCGGAGCACCGGGGGTGACTGTTTTACTTGTTCGAGAGGGATGAGGAGAAGAATTACTTACCCGAGAGTTAATTGTGCGTTTGTAGTTCCATGGCATTTCCATATACTTTGCTGAAGGTCAGTATAGAAATTAGTGGGTAATTATCTTCCTCCTTTGTGAAAGGGGATGGACAGAACCAGTGACAGTGTCGTGCAGCCGTAGCGTTATCAAACTTCTGGCACACCAAACTGAAACCTCCTGTTGCTCTTTTGTCTTGCAGACTCAATGCACATAGAGGATGTTGAGGCAGTGCAGAAACTTCAGGATGTCTTACATGAGGCTCTGCAGGATTATGAGGCTGGGCAGCACATGGAAGACCCACGTCGTGCAGGCAAGATGTTGATGACTCTCCCGCTTCTGAGGCAAACCTCCACCAAGGCTGTGCAGCATTTCTACAACATCAAACTGGAAGGCAAAGTCCCCATGCACAAACTTTTTTTGGAAATGCTGGAGGCCAAGGTCTGACTAAAGCATCATGGGCTTCCCCATTATGCACGTTTTAAAAAAAAAAAAAAAAAAAAAAAAAAAGGGAAAATAAACAGGATAATAATGGCAAAGAAACTTAGTGTTTAATTAAGGAAAAAATGACTGCACTGATATTTAGCAGCAAGACTGTGAAGCAGCTTTCAACTTTTTCTTCTGTGTCTTTCTGATGCAGTTTTTTCTTTTCCTTTCCTCTCTTTTCCTTTCTGTTCTTTCCTTTCCTTTTTTCCTTTTCTCTTTTTTCCTTTTGCTGCTGAACTTTTTAAAAGAGGTCTCTAATTGAAGAGAGATGGAAGCCAGGCCTGCCAAAGGATGGAAATCCATAATATGGATGCCAGTGAACTTATTATGAACCATAATGTCCCCAATGACAAAGGAATCAAAGAGAGAACCTCCGTACCTAGCAGTACAGTACAACACGATGAACTGACTGAATGCAGTATTAGATTTCATAGGAGCAGTCTCTAATTAGACGACTAAGCGACGATGCATCGGCTGCTTCTTATCATTGCATTTTCCATCTAGATCAGTTACAGCCATTTGATTCCTTAATTGTTTTTTCAAGTCTTCCAGATATTTCTTAGGTTAGCTACAATGTAACTTTTTCAGGGAATAGTTTAAGCTTTATTCATTCACGCAATACTAAAGAGAAAGAAATACTGCATTTTTGTGCTGGCTTGAACAATGATGAACAATAATGAAGGACAAATGAATCCTGAAGGAAGATTTTTTTAAATGTTTTGTTTCTTCTTACTAACGGAGATTTTTTTGTACCAGCTTTACCAGTTTTCAGCCATTTATTAATGTGGGAATTTATCTTACTAAAGCAATAGTCGAAGGGAAGGTGCATATTATCACGGATGCAATTTATGTTGTGTGCCAGTCTGGTCCAAAACATCCAGTTTCTTAACATGAGCTCCAGTTTATAACTAAATGTTCACTGACTCAAAGGATTAGATTACACCTGCAGTATATCCGAGTAGTCTAACATATAAATACTCCATGTCAAATACGAATCCGTAACGGTGTTAGGAGACAGCGACCGTACAGAGGTATGGTTGCTATGTGATTTCTAACTGCTTCAGTTGCAAATGAACGAGATACTGCCTGTTTGCAAAATTATAACCTCACACGCAGAAAAACCCTATGAACCAATAGTAGCTTAGAGGCAATGAGGCAAATACCGCCGTTCGCAAAATTAAGAAATCAGAGTAGTAGACTTCTGACCAAATTTGAAGAATTTAACACTTCTATACCTTATTTATTGATTTAGACTTTATTTTGTAAATGGCGAACCTTAACAAGTAGCTAAACCAGTATATGTGCTTTTCAACCAGTATTGTCACAGCATGAAAGTCAGTCAGTTTCAAGACTGTTACGAGGTGTAATCTAATGTATAAACCGATTAGATGCCCCCAGAAAACTACAGTCGCTAAATAACCAATAAACAATAACCTCCATCAAATGCTATACCAATGTACCAGTGTTAGTAGCTGCTCCCTGTACTATGTGAACATCCTTATTCTATGTACACAGATGTAATTAAAATTGTAATCCTAACAAACAAAAGAAATGTAGTTCAGCTTTTCAATGTTTCATGTTTGCTGTGCTTTTCTGAATTTTTATGTTGCATTCAAAGACTGTTGTCTTGTTCTTCTTGTGGTGTTTGGATTCTTGTGGTGTGTGCTTATAGACACAGGGTAGAATTAGAGACAATATTGGATGTACAATTCCTCAGGAGATTACAGTAGTATATTCTATTCCTTACCGGTAATAAAGTTCTTCCTAGTAATAATTAAGAGATCAAAACTCCAAACAAATACTCGTTATGAACAGATACACACTGAAATCATAATATTTTCAAAACAAGGGATAATTTCTGTAACAGTTTATTATAGAATACCAATGTATAGCTTAGAAATAAAACTTTGAATATTTCAAGATTATAGATAAGTCTAATTTTTAAATGCTGTAAATATAGCTTTTATTCAATCATCTCTCAGATGTTGTTATTAACTCGCTCTGTGTTGTTGCAAAACTTTTTTGGTGCGGACAAGTTTCCAAAACTATTGCTACGTTGTGTGCTTTAAACAAAATAACAATGGGCCGATGCTCCGTTGGCCTCGTGCTAGGAAAAAAAAAAAACTGTGTATCTATCATTAGCTATATGGGACTATATTGTAGATTGTGTTTTCTCAGTAGAGAAGTGACTGTAGTGTGATTCTAGGTAAATCATCATTAGCAATTCATTCAGATGGTCAATAACTTGAAATTTATAGCTGTGATAGGAGTTCAGAAATTGGCACATCCCTTTTGAAAAATGTCAAAAAAAAATACAACTCCTGGGAAAAAGGTGCTGATTCTATAAGATTATTTATATATGTAAGAGTGCAAAAAAAAAAAAAGTTTATTTTCCAGAAAGTTTGTGCAGGGTTTAAGTTGCTACTGTTCAAGTACACTATATATATATAAATATATAATATAAATATTGTTTTTGCTGTATCACATTAAAGAACTTGGGCTTCAGGGTCAAAAGCCAATCAACTAGAAGTATACAAAACCACACAAAAAATGGAGATGTGTTAAAGGCACACGGTGCAAACTTTAGTTTTCATTTTCCGTAATTTTTTGGAGCTGCAAAAGAACAAGTATCTCAAGACTGTAAAACCATTACCTGAAACTTAGGTAAAAAAAAAACTGCACGGGCTTTATAATGTTGTTCATCTTAAACCTTGCTGGAGAAGAGTTCTTTCAAGACCACTTACTTAATGTGAAGTGTTGGGAAAATTTCAAAGGGTGTATGTTTTAGCCATAACAATTTAATTTCTATTTTTGCTTCATTTTTTAATTTTTTCTTATTTAAAGCAATATGATTGTGTAACTCCCAGAAGTTACACATTTGTTTCAATCAGATCAGATTGTTGTATTTATTCCACTATTTTGCATTTAAATGATAACATAAAAAAGATATAAAAAATTAAAACTGCTATTTTTCTTATAGAAGAGAAAATGGGTGTTGGTGATTGTATTTTAATTATTTAAGCGTCTCTGTTTACCTGCCTAGGAAAACATTTTACGGCAGTCTTATCGTGCAAAGATCGCAAAAGGACAAAAAAAATTAAACTGCTTATAATAATCCAGGAGTTGCATAATAGCCAGTAGTTAAAAACTGAAACAAAACAACAAATGAAAACAAACATGTCTATAGCTGTAGATGGGCTTCACATCTGTATAGCAATCAACTGTATATTTTTGTGATGTGTATCATACCGTGTGCTCCAACCAATGTCCATTTGTGTAAATGTATTTATTTTATATTGTATATATTGTTAAATGCAAAAAGGAGATATGATTCTGTAACTCCAATCAGTTCAGATGTGTAACTCAAATTATTATGCCTTTCAGGATGATGGTAGAGCAATATTAAACAAGCTTCCACTTTTGATTGCTTTTATTTTATTTTTTGTGTTGTGGGGTTTTTTTGGTTTTATTTTCTTTTTTGGAGGAGGAAACAGAGCGATTAGCATTACCTTTTGTTACTTCCATTCAAAACAGAGCCAGTGTTAGCACTTCTCCCTTAAAGTACAGTGTGAGTGTAAATAAATGCTATATAAAGCCTTGTCAGAATGAATTCCAGTGTGGTACAAGACATTTTGCATACTCTTAAATATGCAAAATGTCTCATAGCACATTAGAATTCAGGCTGGCAGGCCTTTATATAGCACTTATTTAATCTTAAAGCATCTTCACATCAACCTGCATTACTCAAAATCATTGCCTTTCTGTCAATGCCATAAAAGAAAACTTTCCCACTATTTTAAGATCGCATTAATATCATATAGAAGTACTTCTTTTGCTTTCACCATCAACAACTGAAGTCTATCATTCATTTCCTACTGCAGGAGACTCCTTTAATGTGTTCTGAGTAAAAGTAATAAAAATAAATAAATAAAAATCTGCATTACTTGATCCAGCGTTGCTGAATGGAAGTAAGTAGCCACCAGAGCAATAGTATAGATTGGTGTTAATGAAGAGCACCGATAGCTGTCAGGATCCAGGCGGGTTAAGCAGTGCAGCATCAAACTGGCCATAGATGGCCTCTTCCCTCCGAGGGGCTGCAGCCCCCCCTCGCTCGGGGCCAGCCCCTCTTTCCTGTGGACCCTTCTGGAACCATCACAGAAGTGCTAATGTGTGCTTTTCTTGCCTTTTAGCCTATCTTGATAGTGTTTTGTCGTTGTGTTTGCCAACGTATTTCTCACCTTCACTACTGGCCATTCTCTGGAGGTTCTGGCTGATGGCACAGAGGCTGCTGAACACAACGGTGATGCTCAGGGACGGGAATTGTGTCAGCCAAGGTACCGGGGCAGCACCGCGGGCTTTTTGTGCTTCACAGTTTCTAAGTAGAAACGTGCCTTGGAATGGGAGGGCACCCCTTCCCTGCTACTAGTACTGTCTGTGTTTTAGGTACGGTAGGATATAAGAGGAGAGGGGTCGAGTAAAAGGAGCAGCAGAACAATAGGAAGATGAATCTTGTGGGGACTCTTTGAAGAAATTCAGAATTGGGTTTTAGTGTTGCCTGTGCTGCACACACAGGCATACATACATACACACGTACACGTATGCATGCACAGAACTGGTTTCCCCCCTTTTATATTGCTCTGATTTTTAATTATTGCAAAGTAGCTCTTCAAAAGAAAACCCAACAGAGCACCTTAAAAGTGAAAAGAACAGTGTTAGAATTTTTCACGCACAAAGGGGAAAAAAATTTGAACGGGGGCACTCCTAGTCTTCCTCACCATGTGATTGACTCTGATGATTGGCTAAAGTTTTCATGTACAATTAAAAAAATCATAATTTCTGCACCATTTTTCATGAGAGGATCAGAAGCACCATCCAGTCAGAAATTAATCACAGAATTAAAAATGCAGGGAACACTCAGATGATGCCGCTTGTAGGAATGCAGCTCTGCAGAACTGTTTGGGGTTTTTTCTTTCTTTCTGTCTTCTCCCTACTCTGTCTCTGCAGTAAAGACAGAACAAGCACAGAAATCCATGGGAAATGTTTCAGGAGGCAGTAGTGTTTCGGTAGGAATCTGTGGGGAATTTGGCTAGGAGTATAAACCTCTTTAAACTGCAAAAATAGTTACTAAGTCCTTAAAGAAAACAAAAAAAGGGCTCGGGATTCCGGCATTTGGAGTTCGACCAACACACCCTGCTGTAGCTCTGAACTGCTGCAGCCCCAACCTGTGGCTACTGCAACACCACTCGGCAAAAATACAGAGATGGCAAATGGAGAAAGCTTTCCCACTAAATAGGATATGGCTTGGCTCAGCGAAATCAGGTTTTGACTGACATGGTTTAAATCGCCCTTCCCCTCCCCTACTTGCCCCGCCCTCCCAAGAAAAGAAGCCATCCCAGGCCAAGAGCACAGTTTTGCCTCCGGAGATGCTTGTTTTTACAGCCTCCTACCCCTGCCACTGTGCCAGCCTGGCCGTGGAGTGCTCTGCTGCCCCACGCTGTGACACTGGCACCCGTGCCCGCTCCCACGCTGGCCGATGCCGTCAGTAGCGATGCAAAAGGAAAACGCTGCTGGCTGAGCTGGCTCCTAAATGGAATGGGGTTTATGACAGGCTCCAGTTTTCTCTGGAGCTTCAAGTAATGGCTTAACTTGATGTCATTTGGGCTCTTCGGATGGTTGGTGGGGTTTTTTTTGACTACCTGAGTTTGCAGTATGAGAAGGTCTGGCAATCACCAATAAAAAGTGGTCTGGTGTGGTCTCCCCAGTTGATCCTTTCTCAGTGAAAGAAACGACATAAGAATCATGTGCTAGTCAGTGCTGTTGCACATGCAGTTATGTTTGCTTCTTAATACACTATGCCAATGCTGCTGAAAGACTAAGAGGTTAACTATGGATAAAAAAGCCAACCACCAAAACCAACATGAAATATTATGAAAAATAACAGAGATGGAAATACTGTCCTCTCATGTTGTATATATTTAAGTGTCCTGCAGCATTGCCCAGTCCGGCCCTACTGGGGAAAAAACAAAACCTAAGCACAAAAACACCAGAGGGTTTTTTTTATGTACAGGCTTTTGAAGCAGAAAATGGCTCTTTTTTATTAACATTAACTGTCCTGGATTTTGCACTTAACTCAAGAATGGGACAGCTTCTATCTGTTTTCTACATTTTTTCCATAGCCTTTGTTAATTTTCCTTAACAGCTTTCTTGCACCTTTCCTTTACTTTGCATTTCATCTCTCTTGTGTAATGTAGGTCTCTGATTTCACATGGCACTTTACTAATTACTATATACTTCGTTATACATCCTGCCTGCTGTAGCTGCCTCACAAGGCGTGTGTTTTGTCCTTTCTGATGAAATGCTGATTCGGTGTGTCTGTACATTGCCTTTATCATACAGATCACAAACTTCCTCCTTCTGTTTGCTGTTAAAGAAAGGGGAAAACCCAAGTAACTATGGAAAAGAATATGGATGCATTTATTTGCTCTCAACATTTTTATTCAAAAGTGTTGGCGCTGCCACATCCCGGCCATGCTAATCGTTAGTGTTTTGTTAAGATTAAGGGCCACTCACTCCTAGTGTTCAGATCCCCAAGCCTGGCTCCTTACAATCTCTGTTAATATAAAGAAGCAAGTGGAGGTAGATTGATTACACGCAGGCTCTTATTATTAAGCAGAACAGAAAAGAAAGGAATTTCAAAATATAATCCTCCGTTCCCAGGAGTATTTGTCTTGTTCTCCGTGAAGTTAAAGGTCTGAAATAATGTGCCCATCAGGAGCTCAATGTTGCATGTCCATGCCAGTTGGTCCAAGGGCTTGTTATGATGGTAATGACCTGCTGAAACGTGAGCTTTGATGGCAACAATACAATTGCTACCAGCTCACCCGCTGGGAGAAATATTTTATTATTGTCAAATGCCCTCCGCAGAGATTTGTTTTGCCTGTTCCTGTTTAAATTAAATTCAGAGCAGAACTGCATTATTATTTCTCTAGAGTATATTTGAAATAAACAACTAGTCTCCAAATTTAGGATTCCTGGTTAGTTTAAATTTTCTTATTAGCAGAAAAATTACAATAGGTGACAACATAGCTGCAGGAATATTATTATGGCAGCCATACAAGAGATTTACACACCGAGAGCATGGCCTAAAAGCACAAGAACTCCCTTCTACTTTACAAATGCCAGCCAAATTAATAATTAACTGTGCCATAAATTGTCCAGCCTTCAAGAATGATGTCAATGCTTTTCTGTGTCACACTGGAGGAATTTTGTCATAGGACTAAGTGGTGTTCTTTATAAAGAGTGTTACTTATATGTAGAAAGCGGCCCAGGAAAACAGCCCTTGCCACTCCATATTACAGCAGCTCGGCAAACAAGTGACAGCAGGACTTCAGAGTCATTTACTGCTGCTTTCTCAAGGCAAAACTATCTCCTTACCCCTGTGAAACAGAGCAAATTTTGTTCCACATTAAATGGGCCAGATTATCTCTTCCACAAGCTAAAGAGACAACACTAAATCCCAGCTCATGTAATTTCCTTCAAAATTGTTCTGCTCGGTCTGGGTGTTCCCAGGAGCGCCACCAGCAGAATTATCCAGCAATTCAGCTGTACTTAAATTGGCAGATGTTGGAGATTTAAGACAGTCCCGGAGCCTTAGCACAAATCCTCTACTTCTGTGCTGCCTCGTGGCCTCTCCTCGCTCGCCAGCCATTGCCACTGTGGCTGCGGAGCAGCTGATCCTGTGGCCCCACAGCCTGCCGGGCAGTGTCACAATTGCCTTGTTTAATCCAGCACCCAGAGCCAGGAGGGCAGCAGAAGATATGCTGTGGGTTTGCATCTCTCTCTGCTTACAAACAGGCTCTTAACCCTGCATTTCTCATTCAAGTTGTGCGCTTGTTGTTTGCCTTTTCCCTGTCTCCTGAGTGCTCATACCGGTGAGAAGCTGCTCCATCTCAAGACTGGGTGATTTTTGTGCCCTGCTTTGCTGAGAGATGCTTTTCCCAGAGAGGCGCTTGAGCAGTGCAACACAGGCCTCTGAGCATGGGCAGGGTAAGATAATGGTGCAAGGGCAGGTTATCTGCCCCACCTCAAGATGTGAACATCTTTTAGAGGAGCTGCCACACATCTGAAGAGGGAGGAACACTTACAGGGGAGGGAGGACTGCCAAGTACACTTCCCCTGCAGTGATTCCCCCCTTCAGCTGCCCTTACCAGCTCTTTGCACAAGCTGCAAAGCCACCCACAGCAGCCCTGGCATGGCCAGCAGAGAATGGGGAGCATTGCATCCAGAACTGTGAGCTGGTGTGGTTGAGGGGGGCAATTTTTGCAAAGTACAGACATTTGCCCAGCTGGGTGTGAGGGGAACGCACTGCAGTACTCCTCAACAGGCTTTTCAGAGAGAGAGTTAGAGGGTAAATGGCAAGTGAAAGGGGTTAAAAGGAAAAATATTTTTAAATCACAAGTGCTTTATGAATCTCACTCCTAACACTCTCCAGTTCAATCTACCATGCTCTATCTAATTTCACAGCTTCGTTGGGAATGGCCACAAGGTGAAGGGCTGGCAGTAAGATGAAGTCAATAAGGGCAGAATTCTCATACCAGGCTGCGAAGGAGTCACAGAAGTGCCAGTGTTACTTGCCAGGGGTTATCTTGGGGTCTACAGGGCTCCTGGGTGGTACTGAATGGAAAAACTCCATATCATCCTCAGTAGTTTCCTTCTTTACTGCTACCCTGATTTAAATTTAAAAAGAAATACCTGGGTCTGAATCCCAGTGAGCATCTCTATATTCTGAAAAAGAAGTGTTTCAGTCTTCCCTAGAGTCTGCAACCCTCCCACCCCTCAGATTAACCAAGTACACAGGTTAATCAGTACACTCTCTCCTTAATCATAGCTGAACCTTCACTGAATATTCTGTCCTTTCCTATTTAACAAAAACACCTGAAAATAAAGTGTCTATAGCCCATCAAGGCTAAGCTTTATAATTTAGTTGCAGACATGGAGTAACCTCCTCTAGCAGAGGCTGAATCCCAGGTCATGCCCATGGTTTCCACCTCAGTTAACTCCCAGCAGGTTGTTCCCACTCTGCTGTGAAACCTCAGTGTAATTGTACAGCCACTTTCTGTGATCACAAAAAAAAAAGTGATAAGTAAGAAAATCCTCCCTGCGCCCAGCCTTTTCACTCCTTCTTCCACTCCACACTCCTCATTCTCCTCTCTGCAGGACCAGCACTGTGTTACCAATGTTGACCCAAAAGATTTAAGGCAGGATAGGGGTGGGAAATATTTTCTTTCCAGAAAGTGTGTTTTCCCCATCCTGCTGCCCAGCACAGCTTGTGGCTCCCAGCTCTGGGCTCAGGGCTCCAGCCCACACTGTTATTTCTATCTGGAAGAAATTTAAGCATAAGCATAAAGTTTATTTGGGCTGGCATTCGGGATACTGTGGAATAGAGGTTACCCACGTCCCCAAGATTCTTGTCAGTGGTCCTTACTGGACACTGCAGATGCTCCAGTACAGGCTCGAGACCAAGCCTTCTGACTCAAAACATCCTCTCTAGGCCTGTAGAAAGCAGTCCCACTTGTTAATAAAGACAAAGGCAGGGATCTGGTACAACCCAGTTCTCATATTATGGAAAAACCTAAAGGCTGCATTACCAAATTCTCCCTCCTCTCATTGAGAAAGAAAGAAAGGAAAAAAAAAGAAAAAAAAATCAAACACGAAACCACAAAACCACACACACACACACACACGCACAAAAGAATTAAAACCAAGAAAACTGTAACATAGTCTCCGCAAACACATTTTTATTCTTTCTGTCTTGTTGTCCATGCAGTCTCCATGTGGCCCCCTCGCAATCAGCTTTCTCTGAAAGGGCTCTTTCCCAAAAAGATTGTCACCCTCCCATTTGCCCATGCTGTACTGTTGTGGTTTAAAGACACTTTTAGTTCTTCCCTATTCCCAGGTGACTGGTTCAGGGTCAGCCTACTCCAGCAGTCATATATTGCTCCTGATGACTGAGATCAGCCATATTCTGGAGCTTCCTGGGTGGATTCCTTCTGTCTGCTCAAAGTACCCCAAAAGCCATGACACGATCCTTGTGCATCATCAGCTGAGTTTAAATCTGCAGAGTGAAACACAAATACCTTACAGCAGCACTAGCAACCTGGTCATCAGTGTTTACTGATGAGTAGCAAAGGTGTGAAGGAATACAAATCCACAATAACAACTTTCTCTCTTTCTCTGGTTTATGCAAACTTGGGCATCCATTTACTGGCTCTTTTCTGTCCCTAGGGTGGAGATAATGCTCCCAAGTCCCACTAAGACCTTGGGAAAGAATGAATCAGTCCATGTATGTAGGCTGGGACTGATATTTTCTATGTATTCCACTCCTTACAGATGGATAAAATAAACTGTGGTGAGAGGGAATAGGTCATTTCTTGAGGCCAATTTTGGATGTTGTAAAGGATCAGACAACTAGAGTGCTGCACTTTGCTTTGCATCTCAGATTGGAGTAAAATGAACAAGTTCTTCAATTTCTTTCCATGACTCTTTGTCCTCTCCCATTATTATATCTTATCCTCTGACTACAGCAACAGAAAAAAAAATTGTCTTTGATATATTTGAGATTGTAGTACGTTGATGGATTTCGGGCAAATTGTTAAGATGGGCCTTGATAATGCTGTAAGATGTAAACGTGCCTATACTTGCAATATATGAGGTTTTACATAGTTCCTACATTGATTCCCTTGCTCCTTTGTCACCTCAACAGAGACCCACTCACAAGGTGACCATGACAAAAGTGTACAATGGAGAGGGGGATCCCTTCCCCCTCCTTCCCTTACTCCTTTACATTGACCAAATGTCTTTCTAAATGACTTGCTGAGCCAGGCTATTCTTATATCTTACATATAAATGGACTCTGTCTTACAACCAGAAGATTCAGGGGAAAAAAATTTCAGCTCCCAATGTGAAAAGATTAAGGTCAGTCACTTTGCACTACAAAACCTTTTCACAAGAGCAGCATAACAAAAGGATCCACAAGCCTATCCACAACATGGTTTATAGCTCCAAGAAAAACAAGAGAGTCTATGACATCCTTTTAGGACTGTACCACTTCTTTATAGACACAACAGAAACAGCTGGGGAGAGGAAGGTGATATTAAGTAGGAAGAAAAGCTAACTTATCTCCTTACTTGCACTTACTTACTGGTTTGTTTTTTTTTTCATGGGGAGAACATATGCAGCATACTTGAACATGAGAGATTCATAGAAAATATATCACATTTTGGATCATAGTGGATCGCACTGCAGCAAATACAATGGTACCTGAGAACCAAATTCCCAGAATGGATGGCTCCGAGGCTTTATTCCTCTTTGTTTGCTCCATCAGTGTCTAAAAGCAGGCAACAGAAGCTCTGTGACTCAATACCTGTGCAGCACAACACGTGCCTTGGACTGATGCAGTTTAGAAATGCCATTCATGAAGTCAAATGCTCTTAACAGATGTTCCAGCTTAAAGATAAATTAATTTTATTTGGCACTGTGGCCCAGCCAAATTGCACTTCTTTCAGTAGACTTCATTTTGGCAAAAGCAATGAGTATCAGAAAGGACTTCTCTAATGCATAAAAAAATCTATTTAAATTTATAGACCATGCCAACAGCAATGGGAATCTGGAGCAGAGTTTGGTTAATATAAATAAACTAATGGTGGCCAGAAGGGGTAGCATACAGCAGTCATCAAGCATGCCCATGGATTTGGAAGAATTTGAAGATGAGAAGGTCATGTCCACGTTAGACGAGGGAGGCAAAATCTGCAGAAAGGAAAAGAGATCTATATATGGAAGAAAATGCAGCTGTGGTGGGGGAGAGAGTCAAATATGGACAGAGGAGAGAAAGAATATATGTAGGAATGGAGTATGCATCGGGAAAGAGAATATAAGCTTGCTTTTTTTGTTATATTCATAACAACTTATCACTCTTGGAGTCAATACAGTTAATAGTAGTAGTAGTAGTATTAAGTCAGTGCAGAATATTAAATGGGCCAACAAGGCTATCAAGGTAGCAGGCAGATAATGGGATAAAGAGGCATCTTAACAAAAAATCAGGGCACTGCTCTTTGATTTTGTGATAGAAACCAAAGCTCCCCTCTGGGTCTTTGTGTACACCTGTGACCAGCAGGAGGCTCCCAGATGCTTGAGCCTAATTTGCTCTCAGCTGCCATGAGATTAAGTGATGCCCTGGGACAAGGAAGCCTGAGGAAAACAGGAGGTCCTAATCCCTCTGTATTCAGGGCAGAGAGAGAGAAGCTATTTATTTGCTAGTTTGACTCAGATGTGGTTTTAGCTCTTGGGTACAATATCTAGTCTGGGGTGAAGCAGCCTTTTCTCTGACCTGCCAGGCACTGTCAGAGAGGAATACTTACAGTAGTAAGAGCTACTTAAAATACACCAGGTTGCTGCTTTAACTATAATTCAAAGCCTGGGCATGCTGAAACGTATGGATTGTCACTGTTAAGACTAAGTGGGGAATGAAGCACTTCATCAGCATGTTCAATGGAAGTACTTCTGATCTGAAGGCCTTAGCTGAAGGTAAACCATAATTAACTAAAAAATGGTGGGTGGGCACAAATAACAGTGAGAGATCCGGATCAGTTCATTAGATACCAAGTGCTTAATTAAGTGCAAGGGCTTTCCTATGAAACTAAGAGCAGCAAAGTCCCGTCATGGTCAGAATGCGAGCTGTTCTGTCCACTGTGGCAGCTGACATTCAACTACGTGAAGGTGAGCTGAGTATCTATGTTCCACATTCTGTATAGACAGCTATTTTTGGAAGCTAATTACCCCTGTTTAGGGAGTGGTGTTAATATATATTTGTGGGATACAGGATAAGAAAGCAGAAGGCCTCAACTTGTTGGAAATCAATTTTAATATCCCTATGGCTCTGGTAGTTTAAGTGTCAATATACAATATGCATGTCTTACAGAGGCTTATTTTTTGCAATTAAGTCCCCCTGATTTACTGCAGGCATGATGCTTGGACTGAAAGAGCTAGGGAGGTGTTTTATTTTCAGGGAAAAGGGAAGAACCAACAGTGCTATTCATATTACTATTAGATTGTAAGTATATATTTGTTCCTGAAAGACTGTCTTTTGCCAGAGAAAATATTTTTTTCCCATTTGGACTTTTCTCTGCATTTTACACGTGCAGTGTTATTGCAGTTCAAAGCTTCTCAGCTTCTCTTTTGAAGCCCAGCCCTCAAACTGAAGGGATGAATCTGAGTACCTGGATGAGGCAGGTATCTTGAGGTGGACACGTAAACCTTAAAATAGTAATACAAAAAATTATCTGTATATTTATTTTCTGCAAAAGGTTCCCTCCTATTTGCCAATAATACAGAAAGAATAAAATTGCTGAGCTTTATCCAGTGGACCAAAATTTTTCTTGGATTGAATTGTGTCCTGCACACAAATCAGCGGTGTGTAACACCTTGGCTTCTCTTAAACCCTGAATAAGGGCAAACTTCTATACCCAGTAATAACCAGAAAACAAACTAGTTCATGTTATGTGAAGTAAGAGCACAACACTTGCAGCTCCCTCTGGGGAGCCTGAGGTCGTCCACAGAGGAGAGACCTGTGTGAATGAGGGCAAAATCCTCTGAGCAGCCCTGAGCAGAAGACCTGGGGCATGGAGGGTGGATGTTCCTGGTCCTACAAGTCCTTTGTGCCTTTTTTTGTGGAGGGGGACTCTGGCTAGGAAAGGGGGAGCTGCTGGAAAGTGGACAAAATAATTAATTGCTTTGACTAAGTTAAGCTGGGCAGAGCTGGTGTTGCTAGAGCCCCAAATGTAGATATTTTGGGGAGGACAGGAGAGGGAAGGCAGCACAGTGAAGTGAAGGGGGAAAGAGTAGAAGACAGGATCTGAGGAGCTGAGGAAGGCTATGTTAAGGAAGGTGTGTGTGTTTATGGATGTTGGGAGTGGTTCCAGCCATCACAGAAAACAAAGCAAGCAGCATTGCATCGACTGTGGTGAGAATTAAGGCACTGAGATGGTGTGCCCCTACAGCAGCCTCTAGCTTGGCTGCAGCCCAGGAGAGAGGAGGAAGAGAAAATTTTGTGCAGGCAGGGTGGTTTTGGCAGAGGGAGGCAGGAATTCTGCCACTGTTGAAGATCATTTTGTGGGGATAGTGTTTCACTCTAGGTCTTTGAGGCAGCATGTTCACTCTCCTTCAGCCTCCAGCTTTCTCTGGGGCATTCACTTCTTTTTCTTTTAATTTCTTCTAAAATGATCTCCACTAGCTCCTGCCCAGAGTACAGGATTTTGCTAAAAAGCACATATGCCATTTAAACACTGACTAAATGAGGAAAAATCATGTGGAAAACATATACACATTTAATATATTTTCATAAATATTTTAAACTGAAGAGATTTTGAAAGAGTCTTAGGAAACAAACCAAACTAGGTAGAGCTAATCTGCCCAGATTAATTTTGTTCTCTAGCCCATGTCTATGGGGTGGCAATCTTGCCATGCTTATTGATTATCAGACAAGACTACTAATCCCCTTAAGGTCATTAAGTGTACTTAATTAAAGAGCAGTTAGCAAGCTTCTCTTTACCAAGTTAATAGTGGCTGTTAAAAGTGATTTGTACATTACCAATATGGTAGCCATTAATCTAAAAGTCAATTTGTCATTTTTATTTTCCCAAACAAATACATTCAGTAGGCTGCAAAAGGTGGTTAGAGAGCTTTCAGCATCTGTTCTTGCAGTTCACGAAAGGAAGAAACTCTGCATTCCTAAACTGTAAGGCTTGGGCTGTAGCAATTTCCACCTACTCCCCTCTGTATCTCACTGCCTTGCTCCGTCCTAAATTGGCAGGGGCAGAATGGGCTAACAATCTTGGAAATACTCAGTTCTGGAAAGTTTCAAGAAAGGTCAAAGCAAGATGGAGAAGCTCAAATTTGACTCTTCTCTGACAGAAAGCTTGAAGTTCTTTGGCTTTTTGACTGGCAACTGGTACAGAGGAAGTCTCAGAGAAGCCCCTCATTAAAGAAGGGGCAGGCACTTTTCTCTGTGGTGACCAGTGACAGGACCCAAGGAAATGGCCTGAAGTTGTGTCAGGGAAGGTTTAGGGTGGATATCAGGAAAAGGTTCTTCACCCAGAGGGTGGTTGAGCTCTGGAACAGGCTCCCCAGGGTAGTGGTCACAGTACCAAGCCTGTCTGAGTTTAAGAAACATTTGGACACTGCTCTCAGGCACATGATGTGACTCTTGGGGATGTGTTGGAATTGATGATTCAGGGTATTCTATGATTCTATGACAGTCAAAGAAGGAGGCTGAGGGTACAGTCAGGGTGACTTAGTAGACAGGGAAGGGGAATCAGGGATATTTACAATGAGAAGGGAGAGTAAGGGAATGCAATATTACAGAAATCTGTATTTCATTGTTCTGTGAATATCAGAATTAATTTTTTCATTACTGTTTGCAAACACAAATACACAGAAATTTCAATATTATATATTTCAAGATGAAATGTATAATGAAATACATAATGCTTTCTGGTTCTTATTGCATACATAATTTGTTTTGGGAGGCATATATAGATTGAATCTTCAATATGGATGTTGCTTCACTAGCAGAAACCTCTTCCTACAGTTAAAGCAAACATTATTTGGCAAAACACCATGCATCTCTCATTTTCTCTCTCCTACAGATTTAAGTATGTAATTCAAGATCAAAAATAAATGTATGTAGCAAATTATGACCCCTCAATTGAGCTGTTTTAGGGTGCAGGGCAGGATGAATGTTTCACTGGGCATGGGGGCATAGGGATGATGGTCATTTACAAGAGAATAGCGGCTTCTAAACATACCTATCCCTTTCTCAGGTATCTCTCAAAAGTGCTTAGTGATGCTCTTCTAGAGACTTGTCAGACAGTGAGGAAAGCAATTGCTTTCCCCATTTGACCTGAACAGGTTGCTTTGCAAGAGTGGAAATTTAAGTTCAGGGGACTGGAGAAAATCTCATGGCAGAGGACTCACCTGTAGAGTATTTTAGACTTGGAAAACTTGCAAGGATAAAATGTCAGTCAGAAAAGTATTGTTTTAACCCATATTAAGGCTCAATTATTTGCCTCCAATATTTTATTTTTCTGCTGTATCTGAGATATATATACATATAAATCTTTTACAAAGATAGACCCCATGTTGTAACCTTCTTTTCCCATTAAAAAATGGATTCTATACTTGCCAATGGGATAAAATTCTCATTTTGATCTCTAGATGCAAATACATCCATAAGCCAGGATAAAACATTATCTGTCCTAATCATACAGCCAGTGTCATTCTGTGATAACACCTGCATTGGAGAATTTCTTTATAATATATTATTTTTGCTTTACTAATCAAGCCTGTTTAGAAAGTTATCAGGCACCTTGACTTATGGTGAAGGTCTGTCTTCAGCAAAAGTACTGATTTAAATCTTTTGCCTGCTCCAGTATGTCAGCAGGGCTTTCTGTCATGATGTTGGAAATAAGATCTTGTTTCAAAAACACCAAAACCTAACCAAAATAACAAAACAAACACACACAACAACCCCCCCAACAAATAAATACCAAATGTGGCAAAAGTATTTTGCTCTAAGTGAATCAGTTCTTCAGTTAAATTGAAGGTTTATCTGCACAAAAAGATAAAGAAACAAAGGCTGCAAAGAAAACTAGTGGGGAGAAAATTGTGGTGGAAGGGATTTTGGGGTTTTGGTGGGTTTTGGTTTTGTTTGTTTTGCATTTCATGCTGGTACCATTGCTAAGAAAATGTATATGCTCAGGCAAGGTGGAACAAATCGTGTGAAGTGGTGCAGTGTCCACCTGGGAATAGGAGTTTGTTACCTGTGTTTAATATAAGCTTAAGAGCACAACCTAGATCTTACATTTTCATTAAATCTTTAGGTTAATCACATTAGACAACTATATAGTGACTATTATTTGTGTATAACAAAAGAAAGAGAACACTTTTTAGTTATGAGGCTGGTTTTTGGGTTTTTTTTCCCCCGGATTTTATCAAAAGACAAATTTATCTGCATGACTAAGGGCCAAAAAACCATCTCTCCTGAAAAATCGTTTGGTTCCCAGTAGGGTGCCAAGGAGAGGTTTTTCACAGCAATGGGCAGGGACAGCAACAGACTTGGGGCTCAGCTGGAGCACCTGTGCAGTCATCTTAATTTTGAAAATGTATATACTGGTAAATGACAGAGCTCCCTCCCCCAAATACATTTAATCTGGAAATATCCAAGCAGCTTATCTGCTAACAATCTTTTAATATTCTATTTATTTATTTAATATTGTTGCTTGGGCTGCTCATATAATCAGATAAAGGTCATTAAGCCAAATTTATGATTAAATAGGATAAAACTATTTATTCTCTTTACTCAGCCTATTAATGTTATAGCTTATGCTGACTAGATGTCGATATTTCAAATGAAGTTACTACATTTTTCAAATATCATAATTATATGAAAAAGCTATATTATCTCATTGTGAGGATTACTTTCCACTACCTTATCTGCCATAATGTCTGCACATATTGGCCTTCAGATTTCCTCGTGCTGCTAACTGCAGACATTTCTCTAAGTCTCCCATCTGCTATCTGCATTAACCTCCACATAGTTTCATTTTGTTATTTTATTCCTTAAGTCATTGTTAAGGATTTAAGGGGCTGTTTGTCAGGCTTTGTGTTTTCAGGTTGCCTTGCAAATTAAAGTGTCCAGTATTTTCTTGTTTAATTGCAGCCAAATTTTTTGTGATATGAAAATGTCACAGTGTAAAGCGATTGCCTCATGATTCTGGAATACAGTAAGGGAAGAGTATGCTAACAAAACTATATTTGCCAAAATGTAAAAGACTTGAGCACAGAGCTATGGACTCTTGCAAGCTTTCTGGTTTGACCCTAAGACCACCCTTAGGTACAGTGCATCTTTCTTCACCTTTCCTTGTAAGAGCTCTGTGGCATTTGTATGTTTTCAAGAGCCAAGTTGCTGTACTTGGGGCTGTTACTTTTTTGCTAACCTTTTTTTCTCCCTTTAATAGTCTATGACCTTGTCTTCAGAGAGGCCTAATTAGAAGCTCATAGTGGCCACAGCCAATTTGACAGGTTTTGTGTAAATTCAGAGTGCAAAAGGAAAGCTGAGTTCCTCAGACAGTTGTCACTGTTGCAGGTAGCTGGCCAGTTAACTCCAGTTTCTAAGATGCCTGACAGAGATCTGAGCCCATCCGTGCGTTGTAGAGTCCTAGAAGAGAAGTGATGACATGACCAGCCTAACACAAAGGCACGTGGATGCCAAGGCTGAGCCTCCTTCTGACAGACTGGTGACCACATGGCAGCAGAGTAGGTCTGGCTCCAGCAAAAACATTAAAAACATGGCAGAAAAAGATAAATTTTATCCAGAAAATGTTTTGTGATAGTCTATTTGAAAGGTTCCCAAGCAGCTACAAAGCAAAAACACAAACATTATTTTAAAAAATAATTTTATTCACCCTTTATATCCTGAAATTTTCTAGTAAGTAAATTTACAATTCTTCATAAGAATTAGTGTCTTAGTTCACCTCCAGATTGCCTGCTTTCTTGACTTTTTTCCTACAGAAATTGGACAGTTTTCTCCTTGTTGCTGATTTCTGTCTTCACCCTCATCCTTCAGGTTTTTGAGTTTCCTGTTCTCTCAACAGCTGGTCTCAATTTCATCATCCAAAACTTCATTTCTCTAGGCAATCAGGCAAATGAATTGTCTTCATCCATGTTTAAAACAAATTCATTCTAAATTAGTCTGTGCCCCTTCAGCGTTAATTTTCCATGACTATTATAGTCATTGAGCTTTATGGCATGAACACAAGCAAATATTAAGTTTGAAGGCTTAAATTGTTTTTCAGTGAATTTCAAATTGTGGGCTACATCTTCAGCTGTGATTTGATTCAGTAGGAGTCTTCAAAGCCAAGGGATATGGTTTGTGATATGGTGAGAGCAGTAGCATTGTATTGTCTTCACACTAATTGAAGAGCTGGCCTGTAAGTTGCTTCAAATTATGAATATTAACAACTTGTTTTAAAACAAATTACTTAAATTACTCAACTATGGAACCAAAAATGTTAAATGTAGCTAAGTAGCACTTCAGTGTAGTCTGAAGTTGACATGGATGAGCTGTTTGCTATTTTGTTCTGGGACAGTTGTTTGAAAACTATTTAATATGCATTACAGTACTAAACATTTAAATGTGACATGCACTGAAGAATCTGCCATTTTAGAACATTTCTTGGTTATAAGTAAGATATATCTCTGACATATGAGAGAAATATATATATCTCCTCATATGAGGGAATCAAGATCTGAATCTTGGAGTCAGTCAGGACCAGAAGCAGTGGCTTGGCTCCTTCTCTGAACTGCTCTCCAAAGGAACCTAATTTAGGCAGACTAAATTACTCCTCAGAAAAGCCTCTCTATCTGCACTCAATACAAAAGGCATATAAACCTATTCATCATGTATTTATGACTCTTATAACCTTATTCTGCCTGCAATCACTTAGTTGAAGCTTATTTCACAGTACTTAACATTCTCCTTTTATGAATTAGGGTACTGGTAAATATTATCAACGTGCTTAATATTTGAAGCAGAATGGAAGAGGAATGTACAAGAGTATTACTTCAGACTTATGTATATATTTTGGGAATGTAATACTAGATGATGGAAATGTTTAATTCCTTGTCAACTTGATCCAGTTTGATTTGGTGACAACAAAGTTATCATTGCACTGTGCTTATATGAAGGTAAATTTGATTCAGTCTGATATGTCATGGGGGAGACAATGTAAGTATCCAAATAAAGCAGTTTCACCATACAGGTGTACACATCACAGAACTTGTTCCCCTAGTTGGCTTTTTAGAGAGAAGTAAAAGGCTGAAAAAACATGGACTGAGTTTCTTCTGTAGAGATCAGTCTTCCACATGCAGGCTAAAGAATGTTGGCAACCTGTCCATGAATATTTTATTTCTATATTCATCTGCAATACAGTCAAGCCCTCAGTATTTCCACAGGGTGGGGGGAGTTTCTATAATAAAAAGCCAGTGTTCAGTCTGACAGCTTCAAAAGGAAGGCTTTCAGCATCTTTCAAGTTCTCTGTCACTTGCTATCCAGCTGTTACTGTGGACTAACATATCAAACAGGTTTCAGATGGTTTCAGTGATGCTCAGTGTTTTATTTAAATTTGTAAAAATGTGTCCTACTTATCAGACCAGTAGTGTTTCGCATATGCTTTTTATAGCCAGGAGTGTTCGGCTTCATGGCATCCTGTGAAAAAAACACCCTCAAGTCCCTGCTCCTCGTGCTATTCCAGCTCTCTATTTATGTGTTGCCGTTGGTGCTTTAGTTCAGGCTTCCCTGATGTATCAGTGGATAGACCCTCAGGAGCTTTACAGGGCAGGGAGAAGTATCCCAGTTCTTGATTATAAGAGACTGACATGTTGGTCATGAATGCTGAAGACTAGCAGGCACTTTCTACACAAAAGCCTTTATAGGAAATGCTCAAAATAAAAAGATTTGCAGTTGGGGTATGGAGCAGGGGGAAGGCAAGACACTGTATCTTGTCAGCTCTCTTTTTATTCTATTTGCCTACCAGCAACTACCAGCAGTTTTCATCTCATTTGAATAAGAAAGAGCACTGGCAAGTGGAAGAGGCCAAGCCTGCTACTGGAAGAAGATGTGTATGACAACACATGGGTTATGGGGAGCAAACATTTCATCCCAATTCAGTTGTAGTTACCCTTTCTTTAAACGGATGCTCAGGAAAGATTATGAATCAGCTTTCTGGAAGTGAGCTCCACTTTCGCATCACAGAGAGGGAATAAATTGCAGATGCCTGTTTTCTTCCTCTTCTTGTTAATTTGTGGACTTATTAGTGATTAATACTTTCCTGGAAGTAAAGCCTTGGAAGACTGTCCTTTGTATTTTCATTGCTTTAATTGTTCCACAAACTGAGTATGATCTTTATGTAGGCTAAAGTATGACAAAAACACCTTAGAAGCAAGGATGAGAAGAACAATTCCTAAAATCCCATTTAAAGTATCCTAAAAGGGACAATGTCTCCAACAAGTCAGCACATTGTAGGTGGAAAAGAATTCTACATCTTGGCTGCCGTCTTTTTCATCTGTCATCTGACCAGTTCTGCTGACAGGAGCTGAGGCAGACTAATTTGAGAATCTGTCAAAAGAGAAAGGATTCATCTCCCAGATTAGACACATAATTTTACTTTGACGCTGAACATTTCAGTTCAGCAGTTGAAATGAGAAAACAAAACAGAGAAAGACTTAACCTAAGCTATCTTGTTTTGAGTCATGCTAGAGGTCAACACCCTGGGCTACCTCCAGACACCTTGAAGGCTCAAGCTGGCTTCAGGGTTTCCCAGATTCCGCTTCTGTTGTATGACTGCACTGAGTTTAACCAAGTCTTCCTGGATCATGACTTCCAAATTAAAATTTCTTCAGACTAGATTTATACCATTTTTACCAAATTTATGTTCCACAGCCTTTCTGAGTAAATTTTCCCGCAGGTTTCAGTCAGGGTATTCATAAAAGGCTGAAAGATGGGACACATTTTTGTAATACTGAATTATGAAAAAAAAATCATGACAAAATTGTTTCAGTCTCAAATTTCATTGTTCTTGATATCTAGGTAAACAATGCCCTAGTGTGTAAAATAAGCTAAGAATTATGGAACCAAACTATGAACTTTTTTTTTTAATATGCTCAATTAGAACATTTTGATAGGATATCTCCTTCAACCTCTGCAGCAGGTTAAGGGCACATTTCATGAGGGAGAAATGGGATTTCAAAGTGCACTTGCCATAACTATACAGAGGGTAGCGTTAGTCTCTCCCTTAGAGAGCAAATACCATTAGAAGTTTAATCTAATATTCTGCTCATGATGATAGTGAGGTTCCAGGATTGCTGGGCCTAAGAAAAAACACACACACAAAAAACCAAACAACAACAACAACCAAAAAAAAAAAAGAAAAAAGCCCCTTCAGTTTACTTTTCACCTTGATTTGGGGTAAAATCTAATTAGAAAATTGTACATAGAGCCCAACTGCTACAAGAGAATTAAAAGCTGGTAACAAATTTTGACTGCATGGATTTTGATTGCAATAATGAAAATTTATGCCTATCCTGAAATCACCTATGTATGTTTCTTTTCATTTAAAGAAAAAAATTTCCCAGCAGAATGGAAATGATGAGATATAGGTGATCCCCTCTCTGCCCACAATTAATGAATTGTCAAAGGTAGAAGAACCATCAAATTGTCATCTCTTCATCTGAACTCTGATGTCATTGCTAGTTCTTCTGTAAAATTAGTAAGCCTCAACAAAAGATCAAAGTTCAGTCCTCAGAGGATGGCTGGAAAAATCAGAACTATAGCTGGGATGGGTACTAGTGAACAAGTCTATAAGCTGAAACATAGCTGAAAAAGTTCTCAGAACATAAAATTCTACAGTTTGAAGAGTCTGCTATCTCTGAAACTAGGAAGGAATATCATAGTCATTTGTCATTCATAACAGTTTTATTTCTAGGTTGGAGTACTGAAGTCAGAAGGTTTTGCTTTCTTCTAAACCCAGTGCCTTATTCATGAAACTTGTGTTAATTTTTCCAATTGTATGAACATTGGATTGCTATGGCGATAATCGGATAAATTTCAAAATTTAAAATAACTTTAAAACTGCAAGTCATTTCAACTGTTGAAAAATTCTTAAGCAGGCAACAGAAGTGTCAAAAGGCTAGATGTTCAGTGAAATGCTTAGAATACAAACCATGAAGTCATTTATATGATTGAGTTACTTTTGAGTAAATTTTTAAAAAATATTAAGAGAATTGTTGTTTGGTGGTTTTTTGTGGGTTTTTTGTTTGTTTGTTTGTTTGTTTGTTTTGTTTTTTTTTTTTTTTGGTGGACAACTGCTCCTTGAATAATTTGTAAAGATTTCTTCAAAAATAATTGCATTCTTAAAAATTAGTTTTAACAAAAGCAGTATGTATTCAAAGAACTTCTGGAATCTATTCTAATGACTGGGAAGTAAATTGCACCTTTTAAATATGCAAATCAGGTGATTCATTAGTAGTCATCTTAGCCCTGAAAACTGGACTGTAATATGAAGCCGCTTTCTCATTTACACTGTTATCCTCATGTTATGCTGATATGCTGGTATCTTTAGTGTTACTTAGTAAAATTTGTATTAAAAATTAACATCAAGTGTGTGGATGATGACAGTAATTACTTTTCTATCCCAAACATCCAAATGCTGAAAGGCATAAATATAGATGTTTGCGTGATTTTTGTCAAGGTGTCCTTGAATGAGAGGATTTAAACCTCAACAGTGTTGCTTGGGCCCAAGCCAAGTCATGTGTCCTCACTGGTCTTGAGGCTTTTCCTGTGAATGCAGCTGTCACTCTCCTCTGCACAGTATCCTAATGGAATGAGACTTCTGTGTCCAGTCTCTGTCTAAGACTATGGATGTGTAGCTGAGGCTATAGGAACCCCCAGCTATTTAGCACTTCTCACTTGAACTTCATAATTTTTCATTGCCTCAAGACCAACTCTGCAAAAAAAAAATCTCATAATTATTAGATTTATAAGATATGTATTAAGAAAATTAGCTTGATTAAAAATATATACATATATGTAAAATAAATGGCAAAGTGCAAGGGGATCATTGCCTGCTATTTGAACATTCTCTTTATGCATTCGTTTCATTTTTAAAGCAATATCGATAAAGCCAAAGCAATGCATTCCCATCTTTGTGGCTGTATCAGTATAAGCACATTGATGCACATACAGTTTGTTTCTCTTCCCTTGGGAAAACTGGGATATTAGGAATTATGTTTCCTCAGAGATTTTACAGAGGAATCAACTGGACTGTGGCTGTAACAAATTGCTTGCATTTTTGCATCTTCCTGATGAAAGTTACACCTACATTTGTGAACATTCATTAGGATGGTCATGAAAATGCAATTATAATGGCACAAAGTAGTTCTGCCTCTCTCAAAAAAAAAAAAAAAACACAAAAAAACAAAAACCACATTTTCTTATGATGTTGTCTATTTAGTGATGTCCTATTTATCTTATGCACACATTCTGTCCATCTTGCTCATTTTCTGATGATATTAAGAGTCTGGTCATCATGTACTGGACCTTGTCAAGGAGATAGGTGTAATTACGGGTGGAATGAATACAGACAAGGAGAATGTGTCACAACTGAAGTCTTCCTCCTTTTCCATCAATGGTGTAACTAATTTAGATATCCTTTGACTTAGCTAGTAGTTTTTGAATTCCCTGGGGCCTCTTCCCCTCTAAAGCTTCTGAGGAGAAAGACACCAGGAAGCATGATGTCCTGGAAAGTTATGCCTCTCTGGTTCAAAAACTGCCACTAGACCTGGCCTTGGAATGAGACTTTAAAGATCAAATAAATACACAGCTTGGAATATGTTTTCTTAAAGCAGACTGAGACCATCTAAAAGCTTGCTGCATTTAGAAAGGGTGATCCTGTTCTTGCCAACATCCTTGTACCCAACTTTGGCACTCACTTGACTCCTCGGTGAGTGGATTCAATCTGCTAAATCCTCTGGGCGGAGAGGGACTGCCCATTTGGGCAGCAGTCAGCTGTTAGATTGGTTCTGCTGCATCCTGTATCAGCACCCTTTCCCTCTGATTATCCTGACACACTTCCTATGCTGTGTCCTTATCTCCCACTGGACTTGCTTATCGTGCTTTCTAGATTTACATTTATTCATCTAGAATGCAGTTAAATCAGCCTTTCCTCACAGAGCTAGTCCACTGGGAGTTTTGTGCAGAAAAACAACAAAAGGTCTGCTTCTCTACAGTCAATTCTCCTACTGTGGGAGGCTTCTCTGCTTCCCTGTGCTGTCACCCAGCACTTTGAAAGAATTTCTAGTCTTTCTCCTTTAGAATATCTTCACCAGTAGATAATCTATAATTTGCTGCTGTGCTACTAGTATGTATTTTCGTGTTATTAATCCTATTTCTATTTTAGTTGATCATATAGGAAAAATTTATAAAGACACAGGGTCTGATAATCAATTTTCTTTTGCCATGGGATCCTAATTACTGACTGCCCTCTAGCATTTCACAGGACTGGTATGTTGGAGCATTCAGCCATCATATAATACTTCCATTTTTTGGCTTTTAACAGTAGACCTTTTTGTTCACAGCTAAAGCTAGATTTACTGCTAAGTTAAGCAGTTTCTTGAACTTCAGAAAGAAGGTTGGTTTTGACATTTGACAGTTAAACTCAGAAATTTTACTGCTCTTGATAATTCTTTGGTAATTTGTTCCATCCTGCACATGTCATTGCGCTTCGCTAAAGTCAGTATCAATCTTCTCGATTTCTAGATAAGGAAACCAAGGCACAGACATGCAGTTACTCATTTCTGAGCTCTGATTAGAATTTTGATTTTCTAGCTGCTTTGTTTCTTCTTTAGGTAGCCTCCTTTAATCTAGCATCTGAATTTTATTATGAGAAGGATGTACTTTTATTTTTTTAAAAAATAAGCTATACTTATCCTACAATTCTAGAGAAGTGTGAAAACCTACAGTGCATGCTGATACTCCTCAGAATTTATGGTATAGACTAAGGTGCACAAAATGTCTTCATGCAAAAATGTGTATGCAGTTACAGCAGATACACTCGTTAAAGATAACTGGGAATAATGAACACCTCAAAGTTAGGATGATGAATAATGTTAATGTGTTTCACTTACAGGCGGAAGTGTAACGAGCTTAACTCAGTGGCTCTGGGGAGACCGCTGTCTCTTTGAATGTAACAGTTTTAAAATTATTCTTGAAGAAAAGAGGTACCAGGAGCACAGGGATCACTGCTTTAAAGAAAAGCATGAGACTTGAGCATGCCTTTGAAAGATGGCACATAATATAACAGGGGAACCTTTGAGCGACACAGCAGGTATGGTAAAGTTCCTGCTCTGTTTCAGTTTGAAGTGGAGAGAGGACCTGAATTCAACTGCACTGTGCTCCTGAGGTAGCTATGGCCTTTCACAGGACTGAGGGAGTAAATTGGTCCTGGCTGCTGAAAATGATTTGAGCAGCTGTTACTTGAGAAGCCGACATTGCTCTGTGAGCTGTAAGGAGGGGCAAGGAAGGAGAGAAAACAAGCAGACGCCAAACTTGTTTTCCTCTTAGTTCTTCGTTGGGAGGAGCAGCAGTTCCTCTCCTATGTCTTGCCATTGCTACTCCTCAGGGATCTCACTGATAAAGGAGGAAGTGTTTAATTGCACCTCCTGGCATGAGGAGACCTGAATGTGTCCTATACGGGAAAGAAGGGCAGTGTGATTCTGCTCTGGAGGCGATGAAGCTTCTGCATCACTGTTACTGGGTCGGCTACCCCAGCAGCTAGGCAAAGCACAGCAAAAAGCAATTTATGGCTCTGGAGTTTTTCCTCCAGGTCTCTCCCTCATGACACATAGAAGACAGAGAGCCCTTGAGAAGAAGAAGTATTTACCACAAACTTTGGAGAACTTTGGACTGAGGAGAGTTCAGGTGGAAGCTTTCAGAGGGAAGGGAAAGTGAATTGAAGAGAGAATTAATGAGGAGTCTGTGCTGTGAAGGAGAGGGATACATTGAAAAGCAGCTGAAGAAACTGGTGCGAAATAAGGATTCTGAGGGTAGAGGATAAAGGTTTGAGGGACCTGATGCTCGCTGAAGAGTTGACCTAAAAAGAAAGCAAGCAGATCCTTGTAGACATAAATAGGAGTAAGATGTTTGTAGAAGGAGCGTGTCCTTGGGAATGATAAATATGAGTTAATTTAATGTAGTGATTTGCAAGAAGCAATAAGAGGGGCTGTGAAATAGAAGTGAATTTAGAAACTGAAGGAGAAAGACATAAATGCAGGGTTTTGATAAAAAATATAAAGACAGGTGAAGTATTTTGAGAAATGTGAAACTAATTTTCAGGAAGAAAAAGCAGAAACCATACATTTATAGGAGGAAATTATTATGGTCGTGTTGTATTGTGCAATCCACAGGACATGTTTGAATGTAAGGAAGGAGTTTTTAGAAGAAATGTTATCTTTGGTGAATCTGTCTGACACTTGAAATAAGGACTGTCTTCTGTAATGTTTCAAGCGTAAGTCTCGTCACAGGATTTTTGCTTGCTGACTGCTCCTCCTGGCAGCCATGAAATAGGGGAGTAGAGCAGGAGCTCTGAAGGAAAATGAAGAGTAGGAGCAGGGATTTGACTGAGAGTCTGGAGAAGGTGCTGATGAAAACAGATAATTGATTAATTAAGTACAGATAACATATTAAAAGGGTTGTAGGCCAGAGGATACTCTGGAGAATGGGGTTGTTTTGGAGAACAGGCTAATAGAAGAGAAATTGTTACTTGGGCATGCCCTGTTCTGGGAACTGGTAGGAAAGCATATGATGGCATGGGGTGGGAGGAGATGTGGAGGAAATAACAAATGCTGTAAGGAGAGGAAAGGTGGACTATGAGAGCCCAAATGCTCCAGCTGTATGGGATGGTCTTTCCTGCTTGGACAGGCCATTATTACAGCCTATCATGGTGACTGAAAAGAAATTATGTTTAAAGAAGTCCTTGCAGAAATTTCCATTCTCTGGATTTACCATGTGGAGATCTAGAGTCTAGCTCAGAATTTTCGTGTGAAGGAAGCCTGAAAACCTTGTTGCCTAAAAGAGTCTTTCGTCTCATCCTTTCTAGTAACAAAGAAAGTTTTTGGTGCTAAAATAAGCAGTGTGATGTACTGTACTTCTAAAGCTGTTAAAAGGCTCTTAACAGCTCCATAAAATACTCGCCGCCTCCTCCTGTGCTTTCAGGAAATTTTACTCCAATACTTATTTCACTGGCTTACACAGAATTTCCTCCCCTTAAAAACATAAGTTGTTAATTATTTCTTGGTTGTCATGATCAACTCCCCTCAAGCTATTAAAATGTACTTGCATTGTAGTTTTATTATTCCTTGCAAAATACTGGAAAAAATAATTTTGCTAGACAGTTAAATTTGAAATACATATTGACTCAGCAATGCAAATGGATCTTTTATGCTAATTTCCTGCAAATATTCAAATGGTGTAGTTTTACCAGAAAAAGCACTCATAAAAGCAAGTCTTTATGAATATTCACTGAAAGTGAATTTTGAATTGTACACTTCAGCTTGGTCTTTGAAAGTCATGCTGTGTGGGCTCGTATATTTCACACAATAGCAAAAATAGCATACAACTACTCAACACTGCACAAATAGAAGCTAATATTGGTGTAAGGTGCTTTCAGAACATGATACAACAGCAAGCTTGCAATACAATTCAAAATTCTGCATTTTTTCAGAACTTTATGAATAGAGGACAAAGCAAAACTGATTAATAAATGACTTATCAAGACTTTGTTCATCACTAATACAATATTATTTAAAAGCAATTGCAATGGTGCAGAACATCCATGGTGTTTGGAGAGAGAAATGAACTACCTGAAATCCTACTTCAATCATCCCAGGAATTATCTTAAGTTGGCATTGCACTATATTACTATAAAATTGTGCACTATTTGTGCACATTAGCTTTGTAATATTGGAGTTTTGAATAACTACATTACTGCATTCCCTTAATTATTCTTTTTTTTTTCCCCTTCATCCTACTAGATCATCATTGAAGTTTGGCAATGGTTGTGTTAGTTTGCATACAAGGCAAGCTTTAATTAGTCCCTATGGTTTTGCCATCTCCAATAAGACGATCCACTGAGCATATGCAAATAGGTATTTTTTGAGGGCTTATAACTTGATTTTAGAAAGATGACTTCTAATATAAATTTTTTGCTTCAGAGCATTCAAATTTTAGACATGTGGTCTTCAAAATTTTCTACTCAAGTCTAGTCTAGTTAGACTGCTAACAAACTAAGCTTTATGGTTCCTTTTCCCTAGCAACCTGTCCCGACCTCCTAGAGCCTCAGTGTGTCCTGAGAGTGCTATCCATGGGTTAAAAAAACAGCTGCTATGGAAAGCTTTTTTTCAGATGATGTGATCTGCAGTGGATTCAGTGTTGAATCATTAGGTTCTGGTGCCCAGTTATGTCACAACTTTCTGATGCAGGTCAGATTCCCCAGTGGCATTGGTGTTACTTAGGGCATCCCAGTGTCTAATGAAGGCTTTCTTTTCTGATGAGATGAACAGTTGTAACTAAAAGCTTGAAGCACTCAAATGAGGTCACTTTCCTTGTGCCACAGTTCTAATTCTGTTAAATGGACATAAGGAATTCTTCATGAGAATTCATTGCATGATACTAGCACACTTTCTTGCCTGGTAGGGTTCCAAGTTTTCATATCTGTACACTAAAGGGCCTTCAAAACTCTCTTGTGAACAGGATCCATATGTCCTGCAAAATCACTCTCAGGTTTGCCTTAGGATGATTTCTCATCTTTCAACCTCCTTCAGCTAGTTTATTCATTATACTCCCAATGAAAAAAAAGTAATGATTCTTGACCTGGCTAATTGTGCTGTTGACCCGCAATGTGGTTTTGCAAGGTTTATACTACTGTCTTTGGATGAAATATGCAAAGGGGAAAATTTTGATCTCCACTGGTTATTTTTGGGAAGAGGGGGTATAACATGAGTCAGGGCCATTTTCCCAAAGTGAGTACTATTGAAAGATGCTACACTTGGGGGGTGGTCAAGTATTTGCAGAATATAACAGAAAGTGCATTTTTTTTTGTGAATGTACGCTGAATTTCTGTTTTGACACCTGTTAGACCTGCAAGGAATCTTGGAGCAAGCCTTGCCAGTTGCTGGAAAGGGGTGGGACAGAGCCAAAACTGATTTTTTTTTTAATATTTCAGGAATACCAAGAAATACACACAACTCAGTCTGGTGTCCTTGGCCACTTGGTAAGTTCCCACCTTTGTCAGGTACATGCTCCATGACTTACAGTTGTTCCCATTGTTTGATGTCCAGAGATGGTAGCTAATATCTGAGATTTTATTACTAGGTTGTTCTCTGTCTATTCTCTCTCCAGTGTGTTCTGTAAGACCTGGTTTGTTCTTGATGTGCAGAATCTCTGACCATTGCACTGTTGATGGTACCGTGGTAGCACGTGGTCTGACTGTATTTATCCAGAAATGTTTTATGGGCTGAGTTGTTGCACCCATGCCTCAGACAAATGTTTCCCCCCTAGCCCTTCTGTGGTAAACACAGTTCTTTACATTTGAATACTTTAGGGCACGTAATTCTGACAACAGAGCTGCGATGCTGAATGACTACCAGAACATGAAAACACTGCAAAGTGACTGATAACACTTCAGCAGGAATTACTATTTATCTTTTATGACCTTAGGAAAAAGATCTTTATTAAAGCAGAGATGTTCCAGGAATGGTCAAGGAGCTCGTTAGATATGGCATGAAGGGCTTGTTAAAATGCATTAATAGTTATGACAGAGAATGATTTCTTAGCAGTTGTATATGTTGCCAAAGAATGTAGCCAGTAAAAGTCCAAACATGCAAAGGTAACAAGTTACTGGAGGCAATTTCAACTAAATTACAGGGAAAGATACCAGCCAGGTTGCAGCTCGCGCAACTTCCACAATAAAGATAAAATTTATAGATGCTTCATATACCTTCGGGGGACGTATTAATTGGTGCTTCTCTGTCCAGAAGCACACGTAAACAACCCGCTGCAGCTCACGCTCAGCTCGCTGACGACAAGCTTCGCAGCTTGTTTGTGCCTGCCGTGCGTAGCTTGTACCCAGGAGGAGAGACGCGTTTCACAAAAGCGCGCCTGAAGGTCCGTCCGGACGGCGCGTCTTCATCGCGATTATTTTGCCGGGGAAAGCGCAGAGCCCTGCTCTGGTCCGTGCTCCTCTGACTCCAACCAACCAACCTCCCTCCCTGCCTCCCTCCCTCCCTCCCTGCAGGTCGTCACAGGCGTGTTCCCCGCAGTCCCTTCCCGGGGAGGTGTCCGGGGCCGCCGCCGCGGCCGCTTTAAAGCGCGGCGGGGGCGGGCCCGCGGCGTTGCCGGGCGACGGCGGCGGCGTTGCCGCGGGGAGCGCCGGGCGCCGCCGGCCCGACCCGCTCAGCTCCGCTCCCGGGCGCCGTGAGCGGTGGTGCATCAACTCATCCATCGCCCTCCGCCTGCCCCGGCCCGGCCCGGCCGTGCGCCCCAGGGCAAGCGCTCGCTGTTAGAAAAGCTCCACACGGGACAGATGGGGAACGTGTTTTTTTTAATCAGCTTTGCCGAGCGCTGAGAGGAGCAGCCGGCGTGAGGTGGGCGGCGGGGTAAGGCGCGGGGGGACGGCAGATAACACGGCCGGAGAGGGTCCGGCCGCCGCTCCCGCTCGCTGGCACCCCCTGGGAACAGCGGGGTGTCCCGAAATAGCGCGGCGGGGACGGCGCCCGGCAGCTCCCAGGGAGCGGTGCGAGGCTGAGGTAAGCGCCGGGGCGCTCTGAGCGAGTTGGTCCAGCCAACTCGCTCGGAACCCTCGGGAAAGACTTAAGGAGGCCGAAGTGGCGTGCCCCGGTGAGCCGCCGTGTCCCGTGCTCCTGGCCGTGACACGCAAAGCCGGGTGCCGGCCTTGTGTGACGCGACGGATCCGGGATAATCTGCGCTGGGCCATGAGCGTGTGCGCCCTCGACTCGGCCTAATCCCGTGCCCTGGCCCACAGATGTCTCAGGTGTAGCCAGCAAAGGTTTGCAGCTGGGCCTGCTGGCCGCAGTTTAGGAGAAGAATTCAAAACCCTTAAAACCCTTAGCAGGGCATCATCACCTGTGTTGGTGCAAAAGAGCATGTGCCTCCTACAGACTGTGTCTATTTTCTGTGGTTTGCAGATCCCGGCTGTCACCCACGTGTATTTCGCCGGCCAGAAGACATAGATGTCCCTTGCGACTCAGCCCCTGCATGAGCGCTTTGAGGATGAAATGCTACATAAACTCTTAAAGCACACCACCTGAGGACATTGCTACCGACATGGACATCATTATTTATTTACAAATGCTTTAATCAGGAGGAGCTTTTTTGTAAACATGAATTGCCGGGCTCTTTCCTTGAGGTGTCGTTTCTTGTTTCATGCTATTGAAACATTAATCTTAACTTATTATGACTCCTTTGTGTTGGTCAGCTCTCAAGGACTTTTCCCTAGGCTTGAAAATGTGGGAGCTTTCAAGAACGTGTCAATCGTGCCAACTCAAGCCACTTGTGGGCTGCCAGACCGAAGTACTTTTTGTGATAGCTCAGTAGCTGTTCAAAGTATTATATCCTGCACCCAGAGGTTTTGTGTTCAGGAATGTCCATACCGGTCATCCCCTTCATCCTACAAACCACTTCTATCAGAAGGCCTTGGTACCTGCATCACAGAGGACAACAGGGACTTGCATCCAGGGTCTTTCAGCAATGCTTCCAGTTTTATTTTTCATAATCACAAGGATTGCTTTTCTACTCCCCGTTTTCCAAGGCTTGCAGCTTCATTTACGTTAACTGTATGGTTGAAACCTGAGCAAGAAGGTGTAATGTAAGTAGTATTGAAGGTGTTTACTTTCCTGGTGCTCTTAAAAAAATTGATCGTTGTAGTCACAGTCATTATTAGCAAGCTATTTAAAATTTTAAAGGTTGCAGTGAGAAACTGTGACGTTTTTAAAGCTGTATTTAGGTTGGGGTCCTCACAGATGTCAAGACAAGTAGCTTCAGTTTCAGTGGCATTGACTCAGATGATAGTCCAATTGCTTTCAGTGGGAACTGTTCACACGTAATGTGCAGGTCTATTCTCAGAAATTTGTATTTCTAATTCATGTTCCTTTTAAAAGCTGCTAGAAAATTATGTTGTCAGAGGGTTGTGCTGTTGCTGCTTTCATGATGGAAAAAAAATTAAATATTAGGAATTCTCCAGCACAAGTTTATGTCTTAAAAACAAACAAGGAAAGCCACCAAAATGAATATTGAAGAGCCATAGAGAAAAGGTCGAAGTTTCTCTGGAAGATCTGGGAAATGCTGCCTGATTGTGCTGCTACGTTTACAAACGATTCCACTATTCAGAAAACTGCTAGTGAAGTTTCATTAGGTGTTTACAAAATAGAAGTGGCTAAGTGTGCTCCCTCTCCTGTTTGCCTGCATGTTGCATTTTTAGGACATATTTCTGTTCTAAGTGACTGGGCTTGACTGGGCCTTACTGTAGTGAAAAACCTACTTTTTGAAAAATGCATCCCAGATCCTGCAAAAAAGGTTCCCTTCATGTATCACAAAATGCAGAGGTTCCTACTCTTGCTTTCCTTTGCTATACAGATACTCTTTAAAAAATAAAGCAAACAAAAATTATAGTATGCTCCATCAGAGTGTATGTCACAAATGTTTTTGTACTTGTGTTCCTAACTTATTAGAATGAAGCTAGTGAAATTCTCTGAGGCATTCTTGATACTTACTTTGCATGCTGCTGGGAAGTAGTAACTTGTCTAGGGGTATGAAAATCATCAGAGACAATAGAAATATCGAAATTTGTAGTGTGAAATTATAGTCTGTTTTATGCAACGATAATTGCTTTTAAAAAATCAACTGTAGAATTTGTGGCTATGGAGGGGAGATAAATGAGATCTGCAGAGCAAAAAGATAAATGAGATCTGCAGAGCAAAACTGAGTTTAAGTTAGATCAGCTCAGATGGCGGTATGTTTAAAGGTGTTTAAAGCACCTTTGGCCTTTGTTTTTTTTTACAAACAGCATTTTCTAAGTAATGGTTGAATCTTGAATGTTAGAGAGTCCATTCCTGGTGTTGTCCTATTCCATGAGTTCATGTTCACACATGTGGACTTATCAGTCTTGCTCAGCAGAGCACGTGCCTAACTTGAAGTAGAAACATCCTGCTAATTTCCAAGCAAGCTATTGCAGTGACATGTTGAGTGAGATCTGTGAAACTTCTTTGTCAGTGGGATAGGCTTTTGATGCATGAAGCCTAAAACAATGAAATGTTATGTCCTTAGGTTCAAATGATTAAGTTCTGTGAAGACAAGCAGGCTCTAGAATGACTGATAAATCCATGGGCTAGTGCAAAAGATTAACTTTCAATTGCTACTGTTTTAATAACTACACAATGTACATATTCCTGTTCAGTGGGTTTTATAGATCACTTTAAAATTTAAATGTTTTTATTCAATTTTTGTAATAGATGACTTATCCACCTACCTTGTGAGTGTGTTGGTACTCAACATGTAGAAATGACAGGGGTGAAGCCCAGGCCTGGAAATCGAAGTCGGACAATAGTTTTTACAGTGCTCAGGATGATATGTCACTGTCCACATGCTTTTTTTCCCCCATTGTTCACAGAAAGAAATGTGTTAATTTTTTCTTTCTTCAAAAAAAGAATTCAGAGCTCCAGTTGTGGTGGAATGGTAGTTGCACTTATACAGCCACTGAAGCTTGACTCAGAAGGCATCTCACAAACGAGAAATAATTTACTAACAAACTGGGTTGCTTTCCCTTTTATTATTGGTTTAGTGAGTCCTTCAGGTTGCCAGATGGAGTTTGACTTACCAGTTGTCCTACATTTTGCAGTCCCTAATGGGGAATTGTCATTTTGAGACCTTTTAAACTCACAGCAGAGGAACCTCATGGAACTGGGATTCATTCTAACAAAGTTTTTGTGCTGCCACCAAAGGACTAGGAAGATCAGCCCGAACGAGCCACTCATTTTACTAGTAGAATGATTGAAAGTTTAACAAGCTATTTTTTTTTTTTACTAGCAAAGTGCTCTTACATCAGGTACAGCAGACCCATGTGTCTTGGACATGCCATACTAGTGTGTTTCCGTGCTAAATTTTATGTGGTCTGGCTGGGAGAGTCGGTTTAAAAAAGAAGCTAGAAGTGTTGCTGTGTAGTCTCCCATCACATGTTGTGACATTTCTGTCATGCATGTGCCCACGTAAGAGAATAGAAGGATTTTTCTGTTAGAAGTTACTGTGCTAGTTGAAATGAGAGAGAGAGAGAGAGAGATGTGAGGATCCAAGGTCTGAAGGCTCTTTAAAGACTGTGATGAAATATATGCAGATAAGCAGAGACACCAGGAGTTTTCTTCATCAGTTTCATATACCAGCTTTTCTTATATGAATCTGAAAAGAATAAACTTTGCTACAAAAGGAGAGGATAGTCACCTGACTGATTTTATGGATTTATTTGAAGCCCTAGTGTTCTTCTAAGATGTATAGTAGAGATAACTGTAGGCATGCTTTTAAATCATTGAATATTGGAAATATTGAAGAAAAGCAAAAGAATAGTGAGAAAGCACTGACATTTGTACGCCACTCTTTAAATTTACTTTCCCTTTAGGCAGTAAGTGCACTAAGTGAGCAGAGTTCTTGCCCCTGAATTTCATTCTTTCCTCATGCTTCCTCTCTTGCTGCTTGTACTCATCAGTTAATATAATTCCTTTCAATAAGCCCATGTGTAGCCTGTATGTAAGCCTTAGCAATATATAGGAAACCATATATGATGATGATAACCCTTCACAATGCACTAGGATAAGAATATGAGTAGAAGCTTAGCATGTATGAGTAATTCATTACAGGCAGCTTATGTCAATGTAGTGTAAACTGGAGTAACTGGAAGTTAAATGAGCAGAAGGCATGGGAGGTGGGTGAGAAGTGAGGTGAGATCCTGATTACATGCAAAAAGATCAGCAGGAATTGCCCGTTTGTGAAGTGGGTAGCACATATATTTTTTAACTTTATTTATTTAAGGGACTAAAATAATATCCTATTACTTTGTATCCATTCAGCTGTTTTACATTAGTAATTAGACTAGAAGGGGGATTTGCCTTAAGATCCCATTCACCTGATTTGAACCAGTGCAGATGTTTCCATTTATAAATGCTCCAGTTGATGAGTGGGAATCACCAGTGTAGCCATGTTAGATTCTCTAGAATATTTTTCTCTTTGAAAGCTGACTGAGCAGATTTGTGTCATTTGCTTTTTTCTCCTCCAAACCCACCATTGAGATATATGTAGTTAGGAATTGGCTCTGTGGGACTGCAGGTTACCAGAAGTTGAAAACTTCACAAAGAACAGTGGCTTCTCTCTATAATCATGGCTGGAATGGAAAATCGTGCTCAGAGTCAGAAATAATACTTCTGCCTATTTCACCTGTCTTAGCACTATTTTGGTGTGTGGTGTGTTTTTTTTTTTTTTTCTTCTTTTTTCCCCTTCCCTCTTCTCTCTCTCTTGATTTTTCTCTTTTACTAGCAAGTCACAATTCACATTTGTTCTTTCCAGTTTTCAAAGTGATGTACATCAAGGTCGCTTCCCTTCTTAAAGTCATGACACCTTAGGGGATAAAAACAATGTGGGGATGTTTGTTTTAGATAACTAAAATAAACAAAAACCTGGATTATCCAATTATTGTTTATCCAGGAACTGGGTAAATCCAGTTCCTAAATATTTTGCTACTTAGCTGAGCCTTCCTTCACATTTATTATCTAACAAAACTAGCATGTTTACAAGCAAACAAAATATTGAAAAGAGCAGTGGACAATTTATTAAGAAATGTGGTTTTAGTAAGGTTGGGAAAACAGAAGTCTGCATTTTGTAGGGTGTTTCATTGACAACATTCCAGCAGGATAAAATAGTAACAGTTAAGATGAATTAATTTTTCTCTTGGATTTAAAGGAGATTTAGTGAATAATGGCAATATAAAAAATCCAACCTTTTTGATACTTTTATAAATGCAAGGTAAATGAAGACCCTTATCAGTAGATAGGGGATTTTTTGTTTTTTATTTTTTCCCCCTGAAATATATCTGAGTAAATCCCAATCTCATACAGATTTTATATGCCTCTCTCTTGTGACTTAGTGTACTAATTGAGTCTGATGTAACTGTTAAAATATTTGACTTTTCATGGGTCAGTAAATTGAGGGCTTTATTTCTTAAGCAGCTGAAATGGGAAGGGTAGAAGTTTATAATTTTTCTTGTACTGATGATTACCTTAATAAAATACATCTATGTTTCACAAGCACATAGAGCCTATGCTTTCTCAGGACCATTAACATCATGGTGATTCGATTGGCAAAAACATTTTGGGAGCTAGAAATGCAAAATGGTTTGCTGTGGTTGATATTCTTTGTACCTGACATGTCATTGTTGCATTTGCTATTGATGGAAATCCTGTGTGGGAGGAAAAAAAATCCTGCTGGGTGGCTGGACATCCTCCTTGCCTTGCTCTAGTTTCTCAGGTTAAAGAAAGGCTGTGCTTAAGGGAGAGTGTAAGGTAAGCTGTTGTCATTGCTACCTTACCTGGACAGATTTGGTGGAAAGATGGAAGACTTATTTCCAAAGCATGTAATTTGTACTGCTTCTTGTGGTTATATTACATTTGCCTAGTTAGACTAAGGAAAATTTAAGTGCCTCCACATGATGTGCTGAGTTTTACAGCTTTGTATGAAAAGTGCAGCAGAGACCTGCACAGTGCTTGCCAGTCATTGTGGTTTCTGTCATGGAACGTGAAGAAAGGAGATGAAGCAGACCCCTCCTCCACCCCCAAGTGAACTAGGGTGGGACACACTACACCTGAAAAAACACCCAAACCAACTAAGCAAAACGCCCAAATAACCCTGAAACCTTGCAGATCAAGACAGAAGCAATCTTTGCTGAAGTTCTTTTACACTTAGTACGTCCTGTGACTTTCACTGTCACTGAGCATCTTCTCAAGAGCTGTATTTTTAATGTTTATTTTAATACATTCTGGTTAGCATCACTTTACAGGATAGCACCTTGGCAAGAATGTGTATATGTGTGTGCCTCTGACCTTATGTTGTTTTTCTTGGTTATTTCCAAAGGTGTGTGATAGAAAAGGCTGTTGATGGGCAGACTGTGTTCAAACTCACAATCTCTGAGAAAGAGACCATGTTTTATTATCGCACAGTAAATGGTTTGCAGCCACCAATAAAAGTAATGACACTGGGGAGAATTCTTGTGAAGAAATGGATTCATCTTAGTGTGCAGGTGAGTAAAATAAAACCTATTTAATATTTGTTGAAATGTAACATTTGCGTGAGAATGGTATAACTGTATAAATATAGAAGAATAAATTGGGGGATGTAAATGATAACTTTTGAGTCTTGTAGGTAAGGCTCTTAGTTTGAGAGCTTGTTTTGAGGCAATTGCTGATTTAGCACTAGAAAGAAATGCTGTTCCCATTCTTCTGAATGAGTAGACTGAACAAGGCTGAAAATTCTCACCTTTAGGAATATGAGTATGTGAGATGAAGAAAAGCTACCTATATCAAACATTACCAATTAGTCTTGGGTCTCAGATTATTTCCTAAAAAAGAGAATGTCATCTTGATCTCTAGATGCTAACGTACTTATCTTACAGAGGTGTGTCCTATTTAATTTTAAAATCTTCTTACAATGCACATAAGTAAATGTGTGAGTTTGTGTAGGATCAGCCAAAGTAGTAAGTTACAGAGCTATTACTTCTTATTTTAAAAATATGATTCAGAATTGTTAGACCACAATCCCTACGTTCTAAGAGTCTTCTGTTGACATAGCTTTTTAATAAGTGTACAAATATCCACTGAGGATAAAGCAAAATTGAGTTTGTGAAAATTTAGACTGTATGTACCAAAATCAGTAAACAAACACAGAATAAATTAAAATTCAGTTGTTTGCATGTCTTGTAATTCCCAACAGACACCCTAGTAAATTCTATTTGTAAGCCAAGTTCAACTAATAATTATAAAACACAATTATCAGGTATTGAAATGTTTATCTTCTCCTTCCTTCATTTCCTTCATCCGTTCTATTAAATTTCATTTGGTCTACAGCACAGTCAAGAATAGTTTTGCTGCTTTCTTGAAACTTGCTAAAAGGTATTGACTGTGATTTGGATTTTCAGTGCTCATCTTGTCACTTGTAAGAAGTATCTAAGCTGATGTCTTTATTTTTTTTTTTGCAGTTTTCTTTTTTCCAGGATAACAGCATAGTAGTGCGAATAAGATTTGGGCTGTTGGATTAAAAGAGTGACCTTAAGGTAGAACTAATGAACTTTACACTTCAAACACTCAAGGGTGCTATATTACTGCTGTTGCTGTCAGCTGCATTTTGTACTAACCTCAGAAATTGCTAAAGCCTGGGATAGCCGAGTGGAGAGTGAAAGGAATGGTTAAATACACACACATATCTTGAATTATATTGCAGAGAAACCTGAAGCACTCTGTAGAATCTGGTCCTTTGTTTCTTTGAGGAAAGTCGTTCAATTCGTAGCAGGAGTAAAGAGGCATAGCTTCTAGACCCTCAGAGGAACTGCAGGCTTAATACCTTTTCTAAGTTTCTGAGCTCAGGGTAGAACCTTATTGTCTGTGCTTTGTGGATTCAGCTTTCCATTAAAGGTGATAGTGGCTGCAGCATGATCCATTTAGCCCTGGGACTGGCCATGAAACTTTAGGCAAAGGTTTGGGTTTTTTTTTGTTTGTTTTGTTTTCCTTTTAGCAGTTGTCCATTGTAAATGGAGATATGAAGAGGAGAGAGACCATACAAAAATACACAAAAGTAACACACATATGAAAGTGTCCTATGTCTTCAGACAGTAGTAGTATGTGATAATGATATGTATGATAGTGATTCAGACCAAAAGTGTCCAAGCCATACAGTCAGTAGGAGCTGGGGGCCTGCAAACAGGGGAGTTATCGTGGTCAGTGAGAAAAACTGAAATATTTGTACATGGATGCCAGGCTACAGACGCCGTGACAGAGGAGTGTGAAGTATTGGTTACAGATGTGAAAGTGAATTTAGAGAGAGGAAAAATGTGGTATGATTGCAGATACGTTTGGAATTCAGGTGTAAGTGCATATGCCTACTCAGGAATGACGACAGTGAATGCTAAATGGTGGAATAGCACCAAATAGTAATTAAATGATAAGAGGGAAGGGAAGAAGAAAGGACAGCACAGATTGAAAATAATTTCTTTGGAATAAAATAATTCTAGGGAAAGAGAAAGGCAGTAAATTAATTCTACTGAGGTAATCTAGGAATTTAAATCCTTGGGTTTGGATTTAGATGTGTAATTCGTTAGAGGGAACTACTGTTAAGAATTGTGTCATTGCAGAGACTTATTTTCCAGTTCATAGCTGGGAAATTTAAGTTCCACTAACAAAAGCTGGGCCCAAACACTCCTGTATGTTCTGCATGAAAGGTTTCTTCATCAAGTAGCTGCTGAAGCAGAAAGTCTGGATATACCAGCTTTGTTAAGTGATGAGGGCATTATCAGAGATGTAGGTCTCAAGAATAACGATGAGCATTCATAACTAGAGTCAGATGAAATAGAAGAGTTCTTTAGTTCTCTAAGTACACTTTTGGGTTTCAAAGAGAACTAACAAATAGAACTGTTTTAATAAAACAAGGTAAGCTATGGAGTCCAGAATGGAAAAAAAAATGAATGGAAAAAAAGGCATGGAGGTTGTTAGAAATTAATATAATATAATTAAGAGAAATTTCTGCCCTTAAAGTGGAACAAAATGGATATGTAGTGCCCAGGCTTATCTGATTAGATAAGATAGCAGAGTGTGTGAGCTCTGGGAAGTGGGGAAGCAAATTCACAGAGAATGCTATGTAAGAATAGGAATAGAACTAGAACTCTGAAGACATTGATCTGAATTAAACTGTCAAATGGTAAAAAGTTCTTATGTTTGTTTCTTTTTTTTTTGTGTGTGTGTGTGTAAGAAGTCAAGACCGGTGTACAGTGGAAGTGTGCTTGAGATTAAGGATGATTTGATTAAGGTCCCCAGAATAAATACTTTTCTTCTGTTTCACAGAGCAAACCCAACCTGGGTAACAGAAATTAACATATGGAAACAGAAGTGATCATAAAGAGGTAGAATCATGAATGTGCAAGCTTATTGTATATGTGCAGCTGCAATCAGATGGTCTTTGTCCAAAAATTCCAAAAGAGCTGGTACATAAAATCTTTTGACAGAGATACTCCATGCAAATCTACCAAGTCAGAGGTGCAGCTATAATGCTTATATTTAGGAAGAGTGTCATGCATTGATGCCAGCCACACACCTGGGCCCTCTTCACCCCTGACAGTGGAACAGGGGAGACAATAGCAATAGCAAAAGTGAGGAAAAACTCATGAAGGAAAGGAGTCCGGAAAGGGAGCAAATGGTGTTAAGGCAATCACTCACAGCCTCCCACAAGCAGACCACTGCCCAGCCAATTTCTTAGCAGCAGGCCACCTTGGAAGTAAAACCCCCAGCTCCTCAAATTCCTTCTTCTACCCCAGTTTTTATTGATGAATATGAAATTATACAATAGGGAATATCCCTTTGTCCCAGATGTCTCCCTTCCTGTTTTCTTGGCCAAAGCCTGGCTTACTGCTGAGGTGGGATGGGGAGTCAACCTGGGAAAAGAGAGAGGCTTGACACTGGGCAAGCTCTCTTCAGCAATAACCAAAATATTAGAGTTTTATCAATACTGTTTTAGCCTCAAATTTGGAACACAGCATCATCCAGGGTGTTGTGAAAAAATTTAACTCCATCCCAACCAAAGCCGGTATCAAGAGGAAGGAAAATGTATTTTGGGAATGCAGACCTATTTGTCTTGACACAGTGGCATATGAGGATTTAGAAGAGATCTTTGAAGAAATAGATAAAGATGTGGAGCTAAATGAAAAAGGGGATAAAATGCAGCATGGATTTACTATAGATAGCTCATCACTGTCTAACCTCTTAGCTTTTTTTTTGATGAGAAGGCTGATTTTCAAGCAAAGTAAATGTGTCAGATTTTCTCTATCTGGAGTTCAGTTTAGCATTGATGTGACAACCTATGAGAAGTTGTAGGGTCAAAGGGAATGCTCATGGGAAGGGTTGGCAACAGATACTGCTCAAAGGAACATGCTGATAATCCTGGGGAGAGGGGAGGCAAAAACCTTATTGAATTGTTTGTGAATGTTTTTGAACCAGCCTTGGTTTACATTTTTGCTAATGATCTTGGCAGAAATATTGGGAGTCCACCAACAATACTAGCTGGCAACAGACATAATCAGAAAGAGGAATAGTAACATGTCATACAGAAAGAATGACATGACCAAAAAGACTAGAGGAACTGGCATGAAATAAAATTGCTATTACAAAATGCAAAGCAGTAAACTTGAAATTCTTCACAAAATTTTTTGCTAAGTAGGTAATCATTAGAGAATTGCTGAAGTAGGAGAAGATGGTGATTCGTATCAATTCATAGTTATAGGGTGGACAATGGGATTTTTTTTCTTTTTATTCCTTTTCTCTGCAATATTACTGTAGCAGCCACTGCCAGCAGGATGGTGGACATGAGTCATTAATAGTCTTGGAATGGACTGTTGAAAAAGCTACTTGAGACGAGATAGCATCAGTCTGAGACTAACTTCATACTTTTTAATAGTTTTTGCAGCCTTCTTAATATGCAGTCTATTGCTGATAGAGCTATTGGCTATTCATTCCTTCACTCTTTATACCCGGTAAACATTTGAGAAAAGTCATACTTGAAAAGATCTGCTGAGATAAGTTGAAGTGGATTTGCAACAAAAGTGAATTCTGACAATTATTTTCCTTCTTTTTTATTAATATGACTTTAATAATGTCTACCTTTATTTTCTACTGCTTATGATTTGTAAAGGAAGTTATTTTTTTCATTTTGCAATTTCAAACAGTTTCGTTTGGTGGTTTTTGTTTTTGTCTTTTTATACAGCCAGAAATTGTGAATCCCATTTCATTGAAATCACTGCTGCTACTCTAGTTGATTTCAGTTGGTGAGGATTAAGTCCTTTAGGCTTTTGAAAATTTTGGGAACCTTCTGTGTGCTTGATCTTGATTTAATGATATTTTTCACTGTATATTTTTAGGTCCATATTAGTAGAAACTCTGAAGGTACACAGTGAAATAAAAGATATATAGCCTTAACTTAAAAGAGTCTGATATACACTCTGAAGTGAAACCTCAGAAAAAGTGATGTCTTAAAATTTTAACTTTTAAAAAATAAAAAATTTGAAAGCATAGCAATGCATAATTAAGGCCAATCTTATCTCTGCAAAGTGAAACCAATATCAGATTTATACCACTTAGTAACAGCAGCTCCATTGTGTATTTTCTTTTTCATTTTCACTGCTAAGAGTCTTTCACTTTCCCTTTGATACTTCAGAATTTATTTAACCAATTAAGACGAGTGGAATTTAAACATGACTTTGCAGATACAGCCAAGGCTGCTGAAACAGGAGATTCTTTGAGAACATGTCAGATTGATGTTTTTGTTTCATATTTAGTGTCTGCAATTATAAAAATAGTCTTTTTACTAGCCTTTATTTTGCCTGATCATATCTATGTAACTCTGCCATGTTTTGGCAGACTATAGAACATTAAAAGCTTTAGAAAGTAAGTTTAAAATCTAAATGCAGAGAGGTAACCGTGACTGAATTACTCTCCTGGGAGGAAAATGCTCTTAGAGTGCCTATTGAAATCAGCATTATCATTTCAATACATGTCAAATATGAGTCATTTCCTAGTTTAGGCAAAATTTCTTTATAAATCTTTAAATCTTGCAGTTCTTTCAAGAAAAGGTTAAAGTACTTATGATTTAATGAGACCGCTTTACATCATAACTGTTTGACTATCAAGAGAAAACTTGTCCTTTTCAATTTGTGAAATCCTTTTATTTTCTGCACAAGTTTTTGAATACTTTAAATTTTATTTTAAAAGCAGAGATCCTGAGATTTAAAAGCAGGGAGGCAAACATTCTATACACTCCCTGTGTGTGTATTACTAAATACAAGGTGTTGTAAACTGTATAAACTCTTGAGTTTAGTAAGGATATGACACAGCAAGAAAGCATTTTAATTTAACAAATCACTTTGATCTCAAAGTAAGTGTGAAGTCATCACTTACTATCTGTTAGGATTAGTTTGTCAGCCCCAAGATGGGAGGGGAGAACTGGTATCAATTCCACATATTGAAGCTTCTTGTCTATTAATTGCAGCTGTGTATTGAAAATATTTAGGGGGATGCAGTCTATCCATATGGTTGGTGCTACGCTCCCACCAGACAGCGGGAATAAAACTCCCATTACAGTCTGTAATGTATTTGAGTGTCTGTTTAGAGAACTGTTCATAGACACAGCGAGCCATGCTCTCTTGGCAGCTGGTTCAGCATCCCTAACCTGACCAGGCCATTCAGATACCCAGGCTGAACTTGCAGCCTCAGTCTTCTTGGATGTTGCTATACCTTTTTACTCCTGTGTCCAGAAGTCCTACTGTGATTTTTGCCTCTTCTCCTCCTGTTCCATGGGTATGACGATGCTGACTGTGTAGATTTGGAATCTCTGTTGTTGTAATTCGTAATTTCAGCTTCTTGGGAAATTGGGATATTTCCTAGATGCCTCTGTCTAGTCTTCACTTGTAGTGTCTCTTAAATTACTTCCTTTCTTTCCTGAATATAAATTTGAATGTATTTGCAGATTTAAATTTATAGTCTAACAGCTGCCTGGGAATACAAGACAAGAAACTTCACCTGTGCAAATTTTTTAATTTCAGAGAATGGCAAAAATACAGGTTTTGTCAGTGCCGTGTTGACTACATTCTGGAAATTTTGAATGTGTTTTTTCACTTGCAATTGCAAATCCCACTGAAGTCTGCCCACACTCTGTAATGCATGGTAGGAATGGAATTAAGCCTTTATATAGCCAGTGTTGAGAGGAGGTAGTGTTGAATAGTTTGCCTGATTTGTCTGGAGAGTTTCAGACAAGATTTAAAAACCATCAGTTTTCAATTTGTTTTACAAGCAGTTTGTTTCCTTATACAAAAATATGCTGCAGCCAATTAAATTGTATTTTAATAATGAAAGCACTATGTTAAGAATGTTTTGCCTTCATTTTTTCCCCTAGACTCAAATCTTTAAGAATCCTGCAGTTCTTAAGAGTTGTATTTTTGGTGTCTGGTGTACTTTTGCTTTTTTAATTTAATTTTTATTTTATTAGATAAAATTGAGTAAAGTAGAGATAAATAATGGTTTGTGCTACTCTAGAAATGGGGGGCAGGGCAGAGGTGGTGTTGGTGTTTAATTAGGAAATAACTTTTAGTCTTCCTAAGCATACCATAATTTCTTTCTTTAATTAATAGCTGAGAATCAAACTTCTAGTGACCCTTATAATGTGCAATATATCTGTTTCTGTTGTTTAGTTAAAGTTAAAATGTAATTTTAAACATTTTTTTAAAAAACAATTGTTATTTAAGATTGTGGTGGCATATTAGTCTAAAAGGTATGTCATACCAAATGGAAGTAGCTTGCCTACTTCGTAGAGAGAATGTTTTGAAAGGTGTCCTTTATGTGTTTAAATTCAATAATAATAATAATAGTAAAAATTGCATAACTGGAGTTAGAAGAACTGAAAGAGCTGTGTGTTGTTTAACAACATCCTGTGAATTAAGCTGGTCATTAGAATCAACTATTTTCAGTCTGCTAGAAATATGGAGTCCTACTGGGAGGTATGTAAACAATATTGTTTTTACTAGATAGCCCTTACTTCTGAACTAATCTCTTGTATACATGCTTATGCATTTTGAATGTGTTCAGATATGTATTGCTCGGTAGAACTTTAGAAACACTTCTGCAGCTGATGAATGCTCTTTCGCTTGCACATTTGTGTAGGGAGAAACTTGGAGAGTTTGGAAGTGTGTCTGTGTACTTGATGTAGGTGTTGGTACAAAACATTAGGGTGACGCTCACATGGTTCATCTACGTTATCAGTTTTGAGTATGGAAAGGGTTCTTGTTGATACAGACTTGCCTTCTGTCTGTTTGGAGTCCTGTGTTGGTGAAGATGCCTGCTGATATGCTTGAATTGATTCCTTATTGGGGAGACCAAGCTTGTAGTTGTATAGTGGAGTATCACTGTTTAGAATATACCATTTGCAATGTGGGCAGAAGGTCCTCCATCAGGTGGTTCTTGGCACAACGTGCAGCATGTGAGCAGAAAGCTGGCAACTGGTTTCGAAGTCTTTGCTGGTAAAGATGGATCACAGATACTGTGAACCATTGCCCTTCCCTCTTTGTGATGTGGTAGTTGCTAAATGTTTTCATGGGATACTTGAAAATTTTTTTGATGAGTCTAAAATCTTTGTGAGCACAGCCAAAAAGAGCAGCTTCTGCTTTTCCTGGATTTTTGTTTTATTTTGTTTGCTTCTTTTTTTTTAAGTAATTGCTACATTTCAGGTTTTTGTAGCTTACAGACAGACTTAAGTCAGAAGTCCGATCAAGAAATGGAAGATGAGACTTTCAGGTTGTCCTTTGTGCAACCCCCATTATTTTTGTGTGAACTCTCTCACTTCTCCTGTTAATGTCTGTACGTGCAGCAAGTGGAGGGTGACATAAGTGACATGCAAAATCCATGTGTGGTGGCGGCAGTCCACAGGAGGCATGCTGTGATAAGACTTCACGTGTGTCATCATCTCATGGAAGAAAAGAATATTTCTTGGCACTGAACAACTTGTCAGCTTGACTGAAAGGTAGAAAGTTCTGGGATGAAAGAGATGAGGAGGAACTCTTCCTGTCCCTGTATCTCATTCCAGTGCCTCAGCTCAATAATGCTGTGATTTTTGCATCATTTAAGGACTGCTGTGTTGGTTGAACAGTCTGTCTAGGTAGTCTGTCTTGGAGTATGAAAGAAGAGTAGATGCACAGGCACAGCTTTCTTTGAGATATATCACTGACCTATTTTCTGACAATCAGTGGTTTTGAAGCTTCTTAAGCTAGACTGTATTGAATAGCCACTGACTGACCTGGTTTTAGTTTAATAGTCTAGTTCTTTTTCTTATAATTTATATATTGGCATATATATAATTTATATGTTGGCATTACAGTCTTGTGGCAATGACTTCCACATATGGAAATATGGCTGTATGAAAGTGTTCTTTATCTTAAATCTACTGTCTGCCAATTTCTTTTTGTCAGTGTCTTTTGTTAATTTCTTTCTATTTTTCTTACGCTATTTGATATGTTGATTATAGAACTTGATCACATGTTTTAATTGTTTATAAACAAGATCTCTCCTTGTATTGAAGCCATTCTGCAGTTTGTTAATCCTTACTGATCTTTTTCAAAACTTTTGGGGTTATATGGGGCTGCAAGGGTCAGAACTCCACTTACTGTTCCAGGGACTTTACACTGCAAGTTTCTAAACAGTAAAGCTTTATGGGTTTATTTTTTATTTCTTTACCAAGAAATGTGTTTCCTCTTTACTCATTAGTGAATTACTCTCTACAGTAACTGCAAGACCGCTTGGAGCAGTGACAGTTCAGAATTTACTAGTATGTTTACATGGCTAAGAATATATTTCTCTTGTCTACTACCTTCTGGTTAACACATTTAGTCTGCTGCTTTTTTGTCTGTTCTTTAACAATTTTGAAATCCTTTGTAAGTTTGAAGTAAGCTTTGACTTTTACTGTCTGGATGCATTCGCTCCATCCTTTTTCACCTCACTAGCCACTGTTTTCAAGCTGATACAAAATGTTAAATAGCAGGGATTGTTGGAGTTGGTAAACTACCCTCAGCGTGAAATGTGACCATTTAATCGCTCCCAAGTTTGAAACCTTTCTAGAAAGCCACTGTATTATATTGGTCAGTTCTTCCTTATTCACATGCATCTTTACTTCAAAGAATTCAGATTGAATCTAGATTTTTTTCCAAAAGTCACGTTGCTTTTTCTAGTGTACAGTATTAATCCATGTGCTTTTCCAACCAATTCCCCCAGTGCAGACTTGATCTGATGGATTTTCAGAAGAAATGGTCCAAGACCTGGTCGTGCATCATGTCTAAAATTTTAATTTCCACATTCTTCTTTGCTCTGTGCAGGGTTAATTGAAAATAGGTTTTGTGTTTCTGGTTGTTGATTGTTTTTGTTTTTTGTTGTTTTTTTTTTTTTTTTTCCTGCTGCTTTTCTGATCTTCCATTGAATCTGAAGGTGCTCTTTTTATTTTAAAAAATGTGCTGGAATACCAGCTTCTGTAATATGTTTTAATGCAGTAAGCTTGTTTACTTTATGAAAATTTGAGTTTTCTTTTAGGCGTAGCAACACTTTTTCAGTGGTATGATCTATGTAATTCCTGACATTCAGGTTCAAACATCTTAGGCTTCAGATTTCAAAGACAGGTATATTTTGTCATAATCTACAGTCCACATGCATGCTTAGTTATGATATTTCTGGTTTAGATATTTTATTTTTTCCCCTCAACTTTTGGTTTCCTTCCTAATTTGATATACAAATAAACTGGCTCTATTTGGCTATAGGAGCAGCTGACCCTTCTTTGATTCTATCTGTTCCAAAAAAGTGTCTCAATTCTGAATTGACCTAAATCTTTTTTTCCATACACAGTTTGTGTGCAGAGTCATACAGCCTTGCTTGTCTGACCCTTTGTGATACTGGCAGCATTTCAAAGAATGGCACTGGCTTTTGTCTTCTGCCTCCTGAGTTAAAACCAAAATATTTGCCTCCTGAACCTCTCTTCTCTCCTTTCTGGTGGTTTTTAGGTGTATCCTTCCTATCGACTGTGATCGTAGATGGCCTATATGTCTTGCGAGGTTCATCGTCCTTGCACCTGTAAGCAAAGCATCAAGTGATACTCAGTGGCAGCACAGAATAAACCATCAGTATTTCTACTAATCTGACATTTCAGAACTTCAAACTTCTGTTTCTTTCCACTGGAATTCTTACCCTTGAAGATTTATTTTCAGTACTCGGAGATATGAGCCTCTCTCTTTCTAGCTTGATGACAGTGTCCCATGGGACTTACGTGGTTCTTGGAATCAGGACTGGTCAAAAAGAAAAGTCTATCATCTTTCCGAGCTTCTCTAGGTGACCTGCTTGAGTCTTGATAGTAGGTACTCTGTTTCTTCAAGTTACTACTTACTTGTGCCATATAGATGTACCTCATTTCTGTAAGTCAGATAATTATGCATGTAGCAGTTTGGATTGCCGCTTTTCTGCTGGACTTCTGAGTGTATTTTATTATGTTTGAAGGGCCTCTGTCTTTTCCTTATGTTGTGTTTTTACATCCTCATCTATGCTGTTGCTCAGTAATCTCCTTGGCCTTTCTGTGCCTTAGCTTCAGGCTTGTACACTGAAGTGCACAGGGTACCACTATCAATTTTTTGACCAGCCTCCCCTGGTCCTCTCCTGGCCCATCTCTAGCAAAATGTGTTTGAGAGAGCTCCTGCATAAACTATTTCATTTAGATTTTCACAACAATAAGCTACCAAAACACTGTCCTCCAAAGTCAGCTTTGGTCTGTGTTCCATTAACAGCGCAGTTTGGATCTATGGCAAAGCTTGGCTGGTAAGATTCTTAGTAAGAATGCTCTGGAGAAAAGCACTTATTATCAAAAACTGAAAATTGAAGCTTACAGTGAATTGTCATCAAAAAGAGTGTTGGAGAGTTACATTACAAAGGAATAGTTGAATGACCATTTCTAAAGGACTTTGTGATGGAGGGAAGAAAGCAGGGCACAGAGGAGGAGGGAAGGGCCTGAAGTAAGGTTATGGGGAGGAATATGACAGGAATCAAAGGCAGAGTTTTGTGGCTCCTTGACCATGAAAAGAGGCTAAGCCTTGAAAGAAAAGAAGAGACTTTATTTGCAAAAATCCCTTAACTGGATACATGAACTTTTGTGGCAAGGCATTCAAAGGGCAAGAATGATTGCTCTCTTCTTATGCAAATCATCACCCAAAAAAGACAGAAGGATGTATTTTCAACCTTTCAGTCCCAGCAGAGTTGTTTCAGTTGTCGTGGAACCAATATATTCTTGTGTTATATTTGGGAATGACTTACATGTCCCAGTACTGAGTGGTGCAAAATCGTGCAAAATTTTTCAGATATAATCAATCCAAAAGACTAGAATTTAATATGCAGCTGATATTGTAATACAGGGCTAATAACTGCATATTAGTAAGAGCTTCCCCCTTCATTTGTGTGGGGATCTGCTTATTCTTTGACTATTGAAGCACAGAGACTTTATTCAGAAGGGATATTTCATTTGACATCTCCATCTCATCTGTAATTTACATGATTACAAGTAGTTTGTGAAAATTCCGAATCAGTGGTTGTGCTGTATTTTAAATGGAGGGAGCAGAGAGAAAATGCGCATTGTTATGAGACTATCTAAAATGTACTTTCAGACCTTTTGTTTCAATTAATTTTGGCATGTCAACATAACTGTTTTAGCTACTAAAAAGCAGCTTGTTGAATCCTTAATATTTGTCTCCATTTGTGTTACTATAGTGATCATTGGATGTTGGATCTGATTTGTTCTATGTGACTTGGGGAAAATAGAGGCATTATGCAGCAGGAAAGCAATTGTTCTCCATGTATTTTCAGATCTGATGGCTAGGATCCTCTTAAGTTTTTTTTTATTTGAACTCATCTACACCTCAGGAGTCACTTGTTAAACCTTTCCATGTAAAAAGGACAGAGATTGATCAATAGTTAAAATAGTTGTGGCAAAGCTTATTTGTTAATTACTTTAGTTTCTAACAGAATCTATATTTGCAATTTTGAGCTCTTGGCTTCTCTCTGCCACTCCCCTGCCCAGATATATTTATTCTGTCCTGAGGCATCCCTAATAGATTGATACAACTCTACTGACACTGGCAGTAGAGAATATTCATCACTGGTACAGTGCTGGCTGCGTAGAAAGTGGAAAGCTGTAGTTAACAGTTTTAATACTGCATCATACTACTGAAATACTTTTGAAGTACTGGCCAACAAAAGATTAAATGAAAATTGCGAGTCTAAAATTGGAATGCATAGTCTGTAGCAAAAGGGTCACTAATCTCTGATTCAACTGTTTGTTTTAAAACAACGTTTATTTTTTAAAATACTAATTCTCTAAAAATGCAAGCTATTTCAAAAGCTCTCTCTGTTCACATCGATCTTTCATTGTCTTCAGCCTGGTTTATCAGATAACTGAGTGTGGGTTATATCACTCAGTTTTTACCACTGTAGTAAAATTACCCCATCCAAAAAACTAACATGTTTTTTATTTTGGTACTTGCATTTTTTCATCTTAAACACTTTGTTTTTGAAATATCTGTCAGCTTTTCTTAAGCCTGTAAACTGCTTTATAGATCGATCTGCATTCCAGTTGCTTTCCAATTTGGCTGTTTGGGGTCAAATTTATATTAATATATAGCTTGATCTTGAACAGAGTTAGTTGCTTCGAGGAGCACTCTGGGGTTCCATGTTCCATCCCCCGTCCCACCTCCCCTTTAAAAAAAAAAAATAAAATAAAAAAGAAATTATGTTGTTCTTCAGGGAATTCAAACTGAACTAGTGGATATATTCACAAAAAGAAAGGCTTGGATTGAAGGAAAACCATTTCCCGCTGAGAAGGGATTAACATTGTAGGAGATAGTGAAAAAGAAAAGTAAAGGAGGGCAAAGAGAAAAGCTAAATATCTTTTATACAAATGCTAGGAGCATATGTAATAAGACTGCTGAATTGGAGTGACATGTTTTCAAGGATAAGAAAGATATTATTGGAATAAGAGAGACAACCAGGAAAATGAAGGGGGATTTAAAATGCCAAGATACACAGTTTCAGGGAAGGGAGAGTTAATATAAAGCTGGAAGAGATGTAACAATATTGCTGAGGGATGATACTCCATCTGCAATCTGCAATAGGAAACACTCCTGTTCTCACCCCTCCCTTTTATTTTTTTTGTTTGGCTATTTCTTTAAACTAAGTTCAGTGGTTTGCATGCAAGGTAAGGACAGTTTAATGTAATTATGATTCTTGGCTGTTGCACTAGACTTGCAGGTAATCAGAAAATAGAAGCCCAAGCAATAAAAATATTTAAGACATAGCAGTCCCTAAGGAAACCAGAACTTTGATTTGAAAAATGCTGGGGTATTGAGGAGGAGAAAGAAGGGAGACATTGTTAGAGATCAGTTATCATACTGACTGTGTTAAAAATACAAATGAGAGCATGTTTCCACTGTTGCTGAAAGGTTGTTACCTTTATACTGTTAATGAAACAGTATAGAATATTGTAACTGCTGTGGAAAGATTGCAAATATAAATCCGTATATGGAGATAAGACACAAAATCAAATTATCAAAAATCATGAAATTTCAAGTGGTTGTGGGGTGGGGATATGTGCTGGATGGAGGAAGCAGCCCTAAAGTTATTGATTTTAGCAAAGCTAACTTTGAAGGAAAGCAAAATGCTCCTGGGGTTTTTGTCTGCAATCCTGTGATGAATGGGAAATCCACTCCACACAAGTAGAGAGTACATAGTGTATAAAACACGGAGAGAGGCTGCAATTAAAATTCATCCCAGTTAAGTCAAGAAAAGGAAAGGCCGATATGGGCCTGAGGCAAAAGAAGGAAAGGCAAAGAGACAACTTGCCCCTCCCGACCTTACGCTTTTTCCTTCCCCTTCGCTGTTCTTTACCATTTCTTCTACTGTCCCTTTATCCTCTCCAGCCCTTCTGTTTTAAGACAGTTCTGTCACTGTGGTCCCCTGATGAGGTTTCTTCCTGAAGTCTCCTGCTTTTTTTTTTTTTCACACTGGATTTCTCAGAGTGTAGGCATAACTGTTCAGTGTTCATAACATGGATGTGAGTCTTTTCTCCCCTCTTTCTCCCCCAAAACACTTACACTGTACATCCCCTTAAACATGGTTGCAAGCTGTATGTAGTAGATGTATTTCTTCTTCCCCAACTTCCTTTATCTGTTTGTGAATCTGGGATGATTTCAATTTACTGTAAGACAAGGAGGAACTAAAGCTAAGGAGAGCAAGCAAGGGGGTAAGTAAGAACTCATGTGGATGGTGTGGATATGTGAAAATTTTTAGAAAATGACACTGCACTGTGATGGAACATCTGCCACTGAAATGGCAGAAGTTCTCTGAAAGACAAGAGTGAAACAGGCACATACATGGTTGCAGGTGGTATTCCTTTATTTTGTGCAAAGTTAGGACATAAACTGTGTCTTCTTTTGGGACCCAGTATACAAGTTGCTTTATTGTCCAACCTCCCATATGCACATGTTATCAGACATCTTGTTTCAAGGTGTAAAGAACAGATGTGAGAAAAAAAGGAACTTTAACATATTTGAGGCCTGAATCTGGGCAGGTATAAAATGACATTGCTGAAGCTGAAAGCAGTTTATGGTGGCTGAGGATCTGGCCTGTAACTGGTGCAAACTGTTTCAACAAATTTTGATCTGGCATTTTATTTTTAAACAGTGAACAAAGACGATAATGGCAAAAGTGGATTTTGGAGAGAGATTTAATGGGACATTGATGGAATACTGAGTGATCTTTTCCTGTCAGTTGATCTGTATTCTCTCTCTCCATTTTTTTTTTTTTTTTAAATTGCAGTGATTTGTTAACTGCAGAAATTGGCAACAGGCAGAGAGGGTGACCATGCAGTCTTATGGCATCCAGCTGATGACCTGTTTCTGAAGATGGTATGAGGGATCATAAAGTTTAGTTCCATGTGTATTGTGATGATAGTTGCATCTATATTTAAAGCTTTCTGTCACTGAAGCACTCTTGGTGTTGTCAGATGTCTATTGGACTGGATGAGCTGCAACTTCTTGCAATTGAATGTCAATAAGACCAAAGCAATTTTGGTTGATTCATAGCACCAGCTTAAGCATATTCACTTGCACAGATTACATTTGACAGATAGTTACCTTCAGCTGAACTCTGTGGTTAGAAGCCTTGGTGTATTCTTGACAGTGAGCTTAGAGCTGATGCCTTATGTTTATTTCATATCCTGTTTTTGCCTTCCTAATACTGCATGTGTATGTCTACATTTAAATAAATTCACAGCTGAAGTACTAGTCACTCCACTTGTTATCTCTGGACAGAATGTTGTGATAAGTCAATTTCAGATTTAAAAAAAAGGGTGGATTTTTTCCCATTTAGGCAGTTTTAATTTCAAAAGATATCTAATCAAGGATTTTTTTTTTATCAGGAGCTCCTGGAAAAGTGTCTGTCAAAGTCTAACAACAAGAGTATAAGAAAGAAAGAAAGAAGTAGAGGATATAAGCAAAGATGAAAAACTATTTTTCCTTTTGGAATGTTTTTCTGGTATTCTACCACTTTTCTGGCCTGCAGGGAAAATGTAGTCAGCACAGGTGTTCTTCTTACCCTATTATGTTAGTGAAAGTTAAAATCCTCTGGATTCTGCAACAAGATTGAGCACAGTGTCATCAAATACTGATGTGTGTTAGGATCCCTTATAAATTTTGTAAAGAAAGGCATCTTTCCACATCCTTTCTCATAATGGCTCTGAAATAGTCTGGATTAATATTCAGTTTCATTCGCTGATTTGGTTAGTCGATCCTGTTTATGGTGAACTTACATGTATTGCAGCTTCCTTTGGAGCATACTGAAGAATTGAACTTTTGAATTACTTCAAACCATTTTCTTGTGTGGGGTCCTGGTCAGCTTAAAGCAGCATCTCAATTTTGAAGAAAAAATTGATGACTTAATGCCAAATACCTTGTCCATGTACTGTTTGCACTCACAACTTGAGTTTCTGTTATTAAAGGCTAAAAGAGGTTCTGAAAGGGAGATCTTAGAGTTTTTACTTCCTTCCCTCAGTGAAGAATAGTATTACAGCATCCTTGAATTTTGATATGAATAAAGAAACAAAAAAAATTAACAAATAAAACCAGTTGCAGTTGCATACTGGCATGTTCTGGTGAGCAAACTGAGTTGACTTGGTAATTTTGGCAACAGCTGAATAATGAATCTTAGCCTAGAACTATGTTGGCAGGTCTTTCTAAAAATGACAGAATGGTTGTAAGTAAAGGAATCTCCCCTAAGCACGGATGCTAACTTAAGCACTTTCTTTTTGAAAGTCATAGTAGCAAAGTCTGTGACCGTGCTGTTACTTAAGTCAAAAAAACCTCCAAGTCCTATTTGTTTTCTTCCTGTAAAATGCTCTTTGTGCTGAGAACCAAAGATGTGTGAAAAGCATCACATTGAAACCTACACAGAAGCCAGGGTTGCAGCTTGCCTCTGTCATCTTCTGCTCTTGTCTTTCAATCGTGCAGCTAAGTTGCTTCAAAGGCTTGAAATACAGAGTGGTGGGTAGTAGGTTTGGGTTTGCTTGCAGGTGCAGAGTTCTTACAAGCTTGAACACTTCATTTTTTTGCCATGTGAATGTGGTATAGGATTTGGATATGGAAACAGCGAAATACAGAAAAGTGAATCAAGTAATTTAACAATAGCAGGTAGAATAGATTTTATGATATATGTAGCTTTTGCATTTGCTGTTATATATTGGTCAAATGATCTAAAAACAGGACTGAAGATTTGAAATTGTGACAGGGTTCTAGCTAAAGCAGCACCAAGCTCACTGGCAAATCTGTCAGGCGGGTTTTTTCTGGTACGGAAGGTACCATTTGTCTGTCAAGTGTTATGCAGATAAATTATCTGAGCTGCCTTGTCCTCCTTAATATTATTCTTTAATTTCCACAGCCCTCCCTCTCACAACTCCCCTGTCCCTATTAACATGGTTATTAGCATCTTTTTTTGGTCTGTTTGAGAACAAGTTCCTAGACAAATTCCTCCTGACATATCCTTGTTCTCATATGTTTGCTACATAAATTCATTATCTCTTGCCAAGTTTTAGATGTGTCAAGTTCCCTCTGTGTTGTCTCAATTTTCATTCCAAGTAAAAAAATTAAAATGCAAAGTGCAGAAGACTAAAACTGAACTCTTTTTATTTTAGGGTTGTAAGCTTTGTCTCTGAGAGGAGGAAAAAAAAAGTAAAAAAAAGGCCACAGGAGAATTTGATGTATGTAAGACATCTGCCCAGACATCTCTAGCAATAATGTTATCACTGTGATAGTCTTTATTCTTGAATTATCCATTCAGCTAAGGTTTTAAATTAGGGTTAGGCTGCATGTGGTATGTTGTAAGGAGAGATAATCAGTATGAGACTACAGGAGTGATAGGTGAGTAGTAGGTGGACTAGGAGGTGGCTGATTGTGACATGGAATCCTGGCTCATCTGCAGAGACTGAACTATGGGAATTACCACACCTCTTTATTTTCTAAATCATAAGATGACTGACAGACAGATTGTCTGAAGGCCTGGGAGGAGCAGAGGAATTTGGGGATCATAGAATGAGTAGAATATCTGGAGCTGACAAACACTTGCAAGGATCACAAGTCCAGTTCCCGGCCCTGCACAGGACAGCTCCAAGAGTCACACCACATGCCTGAGAACACTGTCCAAATGCTTCTTGAAGGCTGATAGAGACTTAGTGAACACGTCCCTGGGGAGCCTGTTCCAGTGCTCAACCACCCTCTGGATGATGAACCTTTTCCCAGTGCCTAACCTAAACCTCCCCTGACACAGCTTCATTTTATTCCTCAGGTCCTGTCACTGGTCACCAGAGAGATCGGCACTTGCCCTTCCCATTCCCAGGATAAACTGTTTTGTTCCTTGTTTATATTAATGTTTGATAAAAATAGTCCGTAGGGACATAGAGACTGCCCCCACTTGTATTCACTATGTTTTTCTTGTTATTTGGGTTTTTTTGTTATTACTGTTTTGTAAGCTTTTTTAAGCTAAATGTAAATTTGGTAGATTAAAAAGAAGAAATAAATATTAGTAGAACAATGCAAAATAAGAATAAGGCAGAAGGGGAGTTAGAGAAGGAGCCTTTGAGATGTATGTTCAAGGTGTGTAAATTCTGCAATTTATTCAGTGAAGGAAGGTGTTGAATTGTGGTAGAAAGTTGTCTGCCATTTATGATTCATCAATTTAGGGGCACATAGATACTCAGATTTTTAAAAATATATAAAATGCAGCACTGGGATTTTTGATTGCTACCTCTGCTTATATTACAGCTGAAAGTAAGTTTGGATTCATGCTAATGGTTTCAACTTTTTTTTTCCCTCCAAATTCTGTTGCTGAAGTCCGTATCACTGACCTTTCCTCTTTACAGAAATTCATTTACGGATTATTAAAGCTGTGTGGAAGCCTTTTTAACTGCAGCTTCAGCAAGATTTGCAATTATTCAAGAAAATACTGAAATACATACCTGTGTGTGTCTCATCTCTTTGATATGCAAAACCCCTTTACTCTTCTATTAACTGTTATGCTTCTGTTTCACACCTGCTTTCGTAAAGATGTGAACCCAAATGTCCCTCAGTGGTAGAATATGCCATATATCTTTATATGAACAGGCAAAAAGAACATATTTAGACAGGTTGAAGGTGAAAAAAATTTTTATGCTCAAGTTTCTGATTAGACCATTATAACAGCATCACTAATTCCAGCCCTTCCATCTATTGTCTTCCTTCCTCTGTTGTCATCAGTGACCACTGTTGATTTGTTGACTCTATTAAAGTATTCAAGGAAGCCACAGGCCTGTCATTTTGGTCATAACCTTAATCTGTTTTCTCACCTTGGGAGAAAATGTGTTAATACACTGTCTGTTTCTATAGAATGAACTCATTGAGAAAGTTCCTGATGCAACAAATCTGCAATACATTTAAGAAGGGGAAAAAAAAGGTTTTCTGAATCGTGGTTATTTTAACAGATAGCATGCTATGTTTAGCTGGCAACTTTTGTAAGAACCATACCAAATTAAGTGGCAGTAAGCAATTGTAATGGTACGTTGTGTAGTAATTTTTGAGCTGGTTGAGTTGCAACTCCTCCTGATTTCTCATAATCTCTGACTCCTTGTTATTTCTGAATGATTAAGCAAATCATTTATGCTAACTTCTGCTTTAATTTACATCTCTGTAAAGCCTGTGTAACTTTATTTTTTCTGGAGTCGCTTTAGTTTTTAAGACAAGTAAAGGGAGGGATCGCTTCTGCCAGCTTGCTGATCTGGAAAATAAATAACACTTTTTTTTCCTTTTTTTTTTTTTTTTTTTTTTAATGCCTTAGAGGTAAATTATATAGCTGCCTAATTGCTTCTCATAAAGCACTTTAAAATTCTTCAAATGGTGTATCATCTTTATAATAGTTATTTCTATTTCTGAGAAACTACTTGCTGTGCAAATAGAGCTTATTTAAAGGAAAAACAAAAACAGGCTCGAGTCTTCTTCTGGAGCGGGTCCAGAGAAGAGCAATGAGGCTGGTGAAGGGACTTGAGCACAAGTCCTGTGAGGAGAGGCTGAGGGAGCTGGGGTTGTTTAGTCTGGAGAAGAGGAGGCTCAGGGGTGACCTCATCAGTCTCTACCTGAGAGGAGGTTGCAGCCAGGTGGAGGTCGGTCTCTTCTCCCTGGCAATCAGCAATAGGACAAGAGGGCACGGGCTTAAGCTCTATCAGGGGAGGTTTAGGTTGGATATTAGAAAGAAGTTCTTTACAGAGAGAGTGATCAGGCATTGGAATGGCCTGCCCATCCACCAGAGAGGTGGTGGATTCACCGTCCCTGGAGGTTTTTAAGATGAGGCTGGATGTGGCACTGAGTGCCATGATCTAGTAATCACAGTGGGATTGGATCAGTGGTTGGACTTGCTGATCTTGGAGGTCTCTTCCAACCCAGTTAATTCTATGATTCTTACAGTTTATTTTTTGTTCTTTTATTTCAAGGAGAATTTGCTTTTTTTCCTCATGTTTGAGAAACAGGCCTTGTGTTTTAGTTTTTATTAAATGTTTAAATTTAATTTGCATTTGCAACTGGCTAAATTTGCATTTTTAACTGACAAATTAGCTGGTTTTTAAAATTTTAATATGCAGATACCTGAGTTTTGGAATAATCTCATTCATTGTCTGGTATGTATCTTAGATCCCTGAACTGCTTCTTTTTCATTTTATATGAAAACAGTGGTGTCTATTACATGTACTGAAATGTATTAATTTCGTAGTATTGGAAGATGCGTTTTGGGTCCTTGTCCTTGTTTTATGTATGTTGTTCAGTCCTGCCCCTGCCATCTGAGACTTTGTTTGATGGTCTAGATAGCCATAAGAGCTGAAGTTACAGTCCAAATGTTTGCCATCACTAAGTTGACTGGATAACTAAGTAGGCCAGGATTAGTATAAATTAGACTTAAATGACTAGAAAAGATTTTTTTTTTTTTATTTTTGGTGCCAGAGTTCTCTCTGTTGTGGAACTCCTCATTTATGGCCTGCGCATCTGGGAAGAAATCCTTCTGGTTTATTAATTTGTGGTGCCAGACGGTGTGATCTAGTTATTAGAACAATAGATGATGAGAAGAAATGTTAAGATTAAATTGTATTTTATGGTTACTAGAAGCTATGATGAATAAGAGTAAAAGGAATGTGTGTTCAACCAGTAGAAGAGATTAATGTTGTCTTGAAATAACTCACTTTAATTTATCTGTAATATTTTAATAAATCTTTCCCATGACATTAAATATTGGGATAGGAAAGATAACCTATAGGGAAAGATTGTACTAACTGAAAAACAGATATGTCTTTGTAGCATATAATAATTACAAATTGTAAAATATTTTGGGAAGAGACTACTGCAGGTGTTGGTTGTGTGTCATTTAGTGCAGTGAACCTTTGATCTCTGGATATGATCTTGAGCTCTGCTATAATATATTTAGATTTTCTTTAGGATTTTTTAAAATAGAACATAAAGGACTCTTTTCTGTGTTGCTTCCTCCTATCTTATTTATTAGAAATCATTTTCCACAAGGTATATGGGTATTTTTAATATTAGAACTGACTTTTAATGGAAAAATCTTACTAATGCCAAAAGATCGTAGTGTCTGCTGAAGAAAGATTCACTTCATTTATTTTTGCTTAAATGGTGCAATTCAATTGCACATGGAAGAGACTAAAATTGTCTCGATTGAGTTTATATAAATGTATCAGGACATTTTGATGACAGAGTGATTAATGTGTGTGAAGAAAAAATGTATGTTGCTAAAGTGGGCCAGATATCACACACATACGTTGCAGTGTAATAAATGTGTGTGTTATTACATGAAAGACAAAACTTTGTAGGTTATGGTCTCAGAATTCCCCCAAATTGGCTTTGGCTTGGAAAGGGTCATTGTAGTTCAAGAAAGTGGAGTCAATATAGCTGTGTTTTTTGTTTGATATCAAAATCTGTTCTGCCTCTGTGTTAATGATGAGGAATATTCAGCTTCCTTTTTAAAAAAGCATATTGTTAATTTTTTTTTATGATACCTGTTATACTCTTTTATACTATTTATTTATATGTTGATTATACATTATACTTATAGATATCAGTACAATACAAGGCTTATGAAAAAAAAGGGAAAATAAAAACCCATTACATTCTTCATTCAAGGAGCAGCTATGCAAAATCAGGCAGAATATATCAGTGGAAAGCTACTAATATGTAGAAACCATGGCTGACTGGTGAAGTCTCTGAGCCGCTGATGGTTTGAGATTCAAAAAGTATTCAGGCACACTATCATACAAGCTTGCCGTGCTCCTGTATGGTCCCCTGCTCCTGCTGTTTGTCTTATTCCCTTAGCCAGTGCAACTGCTCTGAAGTGGAGTATTCAGTTGTGTTGCTTCTTTTTTGCCACACAGATTGCTGCAATACAGTGGAAGTTAGCAGTTCTGTTAGCAGTTAATACATGAAAATACTGGATTTTGTTCATATGACAGCTCTGCCTGATCCAAACCAAGTGGAAAAATTCATGGTAAATTTCGTTGTTATGAAATTATTATGGGTAGGATCTGAATAGCACTGATCTTTTGGTGAGAAAATGAAGTTGTAATGTGTTTTCTGTACCTATCTTGTTTTATTAACAATGGCATGGACACAATCTTGTGCAATGTGCTCTGGGTTGACCCTGCTTGAGCAGGGAGATTGGACCAGATGATCCACTGTGGTCCCTTCCAGCCCTACCTATTCTGTGATATTGTGATTCTGCACTACTGTGACCCACAGGGCAAGGAAGTTTTCCTAGGTAGGAAGTGATTTGGTTTGTTGTTGCTGTCTCTGATGCGCAATTTGCTTGTGCTGAAGAACCATAAGAGCTTAGTTCAGCATGTATTAAAGGAACTTGTCTCTCAGCTCTTTGGCCCAGCACCGCTCATCTTTGAAACTCTTCTAGATCATAACAAGAATGCTATTAGAGGAAAGAGTGTGAACATCTTTCACCACTTCAGTTCACCATCGAATGGATTTTCCATTGCTTGGTATTAGATTCCATGTTGGCGGGGGCTGATGTAGTTTCAGAGTGAATGTATCTTAGTAACTAATCCTTGCTACCTCCTTGTGAGGTGATTTGCTAAGTGTCTGACAGATGGGGAAGCACGGGAGTGCAAGGCGGTTTCAGAGCTGGGATTAGAGGGCTGATATTCCAGGCTTCTGGTCCTGTGCACTGTACAGCCATAAAGCCAACCTTTCCTGCCCGTCTCCTGTTACTCTCTTGGGACAAATTCCTATTGAGCATCATTAATAAAGACAACAGGGTAATAATTCTGTTGTCCTAGTCAGGAGGGAAAATGTTCTTTTAGTTCCGTGCTATTGTATGAAATTTAATGCTAACGGTCAGGAGACCTTAAATAACTACATTAAACAGCCGATTTGGTGCCAGCTTTTCTTCTTATTTAGCTTAGTCTAAACTGACACCAAACTTTGAGACTTCTTCTCCTCCCACAGTGGAGAGCCGCTGGGATTTTTTATACCACACATGGTTTCCCTCCTACATTTTCCTCCCATGTCAGATATTCATACCCCCTTTAATAACCAGCAGGGGGATCATTACATTGAGCTACTGCCAAATGCATAATGACTGCTGCCTTTGCCTTACACAGTCACTGCACTACTGATATCCAATTCAGCATTGTAAAGTGCTTAGGGCTACCTTGGGGATGTGCTATATTAAACCCAACTATTCTAAATCCTATTTAATACGAAGAGATTGGTGGTGGGGGAGGGGGGAGGGAGATTTAAAATTGTCATTAGTCACCTATTTTCAACAAGTAAAAATACCTGGTCACTTAGGGCTCAATTCTGTTGCTGTTAAGTCATAAATAGACCCACTGATTTTAGAAGGGGATGCATGGAAGTGAGCACTCTGCTTACCATGGGGGGAGGCAGAATTGGGTCCTATAGAGCTGTGTCTGAGACAGTAAGTTTGCAAGAAGCAGATGGGGGTGAGTGTGCCCATTTCTGAATTCCCCTTACAAATGTTTTACAGTGGAAACAGGAAAGCGGAAACATGCTTCATATCTGACTAAAAATAAAGGTACTCTTAAACTTGTAAAAGGCAACATTTTTATTTGAATGATATGACAGAGCTGCCACAGGAGTGCTACCTGCTATAAAGAAAGCTTAAGAATTATTACCTTTATTAGACCAGTGACACTGAGCTTTAGCCATACATTTCTAACTTCTGTCCCTCTACAGAGACAATTTTCTTTTCTTAAATAAACTGTCATGCTAGTGTTAATATATTGTTGGCTCCCTCATACTCTGAGAATACTGCTGATATAAAACATGTATATGTTAGATTGGTAATAGTATCTTTAGTGTAGCTGACTAGAACAAATGTGTTTCCCTCATGGCTGTGCTAATGTGATAAAGGAAAATTGGCTGTTCATCAGCTTTTGGCTGGGTAAAGACAGTAGAGATGGAACCACATTCTTTTTTATGCATTAATACCACTGAGAACTTTTCACTAGTTATATTTCATGTGCGGGCATGTTGTGCAAAGATGTTGTAAAACATGAGATAATGCTACAAATAACAAAGTAGAAAACCCTGTATCTTTTATGATGATAACAGTCAAACACCAAATGACAGTAACAGGCTGTAAAAAATGTGATGCAGAAAAAAACCGCGATGTAACCACCATATATACGTATACTTAGGCTCTTGCAAATAGGGCATCAGATGTTTAGAGGGCTTTGAATTAAAATTAAATAAAAAACTGTTGTATTTAGGTCATTGATGTGTCAACACAAAAGATAATTTAAAATGGAGAGATGTATTTTGAGTGGTGAAACTCATATGCAATAACTTTTTGAACAAATCTCCAGGCTTAGTAATTATGATAATAGCCTTCAAATTTCCATCAGTGGAAGGGCAATAAATATTCCTGTCTAAATTTAGGAAGTATTGACTGAATCTGGAAATGGCAATAAAGCTCAGCATGCATGTGTATGTTTGAAAGTGCAGCTTAAGGAGGAAAAATTCATCTGTACAATTTTGTGTGAAGCCTAAAAAAAAAAAAGGCCAAACAAATCCCTCCATCTTATTTCATGTTTTCTTTCTTAAAATGCTGATAGACTCATGTTGCCCGAGGCACTGATGCTGATCATCTGAGCTCAGATTTATAGATAATTGTGTCCGTTTATCTTGGTCTGAAATTTGAAAGACTTTATTGCAAAATAGTATTGTGAGTGCTTATATTGTGGTTTTCAAGCTGGTATCTTGTTAACTGGTAAATAAGTTCTGTCTTTCCTCTTTGCAACAAATTATTCTGGCTTGTAAACCTGCTATGTCCTCACATACATATAATTCTTATGGAAGCAGTTATTCCGTGTTTATTTTGTTTTGATTAGCATGACTATCAAGACAGGCTAAAGCACTCTAGTTTTATTTGGCCTTGATAGACATGATTCACCAGGCATCTATATCTGCAAAATTAAAATACTGCTCTGTAAATTGGCAGCAAAAAAATGGTGTTTCAAATGCTGAAAGCTACCAAGTTCTCATGTGAAAAAAAGCCTTATGCAAGCTAAATATTGCTAAAAATCAAGTAATTTCATTTTTGCAAATAAATCACTTTCTGAAATAAAAGTTTTGGATAAGTTCAACTTAGCATAATTAATTTCATTAATGGGAAACTGACTATAGCTGTGATACCTACCGTTTTCATTTTGTGTGGGCCTATATTTTTTAAAGAAAGTATTGAATTTCATGAGATGTAAGGCTGAAAGACAGTCCCATATTAATAAAATTTCCCTAATTTTAGGTAACCTAAACCTGAGGATTTTTTAATGCAAAAAAAAGTACTTTGTAAAAGCTCAGCATCTTGTGACTTTGTGGAGCTGGGAGAACGCCATAAAGTATTTCTATGAACGTTAGCTCAGATTTAAAATGAATTGGCAGGGAATGGAACACTTGCAGAAAACAGTACCCTGGGGTGCTGGCTGAGTGCATATTCCTAGCCAAGGGTTCCCTTGATGTGAGGGAATTACCCACTGGGTATAAAGCAGATGTAGGCAGTTCCTATACCATTCCCTTCAGCCCTTGTAGAAAGAAGCATGCTGGGGTTAGGGAGGTGTTTTGGAAGGGTGTTTGAGGCCTGGCTGAAACGTGCTGTGCTTGGTTATCCTGAGCATGGTATACAGCCCCTTGAGGCCTTTTTGAACTGATGTGTATGAGAAGAGCTGTGACAGCTATAACATGTGCCCATGGCCTGAAGTGGTGATGTAGCTGTAACCAGCCTTGTACCTTGTGAAACAGACCCACCCTTCTCCTTTTCCTCTCTTCCCCCTCCCTGCCAGATCCCTATACTGTGGTTTCTTCTTTGATTTAACTACTGTGGAAATTTTATATCTTGTGCATCTGAGTGGTGATCTGTTAACTGGATGGACAGAAAAGAGGTAACTGCTTTCAGTGGGCACTGAAAATAAAGAAACACAGCAAATAGGTTGAAGTAATGTTATTGGTTAATCAGTGATAGACTCAACGTAGAGAAATCAAAGTGATTGCATAATAAACCATGTGCTTGCCCTTTCACATTGACTCTATAGGTTCATCACAGCCGAATTAGTTTCTTCTTGAACGGCTGGGAAGATGACAACACACCTTTTGATTCAAGGATTCTTACAGGAACAGTTGCAGATACTGATGCTGATGGTACTCTGCAAATTGGACAAAGCTTCACAGGTGAATCTTGTAGTATTTTAGTGGAATGCATCGGAATATACAAAAAAAATATACATGGTGTTGTTAAAAGAAGTGGTTAAAACTCCAAGTAATTTTAAGTTTGTATCTGTAATGCTAAGAAGTAATACCTTCCTGCAGAAGAAAGCAGAATGAGAATCTTTCAGCCTAGTAATGCCTAACAGCTTTACTCTTCATCTGCATCTAGAATTTTATATGTACTACAGCATGACAGAGTCATAGCAGAACGGTGGGGGATATTTTGTTGCTTTTCACAAATTCTTGGTTCTGCAGGTCTAAGAACACTGACTACTGCTCTTCAGGACCATGCACGATTTGAAGCTAACTTCTAAATACGGCTATATGTCACTTAAAACAACTTTACTGTGGGCTTGGGCGAGAAAATATTCTTTGCCCCGTTTTTTAAAGCTTGCATTTGGAAATGTGTTTTGTGTTAATTTTGTTTCTGAATAGTGGATAACTAATAATTGTATAAAAGAAAGGAATATTTTAAAATGCTTTTTATCTTTATTGTATAAATTGATAGGTACAGTTGTACCTACTGTATCTCTTCTCTAATTAGAGGTGGCACATGGACTGGCTCATTACTTCTGTCTAATGAGCCGATCCCTGTGCCACCTCTCTAATCAGAAAAGAGATAGGTACAAAATGTTCTTATAAAGTTATTATAAATCATTCTTTTTTATCAAAAAAATTAAGCCACTGCCCTCTATAGTTTTGTCCAGATCCAAGATGGTTTCATTCAGGAGGGGTAATTGTGCAAGAGAGATCTCTGAGTGCTGAATTAAAGGTGCTCTCATGCAGTGCAAAGCTGCCTTCTGCTCAATAGATTATTTATAGTGTATTTTCTTAGGTTTAGAGCAATTTGTTGGAAGAATGCAAGATTTTCGATTTTACCCAGTGGCACTTACAAACAGGTAAAGAACTTTTATTTCTGTAAAAAAGTAAACGAGAGGCGAGAAGAAAGTGTAAATAACAATATGCTTATTTCCCAAAGTATAGTGCTTTTCAGATATTTCCTTTAGATGGTTGATTATGATGATGTAGTTTCCTGAACCTCATTTCAAAGATTACCTTTAATCTAAAAAATCTTGAGTTAAAATAAATTCAGCAACTTAATGTGTTTTGCTTTTGAACTGTGCTTAAGTAGGCTTAATATATGTAGCGGTATATGTAGTATATATATATAGTGCAACACAACACTCAGTAATAAATATGTGCTTTCCTTCTTATTGTTGTCCTTGTTACAACCTGTCTTACTATGTATTCTGCAGAGAGTAGATCCAGTTGCTAGATTTCAATGCTTATAAACTGTCTAGGTGTTATCTACTCATCATAATTCTGACATAATAGTGTGTGCTGATAAGCTCAGTCCTGGTGGATAAGACTTGCTAAGCTTTCTCAGAACTCTGTGTAAACTGTAAGGCAAGGGAGGGAGCACAGAGGACTAGTCCATTTTAGACCACTCAAATACCAGTGATCCAGTTGAAGAGGACAGACACTCCAACTGGTCAGAATGCTGGCTTTGTGGCTGCAAGCCTGGCTGGCTGTGCTTCGCTGTTTCTTTCCTCTGGTTTCAGATTCCCTGTAGTATCGGATGTCCATGTCAGCTATTCTGGGTGCTTCCCCTGCCCCATGCACACGCCCTTACCCCGAGGTGCCATTGTCTGAACTGTTCCTTGCTTTCTAGATTAGATTGTCACCACAAGATGCCAATGACTTCACTAGCTCAGCCCACAGAGCCCTGGGCAATTGCTTTGACTTCCTACATTCCTGAGGCAAAATTACAGTTGCCAGTGCAATTTCTGTTGCCCTCCAGCCTCCCTTCCTAGCACATTACAAAGAAACGTTACCTTTGTTATCCAGCTCATGCTGGATTAATCTAGTCAATTCAAGCTGGCCAGAAGTAGTCAGGTCCTATTTGTCTGTGTGGTGCTTCTGGGTAGGCTGCTCACAATGACACTCGTGACTGCAGACCTCAAGGCTACCTAATGATAGTCTTTCAATAAGATGTAGAGCAGTTTCCTAGGAGCTCAGCTGTCTGCAGGACATTATGATGAGCTGAGCTCCTATGAATTGAAAATATTAATGTGAATCTGAATTCCAAGTTTTATGAAAATCACGGTGGTTTTACTTTTTCAGAGCAATGCTTGTCAAATCCTCTGAACTACAATTTAGGTCAACAAATGAATAAAGTTTAACAATTGAAAAATAAGATATTTTACAGCCTGTCTTGGCCTAGTGATGTCTTTGTAGATTTGATTTTATATCCACAAATAACTTGGTCCAAAATGGGATAAATGGTGAAGGAAAGTCTTGCCTGTGTGCCAATTAATTTAAGGCTACATCTGTGTAAAAGGCCCTGTAGTTTTGGGTTCTGTGGAATTTGTAGTGGCAGCTAGCAAGTATTTATTTACTTAATAAGAACACAAAAATTATTTATTACTGATAAAATAAAAAAGTGGTAAAAGTAATGGGTTTTTAATATAAAAATTCAGTATCTACTAGACTTACAAAATCTTTTACACCGGAGAAGAACAGATAAAGACCTGCCCATGTCATGCATATATCTACCTGCTTGGCTGCCTCCCTCCCTATGTATCTATTTCAGTTGTTGATGTCACAGGAAACTCAAGTGACTCAATGATTTGACATGGCTGTATTGAATGCAAACTGGGGCAGATAAAAAGTGGGCATTTGTATTAAAATTAGTTAAAAGTGAAAATATTTCTATCCAGGTTTTCTAAGGTGCAATGTGATATTGTTCAAGGTGGTCTTTTTGGAGGATTTGAGTGCAAACGTTCAACTTTTCTGTGGTTACAGGCAATGTGTCAATGTTATGGTATCCTTAAAAGCAGTATCCAGACCACTAATTGGAGTCAGACATGATGCTGCAATAAAGTATAAAGAGTTTTCTCCTTGCACATATGGCTAGATTCATCCTATCTAGCTTCAGATACCTCATCAAGGAACTAATTTCCCTTAGTGCCATATGTCTGAGGAGCTTCATATATGTGGAACAATGAAAGTTTCACAGTGCTTCTGTAGTGCACTGCTCTGCAGTGCTTCTTCACAGATACCTTCTGAAGGTGCCTGCTGCTTACCAATGATAACATAGGGATCTTGTGGGGGCTTCATTTGTAGCTAATTCCCCATGTTTATGAGCTGAAACCAGCCCTTTAGTGCTTCCACTATAATCTAAACTGAATTTTGTTTAATCTGTGAGCCTAGAGGCACAAAAGGGGCACTTGTCCTTTTTTGTCATGTACGTAATTACTTTTCTATATGCTGTGACAGAGACATTTTGGAGGTATTCTCTGGAAAATTCCCTCATCTCCATACCCAGTCAGAGTGCCGCTGTCCTGGAAGTCATTCCCGAGTGCACCCGTTGATACAGAGGTACTGCATCCCCAATGGGGCAGATGATACCACTAACGACAGGGTGCTGAGGTTGAATGCAGAAGCTCATCCTCTGTATTACATCAACGATGATGACATTGGGACCACTTGGATTTCATCTGTGTTTGCTAATACTGCAGGTCTGGATCGTGGTGTTTCAATCACTGTAGATTTACAAAATGGACAGTATCAGGTAATGAGAAGGTTACATTTACTATTTATTAAATAAGAACTAAGAAAATATTTTTGTAGATGTTTCATTACAATTTTGAGGAAATTCAAACCTTATGCTTTAAAATGTTGTCCTTAGAGGACCAGGAAGAAAGCTTCCTTTTTTTTTTGGTGTGTAACAGTATAAATAGCAGAATGCATTATGGTTTGTGTCATTCTCTTTCGATTTGCCTATTGTAACAAGCAGTAATCTAAAATAGATATACCAGAAAGGATATCCTGTGTGGAGACACCAATATTTAGAAGCTGATTGCTGTCTTTTACCTCCACTTTTGTAATCTTCAATTTTAATTTTAATTTCTGTTAAAGCTGACAGTGCTTGTTCCATACCTCTGGTAGAAAACTGACTGCAGACAAATGAAGTTGAACATTTCAAAAGCACATATCAGAGGGGATTTCAGTTGTGTAGATATTCTGGAGATGGTATTTAAGCCTCTCAAAGAATATGGAAGGAGAAAACGATAGGCAGGCCTGGTTACTGAAGAGGCCATATTTCATCTAACACTGGGCTGTTGAAGAGTGTCAGGATGTCTTGGAAGGAGGGACATAATAATGGGGCTGCATTCACAATGGGGAATTCACCAAATTTCTGTGTATTCTTGCTAGCCTATTGTTCTTTTTTGTCTATTAATGGTGAGAAGGGAAAGAATATATTGACAGGTTTGGCTACATATATGAGAATTAGTCCTTTAGTTAAAAGCGATTTCAAATCTATGTGACATTCTAGGATTTTGCTTACTTGCTACACACATTTCTACACAAGCAGTATGCTGAACGAAGTGCTCTTTAAACCAGCACAGGTATTTGATAAGATTCTGAGCTAAAAATAGAGAGAATCCTAAAAAAAAGTACCTGCTATCAGACAAATGACTCATCAAAAATTTGGCAACACAAAGCTATAACCTTTGTTTTTGCCAAAATAGTATTACTGTAACAAATCATGGACTTTGTAGTGGATTTTCAAATAGTCTTCAAGAAAAGATGGAGTTCTGATGCACAGATCAGTAGTTGTGTAATAGTGTCTGAGAGATCAAAAGAGCTTGTTTAACAAAAAAGGTTGTCTTTGGTTTTAATTGGGAATATATGGCCTGAAATGTAGCTGCTTTTTCTGTCTGAGTGGTAGAGCAGACTATGTAGTCACACAGAAAAAAGAAGTTTATATTCTCATTGTTTTACAACATAACCGTTAATATTAGTTCATAAATTTGTTATCTTCTTTTAGGTATTCTATATTATACTGCAGTTCTTTAGCCCACACCCTGAAGCAGTAAGAATAGAAAGAAAAAAAAGAGATGATCTAAAATGGGAAGACTGGCAGTATTTTGCTAGAAATTGCAGTATTTTTGGAATGGAGAACAATGGATCTCTGGAAAAACCAGACTCTGTCAACTGTCTCCAGCTTCATAGGTATGAGTGGGTATTATCTGCATAATACACATGCTTTGAACAGGCAACATCCTGACACAAGTCATTTCTATGTCCCAATGAGATAAAATCTTTTAGTTTGGTATACTCATTTATTATGGACTTCTGAATGTATAAAAGATCCTAAATCTGACCTTCCGATTGCAGATTTCCAGAAAGTCATCCGTCATTTTTATCATATTTTAGTCATTTATGAATGTGACACTATTGATTCCTCAGTTATTTTTGTGCTAGAGTTTTGAAATTTTATGTGCTTGTGTTTTGAGGGGCTATTGTCAGTAGAATTACAGAACATTGAGATAAGTGGAGGAAGGTACTGACAGAACAGATTGTTTTAAACTGTCTACTGGATATGAAAGTCTACCTGCTGATCTCTGAGAGTGCAACTTATTTTGAAGCCTAGAAAAGAGACCAAACCTAAGTACAAAAGCCAGTCATCCAACCTTACTAGTGGTCATGCAAAACATATAAAAAATGTCTTGAAAATGGTATCTTGAAACTTTCTAACCTTTCTAAGCAAGAACCAATATAAAACTGTGGGGAGGGGGCTAAGGAGGATCACTAGCTTTTAGCAATATGTTGCATGGCCTTTTACTGACAATGAGAATGTGCATATTTAAAGCTATATAATATAAAATATTCACTTCATAGTGTATGACATCTATAATAGTTAATATGTTATCATTTTACACACACATGCATGTATGTTCACACACATACACATAATTGAATCTATATCACTACATATATTCAAATGCACTATCTCTTGACTGAATTCAGATGCCAGTCAGTATTAGGCTTGTTTAGTATTTAGCTGGAAACCAGTGAGAAAATACATTACCAGGTGCTGTAGGCATTTTGCTTTTTTTGTTGTTTCACTTTTACTACTTTTCTAAGACTTTTCAAGTGTCAGCATCTTTGTCTGTTCTCCAGGAGTTCAGAATTCTGAGGAGAGGAGCATAAGGTCATTTGAGTTACACTACTTTTCAGCAAAGGAATCTGAGCTTTATTGCTGATCCTTGGAACAGAGGCTAGAGGAGAAAGGAAGTATCTTAAGCAAGCCAAACATTTTTAGATAAATAAACCCAATGAGGTGTAATGCCACTTTCATCCCAGAAATACATATTTGTATATTTTCTAAAAAGAACTGAGGAGTTAAATATGAACTGTTTCCATAAATGTTTTGTAAGCAGCAGTGTTTCTACCCTTCAGTTAAAACATAAATGATGATAGGAAATGATACAAATGAATGGTTTTTGGGTACAGCTGATGTACAGAATGCGTTGTTTAAAAGGTAGGACATGTACCCTATAATGGTGATTATTCTGTGTTCTCAAAGAGTAGTTACTGTTGAAACAATGCTCCAAATTTGTGTCAGCAGCATAACAGAGTTCCCTTTCTAGGAGGATTTATGGTAAACCAAACTGGTTTCTCTCTCCCCCAGCCACATACTTGTAACTGCCAAGACATATCCAAACTGTCTGTCCAGGATTTAGACACCAGTGTGCTTGTTACCTGGTGGCCTTGCCAGGATCCCTGGCTTGACATGGAAGACAAATGACCTTGTCTTTGAAATCCTTACCATGATTTGAGAGTTCTTGTTTTGGTGACCATATGCTAGTACTGAATGGACTCTTTTGTGTCCTTTAGGAAATGAAAGTGATTAAGGTTTTTGTTTCTCCCTACTGTACCACCTGTGTAAGTTAGGAGTTGCCTGCTGTCTTTAAGTCTCCTTTCAGAGGCTTGAATCTTTGCTTAGTGTGAATACTGGCTGACCTTTATTTTAGGATCTCCTTTGTTTTCCTGAGAAACTGCATGTAGATGCCCTAAATCTTGATGACCTGCTTATCTAGTTGCCATCAGCCTTACAGTCTTTCTACTGTTCCTTCTGGTGCTTCCATAACAAGATGGTGATGTTTGTCTGTCATTCATATCTGTCTAAACATTTACATTACAGTTCTATATACCATGGCAGCAAAAAATACTTTATTTAATTTTCTGCAGAGTGGAAGAGAAGACAGTACCACCCAGAGTAAAATACAGATATATTCCCCTGAGATTTTTGTGAAGCACTGACCTGGATTGGGGGACAGTAAATTCAAAGATTCTTCATGAAGACAGAGGAGTATGACTAAGCAGACCTAGTCTAACTAGAAATCTCACCTTTCAAAAGCTCTGAGATATTTTGAAGTGACATTTTTCGAATGTGTATGTCAGGTGCCAGGTGATAACATGGGTTATCTATTTTTAATGAGCCCATATAGGTATGCAAATAAGCAGGCATTCTTCTCTCTTGCAGAGGCAAGTTCTACTCATAGCTAAACTCTGCCTAGTACATATAATAACATATGATTCATACCAAATTGTCCAGATGTGCAGTTTATATATAGTCAACCTTTGCTTGAATTCTCAAGACTGTCCTTCCCCTTCCTGGGCTTAAATATACAATTTTACTCTCAATTCTTCTGCATTCCATTAAAATCTCTTGTATTTCACTTGCATGTGTTTCTAACTCTGCTCACTCATCGAATGAGATTATATGGTCCAGTGACTCTGGAATTCAAGATATAATAATTGTTTCTGTATGGCTTATAAATGTGTTTAGAAGGTATATAATTAACAATATGAACCTGTTAATTATTTTGTTAGTCATTGGAATGGTTTTTTTATGTGGTTCAAGCTTAGTTCATGTTTCTCAGCGTTAAACTTTTAAAAACCTTAGTACAGATGACATTGTATCAGTCACACTTTATTCCTATTTTGAAGTTGCCCGCTAGAGTATTTATTTTTAATTGAAAAAATAGGGTCTGGAGAAGAGTGTGATAGTTGGGGGCAAAACAGACTTATACAGGACATTTCTTTTTCACTTCTTGAATTCCAGTGACTGGGAATCCAGTGACATAGGAATTTTTACCCAGAAAGCACAAAACTGCTACGTGCAGTTAAGTGGAGACCCTCTCTGAGAAACAGGATATTAGGAGACAGAATCAATAAAATATGTGATATTTTGATTTTAATTTGCTTTCCTCTCTGTTTGAACAGCTTTACACCGTATTCTCGTGGTAATCTAACTTTTAGTGTTCTAACCCCGGAACCAAATCACCGACCTGGTTACAATGATTTTTATAATACTCCATCTCTCCAAGAATTTGTAAAAGCTACACAAGTGAGGATTCATCTCCGCGGCCAGTATCATACCAATGAACCTTGGGTAAATTTCAGGCATAGGTACTATGGAGTTAATGAAGTTACAGTCAGCGGAAGGTAGGTGTTATGTGACTCCTCCCACACCCAGCACTGCCTCTGACTATTGCAGCTGTGCAAAGCATAAAAGGGCCTGCCTGAAATTTAAGTCAAATGGTTCTGCTTTTACATTTATGAATGAGAAAAGAATCCATCTGAAGCAGTGTATCAAGATTGAAATTATTGGTGTGCTGTGTTTCTAAAACTCACATGTGAGTTTACAATTAATCATACTTATTACACAAATCTATCAAAAGCAGTTCTTTCCTTGGAATTATCAATGCCTCTAAGCAAAGGCATTTGTACGATGAAATGATGGCTTGTGCTTTACTTCAGTAACTTTCCAAGTTGTAGATTCCACTCATGGCAATTTTGACAGTCTTAATGCAGAGCTCATTCTTTGTTTTAGCTGAAGTTTTCCTTTCAAAATTGGTCAGTGTTACATTGTCTGTGACTGACAACTTTATTTATAATACACAAAGTTTACTTCGTTTTCATGTTATAATTTTTTTTCACTACCTTTTGTTCTTTCAGGTGTAATTGCCATGGCCATGCTGAAAATTGTGACACAGCTGCAAAACCGTATAGGTGCCTATGTGTCAAGGAAAGCTATACAGAAGGAAATAATGTTAGTGTCTCCTTTATCTGTCTACATCACCTATGAACAACCTCAAAATTGGGATTTTAGTCCTGGGAAAGAGTGTTATGTGTGTTAGCCTAGTCCTGTCTTTTATTGGGAAACTTTCCATAGCAGATTTGTATTAATTAAGGAAATAAAAAACTTCCCCTCCTCCTCCCACACCCCAAGCCATTTCCACCACAGACCACTAGGCATGTTCAGGATGTTGTTAGAGGATTAGCCCACTTTAAAACATTAGATGCAAGTGTGAGTTTAGACTGTGAGCGTATAGTAAAGTTTATGTCTCTGCCTGCTGTAGCAACTGTCCTGTGGAGTGAATGTAGTACTCCATGGTGGTTTTAGTCTGGTCCTGTGGACTCCAGACCCATTCAGTAGGTGGAATGCAGTAGGCACAGTCCTGGAGTTCAGCTTCCAACTTCGTTTCATTTGAAGGGAACAGTTCAAGTGGTCCATGATGCAAACCAAAGCACATTAAATGCAAAATTATAATTTTCCTCTTTTTATAACAGTTTTATAATTCTTGGCCATAGGAGAACCAAAATGGGATTGATTGTTGTAAGTCATGGTATGTCAGATGAATATGTAGAGGAGAGCATAGAATGATGGTACTAGTTTGCACTTATTTCTTGCAGCTTTTGGGTTTCTTGCAAGCTGTTCAAATACAACTTAGTAAAAGCAGACCAATGATATATGAGTAAAGAAAGTAAAGATTCTGTCCCTAGATTAATTATTTATCTCAAAAAAAAAAAAAAAACCAACAGGAAAATAGGTTGAGGTTAAGAAAGAATGACCTACATCAAGGGAATGAATCCCATAGTCTCACTGAATGTTAGATTTCCATTGTGAGTACTTGTTATATTCCTTGTTACATTTGTGCCTTTTGGAAGTAGCCTTTCTAAAAATTAAGAAGGGGTTATGTGGAATAGCAACAGTAGCAAAGGGGAGACTAATCTGCCCTCAGAAAAAAACCAAGCAGTCAGCACTTGGTGGAACAGAGCAAGGAGTGTTCACCTGTGAGCATTTGATATAGCTCTTGTGATCAGGTGAAGATCTTTGTCACATTTCTTAGGGGATTTAAGTTTTCTTGGTTTTTTAAACTGAAGTGTAAGATCTACAGTCTAAATGGGACTTGAACAGAAATTTCAAGTTTTTAGATGGGTCAAATTAGAAAAAAAAATTCAAACTGACAGTGTCCCTTTAATTAGAACACACATTGTGAAATGTTACTTTGTAAGGATTAATTATAAATATTTAATAAGATCTGGAAGTTCACCAGGCACTCTTGCAAGACTTATGCTACCTTGTGAAAACAAACCAAATACATTTTAATGATGTATCTGCCTTATCAGATATTTCCTGTCAATGTTAATGGGTTGTTCCACTGAGTGTCACATTTTTGAATTGGCATATATGCATTGTAACTATAATTGAAGTGCTTAAATTAACTGTATTAATTCAGAGTACAATAAGGATGTTGTTTAATTATTTTTCTTATTCTTTAATAACCAGGTCAGTATCTATTAAATATGAAATAAAATAGAAGTAGTAATAAGATAGAATTGATATTTGGAAGTACATCTCTAACTACTTTGAATTTTATCAAAGATTTACATTGAATCTAAACAACTTAAAGGTTTTGATTTTTATTTTGTAAGGCAAACACTTAAAAGCCAAACCAAAACCCATTCTGATTTTGGACTGTGATTGGCAATAGTAAAACTCCATCTTACAGCCTTACACCTGTTTTTCAGGCTCCCACCCCACTGAATTAGGAATTGAAAAAAAATTATTTGTATATTTTTTTTTAATTCAAGTAAGAATTTAATGAAGGAAGTTTCTAAATAAAATGTTTTTGGTAGGGAGGAGGAAAATGTTTTTGATAAGAAATTGCACTATCAGCAAGTAGTCTTTTTTTAACTTCCATCCTTTTCTATCAGTGAGTAAGTCACCACAACTGAGGGGGTATACGAAGGTTTTTGGGTTTGGGGTGGGTTTTTTCAGTACCTTGGACCAGAAATCTGAGATCCTTGAAAAGCTTTTAACATACGTCAGAGTTTGTCGTTGTCACATTTACACTTAATACAGCCAAAATTACCATCTTGAATTTGTCTGTCGTATACATCTGGCTAGCTGTTGTGCAGCAAAGCAATACCAGAAATGAAAAGTTTGCATAATTCATTACAAATAAAAATCTTAGTTTAGTTATTTGCATCACCATGTTATGAAATTTGACATACCAAACAGATTTTTTTGGGTTTTGGTTTGGTTTTTTTCCCTGAGTTCTGTTTTGGTGAAGAACAATGATGAAATATGTTGCTATGAAATTTTAGATGATGGAAAGAAGGAAATGACTTGCAGATGTTGAGGGGCCAAATTATGACAGAAGAGGAAATAAATCCTCACTAAACTTGTCTTTCAATTTATGCGAAAAAATGTTCAGCTTCTTCATTTACAAAGTATTCTGTAAATGACTTGGGTCCAGCTTTGAGAAATAGCTCTGCCTTTTACAAACAGAAACCGAGGCACCAAGAGTGGAGTCCAGATTTTGGTAACATTTATATGCAGACTCATTTATAGACACGAGTAAAAGTATGTTCAAAAACTTTCCATGATGTTACATGAAAGGCTGGAAACAGCCCATGAAAAAAACAAGACAATCAAGGAAGGTCAGTCTCATCTGTTCAAATAATAATGGAAAATAGAATTTAAAATAAATAAAACAACTGATTAATGCTTCAAAGGAATGTGAGAGTGACTGGATACAGTAAAGGCTTCAGGTGTTCAGACTTTTACATGCAAATAATTAATGGTCTTAAACATCTGTGGTCTGAAAACTGCATATGGCATTGTTGATTTATTCAGAATTATATAAATAAGGCTTTTCATGTTGTTACTGAAGAATCTATGTAAACCTTAGTTAAAGGTCAATCTGTGTCATATGTTGGAATGAATGATACATAGTACCTGAGGAGCTGTAAATATTAACTACTTAAGTGGTCAGGCAATAAGAAAGACTTTTAGCTTGCAGAAGGAATGAAGGTAGCAAAAAAATGCTTTTTCTGATACATGAAGTGTTAGGATGGAACCCCATAAGACATTCTTCATTTCTATTCTGTCTTCCTTAGTTGCTTGGAGTCACTTAGAGTGTTCTAGCTTGCTTTATTTTTTGCCTTTTTTTTTTTTCCCCCTCTCATAAAACCTGGCTTTTAAGTTTAAAAGCCCTTTGGTCTTTGGGAAGTTCACAAGAGACAGATGTAGTTCAAAGCTCTGATAGCACATGGTCTTGATAGATAGTCAAATGCTGTAATGAGGGTGCTGATGAAAGCCATGAGGATGACTGTCTTCAGAGCAGGGTGAAGCTGCCCTGAAACAGATATTTCCTAAAAGCCATGTTCATCTTTGAAAGTTCAGCACCGGAGGTCTGGAAGTTAAATGCAATTCTTAACCTAATAAAGCTGTGACAAACAGCAGAGTGAGGTGGGAGCCCAGTTCACATTTTTATTGCATACACATGTGACAACTGCTAGAAAAACAATTGTTTCACACTCATGGCCAACTTCTGAATGACTGCTTTTTTGCCAAGACTTTTCAAAGGAGGTTGTAGACAAGTGGGAGTCAGTCTGTTCTCCCAGGTAACAAGCAATTGGAACAAGAGGAAACAACCTTAAGTTGTTCCAGAGGAGGTTTAAATTGGATATTAGGAAAAAATTTGTCATTGAAAGGATTTTCGGTGATTAGAATAGGCTACCCAGGGAAAGTGATGGAGTCACTGTCTCCAAAAGTGTTTAAAAATGTGTTCAAGTGGCACTCAGAGACATCGGTTAGTGGTAGACCAGGCAGTGTTAGGTTAATAGTTGATTATCTTAAATGTCTCTTCCAACCTTAATGATTCTGTGATTCTTTGAAGTTCTGTTGAAGTTTTAAGCCACAGAACAAGAGATATAGTTCAAAGAGGCTCTGTCCTATGTAATCAAATGCCATCTTTTTCTTTCTTACTCCTTAGTGCTTGTGTTGCTTAACAATAGGTGCGAGCACAGGTGTGCATAAGTAACTGATCTAAGATTAAATCTGAAATGAGATGATGAATGCTTTCAGCTGCTGTGTGGCTAGCCAAGCACAAATGGAAACACAGGGCTGGCAGGTTGGTAGCTATTCTTGTGCTGTTTTCCTTTCAAGGAGGACATATTTCCATAGACATGCTGAGAGGAGGAAGCTGCATGAGTTGGATGGCTTGGCTGGGAGCTTGTTTCTTTATTGTGCCTCCCAAGTTGTGCCATGCTTGAATGAACCCTTGTCTCATGTTGTTGCTGTGTAACGCTCATTTTCCTCAAGGTAGAAACAAGGGGAGAGAGAAGATGGATGTGGATGAGGGAAGGACTTGAATAAATTTGAGCTTTGTAATTTGTATAACAGTAACAGTCAAGGTGTTTCCCTTAGTGTACTTAAATTGAGCTAATCACAACTAGGCAGCAATTGCTCTGATAAAGAAAGGCCAGAGTCCAAGGTCTCAATTGAAGCCCTTCTAATTTCCATTTTGAGAACTCCCTTTTTTCCTCACTGTGGTGATGTTGTGGATTTTTGTTGTTTTGTTTTGGTTTTAACAGATGGCAAAATGTGCAGTAGCTATTGTTATCTTACCGCTAACCGTTAGTTTAATTTCTTAAAAGTGAGTTTCAGCAGAGAAGTTCTTATGCTTTCATTTTGTCTCTCAAGTGACTTTTGCTATGAGTTGTGACCAGTCTGCAATTCTTGGAGTATCTTAAGCTTATGGGTTTTAATTCAGTTTCTTATTTTACCCACAGTTGATGCTTTCACAGCATCATCTGTGAGGGAAACAGTTTAGAAACTTCAACAGTTGCCTAATTGTCAGCATATAGGTGACATAGACACACTGGCCTAGACATAATAGTGCTTGGAATAATAGCCATGAAGAAAGATGAACCCAATTAGGGAACTGAAGAAGAAAGTAGTTGCCCAAAGAAGAAAGCAGTTGCCCAAAGAAGAAAGCAGTTGCCCAAATAATTTACAGAAGCAACTTATTTTGAAGCATTTAAATTCTTTCCGAAAGATGGAAATTATAATTGCCACGTATTTTGTGTCTTATGTTTCACTCACAAGGTCAAATGGTGACAGTACAAAGTACAGTTACTGCAAGGTTAGAAACTGCAGTAACATTGTTTAAAATGCATCCGAATGGATGCACTGGGTGAATATGTCTTCTGTGCCTCAAACACAGCAGGCACCATTTTGCATCCTTAGAAGTTTAGGTAAATCTGAATCTCAAGATGTTAGCCTGTATTGAGTATCTAAATACTTAAAATTTTATTTGTCTACCCACCTTCCTTGATTTTGCTGTGTTTAATTAACTTAAAAAGCCTAAGATAATAATAATTAAAAAGTTGGATTTGTTTTTTTCCTATATGTGAGAAAGCATTGGTCTTTTTGTCTAAAACCAGTGCTGTTAATGTTTAAATGGGGTAAAACACAGAACGAAATATCAATATAGAGAGCGTAACAGTATTCATGTGAGATAAAGAAGTAATAATTTCTAAGGAATAGTATTTTATTTATTATTTATTTCAGTGTGATCGCTGCTTGCCATTATACAATGACAAGCCTTTTCGTCCAGGTGACCAAGTCCATGCCTATAATTGCAAGCCGTGTCAGTGTTACAGCCATGCAGTGAGCTGCCACTACGACTTAGCAATGGATCCTTTTCCTCAGGAGCACTACAGAGGTGGCGGTGGAGTGTGTGATAACTGTCAGCACAACACAGCTGGTAAGTCACACCAAAGAGAGTAGACTGTTTGTTTTGCAGTCACTTTTTGACTAAGTTTTGTGTCAGCTGAGATTAGTAGTGCTCAATGGCTGACAGTCCAATAAATTCTCATGTATATGTATTTTTTAGCTACTCAGTGCAGTAATAACAGTTGTGTCAATTCCTAGGCCACAGGAAAATACTGCTAAAATTTGACCCAATCTTGTATAAAAACTTTTGTGCAAAAAAATTCTAATAAATAATGAAAAAAAATTGTTTCAAAGCAATTTCTGTTACATGTGCTAGAGCATTTAAATCCAGAATATCAGTTTTCTAATTGGACCAGTGTAACAGATATCTTAAAAATTTTAGTTTCTTGCTTATTGGGTAAAGATCTTTATTCAATGTAGTTAGTGTATTTGAATACTTATTAAAACAGTTTTCTTCTATTTCGGTTTTCTTTGCTTTATCTAGTAAAGGGAAAAAAGAAAAGTTTCAGGTTCAGTGATGGTTTTTCAAAAAAATGTATAGGCATTTGCATGGCACAGCTTTTATATAAGTGTGGTATTATATAACAGATGGAAGTTTAATGGAGTAAAACATAGTTTGTAACAGGTTCATTGTTTCATATGCTCTGGATCACTAAATTGGCAGGTAGAGATGAAAGGTGCATTAAAATGGACGTCCTGAAAATTATAGAATTCTCTCAAAGGAATAGTCTTTAATTTTGAATTATACAGCTAATTTTAATGAATTGGAAGCCATAATGCATAACCTTTCTTTCATGCAGGAAGGAACTGTGAGCTGTGCAAGGATTTCCATTACAGACAAGCAGGTGCAGATCTTTCAGCCACTGATGTTTGCAAACCCTGTGACTGTTATGCAACAGGCACCAAAAATATGAGCCTTCTGTGTGATAATGTAAGTAGCCTCAATACAGAAAAAAGAGAAAACATTTTAATCAGCTGGGTAAACAGCTGTAAGATTTTACAGAATGTATTTAGATGCTAACTGGTTTATCAAAAAATGCTGAAGTTCAGCCTTTTCAAAATGATAATTGACTTAGACATTGAAAGCTGAGAAAACACAGCAGTTTGAGATGTACTGCTGGAGAGTTACTCATCTAGATCAGCAACAGACATAAAGATGCTGTAGGAATAGTAGTTTTGTGATGCTAACAGGTACCCGTGCACTCAGTAATGTTAAGACTTCTATGTTTTGAGTGGTTTTGAAGATCTTTGTGTTGTCTTAAAGTTACCACCAGGTTTGAAAATCTGGGCAATAAGCTGAGCCTGAAATTTTACTAGAATTAAGCTACTTTCCTCTGTAGTAAGACAAGGATTGATCTCCCTTTTAATTTATAAAGTCCATTAAAAAAAACAAAACACAAAGTGATGCTGAAAAGAGAACACTCTCAACTATGCTTTTTAAGACAAAGGACCCTATTGACATGTAAAATGTCTAGTCTGATAATAAAGCTATCTGTAATTTTCAAAACATTCACATTGAAAAAAGGCAGGAAAATTGATTAAAATCTTAAACATACATAAAAGATATACTGTGTTTGGTGTTCTATTCTTCTATGTCCTTTCCACTTCCAAACTCTAAATTTTGTTAGAAATAGGGAAGAAATATTTCTTTGAAATGTATTTTAAAGGTAGAATTTATTCTACAGGTAATTGAGGTAGAACTTCGTGAGCTTGTTGCCACTTTTCCTATCTCTTCTTTTTCCAAGACTTTTATTCATAAAACTATCTCGAGGTTTTTTCATAGTATGCTACTTTTCACTGCATTTTATTTAGAAGTGGACTCTTGTGAATCCTGTTGTATTTTCATCCCCAGTTCTGTAGTGGTACAGATACATGCACAGTTTGACTCAGTGCACCTTCACACTCTTGCATGTGCATTGGTGCATATTTTGAGTGACATGCAAATTTAGCACAATGCATTTTTTAAAATACAAATAACAATTTTTTTGTAATTTTCCGTCTTCTGAAGGTGGTGCTTTTTGCCAGCGGCAAAGAAATGGGAAAAAAAAAGCTTGCAAAACGCAGATATCATGTTAGGACTATTCTTCAAAATACAGGAAGAATGAAAGTAAATGTTAATTTATGTGTCCACAGTTTGTGGTGAAATTTCAACATAAATCAACTTTAGGTGTGATTAATAATCATAGAAAGAGTAGTTTACAGAAATCACTGCTTTATACTGAAATATACAAGAATGTTGATGAAGCTTGACTATCAAAGTATGAACGGGGAGATAAAATGGGAAAAATGGGGGAGACTGTATTGCTCAATAAAGCATCAATTGCTGCAGTAGAAGCAGAGCAGGGAGAAATGATTGAGAGGCATTAAAGAATAGATTAATAAGGCTGGGGCCTAAAGGCTGAAATGAATTACATGAAATAGGAAGGCATCATTGAAGGAAATGTTTCCAAATTTGACCTGTGGAAGATGGAATCATAAGGAATAAGGACCCTACTCATGAAAGTTAATTGTCACATCACATTGATAATTTTCAAGGAAATTTGCCAAAAATGGGGCAGAATACACTTTTACTGCATAACTCACCACTTTCTTTGGATCATCAACATTTTTTTCTTTTTGCAAAGTGCCACGTGTGTCACTAAGTTCCAAGGGGTAGAGAGTTCCAAAATTAATCAATTGAATCACAAATTAATCTATTGAATCACACAGAAAGAATGTTTACTCATCAAATACACTATTATTCACGTAGATAGTTTACAAGATGGGTAGAAGAGCTTACTGTAACATGGTTACTACCATCTCGGTCTTTTGGACTGATCTTGAGAACTTTATGCCTCTTCACCTTTTACACTCTTCCCTTGGTGAGAAATGCACCTAAGTATGTAGCATTTCTGCCTTGCACAGTTTCTCAGTTCTCATAAATCTGAAGATCACACCCACTTAGAGATCAGTGTGTGACTTAATTTATATTTTAAAGTGCAAACTAAAATATTAAAAACTTCAAACTTTTAACTTCACAGCTTATAGTAATGAGTGGCGTTTCAGAAGGGTGGTGTGGCTGTGCATTCATGAGCAGTTCATTAGGTGTTTTTGCAGAGAGAGATCTTTCTTTGAGACTGGTGAGTACAAGAGACAATTGTTACAGCCTGATAAGCTGTCCACTTCTTTTCTGGTTATTGACATTTAATCAGTGTAGAAAAGATGGTTGCATCCTCTTTGTGAATGTTTGTCACAAAATATTTCAAACAATCAGAAAGTCCAGATGAGCTATTTGAGGTGCTTGAGTTTTATGAGACTCAAAGAAGAATTATCTGCCTTCTTCCCTTCTCCCTAACCATTCACACATGAGAAAATTCTGCCAGAATACTACTGATGTGATCATTCTTGCTCTATATGGAGAGTTGGAGATTAATTTCTTCTGGCCCTTATACTACCTTTACTCATTTTCCTGTGCTGCTTTTTACCCAGACTGCTCTACAAATGCTTATGTATTCAATCAGGCATGGCAGTCTGTAGTCCTTTCATGATTCTATTACAATAAACCATATATAAAGCTGAGGGACAAAAGCACTCTTTTCCTGGGCATTTGTTTTTAGGCAAATCTGGAAGTGGTGCTATTGCTTTTACCTAATCTTTAGAAGTACCATTCTGCTCTAAGTGAATATAGATATCTTTCTTTACTCAGTTTTTGATGAGTTTTAAAAATTTACTCCTAACATCCAAATAAATATGTATCATGTACTTATTGTTGCAAGGAAATGGTACTTTACTGCAGAGGCTATTGTTCAGAGTTGCAAAGACTTAATTGCCTCCTGTCAAGGTGGCAGCTGTATTGTCTCATCTTGCAAGAAAACTCTTTCTAAGGCAAGAAAATTAACAAAATGTTAGTTACTGTTTTCTGTGAAGAGTCAAATGAAAGCAGATTACAGTACTACCAAGTGTAAGGATTTCAAGTGAATAGGCTTCAGATTTCACCTTTCTGTACACTCCCTAAATATTTCTTTTTTGAGTTTCATATTTTTTTCACTAAGAATTTTGAATGCTTCATCTAATTTTATTTTATGCATAGCGAAAAGATAGCTATGCATTTGTGTATATATATATATGCATATATTTTAAAACAAATAGTATTTCTGCTTCTGTTTTCTTTTCTGAGTTAATTCTTTTATTTAAAACTAGAATGAACATTTTGCTGTTCTCATTTATTCACCTGCACTGTTTTCAACCCATTTATTACAAGAGAAAAAACATAGGTTAAAGCAGTTAATTAAGGACATTTCGGGCAACCGATGTACCAAATAGAATAAGGAATCTATAGGATGCCAATGTGTAAATGAAAAGCACAAGCTTAGTGGAGTCCTTAAAAAATCAAGGTATAAAACACTATGTGTCCTCTGTATCCTGGATTTCCCCTCATAGAAGGCCTTAACTGCTAAAGTGAAGGAAAATGAGCTTTTTCTGTTACACGATTCTATAGCTTTATTTCTGATGGACTTTTTACAGTGGAAATCTTGGTTTTCTGTGGTAGTTTTTTATTTTGGGTATTTGGTCCACTTCTACCCCTTGGAGTGTCATGAACAGAGCGTAAATGCCTCACTCTACACTTTGAGTAAAAGTAGTAGAAAGCTACTGACTTTTGAAAGTCATCATAAGCGATGACAAGAAGAGATATCAGGGGAGTGCAAAGGAACTTCATTATTGCTGCTTATTCAATTTTCAGTTCCCAAAGCTGACATACCGAGAATCCTCTCAGGTATTTGGTGTCAGACCATTAACCTATGTGTGTGAGCCAGCACACCATACAGTTCTCATTTCCTAAACTGAAGAAAAGGAAAAGTCCTCAACCCCCTTGCTCCCCCCTCCCACTTCCTAAGATTGCAGACAGCTAGATGCTGGGGTCCCTGCCAGATTTGCATCAAGTAAGAAGGTAGTGAGAAGTATATAATTAGCATTTATATAAAAAAGGCAGAACATTGAGACTGATACCATTCAATTGCAAAAGTGGAGATGGCAGGATGAACAGCCAGAATTTCACGCCAGACCTGAATACACCCCTGAGTCTTGCAGTGCCCTAAAACTTGTATTTTCAGTGGGTCAAGGGAAGGTGCTTCTGCCCTGGTAAATAATTGAAATTAATAATGACTCAGCCAATCGCTAAAGATTGTTTTTTTTGCAAAAGATTATGTGTTTCGGCCCTTCAAAACCGGAAGTTAACTTTGGTAAAAGAACCATAGAAAGGTGTCAGCATTACTTTTTTATTTACTAACATCAAGCCTCATCTCATATTTATTCTCTGGAATTAGAGAGACTTTCTGATTATGTTTCTGGTAGTATGTTGCTTCTATTACAGACACCGAAGAATAGCAATTCGAAATTATAGGCATATCTAAGGGGAAAAAGATGGTTTTAACTTTCAGAAAAACTTAGGCTACCTATTTTTTTAGAAAATTCCCTTTTATACTTTAAGAATGCATATGATCAACAAGAGCCTAAGTAGTCAGAAGTTATGTTTCTGATACTATGATACGTCACTAGATGACTGCTGTGGTTAAATAGTTTGTGGTACTCAAAACAAAAAATAAGACAATTCTTTGGAATATGACTACCTTTGTCCTGGATGCTTAAATCTTTTCTTAAGGCCTCATATCAGTTTAGTAACTGGACATTGGGAGAGTTCCTGAACAGGCATTTCTTTGAATTTGTGATTCTAGATATGATGTGTTAAAGTGTCCCCTAATTAAAAAGTGGGATCCCCTAAAGCAGTGTGAACTGCTCAGTATATCTAAAATTTAGAAGCCTTAACTACTCAGCTTCCTCATTAAGGACAATGATGCTGCAGCTGTGATTTTGCAGGAGAAGGTTTTGTGCAGACGTTCTGTAACTGTTTACATTCAAGGATATAGGACTGATGTGTATTTCATACGTAAATTATGAATGGCACAAGGGATATATGTCAACTCAGCATCAGTGTTTTTCTGTATCAAATAACAATTGTCATTATGAGGTCCCAAGATACACCACCACTTGGTAGTAATGCTTGGCTAGGCTCATTTTCATAGTGACCCATCTAGACAGATATTTTCCATATGGGATGTAGTACCGAGATGGTAATATTAATACATGGATTGTTTCTGTCTGCTTACTGTTTGGGCCAGAACCAGGCTTCTCAGGCATAAACAACAGGAGAACAGATTGCTTTCTGCTCTTCTATAACCAGCATTAAAAAAAAAATGTTTTTCTTTAAATGGCAGATAGCATTTGAATCAGGGGGAGGAGGGGGAAGGTTCAGTAATATCTCCAGTACACAACTGGTGAAATCTTGGTTAACAAAATTTTTAAATATTAATTGCTACCAATATTCTTACTGATACCATAGTTTCCAGAGTAAGCTAGATTTACAGAAATAATAATAGTAATAACAACAGTAAATACCTAGTTTCATATTTCACTTAGATTTTTCTGTAGAATACATAAAAATACATATTACAGAAATTACATTGGCTTGTTCCACCCATTTTGATGTAGATTTCCATGTTTTAACCTGTGATACCTGTTTCTGTAGCATTATAAATATTTGTCAGCTTGTACAATTTCTTTGTTACAGTATTTGTTGCCAAGCATTTCCCAGACTATTGTTGTGCTTCTCTGTCTGTAGAGAGAGATAAAAGGTACTATTTTTCTATATTTCCCAATTTTTAGCCAGATTTTCCCCAAATTGAGCCCAATTATTATTTATATGTGAAGATCTCCAAATGCTTTTGTTGGCTGGATCATGGGGAAAATTCGAATTTTTCAGGTAACCAAATATTTCTCCCTCATTTGAAGAGTTACATTTATTCTTCAAGCATAATTTTTTTACCCTAATAAGAGAAAGCTTGGGGACATACATTTTCTGCAGCTGAATGTGATGAAAATTACTGCTTCATGTAATAGCTTGACACAAAATTATGCTGAACATACTGGTTTCTTTACTTCTCTTAGCACTTAGCAATCTACATATTTCACGTGTTCCATCAGGAAAGAGCTACTGTTTGATCACAATTAGCTTTGGACTTCCATGTACTCAGGATAAGAACAGCTATATTGGATGAAGTGAGACTCATCTAGCACAGTATCCTCTCTGATAGTTCCCATAAGCATGATCCTTCTGTGATATACTTTTCTATATTCCAGCTGTTTATGGGTTTGGGACTTCCTGAGACAAACTCAGGGTTTTCACCTGAGTGACCATATTTGGTGTCCACATATGGAATTAATCTAACTTATTTTTTAATGCAGTTCAAAAAAATTGTATTTTTCTATACACTTACACTGTATGTGCTTTCATTATTTTAAGTTTACTTTCTTACGATTTCCTGGATTCTTGTGATTTCTATCTTATAAGTGAGAAATAATGAATATTCATTCTGTAAGCCATTCATGATTTTATAGCCATGCATTCCTTTCGTCTTAGTCATCTCTTTCCAAACTGAAAAGTCTTCAGTCTCTTTTCATCTGTATCTTTGCTTATTCTACTAACTCTATAACCTCTTTTACTTTAGAGAGGGTAACCAGATATACAAATTATGCAAAGGGTTGATACACAATGGATTTTCTGTATACCTATCAGTTTTTTCCCTAATAATTCCAGTATTCCTGTCACTTTTATAAGAGACTCAGAGCTTTTAAATTATTTGTAGGGGAAATTGAACAGCTTTAAGATCTGCTTTCTGGAGTGGAAATAGCTAATTTTGGACTCACTACTGTCTACCAATAGTCAGCATTGTTTTTTCCAGGCATCAAGTTTGTACTACTTGATGTAGAAGTTACTTTGAATTTTTGATCATCCACTTGGTTCCATATATGTGATATTTCCCGATGTTGTTGACTGGAAGAAATGCAGTAGAATCATGAAGCGTGATTTTTCTTTGGAAAAAAAACACCAATCTTTTTCAGTATATCAAATGTTTTAATTTCTAATAGAATACAGACTAATAATACAAAAAAACCCTATTAGTTTGTAGATCTCAGAAAAGTCCTTACAGATTTTTAAGGAGGTTGATATAAATTTTATAATTTTATTTCTCTTTTGCTGATACTGATTTAAGCAAGTAATATCTCAATAATTTTATATTTTGGTTCATCTAGAACTTTAGTCTCGTGTTTAGTCACTTTTCAACCATGAGATTTTACTGAAATGTTTTCCTTCTGACATTTTGGTTTGAAACCAGTCTTAAAAATCATTCCTAATATAGAAAGGTAACACTTCTTTCATAGTGAAAAGCTATTAGATTCTTTCTTTGCGATCTCTGTTGTGGTTCTCTTTCCTGAATGCTACTCATAATTATAAAAGCATTAGTTGGTAATCTGCTTCAGCTTAAAGCAGAATTGTTGTCAGTGATAGATCCAGTCAGTCATGATTTTGTCTAGATAAATCTTGGTACCTTTGGGGACTGAAATTCCCTATCCCCTCTGGGAAACCTGTTACTGATGCTGCACTTTCCTTTCAGTGAAAAGTTCTGATGTCCACTCTGAATCTGCTGTTTAATTATTTATTCCCCACAGTGATTCTCTGGTAGTCTTCCTTTGCTTCTGACATTTAAAAAAATGTTTGTTCCCTTCATGCCTTAGGCATGTTGCTTGTTAAAAGCTCATTTTTGTATTGCCTTACTCTGTTTTTAAAATTTGGCGTCGGTTATCCTGTATTGTTTAACTTCCTTGTTTTGATCCAGTTTTCACTGATTGAAAATGAATTTTTGCATATAGTCCTTTCATTCCTGTGGTAGTAACTGTAGAGTAACTTTAAAGACTTTTAAAGTATGAGTTGAGTGCTATTGTGTAATCTGAGTATTCCGTGATCACTAACATAAAATATTTATTTTGCAGTTATGTATTAGGGTTTTTTTTTTTTCATTTAGGATTAAACTTAGAGTTGCTTTTCACATGTAAGTTCCCTGATGAATGGCTGTGATGCATGACTGGGTCTCCTATAATACACTAAATATCTAGATCAAATCCAGTCTAAAAGGTTATTATCTTAAAAATCCTTGTTGCTCTGTTTTCTGCTATTGTGGTCTTTTAACTCTTTTTGTAGTTGCTGTTGTCTTGCCTTTTATAAAAAAATGTTGTCTTGCCTTTTTAATATCTTCATCTTCCTGAAAAACATGGCTGATAAATCAGTAGTAGATATATATCATTAAATCATATTGAAGAGATTTTATGGACTACAGAATCCTTTTATGAGGAAGGGGTAGGAGTATATGCTTCTCTAACTTTCAGTATTTTGTGCATTGAGAATTTATTATTAGATGTCGAAATACTCTATTTTATCATGTATTAACCAAGCTTAGAGCTTCATTGTAGATTTGAAGGTGTGATAATAACATTTATTTTAAATGGAACTTCCAAGTAGCTTTGTCTCTCCTGTTCTTTCAGCTTTGTTTGACTTAAAGATGAAAAAGGCAACCATTAAGAGAAATTTTTGTTCTGGTAGCTATTTAAAAGCAAAGTATGTTGAACTGCAACTGTTGATGTCGTAGATGAATGCGAGTTTTGAATCACTGCACTTTTTCGTATTTGGAAATATTTGCGCTGAAAAAAAATACACTGACCCAAAGAAGATAACTTATAACACAGAGTTTATTGGTTTGCTGCCATCTGCATTTTCCAGAACACTTGAGTTAGAAAAGTTAGTTTTTGTTCCTTGATTATGAATCCCAAACCTTTTGCCATTTCACTTCTCCTGCATCCTGGTGTGCTTTGACTTGCTGCTTTTTGCCTATGTTGTGCATTAACTGATGCCTTTCTCCGTCCCTGTGCCATTGCCCCTTCCCTGTGGTTGGCTTTCCCACCAAATTGGAAGGTGACGAATGTAGAGATTGTTGGTTTGTTTTGTTTTTGTTTTTTTCTGACTTTCAGACACTGAGGTAGCTTTTCAGGAACCCTTTAATCTTGCACAAGAAGTGAGACTCATACCCCCAGATCATGGTCCAGGCATAACATAGGATGTGTCAGCTCCTTCTAAATAGCATTTGGGGAGTAGGTGAGGACCTTTATATCCCTCCACTGAAGCGGAATGTTTTGGACACCAGCTGAACCATGAAAAGAGGGAGAGGGTTTCAGATACTGAGCTGTTGGATCACATCCTTAAGTAAAGGAAGAGAAAATTTATCATGAATGAATAATAAGAAAGGAAAATTTTCAACTGTGCTTCGGTCTTAGTTAACTAACATTTTCATTAAAATAAAAAAGCATATGGTCAGAACAAAAATTGCAAAACTTGACCTTTGAAGATGGCACTTCCTTGCAGTAACTGTGATTCAAAAAAGTACTGGTTTAATATGTCACCATTTATACAGTGCAATTTTGTAAATGTTCTTTGCAGATTCTCTGTCCAGATGGCAAATAGGGTCGCGTTGTTTATTCAGTTCTTTTCCCCTTCTGTTTTGAAAGAACAGGACTTTTTAAACTCTGTTTAAAAGTTGAATAGTTAAACTGTTCAATATTTCTTTTTTCCTCTCTCTCAACAAATTAAAAAAGTGTTACACAGGCTTATATTTTTTTCTGTTCCATTTAAATTTTCTCCTCCCCAACTCATACTTCCATTCTCATTCCTAATGAATGTCTCATCTAAAAATAGATAATGTTCATCACTCTATGATATTTTGTATCTTTCTAGATTGGAGGCCAGTGTAATTGTAAGAGACATGTGTCTGGCAGACAATGCAATCAGTGCCAGGAAGGATTCTACAATCTGCAACAGTCAAACCCTGATGGCTGCAGTCCCTGTAACTGTAATACCTCTGGGACAGTCAATGGAGATATTACCTGTCACCAAAATTCAGGACAGTGCAAGTGCAAAGCAAATGTTATTGGTATGTGTAATGCAAGAGTTTGGAGCCATTTTTCTTGGTTTGCCTGGAAATAAAACACACTTGATTTCTAAATGAAAGGTGTAGAAAACTTCTTTGCTGAAGGCAGATTATAAAAACGGATGAAATTACTGTTGAAAAATTATTAATTTAACAATTCTATCAAACTACAGCTTGAAGCTTAGTTTAATCAACCCTTTAGAAGTTTCTTTATGGCATAGCTACATTAGCTTACATAGTTCCATACTAATAAGTCACAGAAATAATGTAATTTGCTTACTGCATAGATGTTTCTTTTAGGAAATTAACACTTTTTCAAAATGTTTTATACTTAATGACTTCTAAGCAAATCGTTTCCATGCTAGTTTTCTTAATAGACCAAAATAAATGGATTTTTTTCTCAAAATATTCTGTGCTACAGGGTCCTTTGTGATAAATCTATCAATTTTTTTCTATTATATTTCTTTGAACTGTTCCTATGAAATGCAAAATAAGTCAACATAATTCCACAGATCATGTACATAGCTAGGGTTAGTTATCAAGGGCCACATAATTTTAATTTTGTAATTCAATGCCAAGCTGATTATAATAAACTGCTACCTTCTGTGTTATTTATCATTTTTTTTACAAGACGTGCTTTTTTGTTTGTTACTCCCACAGGTATTTTTCAGAAATTAGATTTGATTATAGCAATTTATTACTTCCAGCATATTTGAGGGGAGCCACAGCCACATAAGGACAAAATTTATCAAGTGCCCAAAATACACAGTATATATAATACACTTTGAAATGTTGATGTATGGGAATATTATGCAAGGAGAATTTCCTGATAAAGTGAGCCTTGCATGGTAACTGTACATGTCTCAGACTATACATATGTCTCAAAAAGAAAAAATCCTTTTCTGCTTTGTTATTAACAGAATTAGTAATTTATTTTTTCTTCAGCCTAACTATGTTTCTAGGTTGCATTAATAATGTTTAAGCACATGTTAATATACTTGATATTTTATATATCCTCATTTGTGAATGTTGACTCATTTGCAATATTGTGAGTCTTTGTTTCTTTTGGAAATTAGAAGAAAGAAGAAAATGCAAAATAACAACAAATAATGAAACCATCTCAAAACAGATAGAAACCTGAACAGTTTCAGTCCTTTTTCCTATGGAATGCTATGCTTTTCATACAATAAAAAGGGTGCTAAGAGTGAAAAATAACCTCTGTGCATCTTAAACCCACTCTATTTTCAAGAAAAAGGACTTCAGAGCATTCTTAATTATATATTCTTTGCTCAGATTTCACATTTACACCTGTGAAAACCTTTCTTAACTCAGTGGAAATTTGGCAGACAAGAAATGCAGTCTGGTTCTCACATATTTAGTTGTCTATATGTTAAACATTTTATCCCCTTGATGAAAACAGTAAGAACTGTTTTTATTTTCACTGAAATAGTTATAAGAAAAAGGTGTAAACCTATGCTTTCTGTACTTACCTGTAACAATGGTGGGAGCTGTGTTTATGCAAGTGTTTGTTTGCAAGATAAAACCCTAATTCTTTCCAGACTAGATTCTTTTTTTTTTTGTTTTCCAAACCAATTGTAAATAAGCTTCTGTATATTGAAACGTGTGCAGCAAACTTTAACAGAGAGCTTTCCTCTTTGGATTTCTAAATTGGTTTTTAGAGTAATCTGTCTATTGCCATTTTATCTATTTAAGCAAACATGATAACAGAAAAATGCAACTGTGGACTGCAGTGTTATGAAACATGAACTGTTAGAGTTAACACAACTGTTAAATCTTACTAATGATTCTATCACCAGTAAAATACATTAGCACCAATAATTTTATTAAAGTAGGTCATTCATCTAGAATAAAAAGGTAGAAGAATGTGAATTAAATGCCAAGCGTGCTAACTCCCCTGTACTTGTTAACATTGAATGTGATGCCCTGTAGGCCTTCCTCAGTATCGTTAGGAATAGATTACCTGTCAGGAATATGTATGGCATATTCAAATAAGCACTGCGCATATTTTTAAAACTGATATGATATGAATCCATGTAGACCAATTTTAATAGTTCAAAATGAGTCATAATTCTTGTTAACAATACAGTTATTTTTAAAATTTGCAGCAATAGTGGTCCTTTTTTATTTTCCTTATTGAAATTAAATGATATGCCTTAGGTGAGTCATTCATCACTGTTAAAGGAACTTGCCTTCTGTTGGAGTTTTTGAGTTTTATCCATATATATAATGCATTCCCTACCATTTTTAGTTTTATATTTTTACATTTAAGTTGCTAGATGCATTTTTGTATGGTTTTGTATTTTTCAAATGATGACAGTGTTTTGCTGGAACATTGTATTTATATCTTCCTATATGAAGCAATCAAGTGATAGCTTCATAGTGAAGGATTTTCCCAGTGCAAGGGAAAATGCGTAGCTGAATTTGCATTTTTCATATAATAATCTAGTTTGCTTTCTTGTAATGTACATTTTATAAACTAACATATAAATGCCATCCCTTGGGGCACGGATAAAGCAAGCATTGACTCTGAAAACAAAGCTAATAAAACTACAGGATGAAGCATGACAAAACCAGTTTAGATTTTAATGTACTGCAGGAGTTAACTTAATCATAATTTAGATAAAAATATTTCATTTTGGATTATGGAAAACATTTTCTGCTTTCAGTGAGGGCCAACAGTAAACACTAACATAAATGTAATCAATGGTAAAACTGAAGTATGGTGTTAAGTAAATCATTCATTGTAATTAGTCTAACTTGTGCTGTTCTGGAGTATATGTAATGTTTTTAATAAAATATATAAATCAATTATCAGAACAGATTGAGAGCCCAGTGCAATTCCCTGTGTATTGTATTTCTACAGTATAGGGTGAAGAGTTCACATAAGCATTGATTGTGCAACAAGTGCTGTTCTGGGGGACAAAGAGATTAATTCTAGTTTGTCTCAGAAATGTTACAAAGAATCTCTGGCAGAAATATCTTAAATTGTATTGAGAGACCAACAGAAACGCATTGCTTCTGAAACAAATTGGAAAAGTAAACAGATTTTTGGGATGCCACAGTTATTCAATTGATTTGTGCAGCCCTGTCACTCCTGTTAATTATGCCAGTGAAGAATATTAGTCCTTCCTTTCTCTTTTTTACTTACACTAAAGTATAGTATACTTACCCTTTTGTAAAACTGAAATTATTAGCTTTTCAGCTTTTTTTTTTTTTTTTTTTTTTTTAATTTTTTTATTTTATTTTATTTTATTTTTTTTTATTTTTAACACCTTTTCTCCTTCCAGGTCTTAGGTGTGATAGCTGCAACTTTGGATTTAAAGCTCTCAGATATGCTAATGAAGATGGATGTGAGCCTTGTTGGTGCAACAGCCACGGCTCAGTGAACCAATTCTGCAACCCTCTCTCTGGGCAGTGCAATTGTAAAGATCGAGTGAAAGGGCTTCACTGTGACACCTGTGTGGACAACTTCTATGGGCTGGATGTAACTGGTTGTAAGGCTTGTGAATGTAATGCTGCAGGGTCGTTTTCTGGAACTGTGTGCGATGCAAGGACAGGGCAGTGCGCGTGTAAACCAAATATTGGAGGAAGACGATGCGACCAGTGCCTGGATGGCTACCGCAAAGTACAGAAGAATCATTCCTTCGTTTGTCTGCCATGCAACTGTGATAAGGCAGGTACAGTGAATGGCTCTTTGCTTTGTGACAAATCAACGGGACAGTGTCCTTGCAAAGCTGGTGTAACTGGCCCTCAGTGCAGTCAGTGCATGCTTCATACGTACAACCTCAGCGTGAGCAACCTCCTCGGCTGCCAGCGTTGTGACTGTGACGCTCTGGGCACGTTGGCAGGAACAGTTTGTGACCCCGTTTCTGGACAGTGTGTCTGTTTGCCTCAGCGCCAGGGGAGAAGGTGTAATGAGTGTAAACCAGGTAAGGAAACTGGAAGACAATCTATTTGATGTAGTAAGTTTTGCTTTTTTTATTGCCATTGTAGTTTCTACAGTTTTCAGTGTGTGTTTAGACAGCTTTGTATCTGACATCTCTGACATATGTTATTAATTATATTTCCATTTCTTCCTAACTGTGTGAGTGAGAAGGAAGTGGTAATGTCCTGATCACCATCAAATATTTATTCTATTTCCAGAGCTTGTATGATTTGTATTATTACTGCTTTTTCAATACTTTCAAAATAAGGTTAGGCTAGTTCTAGATATTGAGAAAACAAGACAAATAATCCTGGCCCATTCAGTAAATGAGAGGTAAATTGGCATAATTTAATGAACAGCAGCTATCCTCATAATGAAAAATGTGAATTTGGAAGGCAGAGTGCAATCTCTTCAGGAAGGGCACTTCATGCATAAAGCTGAGCATGGCGGGAGGCACAGAGATGGTTGCTTGAACTTTGATGAGGCTGGCAAACGTGCCACTTAGGGAGCATTCACCTGCCTTACTGTGTTGAGGATGTGCTGGCTTTCACAAGGACTGCTTACAGTTTGGCCCTACAAGTAGGTGATCTTGCAGTTGTATGTATCAGTTCAAGATTTTATACTATATTACTGTAAAATAAGTTTAAATGTTCATTATAGGTGGGAAGCTCTGTAGTTATATTTCAATGTTTTTGTTTTAAAAAGTAGGTGGGTAAAATGAAACTATAGATAATATTAACCTACCTTTCATAATAATATTAAGCAGATAGATTTAGTTCAAGTTAAATACATATGCAATTTATTCAAGTAGCAGGTCACATTAAAAGGTACATTATAGCTCCATTGGTTTTAATATGCCATTCAATAATTTGAACAGAGGTTAAAAAAGCTGCTTAACCTCCATTAAGTATTTTTTAAAATGCTTTCATTTAAATTATTTTAGGTACATATACTAATAAATAAGGCAGCATTCTGTTTTTCTTAGTTCCTCCTCCAGTGCTATTTGACCTGCTAACCCTCTGTAGCAGCCACTTAATCAGAGATCGGCAGAGGAGTGATGTCAAGGCTTCCCGAGTCAGTGACCGCCCTTGTCCTTGAAAAAGAAAGGCCAGGGTTTATGCAGAACTAAATGGTTTAAAAAGGTTTAATTGATAGTATGAACAGACTGGTTTGTAAAAAAGCTTACATGGCACTCAAAGGAATACTTCCACAATAGTTCCTATTAAAAAGAAAAATAATTTAAAACACATTTTTGTAAGAATTATTTTTACATTTTTTAACTAATAACTGTAAGCATGTATGTGCTGAATGCTGAGCTCTCTTGTGCAGGTGAAAGTGTAAATTCTTATAATTGTAAAAGTCCTGTATTGCTCCTAGTGTGGCACAGCAAACTGCACTATTTTTGCTATTTTAGTGTTGATCCCAGTGTGAGCTCATTTAGATGTTTAATATATCTAACTCCTATGTAAATATTATTTATTCGTATGTTCCATAAGAGACTTTTCTATAAACCAGAGGAGAGTATAAGAAATTTTCCATATAGAAGTATGGAAGATCTTAATTGGCTTGGAGTACTGTAAACATGTCCTATGGCTTTGTCTCAGGGCAAAGGTAAGAAAATGAATTCCAAGTGAATATGTAGCTAATACAGTCTAATTAAAACACACAACTAATTAGTTACTACTGGCATCCCTAAAAACATGCTGAGGACTTCTTAGTGTGTTGGGACATTTCAACTATGCAATGCAAGTTTTCTTAGTGGAATACAAGTAATATGTATTTTATTTTCTTATTCTTTGTAGTTGTAAATCTGGTTTAGTTAGTGCTATTTAAAATAACATCCTATTGTAGCATATTTTTATGTGCTTTGATAAAATTGACAGGTTTCCAAAAGTTGCCAAATTCTTAATGCAGGAAGAGTTGCCAATGGAGATAAATTCAAACTGGATGTAGTTTTGGGAAACTTTTTTAAAATGAGATCTTTTTCCTTGAAACTCTTTTTGGAGCCTTCAGTCATGCCTTTAATCTGTTCAGATGGATTCATGACCTGTCATCTTCCAGTTTGTTCTTATACAAATAACATTTTGGTGGATTGCTGTACATTTAAATTTTATTTTATTTTTTTAAACTAAAGGTGTATGGAAAGAGAGAGACACTTGATTCTACATGAAACATAATGAAAGAGCAGTTTTGCCTTGTATATAAACTTGCTTTCAAGATATCTTCGATTGCAGCGATTGAGGCAGGATCTTTCTTGCCCCGAAATTGTTGTGAGCAGTTTGTCCCTGTCTCATTCTGGAACTGTGTTGCCATAACGACTGGGATTTGTGCCATACAAATCTTATTCAACAGGTCTTGGATCCTGTTATGAGAGCAGAAAAGCTTTAAAAAAAGTAATATTGTAAGTTCATTACTGGGTGACCATAGATTTTTATAGAGTGCTACGTGGTATGTAAAAGATATAAGCTAGGATGTAGGATTTGTATCTGGGCAGCAGTGATGAGTGCCTCTCTTGGCCAGAAAAATGTGAATTACCTTGTGACAATATTGTTGATGTGGTTAAATGTGCATCTGTGGTTAAGAAATGAGTATTATTGCCATACTTGGTAAGCATGTAAAATTGCTAAGGAATTGTTCCTTTTCTGTACAGTAGGAAAAATAGTAAGAGGATTATTAAAAAAGGAAGCTGAATACTTTGCTATGACTTCCATTCTTCCTTATGAAGAGTATGCTTGATTGTCATCAGTTATGGTTGAATTGGAAAAAAATCTGAAAAAGAATAAGCGTAATACTAGTTATATACATAGATCTTGTAGAGATTTGCAGTGGCTGTCTTAAAATTGGAAACTGGTTCTTTTATACAACAGTGGATCCTTCATAAAGCAACTTTTATGAGCCCTTCTAACCTTGCTGTAAATTAAGCTTGCATTAAGTTGTTTTTTACTCTTTCCTGCCAAATTCTAGGTGGTGGAAGTAAATAATAAGAGTAATGGTTATGACAAACAGAATTAATTTGTAATCTGGTGTCTCTTCTCTTTTTGTCTACATGTAATCATGTTAATTTACATATAAATTAGTTGGGGGAAGAAATTGCTCTCATTTTCCTATCCCTCCCTTTTACTTTTAAAAAAAGTTTTACCTGATATTTCTGGGGAAAAAAAAAAAAAAGTAACGTGATAGTATCCAGAAAATGAGTTAAACTTTTAAAGCATTTCTTAAAAATTATTATAAAAATATCATACCAAATCCTTCACTGCTCTACAGTGGTTTAGGCAGTATGACATTACGAGAGCCAGGATGTTTAATATTAAGATTTGGATTCTTTATAATTACGAACTTCACTCTTACGAATAAAGCAATATATTCTGTTGTGATCGATCTTGCTCGGGTAGAGTGAATTTATTTTCTAGAGATGTGCGTATTTACCCATTATAGTCTTTTCTTAGACATCATAGAATAGAATCACGGAATCATAGTTTCATGCAAAATTTCAGGTGGACAATGATCTGGTTTAGCCTGAATTCTTATCATTTACTGCAATTATAAACTGGGTTCTGAAGAAATGCTTTGACCTTCTGCATAAGTCCAGGCTTAAACTTGTTTGCTACCTTCGTGTTACACTCTGTGAGTGGAGTCGTTCATTGTGCTCAAGAGTGACATTGCTGGGAAATGGTCTCCTCTATTTATGCACAAGATGGGCACTGCACTGTGCAGACAACTGCAGTATGAGATAATACATGCTGCCTCACTAATAACTTCAAGCTATTTGGTCTCTGTGGTGGCTCAGTTTGGGGCCTCTCTGGAATAAAGTGCCAACAGCATGGTTTTTTATGATGCGAATGTATGTTAACTGGAGACTGATATCACTTCACTGTCCACTTGAGATTTATCTCACTGAGGACCAGAGGCTAAATTTGAACAAAGATTTGAGCAGTAAAATTCTAATGTTTTCAATTTGTTTAGTTCCTCTGCTATTTGGATATGAGCTCACAGTGCAACACTGCTGCAAAGACAGAGAATACCACCCTAGGGGTGTATATATAGAGCCATCTCTTGTAAGACAAATAATAAGGCCTTGGGCAATATGACATGTTACAATATAATTTTGGGCTCTTTATTATAAAGCAGGACATGAGGAAGTTATTGGACAGCAAATAATATTCAGTAACTGAGAACATGACTAAGAAACTACTGATTGAACTTTACCTGGAGAAAGGAAAGGGGAAGTGTCTGAGAAGTTTGTGCAAATACTGCGTATCTCAGTAACAGTTAAATTTTTTCTCTCAAAGTTGTACAATAAAAATTAATAGCAACCATCTGGCAGATAGAAATTTGTATCAATGGCCCTATCTTAGGCTTCATTTTGCAAGGTAGGTGCTTGGTTTTGACTTTGCAGAGCTCTCATGCATTGCTACATTTTTTAATATATTGTACCACTCCAAAGGGATGAGGGGGGGAAAAAAAAAAAGGAGAGCAATTTGTGGAAAAAAAAACCACAATAGAATGTTTATTACTAATCAGGTAAAAATAGAAAATAATTTGGGAAACTTAGGAAATTTTATATTTTACTGGTATGCCATTGCTTGAATTGTCTTCTGATCAGAAAGAGATTAGTGAGAATGGAATACGTCCATACGTAGCAAAAAGGTTATGCAAGTGGTACAGCATCATTAAAACAATGTGTGTAAAAGCTCTCTTGTTGAAAATTTCAGGTGAGATTGTGAGTAATGGGTAAGTTCTTCAATGACCAGATTAGAGCTGTATAAACTCTATCTATAAACTGTATTTATCAGTAATGTGCTCAAGGCATAGATAAAGATTGCTTGTGAGGGCAATAGGATGAAAGATAGCCTAGCAGAAGCATACCAAATATACTGTGGGGAAGGTGAAATGAATACTCCAGTTCATAATTTGAAATAACACAGGGAGAAAAGGATAGGATTCAGAATGAAAGCTCTTTAATAGCAGATAAGTAATTTTTTTAATCAGTTTTTCAGTTTCTGTAAAAGTATTTGTGTTGGATACAAGCTCTGTGTTACACAGGACTAAAATAAAAATTTTACATAGACCTGGGAATATTCATCAAAGGGAGTTTTCCTTATGGAACATTATAGTGTTTCAAGGATTAAGCCAACCATTGGTTGATAAAGATTTAAGAGACTTTCTTGAGAAAATGTGTGCATTTCTTATGGTTTGCAGCTGGCCATTTTCAGAGATGAGATCTCAGACTAAAATGGACAAATATCTGTTTTCATATGTTACTTTTTATGTTTCTACTGCTATTGGTGCATTCATTAGTACCTCTCACGTCCTTGGGTCTTTACTTTCCCCACAGACACATTAATGGACTCCCCTCTATTTTGCATTTGCTCTGTCTAAAAGAGGAGAGAGAATAAAAAATCGGAGTTGGCAAATGGAGAATGAATAATAGCTTTGCAAAGTGCCAGTGAGAACATTTAGAAGCTCAGCTCTGGAGGAAGACTACAGTGCTTTATTTGAGTTGATGTGTGTGTTACCCAAGCTTTGGTTCTGTTGTTTCATCCCTGATTTTACATAAGTCGATAATAATCTTACTGTGTTCACTTTTTGCGTATTGTCTGTTCTCAAAATCCCTTTATTTTCCAGGTTTTTATTTTTCTCCATCCAGTGTCACTGGCTGTCTGCCATGCCTGTGCCACATAGCTGGTTCAGTGAATCAGATCTGTGATAAACTAACTGGCCAATGTAGTTGCCAAGATGCCTCTGTAACAGGACAGACGTGCGAACATTGCAAAGAACTTTATTTTGGATTTGACTCTGAAACAGGGAGGTGAGTGTTTCTTTTTTTACAGGTCATTTACAACCTCCTTGTTGCATTTTTCTCATAGTAGCTCAGTCAAAGATTTAGTGACAAGGAAAAGATGTGTTCATCTTTTGTCACAGCAATTTAGAAATTGTTTCTTTACATTTTCTCTGCATCTTCAGTAAGCTGTGTTGTTTTCTGAAGTGTTAATCGTTGACTATTAAAATGCAGGTAATGTACCCATCTTATAACCACCACTGATTGCTTTTGGATATTTCAGGAAGATATTTTAGTAGGGGAAGAAAAGGAAAAACTGCAGGTGTCCCTGTGTTTCCAAATTTGTTTTGGTAGCGGTACAAATAATCACCACACCTTTACTCTTAAAAACCTGTTTTTCTGAAGTAGTGTATTCTTTTTCAACACTTTATGTGCCACAGGGTAAATTGTTTATCAAATGTAGCCTGGGGCCTCTAGGTACATTGGAATTATATGGATACATTTCCTGCAATGTAAGGGGCAAAACATATCTATAGGTAGTGCACTGTTCTTCCAACTATTGCTCTATCTTTCTTTTCCAGGATCATCTTTCTTACTTAATCCTCACAATCTCAATTTCCTTTTAAATATTGTCCAGAAAGATTGCACATCTCTAATGCTATCATATTTTCATGCAGACTGATGGTGTTGTTTGGTTATATTTTGTAATTTTGCCTTTTATAAACCCCAAACCATACAGCATAGGCAGAAGCAAAATCTGTACAATATTCCTGTTCCTGTGCTCCTTTTCCCCGGCTAGTGTGGGTTAGACATGCTTTTAGGCAGTGATTATCCGTGTCATCTTGCATATATTTGACATTATTCTGCAGATTTTTCACTTTAACTTTTATGTTACTGTCACTCATTAGGAGATTTTTAAAATTATTTTTTACTGTTTCGGGTCATAGAGGAATCTACTAATGGCCATAAAGTAATCTGTAGGAATAAGGACTTCCTATTTTCACTTCCTGTCATTTCTAATGGTAAGGAATAAAATCTATGTAATATTAAAGTTCCCTTTTAAATATATTTTCCTTACTATTAATGATGCTCTTTTTTTAGTTCCTTGAAATAGATTCCCCCCCCCCCCCCGAAATGTTTGTGTCTGTGTTAAGCAATAGCTTTTCTGAATTAGATATTGGCCTTCAAATACCTGCATTTTAAGCTATCTTCTGAAATTCAAAATGTGAAAATATAAATTATCTAGATCCAGACCTTGTTGTAAGGATAGGAAGTTTTAACAGTTCTGGAATTTAAATCAGAGTTGGCTTTAATGCATTAATATTTGTTAATCCTCATGACTGTATTGAAGACTACTCTGGTAGTACATTAATATGATTAACCTGTGTTGCATATGCTTGGCTTCCTTGGTTGTCATCTACTTGGACAATGTACCTCAGTTCCTCAGGCAGAAATGTTTAGCCTGAAAATGATAATGCAAGTCTTTATTTATTAATCTGTTTTAATCCATTTCTTTAACTATTAAATATCTTCATAAAAAGAGTAATAAGCCTTTTCTTTCTCCATGAAGTTATCAAGTCATTTAAGCCATCCTTGCTTAAAGTGTCTTTTAAGGACTCTGTGTTTGTAGAACGAAAAGGATGTGAACTATCTGTAGTGGCAGATGTACCTGTCTTGGCACAATAGCACAAAAGAAGCAAAAGTTGTGATACACAGATTCTGAAGCTTTAAAATTCTCCCACTCTGAGGAATGCATATTTGAGCTGATTTATTTTGTGGTGTTTTAGAGATAAAACATGAACTCCCTATTCCTTAATGCATTCCAGGTTAGGTAGCAGGAAAATTTTCTTGGCAATTAAAGAATTACAAATAGTGTGTATTTGCAGCTGTCTGAGCAGATCTGTTTTGGTTGGGGGCATCAGTACACATTTGAAAAGCTTTACCTCTGTATTGTTTACTTTAATGAACTGGTCAATGAACATCACAAATTGTTTATATATATGTATATATCTTGACAGATTGCTGTTTATGAAATCCATTTAGCAAGTGAGGTTTTCCCATAAGGATGAAAAATGAAGATTTTAAACAGATTGCTGGAGAGGCTCTAACTGCACCTAGAGAGTCAATGTAATAAAGGTTTCTCTATATTAATATTACAAAAACCATTTATCCTCAAAAAATCAATATTGCAATTCATCTTGGCGTGACATTTCTCTTTCCATGTTTTAAAAGTCTGTTTTACCTGATTATATATAATTCTGTTTAAACAAAATTCAAATATTTTGTTTGACTTGGAATGCCTTGAAAAAGCAGCATTTAGCAAGAATGCTGAAAATATTTCTTACGTGATTAAAAGCTACTTTTTTTTTAAAGAATTAGTTTTTATTTTTAAATCATTAATTGACTGAATCCCTAATCTTGATTGAAAAGCGTGAACTACAAACAACAAATCCAGTTCTAGTGTTTTGCAGTTTAAGAAAATTATGAATGTGATTTCACAAATATAATGTGTAATCCTGTGGCACAGAATATGATGAACTATATGCTGTTCTTTGCAGGATTTGGAGCCTAATTCAGTATAGGTGAAGGTAGGGAGCCCACACTTTTCCTAGAAGAAAATGCAAGCAGAAAGAAAGAGCCCAACCCTGCTAGGCACTGAAAACTATCACTGTGACTGTATATGTATGTGAGTTTGATTGTCTCATGTGCAAATGATAATGAAAACTGCGATAATCAGGGGACCCTTATTCATAAGAGGTGCAAAAATCTACAAGAACAGTAAGAGAAGATTGTCTTTCTCTGTTTATCTATAGAAAAACTTTTGTTAACACACCTCCAACCAAATGATCATTGTGTAATGAAATTTTGAAATAATACTGTCTAACTGAGCAAATAATTCTGTCTTTGCTTTTTTTTCCTGTAACTAAACTGTTTTTTTTAGTCATGATGTTAAAATACTCTAAACAAAATCTCTATTTAAAGGGGGATTTGAATGCACTGTCTACAGATGAAAAGACTTAATAGAGTTTGAAAAAATTGCCCTTTTCTCTTGACTGTAAAAGAGAGCAAACTACAGTATAGTGGTTTCCAAGAGAGAATGTATTTTATTTATTCTCAGAAGGATATTAGTCCATAAAACAAATTTGCAGCTTATTTTGCAGCTTTAGCTTTTATCAGCCTTTTTAAGGGTGTTGAATGATTCCCCAGGAGATCACACAGCACGAGCAGCTGTGGAGTAAAGGAACTATAATACAGTGAGCTCTGTGATAGGCAGAAAATGTATGTGAAGAGTTTTCTTAAGCTTGTTTAAAAATCTGTCACATTTAATGTCTATTTCACTGATTATTGACCTGAATTTTAGTGTCCTAATGTGAAGACAGTTTCCACCTTGCCCTCCTCTCTCTCTTGCCTTAGAAAGCTGATACCTAAAATATAACCGAACTCACTTTTATTTCTGCTTTCATATAAGTAGAAAGGGATGGTCGTGACCGGGAAAATGGCAAAGTAACTTTTTAAAAGACACCACCACGTATTTCCTTGGACCTGGTGAAACTGGCCAAGGGAAAATCCACCACATATAAATCAATGACTCTTGTCTAGTCTTAGGGTTAGCAGAGTAAAGGGGACATATCATGATTGTCTCTGCCTCTCCAAGGTCTTTTTACTGATTCATCTTTTTGGGACCTGGCATCTGGAGTAATTTAAGATTCCCTTGAAATTATGTTGCTTATACCTGAGAATTGGACTTTTCCAGCTCAGAGCAAGGGGAGTAGACTCCCCAGTATGATTTAGTTTCAATATACAGTCCTGTGTTTCTCCCAGTCCTTGTCGAATTTCAGAGCTCTTTTTAGCCTGCAGCAATTAAAATACAGCGAAATTAGAATCTAAATTATGAAGTTTTATTTGCCATTGTTGACTTTCTGTTATGACTAATAATGGCAGTCTGTATTGCAATGGGTAGCATAACAGTGTTTGCAGTAATTTGCTTTGCTTAATTTCTGACATGTTCCAAGTCTTTGAATATTTGCACAATCTGACATCAGTATCCATGCTATAAATGGATGTCAGTGGGGAAACAGTGTATCAAGTGAAGAATAAGTTGATCGCAGGAGGTTTCACATGCAAAAGTCAAAGCATAAATTAATCCTGAAAGTATTCTACTGATGCCACAGAGAGTTAGAGAACTGAAATATGGCATTTGTGTGATAGCAATGCTTTTACATTTTTTGTTCTTGTTAATTAAAAAATAATTTAATTTGCCCATTTAATTAATTATTCTCTTCAGTTATTTCCAATTTTGTCCGTCAGGCTGCAAAGAAATGGTGCTTTCTGTTATAATATCCATATTTCTGGGTTTTTTTTTTGTTTCCTGTCACTTATTTAATCTGACCGTTTTTTTCTCCCTATTTTGTTCACCATTCATTCTTCTTTATTCACAGCATGCTATTTTTTTCAACTTTGAGTTGCCTTTGTGGACAAGCAATTATTAATTGAATTTTTTTTCCCCAACTAAAGCCTGGTTTTCACTGAGGTAGAAAGTTGCATATTTTGTGCAGAAACCTCTGAAACTGGTTACATGTGTATCACTGAACTCTGCCTCTCTCAAGAAAGGTTGTGTGAGTAAGGCTGCAGGACTGTGTGCATAATGTGGTTATTACCAAACATTATTATCCAGTTTGTGTATGGATCAATATATATAAAAGCTCTTTAATTCTAAGCCGTTTTTATCTAAATTAGAATATTATTCTGGCATTGAAATGTTTATACTGGGCACCTTTTAAAAAATTTTTTTTAATCAGACTAATAGATTTTCCGCTGTGTTTCAGACTACTGAACTGGTTTTGATTTTTTAATTAGGTTGCCCAAGAATCTTTTAAACAAAACCCTACTGTGCTTATCTGAAGTGTTAATGTGTTTTGATCACTTCCTTGATTTGTTTTTGTTTATAGATGTCAGCACTGTAATTGTCATCCTGCAGGAGCCATTAGTGGGACTTGTCATCTTGTTACTGGACAGTGTGTTTGTAAACAGTTTGTAACGGGCTTGAAATGTGACAACTGTGTTCCTGATGCTAGTAATTTGGATGTCCACAACCTATTTGGCTGCAGTAAAAGTAAGTGGATGTTGGGTCTTAAAAGCATGTCTTTCAAATTAAAGTTTTTTTATTGATTTAGAGAGTATTGAATTGGGTCAGCAGTACTGAAATTGGGTTTTACTTCCCCCACAGCCCCATATATATTTGGTCCCCCGAAGTTTGAGTGATTTGTAGTGTGTCTTGGGACTGTTTTCTAGAGAGACGTACGGAATGCTTTGTGTCATATCCACTTTTCGCCTGCAGTCTAAGCAAGGGGACAAGTAATGATCCATATTTCCCTTGCACTTCCCACCATGTTCACCTTTCAGTCATATGAGTACAGTGGTAATTGTATGACTTGAAACTTAGCCCTCTTTCCTGCCACTGACAGAAGGCAGAGGACCTGCCTTCAGAAGGTCTGAAGAACAGAAGATCTGTTGAAAACCACCTCCTGGGGATTAATTCAAAATCTGCTCCTCAGTAGCTTTTGCCTTTTTCCTCCTGGGCCTTTTTTTCGGTTAGTTTGGGAAAATATGTGATGTGGTGTAACAGAGTGTGAGAAATTGTCATGTGTGAGGTGGGGCTAATGCCATGTGGAATGATGGATAATGAAACAAATTACAATGAAATATCTATACTTCTGCCCTTGCAGTGAGTCTGGATACAAAGAGGTGGCACAATTTCACCCTTTATGTCATAATTAGTCAAAATTAAATGTTTAAATTTGCTTACCACTGCACAGTCTCCAAACTGGCAGGAATTTTAAAGAAGCAGAGGATAAAGTATATGTAACAAGAAAATTGAATTTTTAAGTTGTCTTTGGGTCAATATTCAGAAATTGGCTTTGAGGACATCATGCCATGCAATGCCAAACCATGGAGTGAGGACCTCAGCTAATTCTGAAAAAGCTCTGTTACTTTTTTTGACACCTCCACCTTACTGCTGTACCCAGTTAACAGCCCAGTCTTGGAAGTCAGGTAACCAGTGAGTGAGGAACTCTGCAAATGCTAATTGGGCATTTCTGTCAGCAGACCTAATTAGTAATGGGCACACTGGTCATACTGTGACGGTCACCTCAGGTAGCCACGTGTAATGCAACAACAGGGTTAGACATTCCCAAGTTATCTCTGGAGTATGTTTCTGGATCCTCCTTCAACAAAGTATTTTTTGTGTGTTCTGCATGGGTATTTCCATGATACTCATCACTGTGACACATTCAAACTATAGATTTGCAAGCAGAGATGTACATGCACAAAGTATTATGAGCACAGACAGCTCTCCTTTTGGTACTAGTTTGTATTTCTTTGTAAGTCAGTTTAAATTTCAAATAATATGCATTGCAGAATGTACAGCATTATAATTATGGATAGCATAAAGAGACTGATTTGTTTCCAAAGATTTTTTTTTTTAATCTTTCCTCAAATTTTGGAAGTGTTTAGACACAGTTTTGCTTTGTTTTTCCACATACTGTTCCACAGAAGGCACAGTATCTGTTCACCGTGCAGACAGTTGATTGGCTTGTTGTTTCTTTAAAAAAAATGTAAGATGTTTCAACTGAATGTATAATAATAATAATACATGGCACTTTTATGATGCTGTTTATCTTCAAAGTGCTTTACAAACATAAGCCAACCTACTTATTTATGTTGGGATATACATTGGATAAAGGTCAATAGCAATTCAACTCTAAAATTGATTAATAATAATATGACATAGATAAATAATATCATAGATTTTAGTTAGATAAAAATACATCAGGCACTATTCAAAATGACAAGCGGAGTCCTCTTCTGGACACAAATGATATAGCAATTACAGTCCTTTGCTTATTCATATCAAAATAGTGAAACTTGTTGCACAGATATGGAGCTTTGCCTAGCTTGATATTAATGTGTTTTTTTCACTGCAGAACAGTATTTTGTTGACACATGCCATTACTGGTTGTGAGTCTTTGCCAAGGGAAGCAAGTGTAAGTTGCTATCACTGTCCAACTAGTGTTCTTTAAGGAAAAGACCTGTATAAATTTTTTCTACTTTGCAATATCAGATGCTGCGCAAAAATCTGCACAAACCAGCAAACGTGGGAGCAAATGCAATTGATTGAGACTGTGAATGGAGAATGAAGGTGATGGGGGTGAATTTCAAATATTGTTCAGGTCTTGTAAGAATATATGACACAGAGAGAAATTTTTTGAAATGCTAGAGGGACTTTTTTCCTTTGATTCTCAGACTTGACTTCTGTAGGCACTTTAGCATATGTTCACTTCCTAACTGAGCTGAACTTAAAAGCTCCAGATCGGCAGCAAAACAACCTGTGCCCTCTGATAAGAGATGACGATTATGCTTTCTATTAATCCGATGAATTCTAGAAAGATTTTCTCCTATTTGTTGACTGAGAGACTGCAGTAGTAGTAGGACTTCTCATTATCTTACTCAAAATGAAGAGCTTCATCTCATTTTTTAACCTTGTATTAAAAACCCATATGTAATGTGGCCCACTGATTTTGGCATAAGCCTATCACTTGTGTGGCTTGAGGTCCTCATGACATTTTCTGTCTGCACTTCATTCTTTGCTTCTTGTATCCTATTAGGTGGGATGAATAGATTTTGGTAATTAGCTTTTGTTAGGCTCTTTATATTAAGCAGATATCCACCTAATGAACAAGGTGAAAGTTTATAAAAACAGGGAGAAAAAAATCTGCATGTTTCTAATCCTCATGTTGTCCCGTAATACCTAATGTAGGGGAGAAGAGCTTATTAGGTGGTTCTGGATCCAGCTTCTGGTAGTTACTCCCTATGCTGATTTCAGTGTTGCCCTGGGCTATTCTCATCCCTGGAGCAAAATGTTTTCCTCTAGATCCACACTCCCCTGTTTTTCCCTCTCTTGGAAAAGAGGATAGGGAAATGCAACAGTCTGCCGTTGAGTCAAGCAATAGCAATTACCAACTGCCAAAATAGACCAGTCTTGTTCTGTACTGAGAGCGGAGAGTAGGGCTTTCCTCAGTATGACTGGATTACTGGAAATCTTACAGCAAGATATGAACCCTTGACCTGACTTGAATAAAAACATAAATGTAGAATCATAGAATCCTCTGGGTTGGAAAAGGCCTTTGAGATAGTTCAGTCCAACCATAGAATCGCATGTTTATGTGAACACATGTGGATCTATGCATATAAAGTTTAATTTCTCAGTATTAGCTATTATCTTAGAAAGGACCATGATCATACAGTTTGATTACAAAAGAGACATGAGAGAGACTTTGAATGCTCTTTCTTAAAATGTGAGGCACTTGGTTGTGAACTTCAAGTTTGTTTTTCCTCTTTATTTATAATGGTTCAATTAAGTAGCGCATTTTCCGAAGTTAATGGAGGTGATAGCACAATAGTATTTTGGTAAATAAGCATCTTGATCTGATTTCTTAAATTGTTAGATACCTTGCTTTCACTGGTTTCAATTTCACTGGAAACAAATGGAAGTGAATTGCCTAAAAGGAAAGTGAATTGCCTTCAAAATTGGCCTTTTTATGTTTTTATTATTTGATTAAGCAGGCTTATTGTAACAACTCAGTAAAATTTGTACTTAGTTGGAGTTTCAATTTCTGTTCTATTAGAGGAAGTTGTGCCTGGCCTATGCTAAAATGGAATGAATCCTTTGAAAAATTAAATTCTAATTGAACTATAAACTTCAATAATGTGACCAGATAAATATGTTCTTGTTTTATAGAACAAAAAACCAAAAGCAGTTTGGAAAAAACTGTGATGTACTTGCTTTAATTTGGGGTGCTTAGGGGGATTAAGTTTATTTGTCATTTGTTTAAATATATACAAGTTTCATGTACTTGGATAAAAAGCTTTGTTGGAGAGCTCTTGGATGGGTTGGTTTTGTCTATTAATGTCTTTCCTGGTTATTGTGCATTTACTCAATGGTTTTTCAGTGCTTAGCAGTTTCTCTGCATTTTTTTTTTAAATTTGCATGATTATTGATTACCTTCATTTTTACATCCTCAGTTTTTGTATATGTATGTGTTTTAGCTCCTTTCCAGCAACCTCCTCCTACAGGAGAAGTTCTCAATTCCTCTGTTATCAATCTTTCATGGAGTTCCCCTGACTCTCCAAATTCTAACAGGCTTATTTACCAGCTGTATAGGGATGAGGAAGAAATTTATACAACTGAAGACTACTATCCTTATAGTAAGTAAGGCGACATCAAAGATTTCATGTCTCTGTGTGCATATACATATATGTGTGTGTGATATTTCTTAATTATTTTGCATTTCTGTCATTATCATTCTTTGTGGTTTTGAATACATTTTCCTGTTTTTCTTTAATGAGTTACTGTTCTATGTTATTAATTTTGCTTGAAAGAGATTAATACCCTGGTGTAAAATCTGACACCCAAAATAGATTATAATTTTTTTCTTTTTAATCTGAAAAACTTTGAAATTGACTCTGCAAAAGTATTCATTGCAAATATACTTAAACTCCAAAATCTAAAGGAGCCAAAGTCACAGATGAAGAATTTGGGTGAACAGAAGAGACCATAATGTGCTTAAGTTTCTTTTTTCATCTTCCTGGTTTTAAACTGTTAACAGATTAGGAAAGCTTTTTGTGGCCTCTAACTTTTAGCACCTTCTGTTAAGCTATCAGTGTAGCCCCTGATTTGTCTTTAGCAGCATGTTGAGGCTTGCAAAGGGATCCTCAGAAGGCAGTCCTCAAGGATTCGACACTCTGTCCAAGGTGGAAAGGCCATTTTGTGGTAATATTGCTCTACTTATCAAAGAAAAGGAGACAGATTTTGATACTGTTTGTATGTATAGGTGGCACACAAGTGGTTTGTTTTTTTTTTTTAAAGAAGAGAGGACAGGTGTGGTTAATGCCACTAAGGTTTGATTTCTTTTCTAGCAGCTTCTTTAGTTTTTGCATTTTCTTACCAATGCAGCGTTAGTATTTTGCAGAAGTCAAGTCTCTCTATTGTTGGTGTGTAGCCTGAAAGAAAGAAAAAAAGAGCTATTATTCAGTGGACGCACAGATCCTTTGGAATGCATTTTTATGTTTTGGTTCATGCTGAAGTGTTACAGTTCAATACTCTGTGGCTTATGCTGTGAATTTGGGCATTCTGCAGTACATACCATGAGGAAAGGTGTGCAACCCCTATAAGCATGAGATTAAGTGATTGAGAGAAAGAAACATTAAAAAAATTAAAGAACTAATAGAGAATATTCTAATTCTTTAATTTAGTTTAAAGGCCTAACTTTGGTAAAAATATGAATTAGTTTCAAAAGAAAAGCTACTATACTTCATTGTCATAAATCTGTGCTTAATAATATACTTGAAACAGTGCATTGTTGAGGATGTTATTTCATGACACCACCTACATAATTTGTAGAGAGTGAGAAATTCTATATGGATTTAGCTGTATAATGAGACATTAGCAGGTTTCTATTTAAGAAAACATTATGTTCTTAGAAAGATAGGTTTGGTTTCAAGAAATGTTTTTGGCATTTCCAGGCAATCCCCCTAATTAGTGATGTGAAATCATATTCTGGTGTTTGAATATCAAGAATACATTGTTAATGTTGTCAGAAGTTTTGATAATGTTATTTTTTTTCTCAATATAGTGTGGACTTTATAATTCTTATGTGCTGAGAGTACAACCTCACACAGCTGGCTCATGTTCAGCTGTTGACACCCCCAGGTCCTTTTTCTGCTGGCAGCTTTCCATCCTCTCTGCCCCAAACCTATAGTGCTGCATGGGGTTGTTGTGACCCAAATGTAGGACCTGGCACTTGACTGTGTTGAACCTCATCTAGTTGGCCTTGGTCCATCTATTCAGCCTATCCAGATCACTCTGCAGGGTCTTCCTACCCTCCAGGAGATCATCATTCTCACCCAACTTGCTGCTATCTGCAAACTGACTGAAGGTACACTCGATCCCCTCATCCACATAATTGAAAAAGATATTAAACAGAACTGGCTCCAATACTGAGCCCTGGGGAACACAGCATAGTTGGAGTTGTTCAGCTGAGGAATGTAGAACCTTCTAACTTTTGGCTTTATCCAATTTTATCTAGCCTATATCCCTAGTAGCCTGTATTCCTATGGAAAAAAAATTTCCATCACTACTCATTGTCAGCATTCATAAATACTGAGTAGAACTTTCCTGTAATGTTGAGATGGTGCTGGTTATTTTTCTGGTAGAAAACATCAGCATTCTGTGGGATCTGCCTCTTCCAATCTCTGTATTAGAAAAGGGGAGAATAATATGCTTGCTGTTGACGTTAGACCTGGGGCCCTTGAGTGTGGGTTGTTCCTAGAGTTGCTGCAAGTCCAGGGCTCTTCCAGAAGCTGGGTATCGGGGATTGGTTGGATGTAGAGTTAGAGTGGTGTTGGTGCAATCATTTCTAGAGCAGGAAGGAATTCGGATTTGGAGGTTTGGTTGGGAGACAGTTCTAGATCACACTCTAGCTTGGACAGTGGAGCTACATAGTATCCTTTCTTGTTGCTTCTACATGTATGTTTCTAGATAGTGTTTTAGCTCACTGGCTAGTCTTGGAGTGGAATGATGATTTAGCTTGCTTGATGGTTCAGGACCATGGTCTAACCCTTGCATGCTGGTTGGTTCAGGACTGCTTGTTCATTCAGAACCACGTAATGGTTCCCGAGCAGGTTCTAGATAGTTTCTAGGTCATAGTCCTGCTTGCTCTTTGCTTCCAGAACAGACTCTAGCTCACTTGCCTGGTCTAGAACGTGTTCTAGAACACCTGGTTTTAGGATAGATCCTGGCTTGCTTGTTGGTTCTAGCTCTGGTTGTAGGTCATCACGTAGTTCAGGGTGGGGGGGAGGTCCTACAATCTAACTCTGGCTCTGGGGATACTCCTCTATCTCACAAGGATTTGTGGTATTTGCTACTGCTGATAGTAATCTAGCTGGTTGGTTTTTTTTTCTTCTGTCTTTTTCCTTATGCACTTTCTTTCCTCTCTGTGGCTCTTTTGAGTTGCAGGCTCACAGGATGGATGATCCTATCATCCAATAAAGTGCAGCTCTCCTAAATTTCTACCATGCTGCCTCTGTGGCCATTCTTTTTTCTCTGGCTACAGAATTGGAAACTGGACATATGGGGAGCTCCTGCCTGTCGTGTCCTTCACAGCAACTGGTTGTCACAGTCTGAGGACTCTTGCCAGCTTTGATACCCACTCCTGTGCCCATAAGCACTTCAGGCAGGGCAGCTGTGAACATGGAGCTCAGAAAGGGCTCAACAGTTCTACAGTATATTTGAGTACTTGTACTCACAGTTGGGAATGCCATGCTAACCCCAAAGTAGAAGACAAAACAGCTGAATCCTTCCAGCAGGACTGAAATCTATTGCATCTTCTGCCTACTCACTATTAACACACGAGGAAGTCTTGAAAGCCATTGCTCAGCTGGCAGAGTTGTTCTCCAGGCTTGCCTGATGTACTGCAGTTTGCAAGGCTTGAAGATAAGATAACCCAGTCTCCTTACTGTGGGACTGCAGTGATGAGTTTGAGATCACTACAGGGAGTTGAAGCACTATAAGCAATTAGTGGGCTGACACTGCTACTTTTGTGCTACAGTGTCAAGGACTGAATATCAAACAATACTCATAACTTTTAAGTTGTACTCAGGGCTGTCTTGCCAGCACAGGTGTATAGAAAGGACTTAGAAATAGCTGTGTCCCCTCCATTTTCTTTGAAGGAGTTTTAAGAGTATCTGTGCTCTGACATGTAATATATGTTCACTATTTCTTAAGGCAAAATAACATATTGTGGAATGGTTGTACATAAATTCATATTGTACTGCTATGACTAAGATGTGTAACTGCTTCTGGGATGTATGCAGGAGCTATTAATGGCCATAGGTACTAAAAAGATGCTAAAAAGCTAACTAGATTAATGGAAAGGCAGGGTGAGGAAGGTAAATATAGGTTTTGGATATATCTTTTTAATAATTATTGGCACTTTTGTTTCACTTCTCATCCAAGATCAAATGCTTTACAAATGAACTGTTAAATACTCTAGTAGAAGTGAGGAAGTGAAAGCACACAAAGTTGAAATATTTAGTCTTATGCTATGAAAGTAATCAAAACCAGAGGTCAAAACTAGAAAATTTACACAATGGTTTAGTTTTTTTTTTTTTTTTAATTTTATTAGAATATTGATGCTGATTTACATTTGAAATAATTAACTTCAAGCAAAAGAGGAATGAGAAGATAATTATATTAATGTCCCTCATGATTAAAGGAGGAACTAGGAGAAGTTCAGTGGGAAATTATTTCTCTAGTGATGCCACTGTGCAGTGGAAGATAATACAGGATAAAGGGTTAAAGAGAAGGTTTTTTTCCCCTTGTTTAAAAAAAAAAAGTTGAAAAGTGACAACCTTTTTAATGATCTCAAGAATAGCATGTTAACAAGAATAAATACATCTTGGAATAGGGCTAGACAGATGTTAAGTATACAAATTAGGATTATTTTTAATGTGTTATACTGATACAGTTTTTTTCTCACTTGTTTGTTTTAGGTGTTCAGACCTTCAGCGATACTGTGTTAGCTCCATATACCTTCTATTCCTATTACATCCAAGCCAGCAACGTTCATGGTTTTACAAGAAGTGCCTCAGTGACATACAGAACAAAATCTGGGACACCTATAGGAAGCTTAGATTTAAATCCTGTTTTTCCTGTTAGTCACCACTCTGTTTTACTTTACTGGACAAGTGTCTCCAATGACTCTGGGCCCGTAGAGAAATACATTTTGACATGTACTAGCTCAGTTGATCTTCAGCCTTGTGGTCAGTATGAAGGCTTAAAGACTTCAGCAATTATTTGGAATCTCATTCCATTTACAAAGTATGTTTTTTCTGTGCAAGCTTGTACTAGTGGAGGGTGCCTAAAGAGCCAGCCAGTAACTGTAGTTACTGCCCAAGCTCCTCCAGAAGGGCTACACACACCGATAGTAAAAACTATCAGCGCTACAGAACTGGCTGTGGAATGGCTGCCACCTGAGAAACCAAACGGTAGGACATTGTGTTTACTTTTGTAAATCAAAGTCTTTTCAAGGAAAAAGCAGCATTTTCTCAAATCTGGTTAGAGTTCCTTATCCGTGTGACATACACTAAGAATGAAGTACGGCATTGTCCTAATTTGCCTGTTTGCCATTAAATGTGTCCTCAGAGTCCACGTTTCATTCTTTTGGAGACCAGAACTCCACTGATTGTCAAGTCCAGGATTTAGCCCTCTGTGGCATCTGCTGCAGCAAAAATCACATTTATAATCAAACATTTACAGTAAAATTAATTTTTTCCTAATTTGCCAGATCGCCTAGTTCAGGCAGATGTGGTGATATTGCTTGACAAAAAATAAATAAGCAGATAACAGTTATGGAAAAAAAATTTAAGAATTAACAGAGAAGTCTGTTTTTGAAACCATCCGTCATGTGCAGTAACTAATTCCATTAGCAGTATAACTTTGTTAGGGATTAGGTGATTGCCAAGAGTTTCTGGTCTAACTTGTGTAATAATATTTCAGGATTTTGAAACTGAGAACGCAGCTGTTGTAGGATACTTTTGTGATGCCACAGATTTTATTGGTAAACAGTCTTTTAATATATGTGCAATGAAGTTTTGTGAACTTGCACTTACTTGCACAAGTATCTGTGTATGTGAAAACAAGCATTTTGATCTGTTCATAAAATGGGCATCTGTCTATGAGTAGCTCAGCTTTCACTTTGAACATCTCATTTTCCAGCTACTTGCAGGTTAGACAGAATTAATGCCCACACAAGAATGAATATGTATTTAGAGGAGCAGTTTCTACAATGAAGGTCATGATATTTGCTGTTAGCACTTGTCCCACAACGTCCCTCAACTCCTCATAGTTTACTCCATTGCCATGATATGCATTTAATGGCCAGCACAGGCAGATTTAAGCAATATTCTCGTATTTGTTTTGATGTCTGGTCAGACTTCTTGGTCTCTCCAAGGACAAAGAGAGAAGCTGTTTTTCCCAAGCAAACTCTCCAGTTCTGTCCATGAATACAGACCCAAATATATATATATATATATAAAATGGTAATTATCTCTTGGCTTTGCCATGTCTCTCATTTTTACCATTTCAGAAATCTCTGATCAGATTTCTTTACAATCTATTCTTAAACTACTTACATGATCCAACCTAGATCATGTATTGCTTCATACATGATGCACATGTATCTCGTATCCAGGAGTATGTTCTAAATGTTCTATAATATTGAGATTGAAGTGTTACTCAAATATTATCATAATTTAAAATAATAAAAAAAGATGAATTTTTTTGGGGGGAGTATAGCATTTGGATGAAAATAGCAGAAAAGAAAAAAACCTGCTAATGCTGTATTTTCTTTGAATTTGATTGATTCATAGCTCATTAAACATGTTATTATTAAATAATTTAAATTCATTAATTTTTCTGGCTTACTTTTTTCTCTAGGTATAATTATAAGATATGAACTTTACATGAGAAAAAAATTAAAACCAGCTGGAAACTTTCTTCCCCCTGAAATTCGTATTTTCCAAAGCAGTGGATGGCTCAGTCCTCAACCAGTTGTGGAATCTCCTAATGAAAATGCTCTGGCTCCACCACAGACCAGTACCACTGTTACTGATCTGGAACCATTTACAGAGTATGAATTTTATGTGGTAGCAGTAAACATGGCAGGTAGCATATCTTCAGACTGGATATCAGGACAAACAGGAGAGGCTGGTAAGCACTGGTTTGAATTTCTTTGATAGAAATAAAAGGGAAAACTAGATTACCATGTATTCTTTTTTTTTTTTTTTTCCCCCCAATAAAATGTATCTAGTGGTGGTTCAGGTAGGGACAAGTTCTGGTTTTTACTAATTAAAGGTAGATCAGATTATCTTACAACTTAGCATGTTAAGCAAAAACATTTTCTTCACCGTAAAATCATAGTGTTGAGGAAAATAGTCCATATCAATTAATCCCAAATTTAAACTATAAGATTATAAAATGTACCAAGCAGTGTTCCAATTTGAAGAACCTGAGAGGGTTACTTTTTCAGGAGTATAGTGCTTGAGACTTTTGTTAAGACCCAGTTAGTGAGAGATGCCTCTGCCCATATTAAGGTACAAGCACAACCATATGCTCAAGTCAATAATATGTATTTTATTTAACAATAAATGTGAGGTAAAGAAATAGAAATAGAAAAGAGGAGAGGAAGAGAGAGAGAGATCAAGCAGAAGATAGTCACTACCTATGGATCCAGCAGCATCCCATTGGTCCTTCCTCACCATGGGCTTCTCAGGGGTGGGGCCCCCAATGTCATTCAAAACTTTTCGCTATTTATACATCTTACCAAACAAAGGAATTAATGCTTATTGGCTACACAATTCTCTTATTCTATGGGTTAAAGAATTCTTTATCTTCTAACAGTAATTGGTCTGCATTCTCAGTTTTTCTGTTCTTTTGAGTTTCTCGGGTTGGTGGGCCATGAGTTGATGATCGTGATCTCCCCTGTTAGAATTACCTTTTACCCAGTAGGAGCTGATTTCAGCATACAGTTGCTGAGTTGGCTTTCCTTGTGGTCCATAAATTCTGCATTCTTTGTGTCCATTATCAGTGATACATTCTATTCCCCCAGCTTTGTTAACCTCCCACCTAGGTCTGAGATAACACCCAACAATAGTACTACCTTTACTTTATCTCAAATGCCTGCTATGGTGGCTCATTGTATAGTCCTGGTTCTAGGTATCCATAGAGGCATATTTGTGGGGGACTTTGGTGGCCATTGATGGTTGCAGAAGCCACCTGTCCCATAATTTGAGGTGATCTTTTTTTGACTGGTAATATGTATATGAGCAGTTGCTTCTTTACAGTTTGCCACAGTGGGAATTTTTGTCTGGATGTGTTAACCAGGATGACCTAATCAGATCTTGCCCCTACCAGGCCTGAAGTTAGCATCACCCTGTTAAACCCTTCTGTGTTTATCTCATGGCAAAGTCCTTCTGTGGCCTTAACAGTGTTTGAGACAGGCAGCATGAGCTTCACTTCCTTTCCTTATGCTTTTATGGAGGCCAAGTGTCATAATATGGACCCTTTTTTTCTGAAGTGTAACTGGTTTGCAACATCTCTTATTGTGAGCCTTCTATTCAGATTTTCTAAAGGGATTGCTGCTTGACATATTATTTGAAATATCAGCAATTTATTTCAATGCTTTTAGTAGAAATCTAAGACTTTCAGACTGATAGAGCCTATGATTTGCAATTAAACATCTCTGTTATGTTACTGCTGCTTTTGTTTGCTGTTAGCTTGAAAATCGTGTCCTCAGTCATTTGCTCCTGAAAAACAGCAGGCTAAACTAATTCCCCCTTCAGAATGAGTCTTTGTGCCTATCTGTTCCTAAATACTATATGTTATAAAAGTGTTAAATTGTATTTGGGAAGAGGTCCATTAGTGTGGTTGTTTGTATGTAGCAAAAGTGCTATGAGTTGGTATCCTATTATTACAGAGTAATCAGGTGGGGATTTAACTGCAGTGCAAACAATCCTTTAACAGATTTACTATGGAAGACAGGGGAACTGTTTTGTAAGAAGTGAGAGACATGTTAATTTCAAACTGGCCTGGCAAACAGAATTGCTTTTAAGATGCTGAAGTATTGAACACTTTTTGCTTTTATCAGTTTTTTCCCATGTTGCATGAAGTTTTTCTTCAAGACCTTTTTGTCTGTGTGTACCTTCCTACCTGCTGCAGGGTTTTGGACTGTAGTGTTGATTAGTATTTCTTTGAAGACATAGGCAGAGTTTTATTCTGCAATCACAGCCAGAGCAGAAAACAGGAGAATGATGAGTGAAGTACTTTTTATGTGCTATCAGTATAAGATGAAAATTCCATCTAAACTTGAAAATAAAGTTTAAAAAGGGAAAAGAAAAAATTGTCTGAAATGGTGTTTTACAAGGACAATGAGAAAGCTTGCATTTATTTTATAAATATTATTATATAAACTTTATTTCAGCCCCAGCATTCATGCCATCTCCATCAGTATTACCTCTTTCACCATATTCCCTCAATGTGTCATGGGAAAAACCAGAAGATAATTTAGCAAGAGGAGAAGTGATGGGATACAGCGTCAGTTTAATGACTGAACAAAGATCCTTGCCACCATTTTCCCAGGTATTATTGTTAGTTGCATAAAGTTTTTCCTAACCGGTAATGTTAAAATTGATAAAGTCTGATGTCCTCTGAGGTGGTCTGGTGAATTGTTTCCCTGACTTGCTGTACATTCTCTGATCTAACTTTTCCTCCTACCAGTTTGAGTGCTCTGAAATGTTATACACTACTTTTAGGTTTTAAGTTGTATTCCTCAGCTGACTTGTTTTCAGTAGTGGGAGAGATTTAAAATGAGGATGGATGAGAATGTGCAACAGCATTTAAATTGTCTTGATACTTGCATGTACTGATTCTGTATTTTTGCTATATTTGCTCATATTCTTAAAGCCTACTGTGTTGTAGGAATCTACATTGTTATTAAGAAGGTAGCTGTCTGTCTTCTTGGTTGAATCTTTGAAGTAGGGAAACCTAAAATACCAGAAAAAAACAGCTTTAAAAAGTCAAGATATGTAACTTTAAAGTACTGTTGTAATGTTTGTGTCACTGGGTTTGACAAACAAATATCACGGCACAAGTAGTAAGCCAAAAGCTTAGCAATGAGCGAAGAAATGGATGTGAAAGCGAATCTGGTGCTCTGATTCTGAATTTCTCCTTCAGAGCTGATTTTGTCTTTTGGTAGTACCACAGATGGGCCTCAGTTTATTTGCCTATGAAGTAGGGATACTACTGCTCCTGGGGTTATTGTAACAATACATAAATGCCAATTGCTTCTGGTCACAGGCTTGCAAGATTTTTCATTTAAACAACCGTCTGATAATGAAGTTATCTAAAATGCTACAGTTTATACAGTTCTCCTCCTTCTGATAGGTTATAGTAATATTAAAGTAAAGCAGATGTGAATGTCTATAGGTATTAGTTATTCGCCTCCCTCCTAATGCTGGCTAATCATGTCACTCCTTCAGTGGTGGTCAGATTTCACAACTTAATAGTGTCATTTTCGTCATTTCGATTGTAGCTGCACTGTTTGTAGTGATAACTGCACCACCACACAGTTTTATGAGGCAATAACTTTGTTTCCTCATTTATCCACTCAGGAACTGGCTTATTACCTCATAAAACAGTGTGATGGGAAGTATTATCACCTAAATCCCAGCTTGTTCAGATTCTCCAAAATAATCCTCTCCCTCAGTTGGTCTTTTCAGGCTTTTCCACATCTGAATGAAGGAATCTGCAAGTTCAGAGACAAGTTCCTTATTAGTGAACATGTCATCAATTGGCAGGAATGAAAATATTATTAACCAACTGTTGTCTTCCAATCTGTTTGCTTTGCAGGTTTTGCATATCACTGAGGCTCACGAGCTCTCCTACGTAGCAACGGGATTAAAACCTTATAGGACGTACAACTTTACTGTTACTCTCTGCAATCAAATTGGTTGTGTAACCAGTGAGCCAGGCATGGGGCAAACCTTGGCAGCTGGTAAGGAAACAATCTGTAGCAAAGTGCAAAGCTGACACACAGTTTACTAATGAATACTATTATGATGATCGTGGTTTGATGTGCAGTGACAGGGGTAGGTGTTGTATTAATACAAAGTGACTTGCTTAATTGTTATTTGTTTATCTTGACAGATTAAAACCAAAATGTTTTCAGTGGAGGTTTAAGGTACACTATTATGGCAGAAGGCTTTGTGTACTGCTCTCTCAGTTGCAAGTTGTGATATGTATATTTTTTGTTCCTGTTTGTTTAAACAATGAGTGTACATAAGTGTGGCTGCACCCACTCATTCATTTATGATGCTAAGAAGTTGTTGATTTGTTGCTGGCATTTTTCAGTGTGTGTGTGATGTTTGCATAACAGGGGACATAAAATGCATCTGCTATGCCAATGCCTTGCTTAACACATGAAGGAGGAGTTGCATGGCTTTTCTATTCTTTTTAACATAAGTATATAGTGTATTTGTGTGTCTAAATCAGAAGCAATGTACGTGTTTTGGGTCTGCTCTTTTGACAGTGTTTATTTAGGCCCTGAGATTTATGAGATTTTGCTTTGTAGATATGTATATGCACACTTTCCTATGGAAAAAACAGAGCCAAAGAAATTTTATATATGTTCCTGCGCACCTTAATAAATTTTCAGTCTTTGGCTCACTTTCAACCACATTGTCATGGATTTCAAAGGTATCAGCTGTCTACAAATTTCAGGGAAATTAAGCATCAGTACAGAATAGAGATGGAGAAAAGCTGTATTTACTTTGAAGAAAGGACTGGCATAAACTCACTTCTTGGACGTTGCGGTATCAAGAGAGTTTTAAGAGAGAAATTGTTAGGAAAATCAGCTTTACAAGCCTCTTTATTCATGGAATGAGGTAGTCAGTACAGTTCTTTACTCAGAATCCATGCTACGTGACCTATACTGGTGGTCATCTGAAGCTGATGGTCATCTGAGCTGACTACTTAACATCACAGTTCCATTTGGTATAGGTATTTAAAACATATTAATTAATTTCACAATACTAGCTAAAAATGCTTAACTAAAAATGTTAACCAATTAGTAGTATTGTCATATGGATGTTGTTATGATGGTCTTTGAAATTCTCTCTCTCGTGTAATTTGGTCTCCCATAGGAAAAAATCTGAAATTTTCTGCTGTACAAAATGTTTTCCTAGACTCCCTGGGCTCTATTTGTGTTTTCTGAATTCCATCAAAGTTTCTCTGCTTAATCAGTGAAGAGATATAGAAGCTACCAGACAGGGAATGAGGAGTTGCCCAGAGCTAGTAAATAGGAAGCTTTATATACATCAGCTGAAGTGAAATTTAAGCTGTTGGGATATTGCCTCTTGTCTGTCCTCAGTTCTTCATTGTCTATTTATTTCATTGCCTTTCCATTTTTTTTTCTAGTGTAAGGCTGGCCATATGCAAAGCCTCCTACTTGTATGACTTTATCCCATACTACACAGCCATGCAAGGAATGGTGTTTCAGCCTGTGCTGATAACCATGGAAACAAACATCATCTAAACAGCACACCTTATTACTACAAATGATCCAACTTTGCATTTATACATTTATTAAAAGATTCAGAAACAATAGCTTAGTTATGCTTGACAGCTTGTTTATGACCATCTCCTCCCTGGTTGTGTTAATACTTAGAGACCTATCACATTAGAGAAGACAGGAGAATACAAAATAGCATAGCAGACATGTCCCCATTTATTAGCTGTTTTGCAGTGAAGCCTTTTCCTATAAGCCTTGAAAGAAAAGAATCAGTCCTGTATCAGGTTCCTTTTATGTTTTTAAAGCATGTTGTTGCAATGGATTAAATATTGGCAAACCAAAAAATTAATAACTTAAATTTTGCTTGCAATTTCATCTTCTACCATCACATTTTTTGTTTCTGGAGAAATGTGTTTTAAGTTATCCATACTTCTTTTTGTTTGTTTGTTTGTTTGTGTGTGTTTCATTCTGTGAAGTTCTGTAAAACTGTTTCCAAAGAAAATTTGAAGGAAGCACTACTTACATGATAACAATTGAAGCGAGTTAAAATTTGGAACAAAGTTAGGAGAAACCAGTCCCTGTAATTTGCAAGATTTAGTCCATTACTATCCTTTTTTTCACTGAATGGTGCAAAATGAAATTAAAATTGCCTTTCTAGGACTGTTGGTGAGTTCTTTTTCATGAAGGAATGTCTTCCTGGCAAAGAGACAGCTTTCCTGGCTGGCTGCCAGTCCCCCTCCATGCCCTGGCAAAGGGAGCTTTTTGGAGGAAGTCCTGACTGAAATGTGCTCCAGCATGATGGTCCCCTTGCATCGTAACACAACCCAGGAGCTTTGAATTGTATTTCAAGTTGGGCTAGAGGTTATACAAAATTAGACTAGTTTTTCTTCTCTGGTTCTCAGGAGGATAATGGAAAACCATCTCCACTCCTTCCATGCATGGAGGATACTGATTTATCATGTGAACCATTTAAATCAATGGGTACCTTGATGACTGTGATTTTGGCACAGCTGATGTGTATTAGCAAAGGGCTTCTTTTTGGAATTGCCAGTGGCTTCTAAAATTTGCCACTAAATTCTCAAGTAATTTTTAAGCTTTGTTCATATCCATTAGGTTAATTTGAAGACTAGTTATAAAGAAGATACTCTTAAAAATCTATAGTTCTTCTTTTTCTCCTGCCACTTTTTTGTTTTTGTTTAGTTTTGTTTTGTTCTTAATACTGTGTAACACATAAAATAAAAACAATGGCAGAAACAAGGGTGTGAAATAATTAGAAACAAAAGTGCTGAGGAAGAAAGTAAGAGGTTTTGAGATAAGATTGAAAAGACAAAGAAAAGAGACTTCTGCAGTCAGGAGCAGAATTAAAGAACAATACCCAAGAGAGCAGAAGCATCAGAAAGTTTGGAGATCTTCCAGTGAGAAGTCTCTTGCAGTATAACTGATTAAAATAATCCAAAAAAAGCAAACATTATTAGTGGATTCCTTCTAATATGGTTCAATATAGATGACTGTGTTGGGAATATCTCATGAGTAGCTTTGCAGAAGTAGAGTGAAAGAAAACTAAAATTGTCCATATGTCCTTGTGTCTGTCAGAATGGCAAAAAAACTCCTCCTCAGCAATATGTACATCCATGATATTTGTATATGTAATAAAAGAAAATAAACCAGAAGAATGTGAGGAGGGAGAGTGAGGAAGCATACAAAATAAAATTATTAAGAATGGAATTATTTTATGAAAGGCCAAGTGGAAGGTCTTACAAATGCATATGAAAACAGGAGGATGTGGTAAATAAAAGAACTTGAATAGTTACGCCTGATGTGTGACCAGCTGAGAATGGTAAAAAGTGTTGGAAGATCAGTGTTATGTGGTAAATTCAGTATTGGGATGAAAGATCAAAACAGGCATATAAAGGTAACAGAAGAAGAGAATTACCCATCTCTGTTTCCCAAAGAGAAGGTGCCTGGACAGAAAGAGAACCTCAATTTGGTCTATTCAGTCTATTCTATAAATAGAGGACTTTTAAATATTTGAATTATTAAGAAGTGCTCCATACTTTTTTATCTGTCTTTTAAATGGTAAATTAAGATGATGCACCTTCCATCTTCAAATCCTCACAGTATTTGGAATATTTTTTATGCACTGCAATATCGTGCATATTCTGTTGAAATCATTGGCTGATGAGGAGAAAGTTCATTGTTAATACTTTATTTGAAAATTTGGAATCCAATTTGAACTTTATTCTTGCTTGTGCTACCCCAAGATCATTAAGTGGAATTGTGTGCATGTAACTGAAAGGAACATTGGACAGTCGTTATACATTTTTCCTCTCAATATATTGAGCAAAATTTTGCTTTATTCCTTTCTTTGCGTTCTGCCATATTCCGATTCCTGTCTGAGAATGGCATCCAGCTTATTGTTTTCACCAGGTCTTATGCTTTTTTTTAATATTATTTTTATTATTTCAAAAGGAGTTTTTGCTTTGTAATTTTCCCTCATGTAGGACTATGAAATGGTACCTTGGAATCTGTACTACTATACTAGCTGGTGCCTGTGAGAGACCTGGTCCTTTAAAGGTGCCTTTTTGTAACATTGTATTTGCATAAAATTATGAATTACCAATACAAAACATGCCTGTTTTCAAAATTTTTCAGTGAGGCAGAGAAACACCTCTTTATTCCCTGCAATTTCGGAGGTTTCAACAGGATGAAATGAGCCATGTGAGTGCTTGGACTAGTACAATTGCTTATGCTACTGATCTGAAATCATATAGTCAAAGGGTGCGTAAACAATCTATACAGATATGTTTCATTAACTACTATGTGACTAAGCTTATTTCTTGTAATTAAGTTCGCCTTTCCCTTGCCCTTAATTTTTTTAAAAATTCATTTAAAAAGCAGTTTTTAGGACATGGCAAAGTATGCCTTTGTGATTGCTGCCATTTACCCCAGCACATTGTATTCCCGATCCTTTGCTTTTGATGGCAATTACAGGGTTCAGAAGCTAATTTGTAGAAGATATTCTTCCAGCACCAGCTGCATCTGGCTTCTTGGCAGACTTCTCAAGCAGTTGTATTTGGTGGCTTTGGAGTTGCCTCTGGCTTTGCTGGGGTAATTCTGGGCTGTCTTACACTCCTTGATGTCGTTTTCTTTTTGATTACCCTTTTAATCTGGGTAATTTTGTCCATTTTTTCCATTCATGAATAAGGTCTGGTGCAAGCCCTTTTCAAAAGCCTCATTTGTTTATGCCTGTCATAGACTGCTTTTCTACAAAATGCTATGCCTCAATTTTAAAATCACCAATACCCATTAAACAGGTAGTAAGTAATGTATATTTTCCTTTGTTACAGAAGAGAAATACGAGGGCCATTTGCTGCTGGCCTGGAAACACAGATTGTTTTGCATGCATGTACATAAGTCTCTTCATTGTGAATAGGACCCAAAGTGATTAAACAAGCACTCTTAATATGTTAATTTATAATTTTAATTACAACAATCTTGTATATATAGTCATTAGTGAATACTAATATAAATATTTTTCTACCTTTTTATTCATAATGCATAAACCAATCATCCAGTTACTTCTCGGCAGTTGCCTGTTTCCGTTTCATAATACAATCTTTGTTCTTAGTTATGAATGCATTTTGTTCATTCCTGTCTTGAATAATCCCTCATTAAGCTAGTCACTTTCTGCTCCATGCTAAAAAGGAAAAATTATCATGCAAATGTGGCATGCCATATTAAAAAGCACATTACCAAACACTTTTGTTGCTGTCCTTCAATTAGTTTCCCTTCTTTGAATTTAATTTCATTTGTTGTTAAACTACTGACTTGATGTATGGACTCATGAATTTGAGGCTGCTGCCAAGAATGTAGCAGGAAAAAAATCAAAGCCTCTTCAGAAAGCTACAGAGGCAAAGCTGAAATGAATTTGCTTCACCTTTGACAAGAACACTTGAGCAGCACTGGAATCCTCTGATGATTCAGCTTGGCTAATTATCCAATTATTTATTTCAAGAATAAAGACGCTGTTTTACAATTAGAAAAGTGTAAAGTAATCTGAGAAATTTCGTAATGACAGATGACTTAAGTAACTTCTGAGATAAATAGAATCTGCTCAAACTTGCCTTGCCAAGTGTTCAAACTGTAGTTAAACTGCTCTTTGAGTTTCAGGAAATTAATAGGGACGCAAAAGTTACTTGTTTCCTCTACCCTACCAACCACATATTATACTTCAGAAAATAGCTCAAAACAGCTCAGCTTGTTCTTTTCCCTCTCTGTCGAATTTGCAAGGTTTTAAAACTATGTTTAAGTTGCATTCCTCTTGATTAAAAGCTTTTGGTTCAAAGCAATACTTTTTAATTGCCTAATAATATAAGTCAGTTCTTAGGAAAGAACCGTGCATTTAGGAGTTCATTTGCAATATAACTGAAAAATTCATTGCATGGCAGTAAAACAATTTACTGTTAATTACAAGGAGAAGAATTTGCTGTACCATGCTCACAGATTGCCATGAATCATGCAGCACTCCTAGAGATTTATAACAGATGTGTAAGTGGGATGAATTAGCAGGGTTTAATAACAGAGACACAAATCATGCAGACTTCAAGGAGCTTTAATTGATATACTAGAATGTGACGGGCATGAATCACTCAGCCATTCAACAGCACTGTAACATATGGTCAGCTCAATATGCTGCATCTTAAATCGGTTGGTGAGTCGTTGGTTGTCCCATATGGTGGAAGCAATATATTTTTCATGATTTTTAAAAAATACACGATATTGCATCTATTCTAAAAGAAATATGATTGCAAAATATCCACGTTGCTAAATTTTCTTTTGCTGTCCATTGTGCGTGGGTATCGTTCTTTTTGGGAAACAGTCCAAAATGGACTCTATAAAGAACCTCCTAAAATTTCAAAATATTTTCAGAAAACATAAGTAATATTACTTGACTTGCTTACTGTTGAAATGACTGATACTATCGTGAAGTGCAGAAAAAGAGAACATACCAGAAATGTGACAGCAGACTTGGGGTCCCCTGAACTAGTAACTGGTAGCAAAAATGAAATGGATGACCTATAGTGAGGCATGTAATTTTGCCTGCAAGGTAAACTCCAAGGTTAAAAGTAAATGTATTTTCCGTAAGTTTTTCTCCTCAAATTTGTCAAATTTTTATATTTTAATTTTTATGTATGCATTGTGAATTCAACTTAACAATAATTAAAACCTGTATACTTATATATATGCTTATACTTTATACTGTTACGTCCCTGAACTGTTCAGAGTGTCTAATTGAAGGCTTCGGTGGAAGAGTACACAAATAACTTCCTATAGTGTGCTGAGCAGGAGTTACTCAAACATATGTAGGCCTGTAAAATTTAGCCACAGTGTAAATATGTTATTCCTGGGACAAGAATCTGGCAGAGTATAGAAAAGCTTTCGCAGTTGTATTAGTAAACCTGACAGACTTGAGAAAGGAGTATTGTATCCTTAGAATCATGGCTGCCAGAATTTAATGTCAACAATTAAAATTTATTTTGATCCTTACCTAGTGTTTATTACTGTTTGTATACACAACAGACCTTACTAATACAGAGATGCACTATTAGATGGAATTACCATCTGTTCAGAGTGAAATGCTGGCATCTGTCTTCGAGCCTAAAACTAAAATGATATTATTTCAAACAAAACAAAATTAACTGCTCTTTATTTACCAACTTCATTTTTGTGTACATGTGTGTGCATAAACACGTGGGAAAGGCTTATTTGTAATAACCTGTGTGGCAACATCTATATTTAGATATATGACTTCAACATAAGCTGTATGGACCATCTGTCTTTATTGGTCTTTTCTGTGCCCTCTGCTACACAATGGCATGCAGCAATCATAGGCTTTTAAATACTGTTTTAGCTTTATAATATATTAAATATGTATTATATAGCAAGACATTAAAACTACATAATTAAAATACACAAAAATGTGACTTTGAATCCGCTAAAATGCAGTGTGCTCATTATTTTGACAGATGTGTCTTAACAGAACGTGACTAAAAAAAAATTAAATAGGTAAAATTATAGTCAATTCATCTTACAGAAAGTTGCTACAGGTACCACAGTGACACCTTTAGGAAAATATATACTGTATCTTTTAGTCTTGAATATTTTTAATTTCAGCGTTTAGTACCCTGCTGGGCTAGTGCTACAGATTTATTTTAATTCCTGTCTGTTTTGGTGTGCAGTTGGGTTTTCTGTTTGTTTTTTTTTTTTTAATACTTACGTAACCCATTCTATACAGTTTTCTACTGTCTTGATGCATAAGCATTCTCAACCATCAGTAAGAGTGTAGTTTAAATACTAATGTCGGAGCAAGGATGTTACTTTCTGAAAGGGTAGTCTTCTTTTCCATATATCACAAAATAATAAATTGTGTCATGCCAGTGTTTAATGCGTGTACACAGTGCATTAACTGTAACTGTAGTACATTTATTTGTGCTAGAGGAGACTTGAAAATGATTAAAAAATCAATACTTCCCTGTCAGAGAAGCAAGTGTTACGATGCATTTAAGTAGTTAATTGCATAAGCCCCATAAAAGCTTCAGGTTTGGGTATCAGAGATGCCATAATTGTGGTCCAAGTAACTGCCATTTATTAATACTAGACTTTAAAGGCAGATATAGTTATTGTCATGAGTGCTCGTCAGCTGAGTGTGTTTTAATAATAATGAATTTTAGTGTTTCTGTTTTGCTATCAGTAATCTGAACTGGAGGGCTCAACCTCTTCAGTTCTCATTTAAAAAGCTGACGTATGCTGGTTCCCTCAAAGGTGAGGTTTTGATTGTTAAGCCATGTTTTCTCTTTAAACTTGTGCATTAATACCACAATTCGTTAGTGCTATGCCCTACTTATTCAGGAAAGCTTATGACCTCACGCTGCATTACTTCAATTTTGACATTGTAAATTTCTACCATCGTGTGAGATACTAATTAGATTGTGAAGTCATAAATGATACCTTAAGCAGGAATTTACTGCACATGGTGCCATTGGCAGTTTCCCAGTTCCCCCACTCCCTGCATTCTCCAAGAAGAATATTTATCAAGTTATGGGGCGTGGGGGACAAAGAAAGAGAAAGAAGTAATATACTACCAGCAAATAGGAAAAATGAAAAATATGTTAATGATCTTGGAAATGAGCGAATATTTAAAAGGATGTTATTAATTCATTTTAACTGGAGCAATCTCTCCTTCTCTAAAGAACTTGTGCTATGTACAATACTGGGCTGTGAAGTAATATGTCAGATTTTGAAGGCCCATATTTTAATTCAGGTTTTATTGTTCTTGAAAGGCGTTTATTGCTCTTTACTATGTCATTATGGGAACAAGTAATTTTTACAAGTTGTCATTGCATTCCGCTTCCTGGGTACAAATGAATTTTCTGTTGTTAAATCCTTTTCTTTATCAGGGAAAGAAGGGGAGGAAAAAAGGGAGGGTAAGATGTATATAGACTCTATACATAGTAGAATGTTCTTGCACTTCTCCAGATGATGCCTTTTGTTATTTCAGTGGTGGTCCATTTCTTCCCAACCTGTATGGCCATCGAGCCATTATCCAAACAGGTCATGCTGCCCTCCAGTGGCTTACTGTACAGTATTTTACAAAAAAATGGAATATGTTTTGTTAATAACTCAGCTATAGAGTGACTAATGCTATCAGAATGTTTAAAAGAATATCAAAGTATTGAATTTAATGGTAGGAGGATCATCCTAATAACATAAAACTATCTTATGTTAATACCTTCATGGAAAGAATCTTCTATGGCATCTTACTGTGCACCAGTATTGGTGAAGAAAAGTTAGAAAGGATTGTTTTCTTGAACTGAATAATTACTATCTAAATACATGCTAATATCTGGTGTGCATATAATGAGGAGAACAACATGATGAGCCTTCAGTATTGTGGACAGATAAATGTTCTGCTCCTCTTTGTGAGGAAAAGTCCAATGACAAAGACTCATGTTGTCATGTGCCCTACTAAGATGTAATGAGTTAATTAACTATTCAGATTCTTCTTTGGTTTTTCCCTCACATCCACTGTGAAGTTCATACAGATAGATACTTACAGTGAGTATGGAATGAGAGGCTGGTCGAGGAAGGAATACAAATACACTTTTTATGAAGATGCTGATTCATATTCTTAAAGAATTGGAAAAAAATATTTTGGATATAATAGTGGAGACATTCATCCAAAGCTTGAATAAACAAAGTGTATTTCTTGTGCAATTGAAACTAAGTTTTTATGAAGATTAAAAATGTTTCTTGGGGTTTTTTTTCCTCCTCTAAATAAACTTTTGTGGGTATTTGTGTTTATTGTTAAGATGATTAGAAACTGAAGCAGGACGTTTTGCAAAAATTATGTCATGTGCAATAATTAATTTCCCAAGTAGTATGGATGAAAATACCTAGACAATTTTTATTTATCCACAGCTCCAAGGAAACTTAATGCTCCACGTGTTGAAGGAATAAACAGCACAACGGTAAAGATATATTGGAACGAACCTGAAGAGCTTAATGGGCCTTCTCCCATCTACCAAGTGGAAAGGATGGATTCATCTTTAGCTACATTTAGCACAGAAGTAATGAAAGGGATCCGCTTCCCCGGAAATGGGTATTACAGATTTGCCAGTTCCACTCTCCCCATGAACACTTACTTTACAGGTAAATGAGTTTACTTACAAAATGTACTAATTTTACTCTGCATTTGTTTTAACCATTTATTATCATATCCCCTATAATTTTTATTTTAAAATATATAGGTTTTAATTTATATATATTAATTTAATATTTTAATTTATATATATTAATATATATTTAAAATATATAGTTTTTAATTTTACTTTTTATTAATTTAATGTGATGGTTAGTGATGTATGGGCTATTTCGATTCTCAGTTAAAAAGCCTGTCGAAAACATTGGATGTGCGGGATTTGAATTCCTTTCTGTTTGGTCAGAGAGATGTACATGACAGTGAATCTAGCTGCATATTTGACTCATTTCTGAGTTGTAAACATAAGATAGATTTTATTTATTCTTCAGGGATAAAAACTTTTTAATTAATTCGCTGTGAATGCTAAGGTGTGTTTTATTTGGTATCTGAGGATTCCTGTGGTTGCATAAGCACTCGAAAAGCTTTGTCTTTCGTATTCAGAACATTTGTGTTTTGATCTTGTGGGGTTTTTTTTGTTTATTTGGTTGGTTGGTTGGTTTGGGGTTTTTTTTGGTTGTGTGGGGATTTTTTTTGTTTGGTTGGTTTGGTTTTGGTTTTGGGGAGTTTTGTTTTTGTTTGTTTGGGTTTTTGATTTTGTTTGGTTTTTCAGGGATAGAAAACATCCTGCCAATCTGACAGAGTTCTGCTGTTTCTGGGCCTTTAGTGTTTTGTTGTTGTTGTTGTTGTTGGGTGTTTGTTTGTTTGTTTCGAATTTATTTATTTATTTATTTATTTTTGTTAGTTACTTTTTTTGGAACTGGGAGTTTTTCATGTTGAAGCAGATTTATGTCCTGTTGTGATGACCCACAATGGGTCGTCACATCTGTGTTCTGTAATTCTCATAATTTGCTGATGTCGTTTCTTCTGGGATAGAGCAAAGACATAGACTGAATGTTTTTTGAAAAAAATTAACTTAAAGGTTTGAGATGTTGTAGACATCTGTGAGATAATGCATGGCCATTCATAAAGTGTGTTTAAAAGAAGCAATGTCAGAGCTGAAGGTATTAAAAAAAAATAGGTGTACGAAAGGTCTGTGTGTGTTTGTGTGTCTCTCAAGTCATGAGACTGACAGCAGCAAGGGGAAATCCAAAATGAATCTAGGCAACCATAAGAGCAAGCATTAGCTTGGTGCTGAGGCCATACCACACAGTGACACAGCTTAACTTGGTACTTGTTTGTTAAGAGAGATAAGGACTGCAAAAACCATGCAGTGTTGTTGACACACAAAAGAATGCTGAAGATGTGAAGAGCACTTACCTGACACGCCCTTGTCTTCAGGGTCACCACAGGTAATTCTGGCAGGAATATTTGAGCACAGATATCTTGATACTTGCAAGTATGTGTGTGCAAGTTCAGGTTTTGTTTAAATCAGAAATCAACTTCTTGCCTCTCTATGATCACTCGGTGAATCTGACTTAAAAAAGCAAAGTTGAAGATGACTTCAGTTTTTTTTTTTTTTCTGGCTAGGTGCTTACTTGTCAAATAATAATAACAAGTGATAATGTGTTAGTTAAATATTGACACCGTGTTGACTGGTAAAACCTGTCTCTGTGTGGATATCTGTAGGAACAGCTGTTGGGCTCCTCTCCTCATCCAAATTGCTTGATGGTTTTCCTGACATCGGTTTGCACCCTTTATTGTATATTTAGCAAAAAACCCTTCGATATGTTTCTTCTGTTGTGATGATCTAAATACCAAAGGAATTGTGAGCTGCAGTTTTTCTCACTGGAGCTCCAGGCATCTCAATCACTGCGGTGTAGTTAAATAGTTTATTCAGACAGGTAAAGAATGATGAGTATCACTGAATTTCCTACTTTTCATCAGAGTGTGGGGGAAGATGGTGTCACAATTGGGCTTGGTAACGTACCTGTCTATTTGTAACCAAGCAAGCCCAACACCAATCTAGCCAGGCGTTGATTCAGTCTGGGGTTTGGTTATACTCTGTAAGTTGAGACTGATGCCTTGAATAAAGTTTATTGTGATGACTGAGGTGATTTGAGACAGTTTGAAGAGACAGGTTGCGAAAAGATATTAAAATAAAGTTCCTTCCATATTAGCACCTGATGGCTGATGACTGTATGGATAAATATAATTTATCATAGCTTTGGATTGTGTTCTTTCTTTTCTACCAGCTATTAGTCAGAGTATTTGGAGACAACCTCGAACTAAAACACGTTACAAAATTTGCCCAGACATCTGCTAGTAATCACTGAGAATCAGGTTAAATCAGTCTGTGTTTGGTACGTAAAAATCTGTAATTCTGGTTTGGCAACTCAATGAAGTTTTTGAGAAGTATTAATCTGGGTTTTTAGTAGTAGATCATCTGTCCTTCTTCAAAAACATGATGGAGGGAAAATGATGGCAGGTCCAAGAGAGCTTAGAAAGACAGACACTTAAGGAAAGAAAAATTTTTTTTAATTGCACCCTGCAGTTGTTTTGTTGTTGAGACCCTCTCTTATTACCAATCTCTGAAGACAAGCAGTTGGCAATTGTGCTTTATGGATGGAACAGCTTTAGTGTGCGTGCAGCTGTGTACATTTTTGACACAAAAGTGTGCCAGCTTGTATATGTCAGTCAGCAGACAGATACTTCTCGGTGTGTCTGGGAACTCCCACTGTTAATCCAGAAAAAGATTGATCAGTTTATTCATTGCTAATAAATGCAGTTGTCCTCACTACCTCCCTGGCTGGTCTTACACTCCAAGGTGCAAGTAATAGGGGCAGATGTATTATCTGGGAAATTTTCCAAATTCATCTTTAAAAAAAAAAGTTAGTCAATAAACACTGGCTACACTAAGCAGTGTCCTTCTGTCTGTAACAAAGCCTCCAGCTGCACAGGAAGATGTGCTCTGAGTACACATTAGATGAGAGAAAATCAGGTTAAAAAAAAGGATTTTTTCTACTAGATCTGTTCACATGCAACTTTGCAGCTCTTCAAACTATGAAGAAGTGTTTTAGGCATCTGTAATATCATTTCCCAAATGATGCAGGCTTGATTTTTAATACTTATTCATATCCCTTAGCGTTCTTAGATACAACAGCATTCATTGTGTCTATCAAAATACCACAAGGCAAGGAACTGTTAGTGCTCTTGTGGAACATATCCAGCTCCCATCACTATGAAGATTGGGGTATTCAGGTGTTTATCTTCATGTCTTCCCCATGACACAACAAAGTACATGATTCTGATTTAACATAGGGGGAGCTGAAGTTCAGATTCTACTTAATGCAGGACTTTATACATAAAAGGCCCTCTAGAAATGGCTAGAGGATTTTAAAAATTATTTATTTTGTGTGGTTTGCTTTTATTGGTACAGTGTGTGTGATGTGGATGTCAGTCTGGAGTCAGAATGCTGTAGCAACACTGTTGGGTTTGTCTTTCTGGTTCTCTAATTGTCAACAGAGTTATTATCTATTTTATACAGGGTGTAGACAGGCAAGCTTGGAGTTCAAAGAACTGTAAAGAGCTGAGCGTCTGAATATCTTTTGAATTCAAATTATACTTGTATTATCTCTTTAATAACTGACTCTAATGATTTGGTCCAAAAAAAGCCTAAAGATGAAGGTAATGAGCATGATGTCATGTTAACCTGGCTTTCATCACTAACAAATGGGTGAGAATATTTTGTTCTGCAGGAAAGCAGAACAAAATGTCTTCATGCACTTTGCAGGGGAGGAGTACCAAGGCTTATCAGTGAGATCCTTTAAGATAGATGAATAGAATCCATGGGAAATAGCATGCGAAACTGCTGAAATGTGTGTGTGTGTCAACATCGATAACAAGCCAGAGATATATTTATGAAAACTTTTTGCCCTTTGGGTTAGGACTTGAGGTCCTGAATGGATGAAATAAAAAACTGATTTAAGAATTTTGATCTGTGTAAAACAAGCCCTGCTTAGGATCAAGTTTGGTTCTAATTTGAGGCACTACTGTCTGTTCCGGATTTGAAATTTAGAAATATCTCCTGAGGATTAGGCATCTTTAATTTTTTGCTTTACAGAGAGTCAGGGGTGACGTTTTTCTTTGAAAGCAGGACTCCCTGAGAAAGCACATGAGCACCCTACTGAGTATAGTGGTGGATACTGTGCCTTCAGATAGGAGTGTCACTTTCAACTTTGTAGAAAATCCTGTGAATAGTATTTTCAAGAGCAAGTATACTGGATAAAGCTCCTAAGGCTGGAGAAAGGGAGGTTTAGTTTTGAGGTTGTATTGAGCAAATACATGCCAACTACTGATTGTTTTAGAAAGGAACCTGTGGGCCCAGCAAGCAACTGATTGAAAATTGAACCTTGAATTTCCTTGACAATCAGTGACATCTAAGCTGAGTGTTTCAGTACTGCAATACAGTTGTCTAAAGCAGAGTCACACATTCCACAAATCCCTTATTGGAATCTCCTGTCGCCCATTGCCAGGCAGGAAGTCTGTGGCAGAGCTGATGGGATAGGCCATATTATAGTTAGAAAGGATAAAAATTGCCATCAGTTGGACACGTGGGTGAATGAGAAGGCTCCTTGACTCCATGCTAGGGAGATGGAGTTGGGCTCCATGAGGAGAAACTTGTTGCATCCGGAGGGGACTGCATGAACTGCTCACTGTGCAAAGAGTGACTCGCTACAAAAGAAAAACTGCAGAGCAGCAAGATGGTTATGTAGAAGGGGACATTCTCGCTCCCAATCTCTCAAAATAAGACTACTTTTGAAGTATAACATTAAACATAAGTTGACAATTCATTATGGAGGGTTTTGTAAACAATATGCATATTCTCTCTATGAAATGGAGCAAAACAAATCCCCCAAGCATGCTTTATTCATTGTTTAAAATAAAATTTGAGCTTGATGTCAGGAGTTCTAGTTAAACATCCATGTGGGAAGGGTGGCCTTTACTTATTTAGTTATAAAATAATTGATTTTGTCAGGTGAATAAAAAAACTCTTTGTGATATTTTAAAAATGGTTGAATTGGCTAATAATATTGTAATGTCATTCCTCTTGGATGCCACTTTTTTAAAAAGAAAATTATTCATGTAATATTGATCCAAATGCAGTCCACCCTGAAGAAACTTTTTGTTCTCAGCCTCGCTTTGAATCCAAGTTTTCCGAAATAGTACACTATTAAAAAGAAGTAGGTCTTGCCTGGACTATGTAATCCTTGCTCACCTCTGCATGATGTGCATCAGCTCTGTAATAATTAGAAAATAACTGTATGAGGTAAGATGTTAATATATTAAACATTACAAGTAGAACTTTTTTACGATGACGTTTTTAGTGTCGTAAAGTGGTCTTAAAAGTGTGTATTTAAAAAATATATATATATTTCTGCTAGTGTTTTTATTGCCAGCTTCTGGCTCAGATACACAGACATTTCTCAGAGTGGGGAATCTTTCCAGTAACGATGTTTCTTAATGAGTTTGCCATGGAACACTGCACAGGCGTCGTTTACATTTGTTCTGAGCAGAAGTGCTGAGAACAACTGTGGTCATTCAGTGTTGCATCTCCCCAAAGCTCTTCATCACAGTGAACTCTCTTTGCAGTAACGTAAAACGAATTCCACTCCATGTAATCTTGAGCAAACATTCGATAGTTGAAGGTGCAGATATTTTTATTAGTGTATGGAGCCAAATAAACACACCCTTTCCAGCATCCTAACGGAAATTTATGGAATGCATTATGATTGAATACCAGGAAAATTAACATGATTAAAGGCCATAAAACAATGTAAGAGGAAAAGCCAAAAAAGTGGAGTAGTTTAGAAAAATGAAGACTAAAAGGAAACATGATGATGGTGTAAAAATATATATAACTGTATAGTTTAAATGAAGGGAATCAACTTTTCATGTCTACTGTGAGTAAAGCAGCAATGCAGTCATAATAAGCTTAAAAGATAGCAAAATAGATTGTAGATTTTATTCCCAGAAGAGTTTTTTTCTAAAAGTTTCAGGCTAGTTGAGCAAAAAAATTCATTTTGTTAGGAAAAAAAAAAGAAAGCTCTGACAATGCAGGTTTTAAAGAATAGTTGGATGAGCATTTGTCAGGAATAACCTGGGTAAAATTGATTCTCCTTTGGAGTAAGTGGATTGATTCTGTGACCTCTAAGAATGTTTTCCAAACATATATCCTATTATAAACTCAGACTAACCCAATGAAACTAGGAAAGATGTTCGTTTCACCAAATAACTTTTAGTAGGAAAGAGCTGCCTTTTTTTTTTTTGTTCTGATTGACAATTTTCTATAAAGAGGGAAGGTTCTATGAGTTGAAAAAGTTTTGCTTCTATTTTATTTTTTCTCCTCTAGATATTTTTCAACATTTCTTTTTATGACTAATGCTTTAAGATAGTAAGAAATAAATTTTAATCACTAATCAGAATAATGTAATAATTTAGTGTTGAAAAGAAATCATGTGTACTTTGGCCCTCTGACTATCTTGGTGCCACTCCACCGGATTCATTCTGGTCTGGATTCATTGGTTGATTTGGTTTTTGTTTTGTTGAGATTTTTTTGTTTGTTTGTTGGTTTGGTTTGGGTTTTTTGTTTTGGGTGGTTTTTTTTAATGCCAGAGTAGCCAAAACTGCACTGTATAACTTGCATTTGCTGGATTTCACAAGATTTCTGTCAGCCCGTTTCTCCAGCCTGTTAAGATCTCTCTGTGTTGCAGTGTAGCCACTGTAGCCCTCTTTTTTTTTATTACCTCCAAACTTTTTGATAGTATGCTCCATCCCATTGCTTGGGGTCCATTTTAATGAATAAAACTGTTAAACAGAATTGGTCCCAGTAGAAGTTTGTTGTAAATGCTGCCCAATGAGCTTTGTGCTATTTGTCACAAGCCTTTGAGCGCTGCTGTTAAGACACTTTTTTACTCATTTTTATAGTCCACCTGTGGTCCACCTATTTCTCCAGCCTGAAGATAAGAATTCCCTAATCTATAGGCACAACTTTACAGCAAATGCTGTTAAATTTGTTTGCTTCAGCCTTATACTAAAAAGATGGTGAGAACTGGAAGAGAAGGACAGAAATCTGACCTTTTTGCTTATTTTGGCTTTATGTATTCTTTGTCTCTCTGCTGGCATTTTTTCCCATCATAGCTTTTTAAGCGTTTTTTATTTCATTACATTGAACTGAAGAAAGTAAACAAGATTTTCTGAGGGAAAAACTATAACAGAAAAAGAAATTCTTACACCAAACTTTTGAATACTGAGAGAGAAAGAAAGAGGGCACATTTGTTTTGCAGTTGTGAAGAACACGCTTTGTGTGTTAGGGAACTTTTAATAGTGCCAATCATTTTTCAGACTTAAATATTAAATCTTACACTAAAAAGCTCTTAGAGTACTTGCATTTTGTTGTGTCCTTTCTGTCTAGGTTGTTGCCACAGGACTTATCCTCAGAAATTCTTTTAATTTTTATGCCAGCTTATTACATTTTCTCCTCTTATCTTCACAAAAGAATGATTTGAACCCACATCTTCATCTTCTGTGAAAGGAAGATAAAAATCTTCTAAATCACCGTCAAGTGGCTGGCTTCAGTAAGAAGGAGAACCATCCTTTTCTTTTCTGCCTGAGAACTGTTTGCACAGAGATTTTAGGTAGAATTTTATCTTAGTACTTAAAAATGAATTCACAGTTTCATCTTGAAAAACACATTCCTTCCTTTCTTCCTTTTGAATCCCAAGAAGCCTAAAGATAGGGAGCGAGAGAGGAGCTGCATATAGAGAAAAAGGAGTGATCCAGCACAACAAAGTGAACTCTGCTGCTTTATGAACAAAACAACTTAAAACATTTTTGAACATGCACAACAGGGACTTAGGCAACAAATAAGCCAAGCTGATGCTGACCTTGCCAGTGTTACAGGGGTAATATTTTCACCAAGATGAGCTGATTTTTTTTAGACACTGACATACTTTTTATCAGTACATGTAGCTACTTTTTCTTTTTTTATTGGAGCCACTACAGAGGAGAAAAAAAAGAAAAAAAGAATCTCACCTTGTATATTATTTTTGATATTTACCTCTTGCACTTTAATAGATCAACTATGCAGCACAAGCTTTGACACACAATTGCAATTTTAAAAAAAATCTTCTCGGCTTTAGTGCCAAAGTAGATTTTTTTCCAGTTTTGTGAGACATTCTGCACTGCATGGTTAAAAACCACTTTTCTGCTTGTGCGTGGATACTTTCAGAGCACATACTAGAACCAGCTGTGGAAGTTGTAAGAGCAGTAGCTTTCTCACTGTTATATCAACCTGCCAGTGGAAAGGCCCTTTCCTAGACTGGAGCACAGTTTCAACTGTCTGCAAAAAAAAGACAAAATTACAGAATTGGGTCTTTTGATTATCACAAACTCACCACGTGACCTGTACTCTGTAATGAAGAACAGCAGTTTTTCCCCTTTTGTCACAACTCTAGTTGGGCTTTCATTTATTTTATGCAAACATGATTCAGTATTTTGGAATGTAGTGGGCATTCTCTCTGTAGGTGACAAGCCTCAGAATTAGCAGAAGAAACAGTTATGGAAGTGCTGTGTTTTGCTTCAGGCATGACATCTTCTGGGATTCCCTCTGTGCTTGTGCACCTCTAAGAAAAGGTGCAGGATGGAGGGGCTTGTTGCAAGGGAGATTTAGGGAAATAAAAGTTGCTGAAATTACAAACATAAAGAAAAAGCTGGGAAGTATAAAATACAAAACCACATGATGTTTATTTAATTAAAAAAAAAAAAAGAAAGGAGGCAGTGGAAAGTACCAAGCATCTCTTGAAAGTTTAGCATGCCAGGCATCCATGTACTCTGTGATAAATGGAGGCTTATGTCACTTCAGTTAAAGTAAGGGCTGAAATAGCCCCTAAAAAAATCAAAGAAAGAATTTGATCAACGAAAGAATTTGAAGCAGGTTTGAACATAGAAAAGAGTAGTCCAATGGATGTTCACTTCTTCGAGGTGAGAATTCCAGGTTTGAAGGAACCCTCAAGGATCATCTGGTCCAACCTTTCTTGGCTAGAGCATAGTCTAGACAAGATGACCCAACACCTTGTCCAGCTGAATTCTAACAGTGTCCAGAGCTGTGAAATCCACAACTTCCTGGGGACATTATTCCAATGGCTGATTGTTCTCATTGTGAAAATTTTTCATTTTACATCCAGCTAGAATCTCCCCAGGATTAACCTGAACCCATTAACCCTCATCTTTTTTATGTGACTTCTTGTAAAAAGGGATTCTACGTCTTCTTTGGAGCCACTCTTTAAATACTGGGACATGGTGATAAGGTCTCCCTTGAGCCTTCTTTTCTCAAGGCTGAACAAACCTATTTCCCTCAGCCTTTCCTCACATGATTGGCTTCCTAGTGCTTTTATCATTTTTGTGGCCCTTCTCTGGCCCCTCTCCAGCCTGTCCACATCTTTTTTGAGCAGTGAGAACCAAATCTGTACATAGTGTTCCAGGTGTGGCCTGACAAGCACTGGGTAGAGTGGGATGATGACTTCTTTATCTCTCTTGGTGATGTCTTTCTTGATGCAGAATCCTGATGGCTTTGTTTGCCACAGCAGCACATTCTCTGTTCATATTGAGCTGCTCGTCCACAAGATCCCCAGGTCCTTTTCCCCAGCAGGGTAGATCCCAGCCTATGCTGCACTACTGGTTTACATTTTCCCGAGTGCAAGACCTTATATTTGTCTTTGTTGAACTTCATAAGGTTCTTGTTAGCCCATCCTTCCAGTCTTGTTAGCCCATGTCTTCCTGCAAGGTGGCTCTCCCTTCCGAAGTGTCCACTTTTCTCAGTTTGGTGTCATCACATCTCATCAGGGCACACTTGATCCCATCATCTAGATCACTTAAGAAGATACTAAACAGCTTTAGGCTCAGTATTGGTCTCTGGGTGACCCCACTGTAACAGGTTGCCAGTTACCACCACGCTGTGGACAACCAGTTCCCCACACCAGCCACATAGACCATCGTGCGTCAGGTTCTCTCTGAGGAGGCAATGGCAAACTGTATGGAAAGCCTTGGTGAAACTGAGGTAGACAATGTCCACTGCTTGCCCCACATCCACCAAAGAGGTCACTTTGTTGTAGAATGCAGCCAGAATTTGTCACACACAATTTGCCTTTGGTGAATCCATGCTGGCTTTCCCCAATCATGTGCCTCATGTGACTCGTGGCAGCCTGCAGGAAGACTGACTCTGTAACTTTCCAAGGGACTAAAGTAAGAGTGATGGGCCTATAATTTCCTGGGTCATCCTTTAAACCCTTCTCATAGATGGGAGTGACATTAGCCTTTTTCCAGTCTTCTGGGATGTCCCCTGATCTCTCAGAGATTATGGAGACTGGCCTTGCAGCACTGTCAACAAGCTCTTATAACACTCTCAAGTGTATATTATAAAGTCCCATTGATTTGTAGAGGCCAAGCTCCTGTTCACATACAAATTCTTCCTTTACTGGCAGCAGGTCTGCGTTTGGATCAACCTCGATTTTTGTTCCCAAGGCCTGGGATCCAATGGTGCTGTTAAAGAGAGGGGCAAAGAAAGTGTTGAGAATTTCTGCATTTTCACCATTATTGGTGACTAATTCACCTCTCCTGCTTAATAGTGGGCCAAAATTTTCCTTCTGATTCTATGGAGAATTTCAATGAGGTTGCAGCAAAGAGACATTTACTACTATATTGGACGGATGATTAAAGTGAAATTAATGCTTTCTGGTACATGTTTGGCCCTTATTTACATCATTTTTATAATGGGTTATTTAGTCCAATGGCTTCAGACGTTGCATTTGACTAATACTGAGCCTTTAAATTATTTCTGCTTTTAACATACAAATTTCTTCCCATATTGTTTTTAAAGGGTGAAGATGTAAATACTGAATTATGTATTGACTAAAGTGTATGAGGTGTCATGCATTGATTATGATTGCATTGTGAATTTGATCAAGAAATTTTCATAATAATAACATAAGGAAGCTTTTCACCTTCTAATTGATTTTCAGGGTGATTAAATTAAGACCTTGTCTAAGTACGACTGTCCTTATCAATTACTGGCAGAATAGAGAAATTAAAGGATTAAAAATTTACGTGTGTTAAGATTCAGTATTTAAGGTCTAAAATCAATCAGATCATAGACTGAATAATTCCATTATGGAAAAACTATCATTCAGGATTAGACTCTGGTAATTTAGAAGGAAAAAAAAAAGCTGTCTGCACTAGTACATATAGAAAAAAAATTATTTTGCAAAATTAAGCACCTAGAGCTCTGGAAACATAGTTGAAATAAGCAACATGAACTTAATTGAGCTGTATTGTATTTATGTGTTATGATGACACGTAACCAATTGGTTAAAAGCTGTTTTTCCATAGGTTCTGTGTATGGCATGGACCAGCTGTTGCCTTTTAAAAATCCTTTCTGTTGTGTATATAGCTTTATGTCTATCTGACTGTACACATCTATTCTTAACTATATCACAGAATATGCAGATTTTCTTTCTTATTATTCTATTTTCACTGAAGTACCCTAGTACTTAGTAGTCACAACACTCACATTACTAGTTTCATTTTATGAATAGGGACCTTGGGTAAAGAAAAAAGAGGAGTGAATGCTAATTTTGAGTGCTTGGTTTTACACAGGTGGGACCTGGGTTTTCAGAGTAGTTGGTGCCACCAACCCCTTTTCAATTAGGACCACTTAACACTTCCACAGATCTCCGTGGAGTGTGTAAATGCAAGCACTAAAGAGAATGCAGAGTGGATAACTCTGAAAAGTTTGACTTAAGTGATTTACCTCATATTGCATAAGAATTTTGTGGCAGAGGTCAGGACAGATATCTCCAGAGTGACATTGGACTGTGCTAGCCGTTCACTTTTCATACTTCCTTTCTTTTTTCATTAAACATCCACAGAACACTACATCAAAAAAGACAGGCTTCTGTGCACAAAATCCTTATTTGCTACATGAATTCTGTTTTAGTTGCTGAACATCATAAAATCCTTGAGGCAGATATCTTATGGGAAATGTGTGTTTGTGTAATTGTAGACTATATCATTATTCATCCTCTATTTGTGTTTGCATTAATTTTTGGTGGGCAATGTTTGGATTTGCATTTCCTAAATTTTTGTTTACTTTTATAGACTTAGTGTGGCCTAAATAGTTATTCTAAACAGTAATTAAAAGAAAATTTCCAATGTCATAGGAGAATCCCAGACATATCCATCATTTGGAACGTTGCTGATGAATACAGATGTCAATGAGTAGAAATCTTTCATATTCATGAAATCTCTTTCTGATTTGAACTATAAGAGACATTGACTGCTGCATTAGATGAACATCTGTATGTGAAGGGTGGAGCGAATGTTTTTCTATTATATTATGTGTTTACAACAACATATGTTATCAGTTGGATTTGTAAGGAGTGGATTTCTTAGGAGTGGTTATGGGTTCTCCTGATTTTCTATTTACCCCTCCCCGCCGTGGTTTTTTTTTTTGTTTTTCTTTGGGTTTGGTTGGTTGGTTGGTTTAGTTTGTGGGTTTTTTGTTGTTTTTGTTTTTGGGGTTTTTTTTACTTTTTTTCTTTTGATATTTAAAATTATAAGAGTGATGTAAATTCTTCAAATTATTAATGAAAAAGTATTTGGCGAGGAAAATACAGTTAGAAAATATTTTCTTTTACTTAGGAAAGTGTATTTTAGAAACAAATTATGCAACCATGGTATCAAGTACCTGGGAGATAAATTTAGTGCTGCTGCCATTCAGATTTGAAAACCTTGGGAGGAAATACCGTCGACATCTGTGTATTAGTGATTTGTTTAATAAATTCACTGCCTTAAAAAGTATGTTGAAGTTGAAACATTTTAATTTCGCTATGTCCTTGTTAGTTACTTTAAGTATGTACAGAGTTTCTGGAGATTATAGTGAGCTTTGTCATAGGAAACAGCACACAATACTTTTGACACTAAAATGACATACTTTCTCACATATTACATGATAGCGTCTTTCTTCAGTAAGTGTATATTATTAAAAAAAGATTTAACTTAAGAGTAAAACATACAATAGGTTCATACTTTCCATGAAATGTACTGGACTTGACAGACTAAGTAGAAAATGTAGATGGACAGAATTTTAACTTCAAATAACTGCAAAGTTATTGTGCAGTATAGTAACTAAGAATTCAGAAAGCAACTGTTAGCATAACCATTAGAATGAAAACAACAAACCTGCCAAGTTGCTCTGGTATAAAGATCATTTACTACAGTGACAGAAATGTTATATCCTAAATTAGTGGAGAATTTATTGATCTTGATAGCAAATTGTTGCGTGACTTTTTTTTTTTTTTTTAAATGAAAAGCTATTCTAGAGAATTATATACAGTACTGTAGAAAGATCTCAAAAGGTAACTATATCTCTGTATATACCCAAAATGAGATTTGACTGAAAGTAGTTAGATCTGTGCTTACTGACTTAAGATCCATAATACCTTAAGATTAATTGGGAGCATAAATGGAGAAGCTGACAACCTGGAACCTTGACTGCTTAAAATTGCTGACCCAATTACTGCTAAGCCCTTTGCTGACATGTTAATATGTCTATTTAAACTGGTAAATCACCACCATTTCGGTGTGTGCTAGGGTTGGTCCATTGGATGAAGGAAGATGTAAGTTTAATTTAAATAATTATTGACCTATTATGACCTTTTCGTTTCGCTTGTACTGCTCCTCTCAAGGTAAGCAATTATATTTTTATGGTATTGGATGGTAATCAATGTACAGGAGCTATCTTTACTGATTTAAGTAAGGCCTTTGATCTGGTAATCACCAACTATTGCTGTCTAGACTTGCCTTAACTATACTGGATTTTACTACAGTTTATTTGGTTTTAAAATATGCACAATTTAAAATTGTATTAAGATCTTGCAAGGAAAGAATTAAAAAAAAATTGGAAATCCAAAAGATTCGACTTCAAACTCTTGTGTAGAAATTGGAAATAGGTTATTTTTTACAACACATGCAGTTTTATTGATTATAACTGATTTTAGATCAGCAACCTGATTTTATTTTTTTTTTAATATCTAGCAGATGTCCTTTTGGGATCAGTTTTACTTAGTGGGACAAGTCTGGCATTTTAAATTTTTTTTTAATTTGCTACTAATATTGGACATTTTTGGGAGAAAGGTTTAGTTCATTGTTTTTTTATTTCATTCTGTCTTATTCTGTGAATTCAGAGTTGCAAACTTCTGTTCTTCCATTTGTGGATGGAAAATAATCTGAAATTCTTATTCTTTTTTTAAACCAATGTGTGCATTTAGTGCAATTTTTTTTAACCAATATTCATATCAATGTGTTATGTAAGAATGATAATTGAAATATTGGACCTTAGTCGTAAATTGCCGGTGGTACCTTGAGTATCTTCCAAAACATTCCAACTAGCTTAGTTGTTTTCACTGTTTTTTTCTCACTCCTCATTTACCTACTTCTTTTTTACCTCTGGCTTCACATTTTTCTCTTTTTTTTTTTTTTTTTTTTGCCTCCTCTCATTTGTTTTAGTGTATGCCTTTGGAAAACCTGACTAGATATGGGTTTAAACTGTCTTTAGAAAGGTGTGAAATTTGTGGTCATTTTTGATCTCTTCCTCTAATGAGTTCCAGGGCCTCTATCCTTCTTGCAAAGGCAGTTCAGTCTTGCTCTGGTGAGCCTTGAAACTAACAGCAGTTGTTCAGAGAGGTCACCAACATAATGAAAAGGGCACTCTTGAGATATCTTGAACCACCTCCATGGATGGCCATGAAGATTAATATTGGGACCTTACATTTGACCTAATATTCTATGGAGAGCCCATGTAGTGAGCAGAGCAATTGGGATAATGTGCTTGTGGCAGAGTGTAAATAAAGCTGCTGCATTCTCAATTTTTTTTCCCCTTTTTTCCCCATTTTTGTTTCTCGTATATAAGCTAAAATATTGCAACTTGTTCTTGCTTAAGATCATGAAGGTGAGAGTTGTTGTGACCGGGTGCATTACTGACAAGCAGTGGCATAATCTCCTTGCTAGTCACAGGTGGAAGGAGGCAGGTTTTTGTGGACTGCTGCCTCTGCCAGCTAGTGCTGAAATGGCTGGAACTTGGTGTTTTAAACTGTGTTCATGAAGTTGATGATACAATAGAACTGATAATTAAACACAGCAATGCTCTTTCCAGTCACCACATTTTGTGATTTCATTATCTGTAAAGGCCTGTAAATTCTTATTTTTAAATTATTTGTTTTTATTTCCTTGCCTACTGAAAAGGCATTTTATTCATTCATATTTACGCTGTTTTGGTTTTAGGAACCATTCTTTGTTTGTAATTTCATAATTCTTCTGTCAGCATTCTATATTTTTTTCTTGTTTCATATTACTAATGGATTTAATTATGCAAGTGGTCAGTACTACAGTTGGCTTAATCCCAGCATTGTTGTTTTGTCACATACACTATTTTTTTCAGTCTGTTGGTCAAAGACTAAATGAGATGGTGAGTAAAGGTTAGGACTGATCAGCAGGCTTGAAAATTTTACCTTAAGCCTCATCATGATCCCATTTTAAGACAGAGGTGTTCAGAGTGGAGGCACAAATATACACATGAACTTTTTATCTCTAAATGGTAGGAAATATCTCTAAATGGTAGGGACATATTCAGTATAACATTGCTTTTAATATAATGTAGGTACTAAAATAAATAAAATCCCTGGCATGGCTAAGAACTAAAAATAAAAATTACTCAATGCTGGGACAGCTAATTTTATGTTGGATAAAATTATGGGGATTTTTTCCCCTCTGTGGAAAAAAAAAGGTAAATTCCTTGGAACTGTGATAAGCCTTGAAGTCACAAAGGACATTTACTTGTCTTTTGTCTGCTACTAAGGTTCTTTTTTTTCCCCTTTGTGACTGGGGAACCTGCCAGACAGAGATCTCGTTCCCTATGAGGAGAATTTTTGTCCTTCTTGACATCATCTCTCTATGCTTTTCACATTATTTTGGAGTACTCTGCCAAATCTATAAGACAATATAAAAGCTTTAAATATTTCTGTTATAGCAGTGACTTCACGCTGGTGTTTCACTCAACTGTAAATCTTGTATCAGATTCTTTTTTGAAGCTTTTTATATTAAATCACTATATGGAGAAAATACTAATTAATTTTGCCCAGATGTGCTATACATATATACTAAAAGGAACAATATATATATACTTCCTAATCTGAATTTCTGTCGTCCCACAAAAGTTCATCCAGCTTTCACAGACTGCCAGTGTATTAACCATTCTCTAATATGCATTGTAGATGGCAGGTGCTAGAGTCTGTGTCGTTGTGCCCCAAGGCTAAGGCACTCTGCCTGAAGATATTAGATCAGCTAATATTATCTGTGTTTATAAAGCTGGCATTTCTCTTTTCTCAAGTTTTCCAGGTAGCCAGAGCGAGCTCTGTCATTCTTTCATTTCTTTTTGTTTGATTCATGGGATATTAATAATATCAAGTTATTTTAGGTGTTTTTACTATGTCACAATATATTTTTAAATTGATCATATGCAGTCTGCAGGAAAAAAGGGGAAGCATAAGCAAAAAAAAAAATCTCTTGGTCCATCAGGTGAATTTTCAGAACAATATACGAGCATTTAGTCACACAAGTCCCATTAATGTTAATGGTCCCAAGCTTTCTTTTATTCATCACAGCACTGATTGCACTCGGTCAGCTCTTTATCAGTTTGAAATATTGACAGTAGGAGGAGGCGTTCCCTTAGCCAGGGCTGACTGTTGCAGTGCTCTTTTAACTTAGTCATCCTGCAAATGTTCCTATAAATGGATTTATTTCAGCAGATCCAAAATACATCAACCGGATCACCTTACCCTGGTGCTAGCCCCTTTGCATTGGCTTCAATTTGCAAGAGCATTGATTTTAAACATTGATCATTACTTATATAGCACTCTATGGTTTTGCACCATCCTATTTATTAAACTAACCTGTTACCTGTGCTGCTGTTAAAGTCCTATCTTTATCTTGTTAAGAAGTGATTATTTTCTCTCTATGATTGTGATTTAGGTTATAAAACAAGGCTATTCCCTGAAAAATATGTTGGCTGAAATAACTCAAGATTTCTAAATTTTCTGCTATGCAGCTCCACTTTTCCTTTTGTGGTCTATATAGGACAAAAGGTAATGTTTTTTAACTAAAAAAGGGTAGATTTTGGCTAGTTATAAGGAAGTTTTTTACAGTGAAGGTCGTGAAACACGAACAGGTTGCTCAGAGAAGTTGTGGGTGTCTTGTCCCTGGAAATACTCAAGATTTGTTTGGATGTAGCTCTAAGCAACCTGATCCAGTTGAAGATGTCCCTTCTCATTGCAGGAGGGGTTTGACTTTGTGACCTTAAAAGGTCCCTTCCAACCCAAACCATTATGATTTAAAATTCTTCCAGTTCTCTCTGCAATACATGTCTAAGAATCTCCATGTAAAAGTCTTTGATCATGTTTACATGCTTAAATTTAGATTAGTGTTATTCTAAGGTGATTAGACTTTTATCACCTGATACTTGGAATGGAGTGTGTCCTTAGGTTTTCTCCCAAGTACAGAAAAGAAAAGCTTCAATAATAAGTACTATCACATTTTCACATAGACTTTTTATTTTCTTTATTTTTTTCCCCAGGCTTTTAATTAATAGTGATCTTTTATTCTTGTTTACTTTAAAAATGTCTTAATTTTCTAGAAATGAGACTTCACCAGTCACCACTAGCAAAATGCATTAGTTTTGAAGAAAACAGTGGGAATTTTGGTGTAGTGGAGTTTTGGTCCTCGGGGAATTTTATTTTATGCATTTTCAAGTTGTTCAGTGTCATGCTAGAGGGACAGGGAGGGAGGAGGGGGGAATCTATTTACACGAGTTACAATCTTTGTTCTCATCAACACTCATAATCGGATGCACAAAATGAAGGCTGGACTGGCAGGTACAACTATCCCAGGTAATATCTTTTGAGCCAGAAATAAATTATGAAGTGAATTGCAGTACCATGGTGAAACCTTGTTGGGAACATTCAAGGGGATATGGGTAATAAATGTTTTTGAGAATGTCTACTACTGGGAAGACTTGTAGGAGGAAAAGACAGTTTTATCTTGGGATGAAAGTCATCCTTTCTGCAGAAGTTTTGGCACTATTCAGAGTGAGTTCCTTTACAAAAAATTTGCACATTTATTTATTATGTTTTAGAGATTTTGTTCATTATTTTTAAAAGATGAAGTTTGTTATAAAAACACTGCCTCTGCACTCCAGCTTTCAGATTTAGGTGTTTCTCACACTTAATTTCCTCCTTTAGTATTCTTTAATATTTCTTTAATCTGTTTTATATTTTTTTCTCTCCCAAATTGTTTCAGTTCAGTGATTGAAATATGCCAATTTCAGCTGCTTATTCCAAACTCATGTTAAATTGTCACGTTAGCATCATTAATTTTCAAAAAATTAGGATATATCTATGTAAACTTGGTTATGCTACTGAACTGCATGCACTAAGGGGGAAAAACGAGCTGAGTGGGAATCCTGGGTGAAGCAAAGACTGCATAATTGGTTTTATGCCAGACCTTCTGCTTTTCACATAGGCAGGAAAGGGCCAGGGAAATGTCAGAGGTGGAAATCAGGGCAGCACAGTACTTCTGCAGAATTGCAAAGTGACCACCAACTGTAGCCAGCCTGAGAAATGGCCAGCGCTCAAGCTGCTTTAAGACAGAAATGCGTGGTTCTTCTGACTTTATAAAACACCGACTGAAACCTTTCTACACCCAAATGCCTCAGGATTGCTTCTGCACATGATGGGAGGAAAGAAGCTAATAGCTCACACGATCTGTCTCTGCCCAGAGCTCTTTCTGTGGGACAGGGCTGGGCTGGGTGTAAGGCTTCAGCCTGGATAGTCTGATACAGCCTTTCTGTGGCAGTTTGGGATCGGGATTACCTGCCGGTCCCTGTGCCTGGAAGCCCTGCTGTCAGCTGCCTGGTGCAGTGGCACCATTCCTGCACCGACACAGCCGAGGGCCACATGCTGTTCAAGATCCTTTGGCCAGCTTTCCTCTGTGGAGAAGAGGAACATACATATGCCACTGTATGCTAGGCGTGCCTTGCTACTACAGTGACACAGTTCACCCTTTTTAGAGACTGTTTAGTTTGATTTTTTTTTTTAATTTAGTGTTTCTAAGTGCATCTATAAATATGGGGTTTTTTGCATTGTTCAGGATGCTCTAGCACTACAAGCAAAACTTTAAAATAATTGATGGGAGGTAAACAAGCTGACTGTCATCTGAATCCTCAGGCAGGAAAAAAAGTGATTTGGAGCCATTGTTACAGCACATGTGCAAGGATTGTTGCCCCTATTTTTTTTTTTTTAAAATATGGGTGTTTTTCTGTGAGGCATTGTAAGTGGAAAAGATGCAAAACGAATCACACTGGAAACAAAAGAGTATAAAAGCTCATACTTCTTAGTAATATTGTATGTCCAATAACCGACTTTTTGATTTAATCTATTACAGAGGTGTAATAAATCATGATATTCTCTGTTGCAGAAAGTCTCATAATTTGAAAGGGAGAGGGAGAAGAAAGAAAAAAATTATCAGTGAATTTTGCAAAAGAGGAGAATTTCCTTATTGCCATAATTCTGAATTAGTCATTTATACTGTAATCACTGAAGTTTTAAGCAATAATTTAAAAATCAACACAAAGGCAGTCTACAGCAAAGTGTTCTTTAATTCAAGAATCCTGTAAGGAATTAAAATTCTGAAAAGATGACATAGGCTCAATCAATAACTGCCTGAAAATATCACAGTATATGGGGGTTAAGTGACATCATGCTATGTGAAAGAAATTAAAAGAAAGTCTTTTCAGTATTGCCATTATCTCTTTTTATTAAGATTAATAAAATAATTTGAATGTTAAATCTTACACATCTGTTTTGTTTTGGGCACAAAAAGTTGACAGTGTCTGCCCTAAGGAATTTACAGTCCAAGCATCAACATGATCAACTACACATTCACAGAAGGCAGAGAAGGGAAATTTTATCAAAATTAGTTATTTTTTAATCCTTATGTCTGGGCAGTTTAATTCATTCCCTGTTTAGTGTTGCAATTCAGCTTACATTGGACAAATAGAATTAGTATGGTATTTAGTAAATGTTATATGCTAATCAATTAGTTTCATTATAGTTTTCTATATTCCTTAATTTCTTGCTTACCTCAAGTTGAAATTTTTCTAAATTGTGCCCTTTGTTAAGTCCCTACAGGTTGAGTTACGTGGCTGTTCATAACATTGCGATGTCTTTGTTCAGACTTATTTCTGGATCGCTATTTCTACTGATTGTACCAATAGATGTAGTTCAGAATTTAGAGAGATGCTTAATTTCCTCTCAGTACTGATTAGAGTCATGGGAAAATTATGAACTCCTTACTGTACATGGAAAAGCACCAAAACACCAACAGACACCACTGCTGGTGCTGTTGTGTGTGTCAGTTGGCATACCACTCTTTTATTTGCATCTGGACACATAGTGAGATCTCAGCTCAAATGCTTGGCTGTGGAGCAGCTAGCCCACCTGGGTAGGAGGAAGGTGTTACCTCTGTGTTCCATTTCTGCCAGCATTACCATGTAACATCCTGGTTGTCCAGGTAGGTGACTGCACACAGGACATAATACCTGCTCCTGTCTGTCCCCTACGAGGTGTATTGGTCACGTTAGCTGTATTGCTGGATGTGGTGCAAGAGTTTTTCCCTGTCCACCACGAACCACAGTACTGCTTTCTTAAAAACCAGAGAAGAGGGAGGGTTTGAGCTGTGTTTATCCCTCTGGAATTATTTCATACTGTGAGAATTTTCTGCTGTAGATAAATGTGATTTCATTGCCATGCTACTTTTGTTTTACGCTTCTGTGTGTATTTAATGCTTACAGTGAGTGCAGATTCTTGGGAATAAGCCAGACTACAAATTGATAACACAACCTCCACAGCTGGCTTACTGCACTGGGTCGTGTTTTCTGTGGCACACTTAGTATAGAGGCTTGGCAGAGCAGAGGATGTTGGTGAATTTGGTGAATGTAGTGTTAACATATGATAAATAACATGAAACCCTCTGTTCAATTATTGGGCCGTATATTGGGGCATAGCCTTCTTGCAAAGAAAAGGAAATCATAATAGCAACTGGTTCTGCTACTGCAACTGCTACAAGTGGTTCTCCCCTCTCCCCAGTTCTGTTTTCAAAATCAGTCCAGGGACTGTGACAGCTGTTACTTCTCTGCACCTGGAAACATTAGGGAGAATAAGCAGGGATCACACATATGCTAAATCAATTTGTAAGAGAAAGTTGCTAGATTTCTTAGCTTCTATTGCAGCACTTACCTCTGTTTCTATTCTAGATAGTGCATCGTAGCTAACCTTTACAGTAACAGAGCCAGTATGTTGGCTTTATCCTGTTGACTTTCATGCCTTGACATGGTCATTTAAAGACAGCAGGGCCGAGGCCGTCTGTCGGGATTACAGCTAACAGAGAAGGTCAGAGAAGATTGGAGAAGGTCAAAGAGAGGCAGGGAGATCTGGGCAGACAAAGGACAGAACAGTGAAGAAGATGGGTGGAGATGAATGAGGAAGAAGGAAAAAGGAACATAGCAAAATAGAAGGGCAGAGAGAAGGATAGATAGGGGCAGAGAACAGTGGAGAAAATGGGTGGAAAAGAAGGGCAAACAATTGCACAAATATTTGGACCAAGTTGAGGATAGAATTGCACTGGAAGTGAGCAGAACTGTATTAGTACAAATTGCAAATCACGCAGTCGATGACTTAAAAACCAATCAATGCAAAAATAAAAATCAGAACCTAAAACCAGTTCAAAGTACAGCTCTACTACAAATAGTACAAAATCAGCTTTGTGAAGTGGCACTGACTGCAGTGGTCCACAAAACTGTGATAGACAAAGGACTGAAAAGATAAATTGCATACCTTTGGCTTTTTCCCACTTCCATCAGTTGCAGCTTCCTTTGTGTATCCTTCTTCAGTAGAATTTCATGCGTTTGAGACTTGAATTTGATAACAGTTTTCCAACCTGCCTCCCTTATTTTTTGTGTACTTTTAGGAGTCTTCTGCTTTACAATTTGTTTTGCATTTGTCTTATGAATTCAAACAATTTGAAATAAGTGTAAAATAATAACCTGCCTCAGGTAAGTTACTCACTGAAGTCACTAGGTCTTTTTCCTGATTGAGCTAAGTAGATACAGACTCTGATCTATCCTGAAGATCATGTTGAGGACATAATTAAGTGCTGATAGAGACTGGTAATCTAGGCAAGGACCTAACAGTAGAATGAAAAGGAGTTTACAGTAAAAAGGAACAGATGTACTTTGTTCTCATGTTCCAGGACTATGTTTTGAATAAACTGATTTCACTTAGTATCTGAATCCGGGAGTGAAAAATGCCATCATCTACATGTGTCCAGTGCAAGAGAAGTTTTGCTGAACTTCCATTTCTGTTCTATCCTGATATGTAAGGGCTGTGCTTTCACTGAATATGAAATTGTGGTTTTGAAGGTGGTGTTTTGTTAGCTCTGGATCATATTTAAAGTAAAAATATTTTGTGCAATTGCTACAGAGTGTTTGGATATATTTTCAGTAAAAATTTCATGGCAAACTCCATAAAGCACTTAATTCACAGAGTGTGAAGTTCCTAGGTACAGAAGAACAGGCATAACAGAACAAAATGTGATGGAATATTATTAACTCTCTCAAAGCAGGATCTGCTGCACTTCCAAGGTGTAGTTCCCTTGGGTGTCAAATAACTTCGAAGGCAATGAGTGAACCTTCACAGTTGCCTGTTTGTCTATCCATAAAGCTTGCACCTGATCATTCCACTGAAATCCTTTTGTGAACTTAGTTCCTACAAATAAAACCAATTTTAGGCTTCGTTTAGAAAATGTTATTATGTCAAGAATAGTCAAGGGAAATATCGCCACAAAAACTACTAGATGGAAATATTATATATTCCTTTCAGTTAGTTCTTATTTTGGCAGGTTTTGCAGTCTACCTTAAATCTCTGCATTAACTTGAATATGTTGTTAGCTTCCCCCCCCCCCCACAGTTTTAACATGAGTAGCATTTGATGCTGAGTTTGTAACTTTAAACTATGCTTTTTGCTGAGTGTTCACTCTATGGTGTTGTATTTCTGTCTGCAATTTTTTTGGTTTTTGTTTGTTTCTTTTTTTCCTTTGTGTTACATTTCCATTTTTGTCCTGTAGTATTCCTCAAGACACTTGTTAGCTTATTTTAGTTATTCTTCTGTTCCATATGTACACTGCCTGATCAATAACCCTCTTCACTTGCTGCAGGATTTCCACCTTATCGTGCTTTCAGCTTCTGAGATTCTGTGTTATGGGATTCTGCCTTGGCTAATGCACAGTTGTCTAAATCTGCTGTGTTTCAGATCATTACACTGACTTTAATTTTGATATATTTGCATTTTACTCAGTTCTCGTCTTACTCTTTTCCCTTGATCAGTTAAATTACTATCTGTGCAGTGTTACATTTGTGCTACTGCTGGAAATACTAACTAAAGGCTTATAATTGAAGTGCTATTTACAACTACTGACCTCCAGCTCATTTCTGATTTCACTGTGATGTTGACCTTTTATAGATTGCACTGTTGTAAATCGTTGAAGTGATTCTTCTTGTCATCATATTTCTAGTAATTATGATTTGCATTGCATTAACACCTAGAAGCCTCTCCCACCTTACCCTTGTTGCATAAGATGACCTTTTTTATGCACTAATTCACATACGGGTAACAGAATACAGTTCTTTCTCTAAAAAACTTATTCTGAAATGAAGATGAATGCTTGCCTCTGTTTCCATTCTTTAAATATCAACCTCTGAATTAATGAAATTGCTCATAAAGGATTCTTAGACCTAGAAACTATTTTCTTCCTTTTCTAAAATCAGAGTCGTCTGTTGAACTATTCTAGGCTATGAAAAAATGCATAAATAAAGATAAATAAATAAAATTGTTTGAGAGACCCCATATTTGCGTAAAGGTTTCTCAGATTTTGCTCGAGTTGGACACCACCATCAAGGAAAGCATTATCTGAATATTGGGCTGATGTTTCTTCTTTGTTCATATTTCCCCTCAATATTTAGCAACACAGAAACAAACCTGCAGCTGATCCTTACTCTAAGCAGCATTTTACGCAATGAGTTTCAAGATTACAGATGCTATTTCTTCTCTGGTAGCTATGCTATGAGAAAGTTATACTGCTTGGATGTGATGCTCGGTGTGTACTTTCCCAGTGTACATGACTGTACATGAAGGCAGTTATGAATTCTGTTCATAGACTTGCCTAATAAATGAAATTGAGGTAGGATACTAGTTTCTTTAATGATAATATTCCTTAAAAGTCTATGTAGAGAACTGGCTGTTGACTCTAATGACATAGGATGCTAAACAGATAATGGCATCACCTGCATCTTCATATGTGGTTTCACACTAATCTCTTATATGTGTTTTTGTGAGACCTTCATTTATTTGGTTAGATAAATCCAGGTAGGCAGACTGACCAGTTCCTTTTTTGTCTTGCTAAACTCTCAGATAATGTATGTCAATATTTTGAATATTGTCCTAATAATGTTTCTGTTTACACTGAGAAGTTGTAAAGTGCTTGTGAAAAGCTACATTTTCACTTTGAACTTCTACTCTTTTACTTTGCTTAAATGCTCTTGATTGTGTGTTGAGCATGTGTTGGAAAGCCTCTCTGCTCCTTAACTGCCTTTCCTAGACAATTTCTTATGTTTATATTACATACTCTTTGTTATGCACTGACTGCAGCAAAGTCTTTTTCACTTCTTCACTTCATCTTCCTATGAAAGTATTCTCATGCCATGATCAATCTTGCTCTGAGCATGTTTCTTTTTTCTTAAGAAGCTATTTTGTATAAATATAAGTTCTTTAATGTCTAAAGTATGGTTTATTTATTTTTTCACGATATCAAGAAATGACAGGACAGATCTGGAATAGCCAGTTAGTTCTAAACCACAACTGCTGATGTGCAGAATAATATTAGTGAAGACTGAAAATTCACTCTTTAGGAAAGCCTTGTGATGTTCTGCATAATATGCGGTGTTTGGAGAAGGCTAAACTAATCCTCTCTTTTGGATATATTAATGTTTCTCAGATGTCAGTAAATACCTAGTCTAGGTGATTTTTCTTAATACATGTGGGTATTTTGCTGATTTTATATGTATTTTAAGGCTGTAGAGGACAAAACAGTGATGAGTTTTTTGAACATTACAGAACCTTACACAAGTTATATTGGCCACCATTGTTCAAGAAGGAGGAATATGGAGGCAGGATGGTTTAAGTGATGGCTCTCAGGTGACATCTCTCAGTCACTGGCTGAGTGCAGACTCAAGGTCTCCTAATTTTGAATCTCTTGATTTAACCACTAGTTATTGCACTATTCCTGACAAAGCATCGCTCTGTAAGTGAGGGGATAAAGTGCTACTAATACATCAAATCTTATCAAATGACTTTAAAGTTATCTTAGCTTTCTTTTCACTAAGGTTTGCTGTAAATCTTTGCTACTGGGGAGTAGCAGGACTTGTGTCCTTGCTAAAAGGGGAAGATTGATTTACTATATTCATATAGAACCAGCAGATTCCTATGAGTATGCAATAATGGATTGGAATATCCTTTAGCTTTTACCCCCGTGCAACATTTCAGGAGACCTTAAAGCCTGGAATATGTTAGAGAAGTCCATTTGATAGAAACTTATAAATATGTGTCTTCTCCATAGAATAACAGCATAACAAATCTTTTAGTATGAGCAATATTCTTATTCTTCAAATACTCTAATTGATTGTTCATTGGGCTCAGTCAGCCAAAAGTGGAGAGAAACTTTGTACAGACATCATTAGTTTTTCTCCATTTAAAGATTAATCATGAAGAGCTCTGGCTCTTTAATTCTGTAATTTGTATATTTAATGGGCTGCTGCAGAATCTATGACAGTAATTAGCATAGCCTGAAAACTCATTAATACGCAACAACATGATTAATGCAGCATTAATGCAAACATGACTGAAGTTATTTGGGTTATGTAGTAAGAAGATTAAAGCTAAAATGTCCTGTTTGTTTTACCAGTAGTGGGTATAATGGGGTAGCAAGGAAAATAAGAAAAAACAGGTATCAAATTTGTCATTTCTGTGTAAAAGAAACGCTCAGTTCTCATCAAGAGGATTTGGAGTTTTGCCTGATTCTTGGTTTCCACAAGAAGTATTGCATATTTACCCCTGTCATTCACTCATCATATTCCGTGTTTCTGCTTGCTCAGCATTTCAGTTTGATTTAGGTTTCTGGGAGTTTGAGGTATTAAAGAGTACATTAAAAAATTCTTTGAGTTGTGTCATTCTGAATAAAGTTAGAAGTTTTCAAAATACAGAGCTTTTGTTTAGTCAAATTTAAAAACAATGGATTTTTAGCTTCTCCTGCTTTTACTATGATCACAAAAGGGGCTCTGCTTCAATTACAGTTTGGGAAAAAGTCTGGAAATTTTTTTTGTGTTTACAAACATATATGTGTGTGTACACACACATATATACATGCATATGTATGTGACTTTTAAGTATATATTATAAATAACTTCTGCTAAAAAATTAAGACAACTTAAAAATTAATAGGATTTACTTCATTGATGGAATCACTAACTTAGTGTAATGTTCGTGATGATGAACTTTGAAAATATTTTCAAACACGTTAAGGTAACAGTAAAAGATGGAGCCTGACCCTCCACCAAAGCAGCAAAAGATCTTGTAGAGATTTGGGAAGAAGGCTTGTCATCTCTCAAGAAAATGCAGGAAGCTGTAGACCATCACAAAGTGTGAAGAACTCCTTATATTCATGACTGTGTCCAGGAAAGTGTCCTCTGAGTTCCTTTTTCTCTAATTGCACTATCCATTATGTGAAACTGCTTTGAATATTGATACACTTTTGTGAAGCCTTCCTTCTTATTTTTTCTATGGGTGCATTTTCTTATATAAAAAAACATTTAAATCTCTTTTAGCTGCTGTGATGACATGAGGCATGCAGAATCACTCTCAGAGAGAGAATAACAGCAAAATGTTAATTCAGTGGAGGTCTATAGCCACTCAGAGTTTTACTCTCCATCCATCCCCTCCCCACTTAGAAATAAATTTTGTTTTATAATTTCTGTGAGAAAATGTACTTTGATTTGGCAAAAGCATTTATACACAGTGTAATGTTAAATAAACACTTAATGTTGGTCATCCTGAAAGGACTGCTGAGAGCCTAATGATGTAGTTGAAATTTCATATACAATTTCTATTCATTTTAGCTGGTGTTATGCACAAATAAGGGTTTCCATAAGCATAGAGTGACCACTTTCTTTGCCAGCGATATATTTTCAGTTCATTTTATTGGAACGTACAATTATATAATTATTTACACCATTTCATATAACAATGTAAGTAGAATGGAAATACAAATTGTGTTTCTACAATTGTACAATTCTGTGAAAAATTTCACTGAACATGGATATGCTTGACAGGTTATGCAAAATTCATTTCTAATAATGCTTTGTGGTTTTCCAAGTACTGGCTAGGTTTCTTTTTTTATTTATGAAAATTAACACTGGTCTTGTTGACCACTGACAAGGTTGGAAATACATTTTCTTGGCTGTTCTTATCACTTTTGGATAGAATTGTTCCTGTGGTTATATATAAGTTTTGGTGAAGGTTTATGAGACTTTTGAGACTTGTAACAACTTCTGTCTGTTTAATGAGTCTTCTGTTTGTTAGAAATGTTTTGAACTGGACCCCAAACATCTAGCTGTAGAGAAAGGTACTTTACAGGTGTTTTTGCTGGGTGGATGGATGGACAAAATTAGGTTTTAAGTATGTCACTTTGCTGAAATCTCTCATCTCTTATTGTAAAAGATGTTTTCAATTGCCCTGACCCTCTGCCTACATTCTCCCCTCAACTCTTTTCCTCCCAAATGTCAAAAAGTCAAGATAATTTTTGACTAATGTAAATATTTTTTTATTTTGAAATGATTTTGTAACTTTTATTTTCTTTTTTTTTGGTAAAACCAAAATGTAATTCAGTTAACTTGAAAAGTATTACAGGAAGAAAACCCTCTATAGTCCGGATGGATAGTTTCTTGGTCAAACAAAAGCTATTTTTAACTTTTTATTTTGCAAGAAAAAGAGTGTTTAGCATTAGTTAGAAGTGGATTTTATTGATGTAATTTTTATAAATTATTAGTATAAGTTATGCTAATCTAGGAGCTGCTCTAATTTATTAATATTTTCCCACTGACTGCCAACTGCTTCTTCTAAACTCAAGATAATTCCATGTACTCTATAAACTTGCCAGAAACACAGTCAGCTTCTCAAGAGTGCGTTCCTGGCTGTTAAATAGTTTTGTGCAGGTCTTGTAAGTCATACTGAATTGAGCTGGGAAACTCTGAATGCAGATAATCTGAATCTGAACTGTTGCTGAAATTCTGAGACTTGTTAAACTTACATGAGGGGGCATAAAAATCAAACCATATGCATTTTCTTTATTAGACAAAAAACTGTGTTCTGATGTTTGTGATGATGAAATTTGAAAATGTTTTCAAATACTTTACAAAATGTTTTCTAATAATATTAGAGTAATAGCGTATAATTTTACTTGTTTTATCAGCCTGTTACTAAAAGAGACTCTCAAAACTGTGTCACTTTCAGGGTAACATGCTGATATTTTGTCTCAGTTGAATGCCTTTAAAGATGCCTACATTGGTCACTCTTCACGTCCTCATTCCTCTACTAACCTGGCTGTGCCATCCTTGAAACCAGGACAGAAATCTAATCACAACCCCCTATTGCATAAATTGAAACTGTGTAAATCCTGGGGGAAGGTTAGTCTGCCCTAACACAGTTTAGGATACTTGAAAAGTATCTTTTATGTCCAGTATATACAATGCTTGTATTATTTTTTTGTGCAATGCCATTATAATTAAAGAAATTCAATTAAAGAAATTAAATACATTATTTATAATTGAAGGAATCCTGACAGCTTCTCCAATTGCAACTGTAATTTGAAATGGAATTAAAGATTTTATTTGAATGACATACTTTAATGTTTAATTTGTATTAGAATTTCCTGTTGGCTTTTACCCCAGGAATGATAACAGCTGCTTGTGGAACAATCATTTTTGTCACACAAACAGGTCTGTTAGTTGAGTTCTTGAGTTGCAGTTCAAGATTTAGTTGATTAAAAGTGCGTTCTTACTATGTCCCACAGATGGTCGTGTTTTCCATCCAAGATTTAGTAGGGTCCATAGTGTGGCTAAAATGTGGTTTCTGTAGATGACAAATTACAGAAGTAATTTGTAACGTCACTATTTTGTTTATAGTTCTGTCTATCTGTTATATTGAACATTGAAATTAAGGTTTTAGATGTTCATATTGAACTCTGTGAAACTTTCTTGCAAAATCTCTCACTATCTTCTCTCCCACTACAAAAAAAAAAGGGAAAGTTTTTTTGGTAATCTGATGTGGTTTTCAAGTTCAGTGAAACTTCAGATTTTCAAGGGAGACCTATCTGAGTTCAGGTCAAGTAAGATCCATTTTCAGTGTTCAGTGTCCATACAACAAAAACGGCATGCATGTAGTTGTTACAAGTCTGAATGGGTTTCTGGTTATGCTTTGTTTTGACCATGAGATCCAGCATTAATTAGTATGTTTCTGGGAAAAATATTACTTTCACTAGTTTTTGTCTGGCAGTGAAAATATTATCTATGGGGCTGAAGTTTGCTTATTATTTGGTATTACACTCACTTCTAGAAATGCAAGAAAATATTAATTTTGAGGTATGAAAGTGTTTATTTAGAGCTTGCTTATTTGAACTTTCCTATCTCATGAGAAATTCCAAAGATACCTGAATTTAAAGGGGCAGAGTAATTTTTCTCAGTTACGTAATAGGTGACAAATGTATTTAGAAGAAAATAATAATTTATACAAACCTGTGGCAGCTATACAGGTAGGACTCTTCAATATCCAAAGAAAAAAGTAAGCTCCTGCCTAACAGTTAAAAACTTTTAAAATTACTCCAATATCACTGTTATGAACCATTTAATTAATATTTTCGATCACAATTATTATACAAGAATGGTGGTTTTTAAGAAACTCAGTTATTTTGTTTGGGTTTGTCCTTCTGAATCAGGTTTGAGGAGGGATCCTCTGGTCTTCAGAAATGTCTTTTGGCAGCTTGATAAAAATACTGTCAGCTTGTTAAATTAACTATGGTCCTCACTGCTGAGATTAGAGGCAATCAGTCTCCACCTCTCCAGCAGATACTGCTGCTGGAAATACCTGGAACCTCAAAGTACAGCAAAAGTGTTTATTTCTGAGCCAGGCAAAGCTCTGCTTTTCCTTAAGTATGGACAATGTTTGAGCTTTTTACTTGCAGGGGGTTACTTGTGTGCATCTGCTTTTTGTAGGTGTTTTAATAGCATGGCTGATTTTCACTGTGTAGAGAATGTTTCATAACTGTGACTGCATTATATGATTTGGATGGAAAAATTTATGTGATTAAATAATGGGGTCAAAGGATATTTCTTAAGGTAATTAACAAGCATGATCTAGTAAGAATGTGCACTAAAATTATGATTATTTAATTTTTTTAAATATAGACGCTGTCTGCAATAAAAACTTTAGTCACTTACTGTTTTCTGCCTGACTTAAGATAGTGAAAATATTGAATAGTTTGATAGAGATCAGTAAAACCCAGCAACTTACCTTGTTCTGTAAGAGCATCTTATGCAGAAATGTCGTGAAAGTGCGGTATAGGTGGATGTTGCTATTGCTGCCTTTTCATTCCTCTTTGCAAAAAGTTGGTACAGTAAAGGCATGGCTCCACCGTGCACTCAGCCTGAGGTATCTGGATTTGCATGTGAGAAAAGCTGGGCCAAATTGGGCATATGTTTTTTTAATTTGTTAATGTAAGATCATATTCCAGGAGATAGCTTAAAAATAGTCATAAAAGATAGTAATAAAACACTGTGGTTTTCCAAAACTTGTTAATTCATAATTATACTTCTTGAAATTGGTTACATAATTTATTAATTGTTTTGTAAAGTGTCTTTAGATAGTTTCTGAGTAAGTTTATACACTGGACAACAATAAGGTGTTGTAAGAAAACCTCCTGTGTTGTTTTCCTTGTATGTCATTTAAATGACATTTCATGAGCTGAGATTTTATCAGAAATCAAATGGGAGACTATTGATAATGATCTGCAAAGTTCTTAATTAAGCTTAGTTCATCCATTATTCCTTGGGATATTTCCAATTTTTGTTAAAACCATTTCTTTTCCAGGTGTTCTTTGTGCACTTAGATATATGTACTTATGATAGAACATATATATAAATATACATTTGAACACACACATGTGTATCTTTTGGAACTGAAACCCTACTATTATTCATAGAAATCTTTGCATGCAGAAACCTCATTACTCATTTACTGACAGAAATGTTAAGTGACAGGTGTCCTTACATGTAAAACATCAACACTTGTCAACTATACACATTTTAAACATCAACTATTAGAATAGTAGTCTAATATCTCAATTACATTTTCTTAAGCAAGAAGTGACTAAGCAGCATAAGTCAACAACTGCATGTTTCTTTTTACAGATGAGTAAAGGCTCACAGAAATTTCTGTCAAGGGCTGACTTTTTTTTTTTTTAGAATGCCAAAGAACAGCTTTTGGTATTAACTGTCTATTTGCTTTTTCTAAACAGGTATTAAAGTGAAATTTAGAACCCAGGAGCCCGATGGTTTGATTTTTTTCTCTGCATCACCTGGCAATCAGGAGGAATACATTGCATTGCAGCTGAGGAGTGGACGTCCTTACTTTCTTTTTGATCCACAGGTACAACAAAAGACGGTATCCCAGAAAAATTGCTTATATCATTTATTTCAGTACTTTTTACATGCTTATCCTTGATTTTTTTTTTTTTTTTTTTAAATTTAACGGATAGAAGTTTGCTTGCTTCTTGGAACCTTCAGTGAACTAGAAATTTTGGGAGAGAAAACCTGAAACACTTAAGCTTTGCTCTTTTATTGTAAAGTGTGGCACAATTTAAGACTTTGTTTTTGCATTTTATGAGTTGGGGTTTTTTTGTCAGTACCACCAAACACCACTACAGATTAAAGCAGCAAGATTTCAAAGGTGGGAAGAACAAGGTTTTGAATTAGTAAATAAAGTAAATAAAATAATTTTAGTAAATTATTTTTAAGAATCTCATCTTGAGACTTTTTTTCTCACTGAAATCAGCATGTTGCCATTATGCAAATACATAAATAATGAGGGAAATATCAACAGAATGAAAAATAAGGCCACATTCCTTGCATTTCTATTTGAGTATTTTGTCTTTTCTCTGCACTCTGAAACTGGATCTTCTCATGGAGTTAAAAAACAGTACAGACTCACTTATATTTTATAAATATGCAAGAAATTGCAAGTAATTATCAGATTTCCTAATTATATTGCCAGAATGCGGTATCATACATATCGTATACACGCATTCTTTTGGTAAGGTTACTGCAGCCTCAGTGTCGCCAGAAGGTCTGATCTGGTTGCTCTATCAGCCATATCTTCTGTAACACCCTAGTGTCTAATTCTGCATTTGGCATTGTATCCGATGCTCCAGGGGGTTTAAAAGAAATGCTTAATGGCATAAAATGGTGGGCATTTAGAGATGTGCCAATCCACTGTTAACCTTTGCCTCCTGAGCTCTGCCACAGTCCAGGCACTGATGCTCCACAACCATGGGGAGGTGTTGTGTAGCAGGGAAGGTCCTCTTAAGCTCTGGAGCACCTGTGGAGGAGGCATGGTGCTGCACAGAGGCTAGTTTGTATGGTGATCCCTGTGCTTGTACTTGATCCTCATGCTAGAAAACATTAAATCTGCTTCTGACCCCAGCATATAAATTTCTACTACTTCCACTGCGTTTACACGCAGGCTTTACCTTATTTTTCCTTGTTGCAAACTGAATCAGTGCATATGTCAAATTTTGGGACCATGCTTAATGTTGTTAATGTTGCCCTCATCTACATTTAATAGGGACTAAATCTATCCCTTTTACACTTCACTTAACTGAAAAGGAATTTTTACTTCCTTTTCAAGATCCTTCTACGCGTAATGGTTAGATTTGTTGTGGTTGCTGTTTGTTATTTAATAAGAGTGAATGTCTTTCAGCTAGCATTTTAGTGCTTCAAATCATATTCCTAGCCCTCCTTGCAGATTTGCTCCTTCTGAAGTAGATTTATGTTGACTTATTTGGACTCAATCCCTGAAAGATGTTGTATTTGTTTGGATCCACAATACTTGGGGAATGGGAAGTGAGGGGGTACACATGGAAAGGTGGCTGCTTTGGAACTTTGCTTCCCCCCCTTTTTATCCTGTCTTTTAACTGTAAAAAAGTAGAGGTCTCATATTTAGTCATTATAGCTTCTCCATTCAGTTAATATTTTCAGTAGTTACTATTTTGATTTTTAACACATTACTTGTTTATGACTGCATTTGCGTTTATGTTTCTGTTTCATTTGAATCAGACAATTCTGTCCCATGCTGATTTTTAGGATCATCACTTCCATATTGTTGCCTCTTCTTAAAAAGTAAAAAAATTGTGTATGGTGCTGCTTCAGTGGCTATTCAGAGAAAAAAAGTATGTCTGTAATTCAAGGTATTCAGTAACAGTGTAGATATTAACAGATGATTTACTATCTTGAAAGCTAATGCTTTTTAATTTCTCATTAATAATGTGGAAGAGATTCCTGTACATTCTCAGATTCAGAAGTAGGATACAGTGGCCTACATCAATGTATTTTTGTAGTGTCTTTTTCAAAATCTTTTACCAATGAAAAGACAGTTATCAAAAATTTTCAGTCTTCTGTATCCTTACTATGCTGTGCTACCTTACTGTCTTTACCTTTGTTTCTGTCTTTTCTTCAGAGTTTGTTTCTTTTTTCATACTGCCATGATTTGCTATTCCTGTCTTACATCATCAGGGATCACATTCTGTAGCAGCATTTCTTAATCTTTCATTTGTGCATCACAGTTTGCATCAGTGTGCAAATGCTTTAATTACTTATTATTGACACCCTGTGGTGTCTTAACCAGGTTATATGCATTGTTTTCTCTAGTTATGGTCATGGCATATACAATAAAGCATTTATGGCCTTGCCCTTGTGCTCTTCTTTTAAAAATTGCAAAAATTCTTTTTGATGACGACTGTGTCTCTGCTGCTTTTTATCTGTAGCAGTGTGGCATAATATCCTGTGCTCCCTTCCAGCTGTGTCCTGTCACAGGTTAATTATTTTTACCCTTAGTCCCTTTCAGGTTGCTGGTATGTATCTTTGCTCATGATCAGCAGTGCGTTTTCTCTTTGTTGTGTCTGCTCTGAGGATAGTCCTGCCAAGTCCTCCTAGTGGGGAGCCTTCACCAGCCTAGTTTCATCCTTCGCTGAGTGTTAATTTCAAATCCTTTTCTTCCTGTCCATTCATACTTCTCTGAGCCTCATGTACACCACCATTCATCCAGCTATTGTCTGACCGTCCCTTTTGTCTCCCTTTTGTGTTGCATAACTGCTCTTTTATTCCTTCATAATTGTTTTACTGCCATTCTTTGCAGTTTCTACTCATGGTCCAGGAAGCACGAGGGGTTTTGCTAACAGATGTCTTCCTTAGTCTTGTCTGAGCAATCAAATTGTTCCATAGATCTTCCTCCAAACTCAGAGTATCTGTAAACCTTCAGCTGTCTGTGGATTTTCTTCTTATCATAATGTCTTTACATCCACCCCTAAATTACACAATCAGCTCCAGCTAAATTTCTGGTTATCTTTCAGTGGCTGCAAGTAATTTGTTCTTTTTCTCAGAAAAGCACTGAATATTTTATACCAAGTGAAATCATTAAAAGTGAAAATATAAATCCAGTGTGGAGAACCTTTTTCCTTGGTGATACGTACAGTCTGGGGATAGTGTATTGAGATTGTTCTCACGGGCTGGAGGGAAGTGAATCCAGGTCTTCCATTTTAGAAGGCAATCCATTTACTAAACTTTACAGCAAAAATGAGGAACACCAGATACTTTTCTTGTTGCCTGTGTTTCCCTGTGTTGGTTGTTCTTGTCAGGAAGAAGCTGAAGTAGTAGGCACAGTCTGAGGGTAAGCTATAACTCCACAAAAAAAAGGAAGATGGAGACTACCTACCCAGCTATGAGTCCTAGCTAGACCTTGCTCCTTGGCACTGGCAAAACTTCAGTATTTGTTTAGCTTCTCAGTGGTAAGAATTTGGGTAATGGAAGAAAGTTTGGGCATTGACTGGGAAAAGTCTTTGGCACCTGAGACAGTATCTTTGAAGATACTTATGCGTGATGTTTCTATGTATTTTCAATGTAAACATCATCGTGAGAGAGCGACAGTGATTCGCACTTATTTAGTTATTACTGAGAGCTAGTAAATATTAAAATATTGTACGGTTTAGCAAAACAACCCGGATTTCAAAATGTTGATTTCCAAAATGCACGACAAGCCACCTGACAAAAGGCTTTTTGAATGCGATCACAGAGTGACTCAAGTAGTTCTGGATAAAATATCTTTAAGGGACCTCCAACGCAGTGCATGCTGAATCCTGAATAGCGTCTTTTTTTGTCTTCCCCCAAAATTAAGCACAGGTTTGCGCATATGCTTGTGTGGTCCCAGATTGAATTGGTTACAAATAAATGTGGTTTCTGATGTATAAAACTGTTAATGCTCTAGACTGTTGCCAAACATAATATGAAGAACCACTTACTCAGGCACCTGATCTTTAGAATGCGGCATCGTTTGTAACAATTTTAACGCTAACTAAGTACACTTTGATGAGACAGCATTTAATAAAATGCTCATTAATTTCATCATTAGCAAGGGTATGCTAAGAAGTAAGCCAGTTTCTTATGTCACGCCCAATTAGCATCCCATGCTAGTAATCCCATTAGTATTGTTGAATTCACTAATGGAAAAACTAATGGGCATGCTACCAGGGCACATTAATTGGGCATGACACCAGTTCTGGTTTTAATTATTAAACTACGATAATGAAATGTGTGTGTTTGTAAAATATTAAAATGTTGAAATAGGAGAGAAGACAATAAAAAATAGTATATGAAAAAGTGGGAATTAATATGTAAGGATATATAGCTTTGTATTGTTGTAATGGGGCAGAGGGCTGCTGTACAAAACTCCTCAGTACCAGGATGCTGGCTGAGTGGAGTAGGAAGCATGCTGTAAATATTCACTGGACATAATTTTTTCTGTAATCGTGTACATATGTGAACATCATATGTATTTTGATACCTAGGATACACAGTGACAGTCCCCAATTCAAAATGTACTGTAAAATGTATTCTGTGTTCATAAATCTATATGCCAAAATGCAATTCCTAATAGATGAATATCACTGAAGGCAGAATACTAAATTTTAGCAAGAAGTTTTTAGTATTAATTAAAATAGGTTTTTTTTTATGTCAACAGGTTTTCTCCATGTGCATAACTCTAAGGTCCTTGGGCCAGAAAAAAATCATAGATGATCTGGGGAAAAAAAAATTGCTGAATGGTCTAGTTTGCTTTTGCAAAGTCACAAGCTAGGCCCTCAAATGATAAGGAACCAAATTTTTCTTTTACATATTTTTTGAAATGGTTTTTTGAAGCCATAAAGTAACTACAAAGATAACTACTGTGCTATATTCTTTAATATATTCTTTAATATAGCACAGTGCCTATACAAGGAAATGTTTTTTCACTCAGTAGGTGCCTGCTGTGTAGGACAATTGTATTTTGTGAATTCAGCAGAATAACTGTGAGTTCTCAGATAGTTCAGATGGGGTATAAAGTCCTGAGAAAATATTATGGGAATTTTTAGGAAATTAGAAGATTATTTGAATATAAATCTCAAGAAAATTCTTGAAATGTATTGATTTTATTTTTATTACATCATTATATTAATTTATGTGGTATTTTGTTTGGGTCTTTACAATCATGAGATTTAGTTTGGCAATTGCATCTGTTATATTCCTCTTACTCAGCAATTTGGAAAAGATTTCTCTGTATCTGTCATAGATGTCCCTAAATTCACCTCCCTTTGTCATATTTGTTGTTCATTTTAATAAAACCACGTAAAAATTCTAGTTAAATTTAGATGCATTTTACAAGCATCCCTTATACCATAAAGAAACTTCAATAAATATCGGGGGGGGGGGGGCTTTTTTTTTTTTTTTTTCTTCTTTGTTTTGTTTGTCTTCTTGAATCTCTTGGAATGACCTTTTCTTCTCCCATAAATTTATTGTACACTTTCATCTAGAAATTTAAATCCTTTTGATACCGGGTTATCATGAACAGCACATGCATCTACTGGGCTACAAATACACCTCCTTTTTGGGTTCCTTCCTTCAGACAGGTGCTACAATTAACAATCCTGATATGCAGCTTCTCTCTGTGGATGGCACATTGAATCATGGCCATCAAACTTCACAGCCACAGTAATCCATGAAGTAGTTAAATAGAGACATAATTAAAAAAATGAATAAAAAATAAAAAATCTGAGTGACATGACCCTCAATGATTTGTGCCTCATCCTTGTCTTTATCAGGGGAACTACACAGAGTTTTCTGTTTTTAATAGAAACTGAATTGGATCCTTGATCTTTCATTTATTATTTGAGAAGGTTAATTTAGTGGGGAAATCAGTCCTAAACATCATTCAGTAGTCCAAAAGAAGTTAAACAGAGGACTTCTGTATTTTATGTTACATGCTACAGATTGCTGTAAAACAGTAAGGTATAATTCTAAATGTTACCTTTGTAATATCCTAAACTGGATTCTTCTGTTTATAAAAAGGGATCTGCGGTAGCAGTCACTCCAACTAACGATGGTGGAAAAGTGTACAATGATAACATCTGGCACCAAATAATTGCTACAAGAATTCAAGCACTGGGAAACATCACAGTAGATGGGCAGTACACAGGTAATCAATTCATTTAAATAAATTTGCTATTGCTCAGGCTATTGCTCACTTGCTTACTTTTCCACTACCTGTGTTCACCCATAAAAAAAAAATTCAACTCAAATTTTCTCACAAAATCACTACTGTTTTATCTGTTCATCTGAGATATCTGTCCAATGTCAATCTTTAATGATTCAATACTAAGTGTCTTTTTGTGCTTGTGAATCTATAATTGTATTAATATTCTGTTGTAAAACAGAGCTGTAAATATTTCCTGGGTATGTATGGGAAAGCATTAGGATATTGTGTCACATTAGTCTCTTTTATAAAATACCAATATTTTGTTATTGAGTTGAAAATCTGTTGAAAGCATTGACTAATAGAATAGTGATCTATTTCTTTCAGGTTCTTCCTTAGCAACTAGTGGCAGTACCATTATCGGAGAGAACACAGGAGTTTTTGTTGGAGGACTTCCACAGGGTTATACTATTGAGAGAAAGGATGTAGGTGAGTATGATAAGTAAGTCTGTACAGTTTCTCGAATTTTACCTTTTGAGATAGGTTGAAATGTCTATATAGCTGTTTTCATCAGCATTAAAACATCATATGAGCTCTGTGTGCATTTTAATGAATTTTATACACAGCACTGGTATGACTGTGAAACTTACAGGTATGTTTTACATGCAGATTTCCAAATTCTTTTCCAAAATGCACATGAAATTTCTTTTTATTAGCTTAAACAAAGGGTTTTGCATCCCACTTGGGTGCAGAGATGCAACATGCTGGCCTTTTTTGGTGTCAGTTTGTATCTTTCACAGATTGTTGCATTGGATTTGGTGGTGTATGAATATGCCTGTATTTTACGGATATGGAATTTATGTAGAATTGGATCATTCCTGGCTTCCAGAAAAATCAATACAAATAAGTTTTCATATATAAATTTGTTATATATGTCAAGCATATAATCTGCCAGCCTATAACAGAGAGGTGACTGCCTACAAAACCAGTATATAATCAACTGTTCTCATTGAATTAATTTCCAGAATTTTGTTTCTATCCTATTAACCTTGAAGCCAAATTGTTTACTAAGTTTGTGCTTCCACCTCTGACGTGAAAACTAGTGGGGTACACTGAAGTCCAACTCCCTCTTTCCTTCTGTGTCACTTTACTAAAACCAGAAAGACGTGCATGTGTTCTTCTAAAACATTGGTTCACAAAGTAATCCAGGATGCCTCCCTCAAAAAATGCAGGTAAATAATTAAAGTGATGACTATAAATACCATTCAAGAGAAGGGGACCTATAAATCTGCTTTATGTTTTTGTCCCTAGTGAAAAAGAGAAAGCAGCCAGGAATCATTGGGATTTTTTTTTTATTCAAACAAGGAAAGAAAAACTTCCTGATGAAGCTTCTAAATGTTTATTTGTCTGCCTTGGCTTTTGCAACACTGTTTCTTCCTATTCAACAGAATCATGCCTTTCTTCAGCATTACTGTTTTGTTTAAAGAAAACTTTCCTTGATTCTCCATAAAGCAGATTTGTGCTGTTGATTTGAAAGTACCTATATGCAAAATCTCAAAAAGTTTAATATTTGTCAGCTATGTAGCTGAAGCTGCTGTCTTTAGGAACTAGACCCATTCAGAAAACTGGATTTAACTTTGAGACCATTTTATTAAGTGATTGATTGCTGGTTTTCAATCCACACATAGACATATATGATAGGGAGGGCATGTGTAAAACATAAATTAATTCCTGTATTTAGTTGCAGATGTTTGGCCTAAAAAAATATTTTCTACTTTTGCAGGGATGAAGAGGATAGTACAGAAAGGATTTGTGGGGTGTCTTAGTGATGTATTTTTGAAAAAAGTGCATACTCCCTATGAAAACTGGGAATCTTTGAATTGGGAGTATGCTGAAGAGCAGAACAATGTCTATCATATTTGGGAAGGATGCCCCATTGTCCTCTCAGAAGGAGCACATTTTCTTGGCAGAGGTAGTTTCCTGTTCTATTGCACTATCCAAGTATGTTCTTGAGATATAAAAGGTGATCATATTAAAAGTATTGCAGTGACCTGCATTTCAAAGCATTTTTACTTATAGAGGTTTATTTTCAAATGGTTTAAAATTTGGTCTCTGGGTTTAAAGAAGGTTGCTGCATGAAAGGGGAATTGCATTCACAGACAGGTAGTGCTGCTGTAACTGTATGCAGATTTGATGTGCCTGTAAAAGGTGAAGGTTCACTTTTGTAGAGACATAAAAGATGCCTATAAGGTACCAAAAAAATGCTAGGTAAAAAAATGAGGATATTGTAACGGTTTGGTTTCTTGCATTGTGTTGTCAAGAACTGTCCTTTACGAGGCTGAGTGATAAAGTTGTAAAAACTATAATCTTGACACCCAAGTTCTTGACATCAAAGTAGAAAGTAGCATCTAAATTTTTACTTTTGTTTTCCTGAAACTATTTATTTGTGGATTTGATTAGCTTATGTATGCACTCACTCTCTTTCCAGGGTTCCTGGAATTACATTCAGGTGTTTTCAGTGGTGGAATGGAATTTGAGATCTCATTCAAATTCAGAACAGATCAACTGAATGGATTGCTTCTATTTGTTTACAATAAAGATGGCCCAGATTATCTTGCAGTAAGTTCAAAAATACAAATAACTATATTCAGACATGACTTGTGAGTTTTGTCTACTAAAGCCAAACTAGCACTTAAAGAAATTTCAAACCGTAAATTATATTTTGTGTTTTACTAGTTTTGAAATGTTCTGTACAGTAAAGTGTAAGGGGAGCAAAATACTCCAAGAGATGCTCAATTAAGTTACCTGTTTTATTTAGATCATAAATAAGAAAGATATCAATATATGAAACATAGAATTATTGTCTTTACTGAATTAGAAAAGAGAATAAAAAATATGTATTAAAAATGTTCATTCCTAGGCAAGTATAGAGTCACCATTTTCCCAATTCTCATAGTAGAATAAAATCAAGTACACTGCAAATCTAAAAGTTCATGATGGAAATTGTCCAGTCTCCTAATAAAGCTTTCCCTTTAAGGTACATATATTTTTTTTTTTATAATCCATAAGGTTTCTCATTTGTTTTTTAAACATATAGACAGAAATTAGTGGTCCAGCATAATCCCATCTCATCCCTGTCATGGTTTTCCCAACACTGCAAAATACAAATCCTGTATTAGGCAAATTAGTGAGATACTGCTTATGAAGTTTCCTTTTGGTGTATGTTAAATAAGACTGTTTATACTCAGAATTACTTGTGCTTCCATAATTTCCAGTATTAAAAAAAAATAAAATTAATGTATTTGCTTTAGTTTTTCAAATTCTTTTATTAGCTTCATGGCTCTGGATTTTGATATTTTTCTTTTCTTAAGGATTCTGAGTGTAATTAGACTGTGGTCACCTTTCCTTAGTACTAACTATAGTTAGTACTAACTATATTACTAACTATACTATAATATATATATATATTACTAATATATATATATATTACTACTATATTACTAACTATAGTTAGTACTTGCACCAACCAGTAGGTATTACAGAGGATGGGAAAAAAATACTTTTACAGTTTGTCCAGGAAGCAATAGTTTATTTTTAGGGATTTTTGAAAGCATTGTTATTCTTTATGACACAATCTGCCCTTTCTGCTCTGTTATCGAATTTAATTTATTTATTTATTTCTTATTATGCAGCTGTTTTGCTAATGGCTGTCAAGTCACAGCCTGTTTTATTGCATGGCATCATATCTAATGGGCCTTTTCTTTTAAACTTGTGACCTAAAACATATAAATGCATTTTTCTCCTTTTCAGGTCAACTATAACTTACTCTATATTTTCTTTTTATACTACTGGCTTTTCCAACAGATCATTTTTTCCTGGGTTTTGAATTCTGCTAGACTGGTTTGCTTCCTCTTTTTGAAGCAGCCTTAGTTAAAAAATTACAATGAGTTCCAATAACAAGTCTTACTAATTACAGTTATTACTTTAATTTTGCCCTCAAGTAATGACCAAGATCACAAGCTAATAGCATAACATGTTATATGTACACTACTGTTCCACTCTAAAAAAGAGTTGTATTTGTGTAATTCATAGCACAGGGGCGCTATTTATGTGAACAGTATTCTCTGGTTTCTTCTGGAGGTTCTGGTAGAATGTGATCCTTACTTCCTCTCTCTTTCTCTGTGTAAGACTACCAGAAACATGAGAAAATAGATTCTGACTATAAAGAAAGGGGACTAAATTCAAAGTGGAGTCAAAAGCACAAAGTAGTTAGACAAAATAATTTCCTTTTCTACTCATACAAAAATCATCCAGATTTTTGGCATTTTCATATTTTTACTATTTTCAGCTCTGAGAATTGTGATCGGATAATTTTCTTAGAATTTGTCCAAAGTCAAGTAATTTTTTTGTATATCACTTTAATCCTGACCTCAACGTCTCCATAGCCTTAAAATGAGGAATTTTAGAGAGGATGAGTATATGTATGCATGCTTTTCCAACCCTTGCAGCTTTGTGTTCTGCACATACATAATGATGACAGAAGGTTTTTCTGTACACTTGAGCTCACAAAAAAAGGTTAATAGAAAGTGAAAATGAGGTGTGTAGCATGTTGCGCATGAGCTGCGATGTCTTTGTTAGGAGCTTTGGTCAGGAGACACTTGCACAGCAAAACAGATTATAAGCTATACCACTTATCCCAAGTGCCACTGTAAGATGGTATTCCCTGACCCTTCCCTTTGCATAGGTCACAGCTCTCTTATTAGCTTTATAGTTTGGGAATGACTGTAGCTAGACACATGGCTGGTTTGATACCCAACAGCCAAAGACTCTGTCTTGTCTCCTGCCCAAGACGAAATGATGTCCTAGAAAGGAGCATAAAGGTCACTTCTTCCATGCCTTCCGTGCCCTGAGAATTAACTCAGGCCAGATAGGTCAATCTGATTATCTTTGGATCCAGGCATAATAATTACGGGCAAACTGTGACCAGATACACTAGTATGAATTACTAGCTCTCATTCTGGCATGTGTTTCCTCATGAGTTTATGTGATTAAAAGAATCTGTGACTGCTGATAAAGTTTGCATTACTTGTTTTGATGCTGGCCACTTCAACAGCAGCAAAAGCCTAAGCCCTGCCAGTGTGCAACAGTGGTACAGGCTCCCAAGACACTGTAGCTGATGATTTGCTTCTGCAAAGGAATTAAAAAAGTCTTGAAAGAACTTTTTCCAGAGAATTCCACATCTGAATAGTTGCATGAAGTAAAATAACCAGTGTTCAAGAACTCGTTTCAGAGTGACTGATTCTGAGGAGGCTGTTGAGGGGTCTGTGTTTGAGCCTCTGCTCTCTGGCTGGCAGGTCTGAACTGGGCTAGATTTTGAACTAGAATGAACATCAACATGAGTAACATGTACTTTCCCTTTCAAAGGAATCACAGACTGCCTGTCCTTGACAAGGTTTTTGAAGGCCATTGCTTTTCTCTGCTGGTATTACTGAATGTCAGGAAGACTTCCCAACTCAAGGGAGATAGAGCCATAATCATTCTTCTAGTTCTACATTGGTTGAGATCATTTTGGATGGCAGATTTAAAAAAGTGTCATTCAGGCTCTAATGCATCCTATCCTATGTGAGTTTGGTTTCCCAGAGCTATATCTGCATATTTCTTCCATCTTCAAAATCATATGTTTATAAGCAGATTGAGCGAGGCAAAGACTGGCTCCTGTGGAGAAGTACAATACAGAACTAAAAAAAATCATTTAAGTTGAAGGGACCTTTGGAGTAATTTATTGCCAATCTTTGCTAAAAGCAGGACCAATTTATGTTTGTTCTAATCTTTGGCCATCCTCATTCCTATAGGAAAAAAAATCCCAAACAACAAACAAACCAGCCCTGATCTCTTACTGTTTCTCTCATTACAACTTGTCTTTTGCCTCTCATCCTTTCATATTGAGCCTCTGAGAAGAGACTGGGTCTGTCTTCTCTGTATCTTCCCATAAGGGAGTTGAACAGTTAAATTCTCTTCCCTTTTAAGATTGAACAAACCCTTGTTCTTTCAGCTTCAACTCGTACTCCAGGTAGTCCAGCCGCTGACCAACTTGGTGCCCTTCCACTGGATTCACTCTGGTGTGCTGCAATATCTTTCATATACCAGAGACTCCACAACTGGGTACAGTTGTCCAGGTCTTATACATGATAGATAGAGGGGAAAAATTGTCTCCATGGAACTGGTTCCTACTTCATTTCTAATGTAGCCCAGTGCATGTTGGTTTTCATTGTTTTGAGGGTACATTGGTGGCCAGTGTTCAGTATTTTCTTCAAAGCTACTTTATATGTCTAGAATACCAGTGACAGCCCTCTTAGCTGTCACCTGCAACCTTGATAAGAGCACAACCCATCCTATTGCCCAGGTCATTAATAAAATTTTTAATCAGATTTGGCCCCTGCATCAGTCTTGGAGAGATACCACAACCTGCTAGTGCAACTATGGAAGCTCTCCTTGCCCCTCATATCTTCCAGTTTCAGGCGAAGCTTTGGTTTTCCTAATTCCAAACTTAAATGCTAAGGTATATCAAAATAAGAATTCTGTACATAGAGGAAAACATTAATGAAATTTTTTACCTCAAACTGAGCAAGCATGCTTTTAAGAATTAAACTAGAATCTGCTTATGTTTAGAGCTGTGATATAACACTCCTGTTGAGAGATGGCAACTGAGATGTCTGGAAGAAGAGGATGATCTTCATGTGTTTTTGGTTTGAAGTAATAATACATTTTCCAAGGACAGATTAGAAATCAAGCATGTTTTTTAAAGTGGTCCCAGAATTTTATCTAAAGCAAACAATTAGTCTGTTGTTTTTCTAAACCAATGCTCAGATCTATGCAGGACTTTGTGCTTTTTTATCTTCACCATGCAGGACAGCTGAGACTGAGCAATGGTCCCCTATCTTTCTCTTCACTTGGGCATTCTAAATGTCAGTCCAGGTCAACACAAACAGCACAAGCATTATTCACAGCCTGCTTTAAAACTATGCCAAGATGAGTAAATTGGGAGAGGGTTGTGCTGAGTAGTGACCCCGTGTCAAGCACTGTGCCCTCTCTCTGGCTTCCAGGTCTGGCAGGCCTGCTGGCATACCACGGTACTAATGCATCTGGAATGCTTTCTTCACACCGGAACAGTGTGCTCCCTATTAATTCTTATCACTGAAGAAAAGCAGTGACTTGTCCAGTGGACACATTTTTTCAAGCTATACTCATCAACATTGATGCCATGATCAGTCCTTAGCTATAAATGGCTCTAAACTCAGGGAAATAGGAAAAGTTGCAGTCCCAAAGAAAGAAATCAACAAAATCCCTCTGTCTCATGAGCAAGAAGTCAGTGTGCACTTGGGATAGGACCTGCATTGCCTTTGTCACTGCAAGTACAGAGTTCTTTCATCAGTTGGAGTTCCTGTCAAGGAAATACAATCTAATTATGAACACTGCAATGCTAATATTAGCAGCAAACTAAATGTGTCAGTTTGTCAATAATGGTGATAAGAATTTTTATTAAATCTGCAGTTTTTGTTTCACTTAATAAGGTTTTGGCATAGAAACAGTAATTTTTTTTTTGTGGATATATTCATATTTTTCAACCACCAGTTCATCTCCTAAGTGTCTAGTGCTTTATATGTGCCAGTTTACAGTCTCAGCCCACTTGTGTTCCTCTCTGGTAGGATAAAGAGTCTTGCAGTAAAGCATTTGGAGACTTCTGCAGTGAAATATTTAAGTAAAATGTATTTCTATTAGAGAATTGGCACATTAATCTCAAAAAGCACATACAAAACCAATTATTTTCTTACAAGATGTAGAAGAATAAGGATGAAATGTATGAATGTAAGAATCAATGTATACTGGAAAAATTTGAAATTGAGTTCACCAGCCAATTAAAAAGACCTTAATCAGGTCTGACATTTCATTTCCTTATTATCTTGTTACATTCTTCTAAAAAATGAATCAACAGATAAAATACTGTTTTCTCATTCTCAAAAAATCAAAACAGTCCTGTTTCGTTGTCTTTTTTTTAGTTGCATTAATACCAAAGTCTGTTGTCAAAACAATATATTTTCCTACATTCTGAATTAACTGATTCACTCACTGTATTTAGCATGCTTCATTTAAACAGTATTAATCTGAAGATAAAAATGTCTTGTTCATTGATCTTGTGCACAACTCCCTTGATTATGTTTTTTTAAAATAAATTTCTGTCATTGTGTATTTGATGTCTCTTTCAAAATACTTTTTTCTCTTTGAAAATATATAGATTGAACTGAAAAGTGGAATATTAAACATCTTTTTAAAAACTGGCATTGTCTTCACACAAGTGGATCTCTGGTTGGGACTGTCTTATTGTGATGGAAAATGGAATGAAGTCACCGTGAGCAAGGAGGGCTCTGTGATTTCAACAAGTATGAATGAACTGAGAGAGCAGGCACTTGAGCCCCGTGTTCAGCAGCTGAAAGTAAACTCACCCATCTACATAGGAGGAATCCCACCTGAGATTCAGAATTTTTATAAAGAGCTGGGGTTAGCACAAGGTAAGATGACACCAAGAACATTTGTTTTCAAAAGCTGGTGTCATGCACAAGGTGGACATTCTGCTGCTGATAGTGTAAATTCATGAATATGTAACATGAATTTTTCTTTCCACCCATTGTTGCTTTAACTACCAGTCATCCCTACCTATTTAGCTTTGTTGAGTTTTGATCCTTTTGCAAAGCTATAGAAATTCTTCCAACCCAGTGATATCTGAAGCGATTTAACTGCTAGGAGGGGAACGGGAGAATAGCAAATGGTAAACTGAAATGCCCAGCCAGATGATCTCAAATCTTCATCAGAGAGAGCCAGTTCAGATAAACTTGTTTCACTTGATCAACTTGTGTCATTTGCAGATCTGGAATACAAAACCAGTGGAAAACAGTAAACATAGCTCAAATCACTGTAATGAGGCTGGATGCTGCCACATGGAAGAATAGTTGAGAGGGTTGTAGGCCATTTTTAGGCAATACTGATTCTCACCCAAAAAATTAAGTGAATATAAACCCCTGAATTTGAAGTTTGGCTACAATTACTGTGACATTTTTCTGGTTATCAGAAAGAGGGGACATGGTCATATTTTTAGCCATCACTGCGACCCCTCTGTTCTGAACAGCCCAAATTTGTAGGGAAAAGAGAGAAGCATTAATTGCAGCCTGATACTAGCAGCCTCCACAAAAGGTCTACTGTAGGAATTGTAGCTGAAAGCGTCTACTAAACTGGCTCTGTGTGGGTGTGTTTTTTCATTAGTTGTGAAACTATTCATCAGTCATGGTGTATTTTTCAGATATTGTGAACAAATAAGTAGCAGTCAGTAAGTGATTGGTGGGGAATCTAGTAAGTGGCTTTGAATGCATGAACTCACACCCAGTGTGTGCATCAAGTAAGCTCTGCAGAGCTGTATGGAAGCCTCGTGGTTTCACAGCTATAGAGTAGTTTGAATCAAATCCATGCACTGGCATTCACAGATATTTCAATAATATAGTGTTCTTCCAGCTCTAAGTATCACTTGTAATATAATCTTCCTTCAGGTTCTGTGTGCATAATATTTATGGCCCGAAAGAGCTAGCCAGTCATACCCTGTCAGTGTTGCCTTGTAGCAGATGGTATAGCCTCGTGAGTGGATGCATTCACAACTCCTGCAGCAAAGAGATCTGTGAACAAAGAATCTAGGGCAACATAGCATCTAAAGTGAGTGTCTGAAGTGCATACCGAAGCACATCAATAAACATTACTTTTCCACCAAGCCTCCTCAGCACGCCGCAAAATAAGATGGAGGCTGGGAGTTTGTGCTTAGAGTGTCTAAAGATAAAAATATTCTTGTGTTTTCCTAAATGTAGCTTTAGGTAAACAAGATTAGACATTATAGCTTAAAGCATAGTTTTATTTAGGACTACAGTGATGTAATGGTAAGATAATAGAATATGGAGACCTTCCAATTCAATAGTTATTTAGGCAAGATTTTCTCAATCAATGGCTGCTTGGTAGTTAATTTTGAATAAAGGAATATTGTTTTTCTCACAGGAAATAAGGAATAAATATCCTTCTCCTCCCACCTCAACTCTATATCAGTTACATCCTTAATTTAGGAAATTTCAACTGAAGTCTGTGGGCGTTTGCATGACCCATGAAATGCCCTCTTGAGAGTTCAAGAGGCAGGTACCTTGCGGGAATGTTTGTGAGAATTTGTAGTCTTTACTCATTCTGCAGCTACTTGGGAATAAACAAGATTACTTGGCTGATATCAGTCAGAAATCTTCAAATAGTGATAAATGTAGCTAAAAAGATATTAAAAATAATGTATTAAAATAGCTTATACAGTGTGCATCTCACTGAAAATTAAACAGCTTTTCATTTTGTCTTATGACTAGGATGCCTGTGCAGACTAATTCTTTCCTTTGCTGCAGACTAAGAAACTGAGCAGATCACTATGGAGTAGGAGTTGAGCTTAAATTAGGATGTATTTATGCTAAGGAGCAGTTTGGCTGAATTCCTAGCATTGTGGAAAAAGAAAGTGTTTTAAAGGCTGACTCAAAATGGGTGTCCACCTTCAGTAGCCCTTCTTGCATGAACTATGTAAGGACATTAGATACTCAGCTGAGGTGGCTAAGTACAAATACTACTCAATAAAAGTACATAATATATAAATACAGTGCTTTCACAAAACTAAAGAGTAGCAGTGAGAGGTGGATTTTTAATTTACAAAGTTAATTCTTAAATGAAATGAAGTTTTCAGTTTGGTTACTGTTTACCTTGGATTTATTTTAAGCACCAGTCACTACTCAGATTTGAGAACTATTTTATATCAATTTATTGATTTTTAGTAAATATAGAGATTTTAACAACTGCATCCTGAATTTTATAGTGCTGTTTTCACTGCAAATGACTAATTTACCTATAATGGTGATAGGAATGTTACACACATGGACACACAGAAATATATGTATATCTGGAACTAAACATAAAATGATGCTTCTTAAATATTTTATCATAAAGAAATAGTTTAGGGTTATGTTTCTAGAGGATGTTTGTAAACAGCATACCAGTTATATCCCCATCATAAAAAACTGAAATAACTCCATCTGATCTCCTGAAGTTAATTGTGTTTTTTAATTTAGATATTTTTCTCAGTTTGAGAAAGCATGTTTATTAACAAAATATTAGAAAGCAGCAGAAAGCTAATTTTAAAAGTCAGAATCACTTTTCTGGTAATAATTTTGAAGTGAGAAGTGACAGGAGAGAAAACTGAAAGCCATTTTCTTGTGGGATGGAATTGCTAAGAGTGAAAGTGTAGACTAGTAAGGCAGGAACTTACCAGCTTAGTATCTTGAAAGTGTAGGCAGAATGTCATGTTGGAAGTCAACCTATTCACATTGCAGTCTTTAATGCTGAAAATATAGAATTGGAAGGAAACAAAAGTGTTTCTTAATGACTGAAGCTCTTTATATGGTACTAATCCCTTACTGTTTGCTAGGTTTCGGTGGTTGCATGAAGGATGTTAAATTTACACGAGGTGCTGTCGTTAACTTGGCATCTGTGTCCAGCAGTGCTGTCAGAGTCAATCTGGACGGATGCCTATCAACTGACAGTGCTGTTAACTGCAGGGGAAATGACTCCATCCTAGTGTACCGAGGAAAAGAGCAGAGTGTTTATGAGCGTGGTCTACAACCATTTACAGGTAGCACGTTGGTTCTTTAAAAAAAATACATCATTTTAATTTCATTTTTTGTTAATGTATTACTGCGTTCAGTGTTTTCTTAGTATTTTTTAATCTTTTGCCTCCTCTATACTTCTCCATGTCCTTTGAAGAATACCTCTATAGGGTGGTTGCCTCAAATGAAGGAGGATCAGTGTCTAGTGAATGGACCCATGTTCGTACAAGAGAATCAGGTAAATAAAATTTTAAGTTTTACTTGCTCTCATTTTTCATAGGCTATCTAATGCCAGGTTGAAGGTGTTCAAGAACAGTCTGGACATGATTCTGTGCAACCTGCTCTAGCATGACCCTGCTTGAGCAGGGAGGTTGGACCACATGACACACTGTGGTCTCTTCCAACCTTACCCATTCTGTGACTTTGTGGAGACAATCCCCCCACAACGATTTTGAGAGTGCTCATTGCATGGTATTTCTGAAGGAGCAAAACTGCTTAATGCTTTGAACAGATACCAAACTCCAATCATCAGCTGTAAAGTGCTCAGGCAAATATTTTCTTATCATAATTCAAGATATTTTCCAAATATGTATTGGATAATGTCATTATGTGAGAGGAAAGGATGTAATTGAACTGCATTAACTGAGTAAGAGCAGCCATCCATGTAGTTGTGTTCGGATGTGCACATCTAAACCTCATGTTACATAAGTAGGCTGGAGTAAGTAAATCTGCATTTTCCTATGTATAACTTAATGATACAAAATGAGGTATAGAGGAAAGTGGTACTGGGATAGCAGGCACAAGGTGTCGAAATAGGAGGCCATGTGGTTGCTAGGGACAAGAAGGTCTTGTGAAAGTTGTTTTTTTTTAAATGACCCACGCATGGATATGCTGTTCAGTGCTGCTGAATGAGGATTCTTTTAACAAGTAGCCCATAGATTGTGTCTGAAAATGTGGGAATATATACTACAGAAGCAGCATGTGGCTTGTGGAGAAGATTTGAAAGTAACTGCTGAACATTAAAGATCAAATTTTTCATATGTCTTATGAAGAAAATGAAAAAAAAACTTTTCCTCTTCTGCTCATTGTTTTTGAAGGTTTACAGTTCTTTGTATTTTGTTTAACAAACTTTCCCTCTTCCGTAAATTGAAGCCTAATTGCATTCCAACAAGGCTGAGAATTCTTTTGATGGAAGTTATTCAGTGTATGATCATAAAACATTACGTGATGCTTGCATAAATATTGGACTGTCATTATTTTTTGTACCACCCAGAAGGCACAATATATATGCATATTTTCATATTAACTGTCTGACAACTGTAAGGTTTGCCACAAATTTATGTTTGCAAGCTGACCACAGCACTGAGCTGTCTGTGTTCCCTGGGGTTGGAGAATAATTGCACTATTTAATTATTTTTGAGTTGGTTTTGTTATATCCCTTATGAGAAGACCATCTGCTGTACAGTACCTTACTTTACCTTGTGATACACTTCGTAACTAATAAAATCAATATATTACTGTAGTAATGGAAACTTTCTCAGAGTATCACGTTCTTACTTCACGCAAGAATCACAACTTCCAGGTATTTTTGTACTTTCCATGCTGGTACCCTTCTTATAAAAAACAAGGCTGAATTCATATTTAATGAAACTAAAAAATAAAATTACCAAAAAATAGGTTATTTAATGGTGAGAAAAGTGAATGATCATCAGCAGGGCTAGGGAGTCCACATGCATTTATGGCAAACTCATCATCCATCATCCTGCTATAGTGCTCCTTGGGTCTTTCCTTTGCATCTCTTGTGCAGTCATCTGTGATGAAGCTGTTACTGGCCAGACCTTTACTTGGTATAGTAATAGCTAAGAAATAGTTAAAGGTTATAGGAAATGGGATGATTTCTTTTTATTAGCAACTGTATGCATATATAATCTTGGTTTTCTGTTCCTTAAAACATTTTCATTTTCTGTTTTCCTTTTTGTTTCCCTTTTTTTCTTTTTATATTATGCTGTGATTAGAAGCAAAAGATTTTGCAAAATGGCCTTAAAAATCACTGCTTTGCCCCAGGAGAAGTGCATGGCATTGTGGAAATAGGAAAATAAATCAAAGAGCTTTAATTTTTTGAAGGACTTCTGTAAATGAGAATGCAAATATTTGCAGAGATGCCTTATAATTGTGACATTCTGTCATTTAGATACCCAAATGATAAATATCAAAACTCTTCTCTGTTGCAGTACTGTCCTCCTTCATTCAGTTGTATTATTATAATGCCTGAGCTTGTTAGCTACATGCAATCCACCTCCTCTCTTTGTGAGTGATGCTTAAATATGTTTGATACATGAAATGTTTTTGGAAAATTGCAACAAGACAAGAAGGAATGTTATGTAGATGGAGTTTTGATGGTTTTGAAATATAGCTTAAACTGAATAGCTCAAGATGTGCAGTCATATTAAATCAATGCTGAAAAGTTACAACTCTAATAAATTGTATTTATGCTAATGGTTGAGTCTGATTTACTGCAGCCATTAAAAGTGAAGAATAGGGGCAATAGTCTCCTTAGAACTGCCATTTTCTCTATTTTCTATTTTATCCTTCTACAGTTCCACAAAATGTGCCAACTCCCTCAAGAGTTCACAGTATAAATGGTTACAGCATTGAGGTCACCTGGGACAAACCAGCTGGGGTCATAGGTGTAATTGAGAAGTACATTTTGAAAGCATATGAAGCGGATGGTCCCAGTGTACCCATCACTAGTGCTGAGCTTGCTGACGCTGGTATGCTCACAGGTAAATGCTCTTAAGTACCCTTTTTTAGGCATATCTTATAACACAGGATGCTTATACCTCCTTTTGTTGATCTGTAAAAAATTGCTTGTCTATTTTTGTGTATACACAGCATAGATAACATTTGGAAGGATAATTATTTGTGTCAGTGTCCTCATAGTGATGTACTCATTTCAAAGAACAATAGAAATTAAAAACAACACAAATACTAAAAAGCAATTCCCAAACTATTTATGATCTGGGCAGGAGGAATGCTTTTATGATTTGCTTGTTTTTGCTTAGTATGTGTGATCTTTTTTTCCTCCTTTACTGTTGTTCCATCCAGTTCACCTAAATTAACTCTGAATATGGGTCCCATAGGGTACTATTTGACCTAATGTATGAAAGCACTTGATCTACCTGCCTAATTTTGATCATATAAACCTAACTCATTTCAGTGGGAACTAGCATGCATGTGTGTTAATCAGGTGCTGTAGTTGATACCCCTGGGATGTAGAGGTAGGTTATTATGGAATGAGGGAATTCAGGGCTTTGAGTTTATGGGGTTTGTTTGCTGTTGAGCTGTGTCTTGTGGACAGAAGCTATAAGGAACCATTACATGGAATGTTTCCTGGAATATAGGTCTTTTTACCCATAGGAGGCAGATTTTTTTAGGAAGAAATGCTAGATTCTTTCTGCTACATAGAGAACATTTTGGGACATTTCTTCCTGTCAAGATAATGCAGATCTGGCTTTCTGCTCTCTGTTAACAAACTGCCTTTGCTTGCTGCTACAAGGGAACAAAGTACATTACAGACAAGAATCTGGGTTATGTTATATGGTGACTAAATGGGGCAATAGTAAAAAATCTTACTTTCATTGTAACAAATTGTGACCTACACATTTGTTTTTATAATCTCTAACATCAATTGTTTAATCCATAGCAGTTACAAAAGTGGTAACAATGTAATGCTCAAAGCTGTTGCTTTGGTTTGACTCAGGTTTTGGCATTACAGTAGTCTTGGAAAATCTGTTAACTCAGGCAGTGTATTATTGCTGCTCTCCTGAAGCCCAGAAAATAGTTTTTACATAAGTATATATGGTTTGTGTTGTTTCTCTGCCATAACCATACATTTTCAAGAGAAAACTTGCATGGATTTTATTTTCTTCAGTTTGAAATATCTTGACTGTTTGTGAGTAATGAACTTGCACACTACATGGGCTTTCTATCCTTACTGTGATTTCTTTGATGACCTTGTTGATTTCAATATTCTTTATTTATGCTAAAAGGTAATACAAATTGTATTAGTAAAATTTAACGTCTATAGTAGAAACATATGTATTAGATAGCTTTTTCACAGCTAAAAGTCAGAAAAAAAATGTTGTTTAAATTTGTTGGTGTTGTGCCATGATTATGTGTCAGGGTTATGAAAATGTCTATACCAGCCTGGACAGGTAAGAGCTTATCTGCTTGCAGCTAACAGGAGGTAGAAGAAGAAGACATACCTTTATATTAAATGGAGACAGTAAGTGGATCTTGGTTCTTTACACTATTGCAGCAGATAGCTGTTGAATAATGGAAAATAAAAGAATGGAATCATAGAATACCAGGTTGGAAGGGAGCTCAAGAATCATTTTGTGCAACCTTTCTTGGCAAGCCCATGGTCTAGAAAAGATGACCCAGTGCCCTGTCCAGCTGAATCTTAAAAGTGTCCAGTGTTGGGGAATCCACTTCCTGGGGACATTATTCCAATGGCTGACTGTGCTCATTTTGAAAATTTTTCCTCTTGTGTCCAATTGGAATCTCTCAAGGAGTAACATGTATGTATTACCCCTTGTCTTTTCCACATGACTCCTTGTAAAAAGAGAGTATCCCTCTTCTTTGTAGCTGCTGTTTAAATACTGGAACATGGTGATAAGGTCCTCCCTGAACCTTCTTTTCTCAAGGCTGAACAAACCCAGTTTTCTCTCACCCTTTCTTCACATAGCAGGCTTCACAATCTTTTTATCATATTTGTGGCCCCTTTCTGGCCCCTCTCCAGCCTGTCCATATCTTTTTTGCACAGTGGGAACCAAAACTGAACACAGTGTTCCAGGTGTGGCCTGACAAACATGGAGTAGAGTGGGATAATGACTTCTTTATCTCTCCAGGTGATGCCTTTCTTGATGCAGCATCCTGCTGGCTTTGTTTGCCACAGCAGCACACTGTCCACTCACATGACCCAAAGAACTTAGGAATGGCTGTATTCAAATATTGGTCTCTCTGACAATGTCAGATTATAGATGCTTAGGAAGAAAATGTAAGAAATGTAAGAGTGAGTGTTCCTGTTAATGTAAATTCGTCTGTTTGGATGTGGAATTCCTTGGCTGAAAGCTGCATCTGGACCATCATGCTTCATGTACTATGGTAGAATTGTCTTTTTTTTTTTTATACATTTATACTTTTAGCTTCTGTAACTTGCTGTGGCAGTATGTTTTCCAGTTCAGTTTTGTGGTTTTAAGGAGTGATTCCTCTTGTCATTTATAATTGCTGCCTAATAGTTCAGTTACGTATTTTCCAGTTTTGGCTTTGTATGAAAGATATAATTCACATCCTCATGGTGAGGTCAGAGCTGAGACAAGTGAAAACTGAATCACCAGTCTTGAAGATATTTTATCTTAGTCCGTTGATTTCAGTGAAGCCTACACAGATGGGCAAGTCTGTGGACATTGAGAACTGGTTGTCCACAAATGGGAGGCTCCGATGTGTCTTTCCCTGGTGAATTATCTTTCCTAGCTAATCAAAAGTTATCATAACCACAGAACCCCACAGAAGATGCTATCTTTGCTTACTTTGAGTTTACTGAGAAGAAAAATATTGCTTGTTTTCTCCCTAATTTCAGGGAAATTTCTTTAGAAATTCTTTTGCTGCATTCCATGAGGAAATGCCACAGTAGCTCAAACAGCCAGGCTTGCTAATGCAATAGCAGAGAAGAAAGCACCTCTTAGTGGGATCACTGATGAAGAAACTCTGGCATTTTTCCACACCCTTCTTCAAATTTTCCTTCCCTGTCAAACCTAGGCACCACTTAATCTGCTGCTTGCAAATGTATCCAAGGGCACTGACAACCCTCTTTGTCTTATTTTTTCCCTTGAAGCTTTTTAAGCCCATCTGTTGTGTTTTGGTTTATACTTAAACTGTAAATTCTTTTGAACCATTTCAGGAGGGTCCTGAGTCATAACTGGAGCATGCTGACAAAAAGTTAAGAGCAGTACCCATTTCCATGAAGGCTGTCCTGTGTGCAACAAATTCAGAAGAACCTGTTGTACCCTTGTCAAGAAGAAGAAAAGCAGAGCTAAATATTAAAAGTAAAACAGGTCTTTAAATTACTGTAATCCCACAGTCTCAAATGCGTATTTCTGACTCATCAGAAACCAAAATCCTTCCAAATCTGACCCTTGTAATCTTCAAAATGTCAGGCTATTTTTTCACTTTCATTCAAGAAAGGAATATTCATCAGATTTAAATGCTTAAAATGAGGTTCTGACTGTTGAACCACAAGTGTATTGGATATATTATTTGATATGTTTCCATAGGGTGTTCAGTGTCTGTATTCTAGGCTGAGAGTATAGAGTGTAAATTTTTGGGATTCAAGGAGCACTGTGCAAGCCTATCTTGCCTTCAAAGAAGCATGTAATAACATTGATACACTTTGGATACAGCTGGTCACACTCACGGAGTAATAAAGGAAGTACAGGGTCATCACATCAAAGAATGTTTTTCCTAGAGGCTGTGTTGCTTTCCTGTGCATTCCACATGCTGATGTGAAAATTTGGAATATAAATTAGTGTCAGTATTTAGACAAATGAAAGAGGTTTTAGAAACACACAGTGTTTCGGTGTGGTTTGTGAGAATCTTTTGCTTTGATTTTTTTTTTTTTTGAATCCAGAATATCAAGGGATTGTTGGGGTTGGAAGGATTATCTAGTCCATTCCCCTAGCTCAGGCAAGGTTAGCTGGAGCAGGTTTCCCAGGACCATGTCCAGTCGAGTTTTGAATATCTCCACATATGGAGATATTCCACTGTGGGAAGCCAGTTCCAGTGTTTGTCCACTCTCACCGTAAAAAAGTGTGGTTTCTTGTATTCAGTTGGAACTTCATTTTCTCCCTCAGGAAAGTGGTCACAGCATCAAGCCTGCCAGAGTTCAAGAAGAGTTTGGGCTCTCAGACAGATGGTGTGATTCTTGGTGTTGTCCTGTGCAGAGCCAGGAGTTGGACTTGATGATCAAAGAATCATTTAGTTTGGAAAAGACCTCTGAGATTATTGTGACCCGTGATCCTTGTGTGTCCCTTCCAACTCAGGATATTCTATGACACTACGATCCATGTATTTCAATTTGTGCCCATTGACTCTTGTTGTATCACTGGGCACTACTTAGAACAGTCTGGCTGCTTCTTTGTTCCCTCCCATCCGATATTTATAAACATTGATAGATCACCCTAAGCCTTCTCTTTCCTGAGCTCAGTCCCAGCTCTCTCAGCCTCTCCTCATAAAAGACATGCTCTGGTCCATTTTTCATCTTAGTGGCCCTTTTGTATCATCCACAAACTTGCTGAGGGTCACACATCCCCCATTATCAAGGTCATTAATGAAGACGTCGAATGGTATTTGCCCCAGTGTCAACCCCTGGGATACAGCCCAGCTGTCCTGCCTCTAAACAGGTTTTGCATAACTGATCACAATCCTCTGACGCTTCTCTTGTCAAGCACAAGCACTAGGAAGACTATGGTGGGTTTTCTTACCCACCATAATTCAGATTTTTCTCATTGTAGAATTCAGGAGATTGACAAGCCCGTAAGTGACAGGGTCCCAAATATGGGCAGTGAAGAATGCTAATGATACCTGCAAATAATATTGAAATAAAATATGCTGCAAAAGAATTCACAAAAAATTAGTGTTCCTCTTAGAGATTTCTCTTTCTACTTTGTATGGATTTGCAGTTCTTCCTGCCTGTGTCATTGCTGCAATGGCCGAGGGCTGATGTTGTGACTGCACACGTGGTAACGAGAAAATTGTTGTCAGCAGCTTCTCCTCTGAAAGCCCATGGCTGCCATTCCCTCCTTCCCGTGACATGTGTTTGTAATTACTCTTCACCTTTTAGTCTTTTATGCTTGACAGATGAATATCTCAGGAAAAGTTAATTTAATGATTTAATATGGTTAATCAAAGTGTCTGGGCTGCACCTTGATTTTGAAAGTGCTCTAGCTAGAGAATCTCTCAGAAGAGGAGACAGGACCACCTGCCAGTGACAGATCGGCTGGGGCTGGACAGTGGGGCCGTAGGGCTGGGGGAAGCTTGCTGCCAGGCTGGCAAATGCCCATGGTCTGGGAAATGCTGCTGGCTGAGAGATTCTCCCTCCCAGGGAAAGCTCTGCCAGGCCTCATCCAGCACTACTGAAGCAGCCTGTGGCTTTGCAGCCAGCCTCTGCACCCTAAGCACTGCCTCTGACAGCATTCGGGGGTCACTGTCTGAGGTGGCTCTTAGGAAATGCTGTTTCCTTCAGGATTTTTTGATCTACATAGGGCCTGTAAGCAATTTACCATTGATGGGGAGTTTGCCACATGAAACTGTTAGTGAATTGCTAGAATAATACTTTCGTGCACTTGAAATTATTTGAAAGCTCTTGGTTTGAGCAAATATTTTACACTGAAAACATTCCTATGCTACAGTTAATGAGATTTTTGGAAATTTATAGGAATTTATAAATTTATAGGAAAGAATTGGAAGCCAACTAATGTAAACTTATGTAGGGTCAGAGCACTAGGAGGACTCCCAAATCCCTGCTCCAAAGTGAGACAAATTTCTAATGTTCTAAAACTTTTATGTAGATACAAAGATCCATAATGCACTAAACAGGTTTGGTGTATTTCGTTTATGTTTACTTACAACTAACATTTAAAGTGATAAAAGCTGGAACTTCATAATGAAAAATATGGTTTTAGAAAGCTGCTTTATCAGGTGCTTGAGCCGTGTTTAATACAAGAATGGCTGTTATTTTGAGGTGGATTATTTCTCATTATCATCATTTTGTATAAGTAATCTTTGGTCAGAAGCACAGAGGTGACAGAAGATGTCTAAATATTTCCCAGCAGAATGACAGTATGTTCTTTACAATGCCATAACACAGCATGTGAGATCTGGAGGGCTGTACGCATCGTTCCTGCACAAACGGGTGTCGTGCTCTGAGATCCATTTAATGATGAGGGCTGTGATGCTCATTGTTGGCCTGTTTTGTACCTGTGGGTGTCATAAGGAGATTTGGTCTCTCTATCTCTCTCACTCATCTGTAGGCACATCTGTCTTGGTGGGAGGAGCTGAAGGAGAATACCAGAACTGCTCAGATCTCTGTTTGACTGTGGCAGCTAATGCAACATTGGGTAGCCGATAGACCTGTCTTTGCCCATTAAATTTCCTGTGAGTTGTCAGGTGGTGCTTGAGCTCCTAATGACTCCTAAGTCAGAGTGGCAGAATGTAGGTTCCCATCTCCTTTCATTTAGCTGGCTTTAGCAGACTAGTGGCATATTTTTCAATAAATGAATTATAAACCATAAATTATATTAGTATTCCACAATATTAAGATTCAAACTTGATTGAGTTTAGACCTAAATGAATCTTGTTTACAGTCCAATGCTGTTTTATAAATTTATTCATACAAAATGTAAATTGTCTGATTAAATAAACCTGAACATTTTATCAAAATCACATCAACTCTTAGCTACATACCAATACTTTTATTAATAAAAAGAAGTCAACTTTTTAATGTTTTTCAGGACAGAAGGGATTATTAATATGTTTTTATAGGCATACTTAAGTTTGCAAAAAGGTGGACAGTGTTTTTTTCTCTCTCTGCAAATTTTTAAAGTTAATCATACTACAGAAAATGAGCAGTGACAGTTTGAAATGATCAAGAGTAACATAGTGGTAGGTATTACAGAATCAATACTCTGTTGGGCACAGGATTTTGCAGATTGCATCAGCTAGAGAGTTGTCCTGTGTTATGGGGAATGTAACGTTTCTTTCTTTAAATGACTGCCACCTGAATTGCATCTTCAAAGCCAGTGGAGCTTGTGCATGGTTTGATATGAAATATTTTTGTTGGGGAAAAGAAGGGTCTTTCAGAACACCTAAATCCAATAACTAAAGTAAACCTTTTTTTTCTTCTTATAAGCCAAAGAGTTGGAATAGATGTCCTCATGTTCAATAGTCCTTCAACATTTTATGACTCATATTATACTTAGTTAGAAGATGCTTTAAAAATGCAGATGTATGCGACAGATTGATGTGCACAGGCTTTCACTTCAGAACTGCATATGTAGAAGACACATGTACTTAAACAGTTTTTGCTACAATCTGTCAAAAACAAAGTCAGTTGAGGACTTCCTTTTCTGATCAGTGGACTGTGATTAAGTGTACTGTGGCAATGATGCATCTCGACACACAAGTGACTTTGTTAGACAGATGCTGTATGACCTCAGGCATTCAAGTTAGCTAAATAGTCTCGAGGTATGCGGAGGGGAGATTTTGTAATTTTTGTTTTTAAAGCTTAAAGAAGAATTAAAGTAAATCTAAAGGTCAAGTGTTGTTTCATAGGTGTATTTCAAAATAGCCCCGTGTGAAATAGAGTCTTAGGGAGTCAACAATGAAAAAATCTGGCAAAGAAAAGTCCTTTTGGCAAAAGAATATTCAGCTTGTGAAACAAATGTGTGATTAGCTCTGTTTGGAATCTTAGTATTCAGGAGCAAATCTTAGTTTTGAGGCTGCATATGAAAGCCTGGTTATGATTAAAATTAGCTAAATTTACCTCTAAAAAAATAGAACTAGCATTGAAAAATAGTCCTCCTGCACTCTGTTAGCTGAGTGTAATTTTTATGGAAGTGAGGAAGTGAATTTTAGTATTTGTGTTACATCTGTAAGATTAAATAGCTTTTTTTATGTAAGCTGTGTGTGTAGGTGAGTGGTTTTGTTTTTATTGGAAGGCTTCATCAGGAAATATATTTTAAAAACCTCACCTCAATTTATGTTTTTTTATAACCAATCCATTATGCAGAGTGAAAGCTCTGTAAGTTGCAATAAGCAAGTGTGTCTTTTCATCTCTGAAGACCCGATGGAGTTTTGAAGCCACTTCATGAAACAGTAGGATGACAGACTGGAACAGTGAAGCAGCTGCTTTCGTAAAACTGGATGAAAAAATTTCTATAAAACTGTAATTGCCTTTGATTCTAATTTTCAGTTTTTCTGAAAAGAATATTAACCCTCATGCTTTAGTGGTGCACAGTTTACTTTTTTTCATTGATGCGAAGTACTACTTTTCCACTCAAAATCTGCCAGGATGCTGTGGAATATGGCTGTGTTGCCTAAGTGTGTGAGACTTCCCTTTTAGAGGTTCTGAACAAAAGAAATGTCTATTTTACAGAGAAGTGAAGGAAAGAAGCTGGATATTTAATCTTCTTATATGCTATATGCATTAGAATGATGAATGGAGTGGATATAAAGATGCAACTCACCCTGACTAGTGCATGCACCCGTTTTACCATAAATTCATTGTTGACCCCTTTTCTACTGTCCATAGCAACGTTCTTATCCCTTATCTGCTAGAATGAACCTAGAGTTTTCTCTGTGACACAACTCTAATCCTCAACTTTCAATATTGCAAATAATTAAAGACCATTTAAATAAAAGTATAGAGAATTAAATACTAGTTTTGCATATAAAGTGGGCTTAATGTTCTAGGTGTGATTCCAGATCACTCTTTTAGACTGTTAACTTTACATTCATATTTAACAAATGACATTATTCAGTTTCATGGGGTCACTGTGTCAAAATGTCTGTGTTAGAACTTTAATTTATTTCCAAAGGTTCTTTGGGCAGATAGGAGTGGTGTGTTAGAATGATTTAGTGTCTCCACTTCCCCATGTGGATTTTAAGGCTTTGAACATAGTCCATGATGTAAATTTTGAGACTAGGTGAATTCAGCTGCTCTGTGGTGGCAGACTGAATGAATGGGACTCATATCCCAAATGTGGGAGGTTGACCCTCATCTAAAATATTGATGATGTCTCCAATTCTATCTTCTGATCAAAGTGACAATTTATCTGCCTCTCTCCTGTTAACATTAATAGAATACGTGCAACTGTGGCCAAATTTTGCTTTGTTAGCATCCCATCTTGGAAAGCCCAGTGGATTCTTATCAGATCAACAATTATTGGGTATAGACAAGAGATGCCAGTCAGGGAGCGTGATAATTGAAGAGCTGGGATAAGTTTTCTTAAAGCTGTCAGCCAACTTCATTGGATCATAGGCTATTTTTTACTGCAAAATTTATTTTGCTGTGCTATAAATTAATTCACGTGTATCAGTGATGATCTTTGCTATGGGACTGCTGACTTTGTATTTTAACGTAGTCAGGCGCTGAGTGTAAATTTCACTGACTGACTGAAAGTGCAGGGGAAATGAGTGGGTAATGAGAGCAGAGCAGCCAGTTCTTTAATTGAATTAAAAGCCGGGTGACACCAATGCAGACACCTGTCCAATTACAGACAGGCCAAGGTGTTTACCATTGCTGTACAAGCGATTTGAAGATGACAGAAATCTTTCCGCCCACAGATTAACATAATGAAGGAGAACAGATTACAGTGGATGCTGGCCAAACAGATAGGATGGCAGCTGAGAAAAAAGTAGTTTGCTGAAGTATGTAAATAAAATCTGTGCACTTTCTATTGCCTACCTATGCAGTACATCTGTTTCTTTGTTGAAAGAAAATAGGGCAAGAGCACATGTGAAGGAAAAAACATTGATTAGGAAACAAACAAATCATTTTTTAATTTGCTGCCTTTGCTGAATGAATTTTTAAACAGAAACCTCCTTTTGCAAAAGGATTTATTTACTTGTTTAGGGGTTTTTTGGGGTTTATTTTTTTTCTTGCAAATTTTTGCTGCCTTTCACAAAGCTATCTATGCAATGCGAACTCTGTTCTGCTGCAGTTGCTTTATATAAAAGCTTTCTAATTTGTCAAAAGTAAACAAAACAGCCCAATCCCAACCTTCTACAGATATGGGCAGCTTTCTGGATATGTCCTACTGCAGCTCTCAGTGCCTGAAGCCATTGGTGACCCTACAGAATGTCTTTATCAGGAAATGCAAGGAGCATTAATTCACTGGTTCGTAAGAAAGAATACTACAAGTGCTAAATGTACAAATAAAACTAAATTGCTTCCTAAAGCACAGCAGAGTTGATAGAGAGGTGGCATATACACTATACTATGCTCCTCTTGACTGGCAACTTGCAAATGTCGCAGTTAGAGGATTTGGTTTCTGCTTCCGTTTATTTGCAGAAGATAATTCCAACAGCAACTTTTATTGTTTCCTGTGTTTAACCCTCTATGATCTGGAAATAAGTCTTATGCAAAAAAGGATAATTTTTTAACTAATGGAATTTCTGTGATGAAGAATTTATTGTAGATTCTAGTACTTCCAATATTTTACGGGGATAGTAATGCCTAAAAGGGAGCATATAAGAAAGCTGGAGAGGGACTTCTTGCAAGGGTGTGTAGTGAAAAGACAAGGGGTAATGGCTTTAAACTGAAAGAGGGCATGTTTAGGTTAGCTATTGGGAAGAAATTCTTTACTGTGGAGTTCGTGAGGCACTGGAACAGTTTTCCCAGAGAAGTTGTGGATGTCCCATCCCTAGAAGGGTTCAAGACCAGGTTGGATGGGGCTCTGAGAAACCTAGTCTAGTGGAAAGTGTCCCTGCCTGTGGAGGATGGTTGGAACCAGATGATCTTTAAGGTCCTTTCCACCCCAAACTATTCTATGAAAACATCATTATTTCTTATTTTCTGCTTTTTGATGGCTCTTAAAAATATCTACCTTCCATCACAGGAAGATTACGGGGACATTTGCTTGGATGGTGGCTGACACAGCATTCTTTTCCTTTCCTGTCACATTTACATTGGATAGTAAGATGTCAGTACAGCTTTCCACTGTTAATTAGGGATTTGCAAAATCAAAGCTATAACCAAAGCAAGCAGATGCTGATCAACTGGTTTTCATTTAACATTACTCTGAAGTATAAGTGATTACTTCTGAATATTTCTTCATGTGTATGAGTGGAACTGCACCTCAGAAAATTCAAATAGAAAGACAATTACAATGCATCCTTTGATTGATTGCAAGAAAAGGCACAAGCATTACTAAATCAGTGAACACTAGGCTCACATTTTCCATGTGAACACACCTGTTAGTAAACACAATATAAACCTTTGCAGACTTTGATTGTTCTACTTAGAAAATAATATATTTATGCTGTAACTGTTAACTTCCAACATCAAATTCTCCAGGCCCTTTTTATCATTATAAAGGGCTTATGTGGGGAAAAAAGATTTTTTTTTTTTAAATGAAATGCAAAGTTATGTTGCATTCTCTGTAGTAAGCCAGTGATGAGTAGTAATACGGACTAATTTTGTCTACTTGTTTGTGGACATGTAATGCTGGGGGTTCTTTGAGGTACTGGGAGCTCTTTCTGAGGTACTGGAAGCTGCTTATAAAATGCAGTGTTGGTCAGTTTTGAAATAACATAGTTTGCTGAAATTTTATTTTTTTAATGAAAACCACATTGATTTTACTAGAGAGCTGTGAGAATCAAGGTGAGAACATGGTTTGAAATAAAACTTGATGTGAATTGACCTTCTTTTAATTACTACTGCATTTAGCTTGCTTATTACTTTATTGTTGGACCTATTGTTGGACCTGTTTGAAATGAGAGCTGCTGATGTTTCTGAAAATGATGGTAAACTAATTTTTTCCCTTGTAATTCTTCTGTATATTGTTGTTTAAAATATTGTTTTTGGTTCCTGAAGTGGTAAGAAGTGGCCTATTGTATTTGCTATGACAAGGAGCTGATTGATATGTGGGAATCTAGTAACTTTTCTTCACTAACAAAAGCAGGACCTGAAATAGCAGAAGTTTACAGATCTTTTTTTCTTGTAAACCCTTGGATACTGTGTCACCTTAATTATGTTACTATAGTAGCATAGTAAATGTACAGTCTGAAGTAATGGAAGATAAGTGGAATGTTTCATACAAAAAAGATTTCAGTTTATGGATGAATAGGGGCAATGTTGGAGAGGAAGCACTGAAAAAAATTTGTTCTGGGAGACATTGAAAATTCCTTGGAAAACCAAAATGAATAACTGAAAAAACTTTGTGAGACAGGGACTAAGAAAAAAACTCCTTTATTGTCATTGTTACTTTAACATATATACCTCAGTTTTGAAGCATTACCTGTTACAGTGAGTATAACTAAAGAAAGTTAACTGCATCTTTAGTATTAAAACTGGAATAAAATACCATTTACTGTTAATTTATTTTGCAGAATTTAAGTCATGGATGATAGGAATGAAACCTTGAAATAGTTTTCCTTTTCCACCTGTAACAGTGGAAGCCTGTAACAGAAGGAAGACTTTATGTCACTTCTGTCTGTGTATGCACATAATCAGTCTGTACATGCACAACACCTTGCTTTCTTGTGTTGCAGGCGTATTGAAGGGCTTGCATCCCTTCACAAACTATGCTGTAACCCTAACTGCTTGCACTTTGGCTGGCTGTACTGAGAGCTTGCATGCATTGAACATCTCCACTCCACAAGAAGGTAAAGTAATTTCAAAGGTCTTGACTTCCACATTTCAGTCATGAATAATAAAACAGGAGAAGAGCTAAACGCTGCAAAGCCATTTGCTGGAAAACCCCAACCTAATTTGATGACAAAGTGCATTGCCAGACCATAATTGCTCCATTTTTTGGGGGGGTGCGAAAATGAATCAAACTCCATACCCTTTAATGACATGCATCTTTAATAGCTGTAATGCAGATTAATGGGCTTTTTAATTGCTGTTACATTGTTCATGCAAGAGCCTTGTCATTAATATGAAGCATCTGAAAGATTAATGAAAGCTTCCTCATTTTACTATGGCTCAGAAGTAAATCTAGAGACAGTCTGACTAAAAAGAATTGATTGTATGGCACAGTATGAAATTGAGAATCAAATGGTTGATTTCCATGGTTTCTTTTAACCGCTAAACACCAGCAATAGGCAACAATTATTTCAGTGTGATGAAACCGCAAATGCTGATTGAGTTATTTATTAATTGCTGTTCAGATTTTCTTTTTTTTTTTTACACTTACACAAGTTGTTGTGCTCAAACTAAAAGGTTATGAGTATAAATTAGTGCTTCCTATGCTTACATCAAGAACAAACCAGGAAGAAAGAAAAAATATGTTCAGTTCTGACTTCAGAGACGAGGCTGATAAGTAATGCCCATCAATTACAGATGCTCCGAAAATATCAGTGACATATCCAACTTCATTCTCAATTAAACATAAAGTCCACATCTCCTGTTTCTATCCTAAAGCCATGTTAATCAGTTAAAATAATCAGTTACTCCAAATCTACACCAGTAGAATAATGAAGACTTTGACATGTATTTATTGGACAGTAGCTAATCTTCCATGATGCAGAGTAGTTTTCAAAATTCCCTCCTTCCCACAGTTCTTTGTTTTATCTTCTCATGTAAACTAGGTAATAATACAGTACCAATAAAGCAAATAAAATTTTGGCATGAAGTCATGTGAATTATAGCCATAATAATTAAAAGAATGCTGGTGTGTTGAATTGCTGCCAAAGCAAAGGCATTGTCTTGACGAGGACAGTACTGAAGACTGCAGTCTAACATTGCTAGAGCAGAATTTTGGTGTGACCATGTTAACAACTCCAGCAGCACCGGTCAAATCAGAATCCAATTATTGCCTCTTGGATGTTCAAAATAAACTGACTGAGATTGTCTGGTGGCATTGTCCATGAAAAGGTGCAGACTCTGACAACAAAATAGTTAATGGACTTGTGATGTAAACATGAAACACAGTATTTCGTATTTCTTTCTGCTGTGACACAGTAATTAAAAATAAATTGCTTATGTCTTATTTTATCAGCTTAGTGAATAAAGCAGGAATCCAGGAATAAAACCAGGTGTCCTATTGGAAAGGTTTAGGCAAAAGTAGCCTTTTTTAAAATTTTTTTCTTTTTTTTTTTTTTTTCCTTCCCCCCAGAGATCAAATAAAACCATGGGGAACATGTGTTTTATCTCTCAGAAGAATTGAACAAAAAGTCAATGTGTGGAATTTCTATTTTTGGATGCTCTTGTTGCATGCTCTTAGTAACAATAAATTGGTGATACAGGAGACAGACACCATATCACACCCTCCAGCTATCCCTGTTTCCCTATTGAAACATTCATTACTTTATATTGTTTTCACATTGCCAGCCACTGCTAGTTATTGTTTTAAATTGCTAGCACAGAGCTTGTAAATTACAAGATATTTCTCCCAGACTAAGGCCCGAGCCCTGCTCTCCTTGTGATATTCAGTGGGATTCCTTGTGCTTCTAATATATAACTCATTGGAACAGTGAAAGAACTCGACTTTTAAATTATTATGCATTACCAACTTCCAGTATATTATATATATATAATCTACATTAAACAAACATTACTAAGTGTATTGAATTATGAAGAGTTTGAAATAAGGGGTAGTGCCTAAGAACACATTGCCTGTATCTGTGATTGGAATGATTCCTTTGTTATTAGGAATAAAAAGCATGAAGGAAGATAAAATATTTTGTATTAAAAAAAGGACTGCACTAAATTAATGTACCCCTCACCTTGCTCAGTGTTATCAAGCTGGAAAGATAAAATTATAGCAGCATTATTATTCTCCTAAACCTGAGGTGTATGTCATCATCTTTCTTAGAAGTTTCTGTTTGGCTAGGAATGCTCACATGAAACAGTAGGCTTCTCAAAATGCTGGTGTGTTGTAGACATAAACTCTCATCTGAAATTTCAGCTTTACCAAAAATCATTCTGGTAGTAGCTTATCACCTAAATTCTTTATTATCTGTGGAAAGACAATATAATATAACGTTATATGTTTTTTTCACCAGCCCCTGAAGATGTGCAATCACCCACAGCAATATCCTTTCCCACATCCCTGCTGATGAGTTGGAGTCCACCCAAAACACCAAATGGTATTATTACACAGTATACTTTATATATGAATGGAATACCAATTTACTCTGGAAATGAAACTAAACATATTGTAAAAGGTGAGTTCTCTGCTAAGGTTGTGTGTCTAATGTGTATCTCATAGTTGCTATGAATAATTGTATGATTAAACTCTTCTTATTTCAGAGGAAAAGAAAAATAATTCCAAAATTGACTGGATGCACTTCAAACCCTGATGGTTAGAACTCTTTGTTGGGACTCACAGAAATTAACACCACTGTAGATGGTGTACCTAAACCTTGTGCTGTATTGCCCTCTTTCACAGGATCTGAGTCATCTTTTTAATCGTTTTATAACATTTTGATTTTATAACATCTAGCTCTCTAAGCAAGTAAACTGCAAGCTGTTGAAGACAAGATATTATGTAAATAGTTTTTCTTCCTGTCTTCCTTAGATATTCTTACTTATAGAGACACTGCATTGCTTACCTGAATAATCCATGTTGTATTAATTTATTGAAAGTATAAACTAATAATCTTTTTTCTTCTGATATTAGTTATGCCGTGTGCCAATAGCCAGGTTATATCAGTACTCTTAAACTATTACATGGAAGCTAAATGCCTGTTGTTTGGCAGTACAGTGAAGCGTGGTAATCTGAGTTCCTATTTTAATGTAATTGGTGTAGTTTAATGAAGTATCCAAATTATTTGTTCAGACATTATCCAAACAACAAACAAAATTAATAAAAACCCCAAGATATGGAGCTAAAAGTATCATAGTACAGCATAAGCACTATTCTGGACCCATCAGAATTTGTATATGTTAATAGGTGCAAGTAAAAATAAAGCATTTAATAGTGGACAACTCAGGGGGGAAAGGGTACCAAGACCCTACTTTCTTTGTAATGTAAGACCTTAAAATTCAAAGCCATTTCTGCATCTTGAGTTAGTATAAAACATATTTAAAAATTCATATAGTTCAAATTTCTTTGCTTTGCACAGGCCATCAGCTACTGGTGTGGTGGGTCAGTTTTGACACTGAAAAATGAATCCAGTTAGAGAACCTCCTGAAGGCTGTTGATGATCGCTATAATAAATAGTGCACACTTTAAGTCAAACTTTTTCATTCTGTATTCAAAGGTAATGGATTTTTCGTAACCATAGTAACCTTAGTGTATTTCTGGATAAATACATGAGGTATATACATTCTGGTTTTATTTTTGAATATAAACTACCACATTATGTATTACTAATAATATGAAAAATAGGATATAGGTTAGCATAATGACAGCTCAAACTAGTGTGCATTTTTCTTCTGCAAAAAAATAAATATTTATCAAAAGAGTAGGTTCAATTAATTTCTCCCCCATCTCCCCAGTTTTTTGGTATTCTTGCAGTGCCATTTATCTTTTTTTTTTGCAAGATTTCCGTGACTCCCTCATTGCGATATCAAAGCACCATTCTTAAAAATTTTGAAGTGAAAGTACTTGTGCTTCTGATCTTATTAAAATCATTAATGAAAGTTCATCATAGATAGTTTTACCACTGTGTTCATCTGCAACCTGGCTGTAAATGGGCAAGCAATGTAAAATATTTGAGGAAGTGTTCACCATAATGTATTTTGGTTGGTTGGTTTTAGGTTCATGCCTGATTGCAGTCTGAATTATAGCTGAAATGATGTTTATTGATAGAAATTATGGTCAAGTAACTTCTGGAATTCTTTGAAAATATAGGAAAGCATAAGTTAAAAAGGGTCAGGACTTGAGTCCTCCTGTGCTACCTCTAAATCTTGAGTGATATGTCAGAATAGGTTCAGCTGAAGTAGTCAAAGGAAGTCTCATTTGGTTCATAAGCTTTCTAGAGAAGCCCTTCTCCTTCCATTTAGAAATTATTTATTTATTTGTATTTTTTATAGAATTTTTTATATTTTTATATTGACCATTTCATGGCTTTTATTTCAATTAATTTTTAGGCAGACATGGATGTAAGGAGAAGTGAAAATCTTACTTATTCAAGAGAGAAGGCAGATGAATGGAATTGTGTTACTGTATGCAGTACAACACAAGAGCCACTCTTGCCCACCATTATGAACATGGTGTGGAGATCAGTCTGTTTACTTTGGAACCATTTTATTTAGCTGCCGGTTTTTCACTCTGCCTGAGGGAGAAGTGGCAATGTGAGCCAGCAGACTGGGATTTGGGTCACTAGAAATCCTAGTCCTTTTGAATGAGGTTTATTCAAGATCTTGCTTAGATCAGAATATATCTTTAATTTTACTTGATTTTTGCTTCCTTTCAGAGACCAGTACTTTCTACTTTTCAGGCTAGGTTTAAAAGAGGTGTTACGTAATATTCCTATCCCCCCTTCCCTTCCCTTACAGTCTTAAAGTGAAAAGTTGCAGCTTTTGGCTTTTGAGTGTTATACAGGTCTTGGCCTTTTATGTATAGTTATCCTTTTCAGCACTTACACTAGTGTTGTTGGTGACTTATTGCCTCAACATAGTATGCTACTGATCCTAAACAGAGAAACAAAGTTCATTGTCTCTGACATTTGTTTCCTATTTATTCACCAAAATTATTTTCCTAATTTACTGACTATATGACTTAGTTCCTGACCAGTAGTTTATACTAGAAAGTCATAGATTCTCTCTGTGTTTTTGAAGTATTATATCTGTTGAAATGTGATGGGGTTTTAAACTTTTCTTTTTAAGAAGACAGCTAAAAATTTGTACTTTGCTGACTTTCATTTCAGACATGGAAAGTGCACTTGGTTTAGGCCCATGCTAATTAATCCATAACTTGAGGAGGGATATGTTTTCTCAATACCATAATTGCACATATATTGTTAGCTTAATTTCTGATCTTGACAGTTGTTGAGGGCTTGAAATACTCATTGATTTTCATGGAAATTCGAGGGTTTGTTTCCTCTAGGGGCTGAGCTGTAATTAAAAAGGAAACCCTTTAAAAGCACATATGGCAAATGTACACTTTACCACATTGAAAAGGGAGACCCATTAGGCATCCATCATCCATTAGTGCCTTTAAATATTTTCTCCATATTGACAAATTCGGTTTCTGTGTTGTGAGTAATAAAGCACTGAAATGAAGCCAGCCCCTCTACCACAACACCTGTGTTAACTGTCTGTCTCCGATTTTTCTGCTTCCCACCTTTATGCATTTGCTTTATGTGGTGTGTGTTCTACTTCCTCATGCAGTCTGGGTTGTATTTCACATCCTATGTTCCTCTGAAAGCCGAATATCTCCAAGGGACAAGCAAAGAGGAAATAGTCCGTGATCCCAGGTGGAACTTGAGCTGTGTGAATCCATGCCCCTGTATTCGTGGTTTCATTTCCTCTGTGTGTGAGTGCAGAAGCTCCTGTAATCAAAACCAGCATCTGCAGCTTAGGAGAGTTGTTGCAATAGGGTTCTGCTCCCCAAACCTGCATACCGTGCTGTTCTGTAGATGACTAGCAGCTGTGAGGAGATGGAGGAGCTTGTACAGTTATCTTTAGAGCTCTGAACTTAGACGTACGGATCTTAAAAAGGCTTTTGATTTTAGGAAAATTTGAGTTGATTTTTCCTGTGGAGAGGAAAATATCCTTCTTGTTCAACCAAACACTCACAGGCAAAACTGAAGCTTCTACTTTGAAACGTGGGGGTTTCTTCATGTAATTATTTAAACAAGATTTTTAATTTTATGCAAGGTATTCCTTCTTGTTTTTTCTTTAAATTAGTTTCAGAAATTTCTTACCTGCCTTAGACAAAAGAGCCAATAGAGTGAGGTTTATCCTGAAAAGTATTCTACTACAGTGGCCATAGCTGATAGTGCCAATACCACCAGCAGAAAAGTGGTCTAATAAATGCAGAATGTTATAGCATAAGCAGAGACAGTGATGCTTAGATGTGACCCAAGTGCCAAATTTTATTTTGATGGAAACCTTATTGTCAAGAAGAAACTTCAGAAAAAAATATTAGAACAAAATATTCCCCTCTTTTTAAATGCTCAGGATTTGATGGACTAAGAAAAGCTACTAATTGCTTAACATGTTTACAAGGGGAAATGACTTAGTAGATGCTTTTGAAAACAGAAAAACATGGAGTACGAATCTGTCCTTGCACTGAGTGTGGCATTAGGGAGGTATGTGTCCATTTGCTGCAGCAGTAGGTGCTTGACAATGTTAACAAATTGTGTTCATATAATTTTCCAGCAGAATCTAATGGTTCTCATCATGAATCTTTAAAAGGAAGATGTTCTTATTAAGAGTCAGCTCTATGAAACTTATTTTTCTCTGCCAACCTGAAAGGAGTGTTTCTAGTTTTTCAGGAAAGAGATCCTGTCAACTATGTTACAAGGACAGATCCTCAACTGAGTTAAACGAGTATAGAGTTATCCTAAATTACATGCCCAAGTGCCGACGTCCAACACCCAGGAGTTTTTAAAAAAATGTGACAGAGTCCTTTTACCGGGTTGCTGGGAAAAATATTAAGCAGAGCCTTGGTAAATGTGAGAAAGAGCTATCTTCACAATTTTTTTCTGAGAGCGTGAACTAACCCTTGGCTTATTCAAATTGTTATTTGACCTGAGTGTGGAAAGGCTGATCCTAAAAAACCAGGTTAGAATGGGAGCCTTGTTTTTCTGTGAGGAAGAGACAGATGTTTGACATCTGTTCAATCAGGGCTTAACATATTTGAACTTAAAAAAATGGGAGAATCCCATTTTAGTACCTGTATTTTTTTTATGGTGCTCTAACCCAGTAGTGATTATAGTACACAACAGGCACAGCCAGGTGCAATTACTACATTTTACTGAAAATTTGGCAGGTTTTTTTCCTTTTTATCCCTATGAATACTACTGCCTGTTTTAAATGAAAGATCATGATAATAAAAGCAAAATCCATCATAATATCAGTATTGTACTAATTACCAAGTGAAACAATCTGAGAAAGAAAATCCACCATATTGTACATTGAAGATAGTTTCAATAAGATGTATCACTGCTAGAAGCTGAACCAATGAGAAGAAAATCCTTATTATATTAGGTTTAAGATGTAGTTCTTGTGGTTACTTTTCATACGGTTTTCAGCTATAACAATGTTTAAAACCAACAATTTCCATCCTTAAGGATTTGCATTACTTTCTTTTAGGTCCTGCTGAAAGATGACAGGCAGCTTTTGCCTTAAAGGACAAACAATAGAAAAATTCTGTAGTCCTCTGGTATGAATTTATTTCCCATCTTCCAGGTTGCAGTGAAATACATATAAATAACAAATGTACCCAGTCTGTTCTTTCACTAGAGTGTTTTGGAAAGAGTTGTTTGCTATTCAATACAATGTTAGTGCTAAATTTGTGTATATTATAACCTTGAATGTCACAATTGCTCTTTTTTTTTTTTTTTTTTTGTGAAGCAGAGACTTCTTTAGAACCATGGTGAGCAGTAAATGCTAGTTTTCAACTCTTCCCAGAGAAGTTATTAGAACTGGTTATCTGAAATGTCTTGCTTGCATGTGACCCAATGAGAGATGCCCCAGTGTCTCACCCTTATTTTAGGGTCTTGCAGTACTGTGTAACAGTGCCAGACCAACCTCCTATATGTGGTTTAGCAACATCTCCAGCTGCTAAGTGATACAGGAACTACCATGTTTTCTAGGATGTCATATGAAGAATGCCTGCTACTTCAGGCTCTATCCTGGCCTGAGTGTGCATTTAAGTGAATATATTGGTGCACCTGGCACTAGAGGGCAGGGTACACCAGTCTTACAGGAGAAGCTGCCTTCCTTTAAAAGTGTAAGAAAGCACACCTGAGTTGGCAACACTGACATTGCCAGTGACTGGTACTATCATAATTAATTCCACAGACCCAGAATGCAGATTCAGCAGGCACAAAACCAAAGGGCAAATGGGCTGTCTGAGCCTGGTGTTCCTGTATTTCAGCTTCAGACAGAAAGATCTGGTGCACTCATTGGACTTAATAATACAGATCTGGGGAATTTAGAGGGGAGGGGGCCAGTGTAAGGGTAAAAGCATTATGTTTATTTGTAGCAGCTCTGTTGTATCATTTTCTATTGCAGTGCATTAGTGCAGTGTTAAATAAAATCTGCTTATTTAAAATCCTTTTAAATAGTGTTTAAATATTTCCTGCTGATACAATCTGCTAAAGTAGTTATCCTTGCTGCAGATTTCAGTTAACCTTGTCGCAGATATTAAGCCTGAAGCTACACAGACTTTTAGGGACCTTGATTATAGAGCAAAACGTAATGGTGTCATTATAAAACCACAGCTGGACAAGCTTCTGGAGTCCTTGTCCTTTGATCAGATTTGGGTAACACAGCAAGCCAGGAGAGAACTCACGCTAACCCTGCTGGAATTGCTGAGCTCTCAGGTTGCTTGAGTACCACTTTCTAAAAATTAAAATGCAACACGTTATAAAATGAGAGTGATTGGTACCTTCCAATCTTTCATATGTACCAAAGAGAACTGGAGCAAAATAGAGCTAATAGCTGTAGAACAGGGAGAGTATTTTTTTCTCTCTTTCCCTTCTCTCATATAAGAATTATTTTGACTGGGGGCTCTGTTTTTTTTAAACAGTAAGAAGAAAAACATTGATTTCTAGGGTTGTCTGAATTCCATGACAAGAAATAAAACCACTAAAATCACTGAAAAATGTAAACCACTCAGATTATTTTGTCCTTCAAAACTATTTGTCAGAATTAGACATATGTAGGCTTTTTGTTCTATATTTTCTCCTTCACAGTTATCTAGATTGGTTAGCAGACTTAAAGATTCTGAGATTTCTTCAAAAGACAGTGGTCTACTGAGGAGGACAGATTTACATCAAGGGTTCACTGAGTTCAGTTTGTAAAATGTGAATTTAGAATTTGACATCCTTGCAGCCTTTTTTCTTCATTTAATCAACCAGAAGAGCTTACTGTCCATGCATTATTGTCTTGGAGGTGGTCTCCACTTGCATGTGGATTTGTAGCAGCAAATTCTTATTTTGCTGCTTTCTGAGATCAGTTTGTTGTAATGTTGCCTGTGTGAACCTTTCTTGGGTAAACTGGCTGAATCTTGTCTACCTTGCTCTTGGATCTTTTCAAGTGTGTAACCTGTTTATCTGCATTTTGTGTTTTGTCGGCAAGAATTTCGTATAAAGTGATACAGTTTCTCTTTGTGGGCTGTTGTCTCATGGTGACCACTGTTTGTTACTAAACATTGAGAGATCTCCTAAGATTTCTAAGAACTAGAATATGCTTTCTTGGCCATGTTGAGCTCATAGCCTGAAATACTTTTTGTGGGACCTTATTTGCCTGGTAATTGTGGTTTGCCTTAAGCTAGTAAAGCAAAATGGTGGGTTCTGTTCTGGTTTTCATATTGCTGATAAAACAGACAAGATTTCATTCAGTCACACCTTTGTTAACATCAGAACTGTGCAAGGTTTTATGTTCAAATTATAAGTAATATATTTATGGATCAAGAAAAGCATCTTCACTTTTCTAAATGATTTTTGAGGTACTTGGTAAATGATTTATGCTTACTTTCAGGTTTTCTGGACTTGGGTAGATAGAGATATGACACCTCTTGCACAGATGGACTAAGGCTAAACCTACTGCTTCAGTTTGAATCTCTTGGTATCCTGAGGACATACCTCACTTAGCTCTAACTCAGTAGACTTAGATAGACTGAGGCTGCCTTCTTGGTATTGCCAGCTGCATAATGAAGCTTCTCTCTGAGTTTTTCCTTGTATCCTGGAAAACACACTCATATTTCTCCTTACTCATTTAGGAACATTTGGTCTCCCAAACTGCTAAACACTCGATGTATATTTAATTTAAAATAGATATTTTATTCCATGCTGCTATTGCAAATAGTGTTGGTTTATCAGCTGTGATAATGTTTTGACAGAGCAGTACATGAGTTTCTCTTTGGCTAATGCTAGACACAGACCCTTCCCTCTATACCCAATATGTCCAAAATTCCTTTAACAGTCATGGAATATTGATTTATGGTGACAGTGTACAGGCAGGTAACACCACAGCAGTACTTCTAGAGGGTTCCCAACCAGGGCTTCCCCTTTCCCTTGTTTTTATAAAAAATGTGGCCATGAGGCTGTTAAGTCATTACTGAAATCTGTGCAGCGTTTTATTTATTGAAAAAAACAAAGCTATAATGAAACAAATTTATGGAAAGGAGAGTCTTTGATTTTTTTGCATGTGTTTCAGACTTGTGATTTCAATAAATCTGTAAACTTCCTTACAATTTGCATTTCTAAGATAATTAAGTCCACACTTTCCTTAGTATTTTTCATCTTTCACAGGTCTTGTCTTGTGTGTGAACAATACAAGACTGAGTGTTACAAGGTCATAAAATAGTTGGATATAAGTTTGATCTTAAAAATATTTGATGGTTAGTATGACTGGAGGAGTGTTCCTGTATTTTCAAAATCTGTTTCCTATCCTAAGTGATATCCCTAAGTTATGTGGAAGCATAGATCTTGTCCCAAGAGAGCATGAAAGGCATTCTAGGATACTTCCTTTCCTGTTGAATCACTGCCAGAAATCTAACCTAGGTTTCTACACTGATTGCCTAAATTGTTTACGTAAAGCTTAATAGACTTTTAGTCAGTACTGAACTCCATCATGCCTTTCACTAGTCTTCCATGAAATATTGTCTTTTTATAATTCTGATTGAAATATTTTTCATAAATTGTTATTGGACTTTGAAAGGTGATGGGCTTTTATAATTTTTCTTCCTTTCTTTTCCATGGTTTTTATTTTATAAATAGAGAGACACATTAAAATGATGTGTTACCAGGAAATTAAATAGTACACAGGAAAAAATATCTAAGTGAACATAAAGCTAATCATGTAAGAAGAACATGAGATTAGTGTGCTTTAAATAATGCTTAAACTTATGGTCTTAAGATGAATGCAAAAATGGATGATAAACATTGGGATTGTTTTTGTGATGGCTGCTTTGGACATACCATGTTCCTTGATTACACAGATACATTTGAGTCACATTTACAGTCTGCATATCTTGATTTTTTTTTTTTTTTTTTTTTTTTTTTTTTGAATATCTGGTTATGTTTAGGGCTACATAAAGTTGTTCAGAGGTGACAAGAGAATCTGGCTTATTAAGAGGTTCTGGGTCCTCATTGCTTACCTATCCAGGATCAGTAGCTAGACTAGGTGAGTTCATACAAAGGATGCATAAATGCAATTTTCAGTCTATGGTAGGAGAAATGTTTGGAATTAAGGAAATTATCAATAATGAAAAGTAACCAATGTCGATAAAGTATGTTGATAGCATCCTTCTGAAAGCTGAACTTCAACACTGGAGCTATTTATCACTTCATTTTAATAGTGTTATTTGTTGTCTGATAAAGGAATAAAAATTCAATCCAATTGGCAAGAATTTTTAAATGTTCTCATGAGCTGGCTTGCTAGCCTTTTCATCAGCTCAAGGCTAAGTTAGATTAAAAGTAGTATTACTTTCATTTCTACTAATATGTTTTGATTTTTTTGAGGTACAGCTCTTGGGATTTACTACCATTGTTGCAATGTCACGTAAAAGTTTTTAAGCTGTTAAATTGTAGTAGGAATTAAAATACATGCACAATTAAAGTCTTCCTCTCAAGTTTGCAGACAGAGAAAAAGTACATAGAAAGTTTGTCAAGGAAAAACCAAAATCAAGTGAAATTCACTGAAGAAATAAAAAGATTAAGTAAATAAATAAATGTTACCATAGAAAAGAGGTACAAGTCTTAGCTTGACTATGAAAAGAAATTGTGTGGCAAAGATTGAGGCAAAATAGCCAAATGTTAGTTAGAACTAGAAAATAATTTAAAATATTTGTACATAGGACTAAGGAAAATCCAGGTAGAAAAATAGACTAAGTTCAAAACAATTGAGAAAAATTAGAAGGTAACTTCTTCACCAAAGAGCTTGTCCCTAGTGGTGCTTCTTTGGGATGTATATGAATCAACATTGTAGTACCTCACCCTGAGAACCAAAAAATATTAAAGCAGCTAGACTGAAATTATCACCAGGTAGCAGAGTACTTCTTAGAGGTAGAACTGCTGTGGAGAAAAGCCATAGGTTCGGCAAAATCTGTGACCTATCATAAAAATTCTATCATAAAAATACAAAAGGTATTTAGAGGCTTCAGCAGGGTGGTGAAGATGTGAGTGGACACAGAGATTAGTATATTTCCCCTGGAGGTCCAGCTAGAGGAGGAATATGTCACGTTAATTGTGAATCTTAGAGGATTATAGAATGGCCTGGGTTGAAAGTGATCTTAAAGATTATCTGTTTCCAACCCCTCTGCCCTGGACAGGGACACCTTCTACTAGACCAGGTTTCTCAGAGCCTCATCCAACTTGTCCTTGAACACTTTCAGGAATGAGGCATACACGAGTTCTCTGGGCAACCTGTTCCAGTGCCTCACCACCTTCACAGTAAAAAATCTTCTCCTGATATCTGATCTCAACCTACTCTCCTTCAGAATCCACTCCCCCTTGTCCTGTCACTACATGCTCTTGTAAAAAGTCCCTCTCCATCTTTCTTGTAGTTTCCCTTCAGGTACTGGAAGGTCACAATTTGGTCACTCTGAAGTCTTCTCTTTTCCAGGCTGGACAGTCACAATTCTCTTGGCCTTTTCTCATAGGAGAGGTGCTCCATCCCTCCAGTCAACTTGGTAGCCCTCCAACTCACTCCAACCTATCTATGTTCTTCCTGTGCCGGGAAGTTTCAGTTGCAAGTCCTGTGTTCTCTTAGTCATGTCCCTGAGTATCACAAGAACATTCATAATATGATCTAGAGCAGACACATACCCAGCAATGACTACTAATATAGTGCCTGTTGCTTTTCTGCAAGAAAGAGGTAGTGATTAAAAAAACCTAAACAGTCTATCTGGGAAAAACAAGTAAAGTAAAAATTTGTGAATCAGTGGGACTGAACAATGTCCTGTGTTCTATGTAGACATGACTGGGGGGGAAAAGAGGGTTGGGATGAAATACGAAAGCCTCTTAAGGGTTTGCCACTTGTGAATTATGCATCTCACTCGCACTAGTAGGCGTAAATGCATCATTCTAATCTGTTCTTATTACTTATTTATAGCACGCAGTAGCACGTAAATTCTGTGCCTCCTTTGTAGAGGCTTACCATGCTAGTTAAGGTATGCAGATATTTCAGGGAGCCTACACAGACAACTTTCTTGGCATAGCATTCTGTTGCCAATTAAAGGGCATAAACTTCAAGCAATAAATTTAGCCAGCACTTCCCCCACCATTTACAGGAGGAATATGGACATGATGTAAGAAATAAGGTGTAGGATCAACAGATAATAAGAGCATTCATCTTGAAATAAACTACTCTACATTATTATTATTTATGATAGTAACTAGTATTAATAAACTACACATGGGATAGGAAAAAGCCTGCAACAACCACTGAATTTATGAGACTGGGGACAGATGCATGCTCTTTTTGTTATATCGCTGGCACTGATCGATTTGTATTTTTCCCTGATGATGGTTTATGCCATTATAACTGTTTGGTGGCTCCTTACTATTGACTTATGGTTACAAAGCACTTCACAAACGAGAACAAGCCTGTGGACATTATATCCTAATCTGCACATCCTATAGATACGCCATAATACAGAGCAGCTGACTGCACCACCTGTGATCTGTGTACCCACAAACATGATTTATTCTGGTAATCCCAGTTTAATGCATCACATCAGATTGTGGCAGTTATGTTATCTGATGACATTACTGACACTACATGACATAACTGAGTAGTGCAACATGTCAAGTTGAAAAAAACTTTGGGCTTTTCATTCTTTTGGTTTTGTTTTTGTGTGCATGTGTTTTTGAAAATAAATATAAAGAGAGAAAACTTAAAAGAAAAAAAAAAAAAGAAACAAAAATGGGGGATGGAGTCCAAAGAATTTTCCCCAATCACACATTGACCATATTAATGACTCCACAGCTGGGACTGTGGAGAGAGGAGAGCCTGTAGAAGCACAGTATATTTTACTATGCTGCTAATTCCCTTGTCAGCTGAAAACTAGCTCAGCATTTGTAGTCTTGCAACAGATTTAACTTGCTATAAATTGTTTTGTTTAGGATCAGTGCTCAGAAACTGAGTCCTCCCACTATCCTTGTTCCAGCACTACAGTAATGTTTTGGCAAACCCCTTTATCTTCTGACTATATTTCAGATGTACAGAGCTGTTCTGGTCCTAGGAAGGTGATAGTATCTCTTCTAGAGAAACTATTAAATCACATGATGCCTTGCCTGGATGGTGAGAGTTGTTCTCTAATCATCCTGCAAGCCTGGTACTATACGAAATGATGGAACAAGCTACCCATGATGGATTTAAAATGCAGATATTGCTAAATAAACCTCATAATCTATAAATTGCTAATTTAATCAACCTGTAGTTGGTGGCAGTTCAAACTGCCCTCGTCATAGTTTTCCTATTTTGGTTCCAATTTCTAGTCTGATTGTGCTGTATCAAGCTTCTACTTGTTTGATGGATTTGTTTTTGTTGAGTATTTTGTTCATTAAAACAATTGTTTTGAGGTTAAAATGGTATTTAGTGATTTAGGATGCATATTGAATTCTAATAAGAAAAATCTAATAGTAACATTTTTGATTTTTGTCAAAGAAAATATTTCTTTTGGAAATTAATTTCTTTAATCACATCCCTCTTGCTCTTTCCTTAGAGGGAAAATTTAAAAAATAAAATACAGTGTTGAAGAGTTCTAAATTGTCTCAGATACAAAGAGAGAAGTATAGAAATCTTGCAGGACTGTTCTACAGATTTTCAAATTACAGTGATGCTTATAAAAATAATTTTAAAAATATGATGTTGATACTTAATGTCTTCCCCCCAAATTTGATTTAAAAAGATAAGCCTGAATCTTCCTGTCAGCAGTAGTAGAAGTTCCAAGATATCGGATGGGGTGATTTTCTCTGAAAATTCCACTTTCTAAATTATTGCATGTCCTTTTTCCCACCCCCACTGTATTACTGAAAGGGAATTCATGGGAACAGAGCTTCCTAATTGCTTTTCTATGTAGCACTTACTATCTTATACCCCTATATGGTGTGTAAACTTCTTTGTTTCCTTCTCTCAGGTTGTTTTTGCAGCCTCTCTTCCTAAGAAAGTGTTTGTAAGTCTGTGCTATCTCACTGCTATTTTGCAGACAGACTTTACTTCTGCACTCTTTAATATATGCTATTCCAGATGAGACCCCACTGTTGATTTATATAAAATGGATAGTGATAGTTGCTGTATTACTTACCATACGTTTGTATATAACTTCATATCTTACTGGCTTCTCTTGCCGCAGCGGCACATTCATATGTGTTCTTCAGTGGGTTGTAAAAGTGGCAGTCTGGCACTTCTTGTGGCCTGATACAATTACCTCAGCACCAAATGTTAGGTAGATCTGAATTTTGTTTCTCCCACTGCAGCAAGATTGGAATTACTTGGGATGTACTTCTGCTGGTGAGCCAAAGGCTCCTTGGTCATACTAATGTGAATCCAGAGTAGTTCCAGTTTTATAGAAGCAGGTGTCTGAGATTCAAATTTGCAATGTATTTACCTGGTGCAAATATATTTTCCAGTTGTGAATATAAAGCTGAAGTAATACGGAGGTAAAATGTGTAAAACACCTTTTTTTTTTTTTTCCTTTTTCAGTTTTTGGGCTAAACATTGACTAAAGCATCGTGGTTCTTATGATATATACTAACAACTCCCCTCTATTGAAGCTGATAGAAATAGTGACTGGATTGGAAGCATTCATGAATGGAAATTTTCATTTAAATCTTAGAATAGGGCTGCTTCATTCCTTATGATGTGTAAAGCAATGAGAAAGAGAAAAATAAAACTAAGATAGTGATACTGACCACAATTACTTCTCTTCATGTGCCTGGTAAAAACTAATGTGCTCTGTCCTCCTACTGCTTTCTTTCCCTCTGACCTTCAAACTGACTTTATTTGTCCAACTGTTATAATTGAAGTAAACTAGAGAGACAGTGAGTGGTTTTAATTCTTGTAAGCAAAGATGTAACTTGGAAAGTTCATTGGGCTCATTTGATGATGAATGTTTGCACTGACTGACTGGCTTTTTGTTGTTTTGGCAGCAAGAGAAGCATTTAAAAAAACCTCTGGATGGTGAGAGATGTTCTCTCACTATCTGTATTTGACTAATGATGATGAGTCAGGGGAAAATGTGTCAGGGACGTAATGGAAGAAGGTTTCCAAGGAGCACAGTGATTCTTCTGTCTTCATGTCTTTAGAGCCACATGAGGAATCAGGTAGATTAGTGGGTGGTAAAGTGTTAAGAGAAGTGTAAATGCTCTTCTCTGATGTTTTGATTCTGCTTTTCCTTAACCATGTGGTGTGGGGCACTCCACATGATTTGAGTTTTCTTCAGCTGATCATCTTTAGGATTTCAAGCTGGTATGTCCTAACTGGAGAGTAAAAAAGCCTGAAAATGCACCCACAGCAGCTATCCCAGGGATGTGGCTTTAAAATGAAAGACTTACATTCCAACTTTTGTAACGGGGTAGGAATAATAGTCATGTTTAAATAAAAAGATGTGTACCTATCTAAGTGAAGATTAGGAATAAAATAGTTTTACTAAAATAAAAGGGAAAAATGAAACACAGTAATCAGGAATGGATGCTGATGTGGCTTTGTGAACTGGCCAGGATGAAACCTAACTTTTGAGGCATGAGTTTGGGCTCAAAGAAATACAAGAGTTTGGGCCAATAAATAGCAGAAAGTTTTTCTGTCCAACAGCTGAGGATGTAAGAGAGCATAACCAAGAGACACCGTTACTAAAAAGTGGAAACAAACTTTATAATCTTTGCTGTTAAAACATAATTACATTCAAAAGCTTTAATGTACTTTGGAGCTGCCTCTTTTCCAAAAGTGCCCCTTTTCCATAGTCCTACCATGTGCATGTAAAATCTTTGCTAATTGTTTGAAATCATAGCAAACTGAAATGATTAAAGATCCTTTTGTTTCACATTTATGCCAAAGGGTTTTTTTGCTTGAATAAAACTTTTTTTATACAGTCTAACAAGTAATTGTCATGTTTTCACATTCCCATGTTACATGGTTTTGTGCCATGCTCTTTATTTCCTAAGATGGGACCTGGAAATTTCCTGGATTTTTCTTAAGTGTAAAAATCTCAAAAGGAATGAGGTTTTCATAGAATGGTCTGGGTTGGAAGGGACCTTAAAGATAATCTAGTTCCAACTCCCTGCCATGGGGAAGGTCACCTTCCACTAGACGAGGTTGCTCAGAGCCCCATCCAACCTGTCCTTGAACACTTCTAGGGAAGGAACATCCACAGGTTCTCTGGGCAACCTGTTCCAGTGCCTCACCACCCTCACAGTAAAGACTTTTTTTTATGAGTAATTTGGAAAACCAGAAATATTGGCTGCTGAACAAATAGTTTATAAAACACATCAGCATTTGCTGGCCAGTTGGAAGCCAAATTTTTTTGTCCATTATGTCACTCTTTGGTGGTTAGAGAGCAGAATAACAGCTTGTGGTGCTTCCTGAAAGTAATTATTTGAGACCCTGAGTTTATTTATTTCTCTTTATTTCTTGGCCTTGTTTTTAATGGCTTCAAAAAATTCTTTTAATTGTTACTCTGCAACACTACAGAATCACATGAGCATTCTTAATTATTAATTAATATCTGTTAGAATTTATCTTGGAAGATAACTGTTTTATTCAGTTAATGGGCCAGTTGCACATGTGAAAGGCCTTGCTAGTTTAGACAATTAAGTACACAAGCACACGGTTTTCTTCGACTTGCCTGAGGTGCCTGAAGTACCTACGTGGTGTCATTTGTGACACTGTTTTTTTCTGAATTATTTTCAAGGGAATGTTGATTAGGGTGTGGGGTTTGCAGGAGATCTATGAAACGATGCAGCAATAGTATAATACCTTTCCAGAGAAAGTTGTACATTAGTGATTGTTCTTTGAGGGTGATCCGTGCTTTATAAACAAAGCAAGCAGGAAGTACTGTACTAAAAGTTAAAAATTAGTTGTTGCTTGCTTTCAGAAAATGGTGGAAGGCAGAGGACTGCTAATGGTGTCTGATGGAGCAAGTCTTGACACTTAGCATAGGAATTAAAGGTTTGGGTGGTTTTTTTTTTTGTTTGTTTTTTTTTTTTTTTTTTTTTTATGCATAAAAATCAGAATGGGTCATTGTTGTATTTGGTGATAGAGATTTATGGTCCCAAAGGTTTATCTTCTAATTAAATATTAAGTTAGTGTGTGTTAATGTAAAAAGTTCTGAGAAACAAGATGAGAGAACAGAGTAAGGATGTGAGTAATGAGCTGAAGTGTTCGTCCAGTCTACTTACATAAACTACACGGTGATTGGAATTCTTTGGAAATTTTTCATTTTCATACTCTCTCAGCAGGTTTTCTTTGTTGGGCTGCTAACAATCTCTTGCTACAATGCTGCTGTATTATTTTCTCTGAGAGGAACTATGTGGGGTTCCTTACGCAAGTCATGTGAGCACTCAACAAGACAGGACGTTGCCATTTCTGGCCCTTAAAATAGTTGCCTGAAGTCAAGGAGAGTGGAAGCAGAGTGGAAGAGGGGAGGAATTGCAGTAAACTTGAATATCAAATATCTTACATATAATTTAAAACATTGTAGATATTATTACTGTGTTATTTTTGAATGGTGATGTGCTCTGGTGACCTGATGGTAAAGCTCATGTTTTGTTAAATCTGTAATTTCAGGTGTTGTGGGTTTGTTTGTTTTTGTTTTGTTTGTTTATTTGTTTGTTTTACTATACTATGTTTTTCTCTCTATCTTAGTAACAAATTCCATGCTAAAAGCAACACTGTATTGTTGCATATTATCTCTCAATTTGATCAAAGCAAAGTGAGTGTTCTTACTGACCATTCAAAGAGGGTCATTCTTTATTCTTTCTGTCTCATGCATTGATTGTTCTTTCAGGACCTGTGCTGGTGGTTATTAGCAACTGCATAGATACCAGCTACTGTAGTTGGTTAGTGTGGGAAGCTCCACATAGACCACGTATGTAATAAATGCACTGGTATGCAAATATTGATTTTAATGATAGCTGTAGTTAACAATTCTCCTGCTGACATGTCAGTTAGAAAATCATTTAGTTTGTATGTATTGCCTCTGAGGTCAAAGATGTGAAAAGGCAGGTTGATCCTTCCTCTCTCTCTGTGCCACCTTTTTCTTTGGGGAAAGTGGCATTTTATTTTAGTTTTTTCCTTTGTTTTGTTTTTGACACAAAAATGCAGAACTATTTTTCTGTCTACCTACTACTTTAATAGGATGATTTGAGGGAACCCTTTACCCCCAAGAAAGTGTCTTTTTTTTTCCTCTATCTTTTGGTGCCCTTTGCCTTTCTGAGTCTAGAAATGAAAACAAGACCAAATCCTGAATTGTTATTTTTTTCCCTCAGTGAACTTCTAAAATTTTTAAGTTTAGCTTTGTTTTGGTAAAAAATAAATTATTTCAGAGAGTAGTTATTGGAATACTGAAATAAGAAACACTTGATCTTATTTTAAAGTAACTGAGGGAACTGGAATTGTAGAATAGATGGGAATATAGCCTGATAAGGAAAATTTGTAAAAAAAAAAGAATTCAGTTTTTGCTGTAAGTTTAAAGGAAATAATTGTGTCCTTATTGGGCTCATTTTTTAAATTAAGATCGATGAAATCCTTCCAACCAACATCATGGAATCAATTGTAAAATAACATATAATTCATACTCTATATTTTAAATTATAGTTTGTTTGACATTAATCACTGAGTTTTCCATGTACTGGAGTGCATTTTCCTGTAATACTTTTCCACATAATGCTTGTGGATCCATTTCTAATGTGTTTGAGAGCGATCTGCTTTTCATGTCCACAATTGCCTACATTTGATCTTATGCAAATCATGCAATCAAGCAAATGGAAAGCAAGGCATTATTGCTGGAGGACCTTGACAAACAGTGGCTTTGTAGTTTTAAGAACCTCCTCCCTCCTCCTTCATCTTCATGTTTGTATCTGTAGTTGTTTGAGTCCAGTGATCCATTATGAAACACACTGAACTTTAAATAGGAAAATATCTGCCAAATCAGATCGTGACAAATAATTGCCTTGATTACAATGCAATATGATTTTATTGTTCAGTTTGTCAGTTTCTGGTTCTAACCTTTTAGAAATACTGCCTACAATTATTTGTAGGCTCATCCAAACCTTGATGAAGTATATGGAGAGATTTTAATGGGTGACAAAGCTCATGCTCTAATTTCTTTGTTTTCTACTCTTGCTTCCACAAACGTAATGTCTCTTTTTAACCTTTTCCCACTTAATCTTTGAGATCCCTTTGAAACTTTCTATTTGGCATTTAGTAGACAAAATACTTCAGTACTAATAAATCAAGATGAAGAATAAAGATTTTCTTTGATCTTGTTGACATGTTGCTTTTTTCCCCATATTTAATATTTTGACTCTTTTTTTTTAATCTCCTATCTTTCCCTTCCCTCTCAGTATGCTTATCAGTTGATTCGAAAGGATCTCACTGCTCATACGTGCTGCGTTTCCATTTCTTGTTATTCTTGTGGTTTTTTTAAACTTTACATGTTTGCCTGTCTTGTCTATTTTGCTTTTTACATTCTAGAGACTGAGAGATACACATAGTAACTTGTAGTCAATTATTTTTTTCAGGTAGGGAAATAAAATATGTTTCCCCTCTTCAAATTACACTGGATATTTCCAGAAACTCTTATGTCTTCAAGTAGTTCCATCAACTAAAGTGTGCATCAAGCTACCTTTTTAAAAAATAGTAGTTCTAGATGTGGAATTTTCCTTAAAGGAGGGGAAAATAACCCTCACCAACAAGGAAAAGAGTGATCCACCACAAACAAATAGAAGAGACATCCACTTTTTCTCTTTTCCTTTCCCTTGTGTTCACTCTGCTATGTGAAGCCCCACAATATAGTTTCAGCTTAGAGAAGAATGCATATTCACTTTTTACAAGGTTAACAATTAAATAGGTGCTATGAATTGACTTCAGCTGTTTGTTTTAGGATTGCTAAAAGTAAAACCCTTCTAGTCACTTGTTTGCACACCCACAACATGAAGTATCTGATACTTGTGTCACAGAATTTCAGCTCCATCGGTACTTTTTCTGGCTTCTCTGATGGTAGCTGCAAGGAATAAGGGATCCAGGAAGGTGTACACTGATGAAGGCAATACAGACGGTGCAGTATGTGGAGTTTACTTTCCCTGCTTGCTGAGCCAGCTTGAGCACCTGCTCTGGAGTGTGCTTTCCCCCTCTCACGGACATAAGCACTGCTTAACCCTGGTAGAATCAGTCCCATTATGTTGATTAAACATGTCACTGTGTTACAGGCGTTAACTTGATGATTTTTTTAGCTCCAGCATTTTTTTTTTAACTCACACTTCGCCATGTGCTCCATAGAACAATACCACTGAGTGATACAGTGTTTTCAATAAAAATGCACAAGTTCGTTCTGTCCTCATACAGAATGGAGCAAATCAAAAGATATTCCATTCCAGCAGGGACTGAAGTCATTAGAAGAGGGGAAGACTAATAGGAGAGAAGTTGGGTCTACAGCATCTCTGATTTGGTGATATGTTTCTCATCCAATTGCAGTTTTTGAATTTTTTCTCACAGATATTTTTGTACAAAACTATAGTTTGCTACTATGTGGCTCTGAAAACACTACCATTTGTTATGTCTTGCAAAAACCTAGAATGTTTCTGGCATACTGAAAATCGTGTGTCTATAGCATAAGCATTTTACTTGTATACCTTATACTGTTGCCAAAACCTCAATTGTAAATTCCTTCTTAAAGGGTTTGCTTTTTAAAACCTGTGATTTGTATTTTAATTAAAAAAATTAGAAAATTAGGTCTGTATTACTTTTATGCAATAATTTTTCTGTCAAATGTTCCTTTGTTAGTATAGGGAAATGTATATGATGCTAAAGATCTTTTAAAGCAGCAAAAATGCCACATTTTATTCACCATTTTCTGCAGTAATTGAAACTCAGGATAGCTTCGTAATAAATAACCACTGAACAGTTTTTTTGCTATGGCAGTCGTTACAGAAATATATTTTACAATTGTTTGGTGTTTGTGCAGCTGAAGACAATCAGGCAAGGAGAGAACAGACCACTGTGAGTGGTGACAACAAGGAGCTTCCTTTGTGTTCATGCGTACAGTGAAATTTGTATGGCATGAATCATTGTATGTATTGATGCTTGACATTCGTGTATGATACAGCACATTTAAAAAAAATATAATCCAGCTGTGTTAATGCATCTTGGTTTTTCCATTAATTTGATTTGATTTAATCAGCTCAAAGGTGTTTGTTTGCCACTGTAGCGAACTGATGTAGTATGTAGCACCTAAGAAGCTAACAGATTTGAGATTCTTTTTGATTGAGTGATATACATTCTAGTGGAAATGGAGTACAATGGAGGCACCTCAATCAAAGCACACCCCACGGATCTAATATTAGGAGTCAAAATTTGCATTTATTTGCTATTAAAGAACCAGCACCTATTCACTCCTCTGGGACAAACCTGAAACATTTAAGAGATACAGGTCCCCCTTTCTCTTGATTTTCTGAATTCACTACTGTCTGAAAGCTAAAGAAAAACAAGGTAAAACTGATATACAAAGTAAATTCATATTATTTTTTTTTGTCCTAGATTTAGCAGTTTTTACGCCACACCAGTTTCTGCTCACTGCCTGCACAGTTGCTGGCTGTACAAACAGTTCCCAGGTCACCTTGTTTACAGCACAGCTGCCACCATCTCACGTAGATGCCCCAGTCCTGACGGTTTTGGATTCTAGAACAATATATGTACAGTAAGTAAGGATTTCTTCTTTCCTGACAACACAACAGTGCATCAGTTTATTCAAGAATTCCAGTGAGTTCAATCAGGGGAAGGGTTTGTGACATAAAATTAAATTTATTATGATTAAATGCATAGAAGTGATTAGTTTAGTGGTTCTGTGAACCTTCTGATTATCACTTGCCAACTTAATTTCCATTTTGTCTTTACGCAATCAGTATAACCTACATATGGGCATAGCCTCTGCAAACTTCAGTGCAGGAAGTGTTCTGGTGATATGCCCTTTTGTAGCCCCTGCTTTGTGTGTTACTGTAATCATTTATCTATTGAGTGCAAATACAGCATTAGAGGTATGGCTTAGATTTATTTTTGTGGTTGCATGGCTGTGTTTTCAGATTCTTAAAATAAATCCCTCAAAGTCACCTAAACAAAGCCTTACATTTTTCAGTATGGTCTGAATCTTTTTTTTTTCTTTTTTTCTGGTATTAATCACATTTTGCTTTTATTTGCAGATGGAAAGAACCAGTAGAAGTAAATGGAATCCTAGATCGCTATATAATTTATATTGCCAACAATGGGCAGAATTTTACAAAGTGGAATGTAATCTATAACAGCACAGAACCTTTTCTGGATTTTACTATTCCACAGCTTTCCCCGGGTACTGAATACCTCATAAAACTAGCTGTAAGTTTTAAAGATGTGTAGTAGAGGTATAAAATGGTGAAAATGATTGTGATTTTGTTAGCATCTTAATATTTAATGGTTCATGTGTCCACTTTGTTTAACCTCTTCTTTCTGAAGCTTAGGTGGATAAGCCATCCTGAACAAAAGTAGGTTTTCTGTTTCAAAACAGGCCCTCAGAAATTTGTATGTCATTTAAATACAGGTTTTCTTCAAGGATAAGTTGGATGATAACTAATAAATAATTGACCAGAAATATATAGAATGCTTTAAAAATGTCTTCTGGACCCAACTTGCAAAAAAACATTGAATCTATTTAAAAATATTAACCTTTCATATTTTCTACAATGTTATTTTGTTCCTTCTTCATAAAATCTGGATGTAGAAGGAAATAGTAGAGAGAAAGAGTTCAGTGTGAAGTATCGTTTTGTTTATTCAAAACATTTTAAGACACATTAGTGTTTTCGTTGCGTTTCTTTATCATTGGTTTTATTTTGTGACAAAATAGAACAGCTTCAGCTCAATAGAAAACCTGAAAATATGTGAATAAAAGCAGGGGATTGTCTCTTGTTTTAAGCACACTGTTCATTTTATAACAATACCTATATAAGGATATTTACTTTGATAAATGCCATAGAAAAAATATTCTGCTCTTGATTATGAATAAATTTACATTTATGTAGACTGGATATGCATTCATTTTTTCTTAACATGCTCTTGAATGTTCTAAATATTATACCATAAAAAATAAACTACCTTCAGGTAATGATAAGGATCTGACTTGAACCTGAAAAAACAAGAATATTCAGTCTAATTAAAGCTTAGATTCATGCTGAAATTAATTCATTTGTGCCTAGATATTTCAGCATAGCAAATTGTACAGCATATAAAATAGCACCATGTCCAAAACTAAGGCAGTACATCAACAAGCATTTTATGCCTTCACAAACAAGCAAAATTATCAAAAGAATTTGTGCTGTCCTTCACTGTGCCACAGCTCTTCTCTGCTCCTGCCCGGCTTCTGTGCATGGGGGCACGAGGAGAGAGGATCATGGAAGAATTAATAGTTATGATCTGGAGAGCAACTGGAACTGCTTCTTTTAGTGGCTCTGCCTTGGGATATGGGAAGAAGTGTTGCGTGGATGTTGTTTTTGGTTCATAATGTGCATAGCATTCCTAGAAGTTACTGAATAAATTTGTAGGAAACTTTGATATCTATATTTTATTTTTCATTTCTTCTCCCCCCCCACTATGTGCATTTAATCATTTGTAACCAGAAAGTAAGAAAGGATAATTTCTTCTAGTGACAAAAAACCCCAGATTTACCTGGATAAAATGCAATGATCTCTGATAGGCAGGTTCAAAGATTTAAATGTCCTTGCAGCTTTGAAAATAACAAGTCTAAAAGTGCATGAAAAACCCCATATCCTTGAGATGTGATAGCTTTCTTAAAACATTTGGATCCATGTTACTTGTATACTTTATGAAAAGAAAAAAAAAACAAGCAAAAAACCACCATCAAAAGACCAACCCCCCAAAATCCAAATCAAGCATGCATACCTGAAAAAAATTTGAAATATTTAGTGTTTCATGTATAATTTAACTGAAATTCAATAAAAATTTTAAAGTAAAAAAGAAAAAAAGTAGCAGTCCACAGTGGCTACTTAACTAAATGATTCCTATTTTTTTTGTTAGAACAAAATATTGCTATCAACTAGAATCCTTTCCTTGTAGCACAGGTAATATTAATTTTGTTTTGCATCCATTCAAAAATTTGTTTTAGTTTATGTGGGAAATTGAATTATCAAAAGTTGCATATTGGACACAGGAATCAGGAACATCATCAGCACCTTACAGGCTGCTGGCTTTAACTTTTGTATGACAGGCTAATATAAGTACATTAAATAAAGTTAGCAAAATATTTATCTTTATATGTTGTTATCAATTTTCAGAATTGATTACGGCCATTTTTTATTTAGCAGTTGTATTCATAAATGAGTGCAACAGCTTCTGTAAGCAAATCTAATGCTTCTTTCCAAAAGTCAGCCAAGAAGACTTAAGGTCACTTCTTCATGGACTAGTGCAAAGGAACTTGTTTTTGTTCCGTTCACGCTCTAAGCTGGATGGGTGTGAGCCAGGCCAGTCTGAAAGCAAATGGAAAGCTGAAAGGCTGCCTTTAGAAGCCAAGATGTCTCATTCATTTCTATGTGTTGAGTGCTTTAGTGGTTTACCTGTTAAGCTGCTATCTCCTCAGGACTGTGTTGCGTGGGTAAGCTGTGGAGTATCGCTATGTGATGTCATTTTAGGTGCTTTGTTTGTCCTTTGGCTCTCTATTTGCTTCGGTATTTTTTTGCAAATTTTTACCATAAATCTGTTTCTCAGTGAAGTTCAGAATGATAAAGTGGGACTTGATCTAGATGTAGGATTTCATGGCTTTGAGCATCACTGGATGCCATTGCCAGAGTCCAGTGATGTCCTGTCGTTTTGGATACATTGACCAAAAATCCACTTGTTTACAAAAGCACCAGAAGCTTCATGTCCCAGCAAATTTCAGGATACAAAAATTGAGCTGCATGACATTCAAGAAATAAATTAGTGGGAAGGCTGCTGTTACCAAGCCCTTAAAAGAAGAAGCCCTCCACTGCTGAAGCAGGCTTGGTGGAACTTAATTAACGAGACAGTAAGGAATGTACAAGGAAGAGGCCTTCTAGAACTGGTCTTTTTTGCTTCTTTATTAAGCCAGTAGAAGGGAAATAATTCAAAAATGACTCTGCCTTTACTGGAAGGATAATTTTATGAAATATTTTCCTTATAAAAATGCTAATAGTTACCTCAGCATCCATCTAAGCTGACTCTATTTTTCAGGTTTTGTTGGTTTTTTTGTGCTTTTTTTTTTTTTTTTTTTAAACACTATCATCTTTAAAGTAAAGGCCGTTTTTTGATGTTCCCAAAACTGAGTTTTCCTTCCTTCATCTTTATTTGGTAGTTCAGACTGAACACAGGGAATCATTCCTTAGTTGTGTTGTGAGTGTAATTTCCAGTGAAATCAAAATAATTGTGTATGAAATAGTTCCTTATTTACAAACAGTACTTATTTTTACCCATGTGTAAGTCAGTATAAACTTTTGGAGGGGTTAGGAAATATGTTGACTGCTCTCTGATTTGAAACACAATGGGAAAAGGGAAGTTGAAGGCAGTACTTTCAAATAAAATATAATAGATTAGGAGAAACATTTTGTTTCTGAGGATCTGGTCAGCAAGGTTATTTTTTCATTGTGTTCTGATGATCTGCAGTGAGCTTCAGCACATGGGTAACTCTGGAAAACACAGGTGGTCTCATAAATTTTATTTAACTGTATGTCTGAATCTGAATCTTCGTTGAATTCAAGTTTTGATTTGTTTTATTGTTAAATAATAAAACCAAAATAAACAATAAACTAATACAAACATCTTTAAATCCAGTAGAGAGTATATATTTTTGTATTATTTTTTTTAAGTTTTCTGAGAACTCCTGTCTCTTGTCATGGCTAGTGCAAGTAATTGGCAGGCCAGCACATGTAAAGACCATAACTGTGTGCGTGTAAAACTTTAAAGCTTTATGGGATGATATGCAGATTTCCTTGCATATTGTATTATTTCATAATCAAGTGAAATACAAAAATAGTGTGGTTAATATTTTTCCCTCTTGTAACTGAAATACAAATTATTTTACTTTATTTTCCATAAACATGTAATAATAACTGGTACATACTGGTTTATAATGGAGTGTTTTTTCACGATTTTAATCTGCATCTGCTGTTGTGAATTGTGGCACTGTCTGAATGACATTTTTTTCTCAATGGCTGTTCTTTGAGGTAATTTTTTAAGTGCCTTGCAAGTTCGTCAGTATATTCTGTGTCTGGAACTTGTGAGAGATTTACAGTCATTTGCTGAAGAGTTTTGTACTCTGTAAATAATATATATTGTACTATAATTATCTTAACTGTGGCTGCAAAAGCAGTGGAAATTTGATTGATTAGGAGTCACATTTGAATGGAAAATGCTGCAAGTCAAACAGTACAATATTTTAGCTATATTATACCTAAAACCTAAGTATCATGAGTTACCTTACATCATCATGTTATTTAAAAGAAGTAAACAAATTTATGCTAAGGAAAGTATCTTTTATGAAAATAACAGACTTACTAAGTTTAGATATGGAAGAATAATAAAACGTTAGCAAAAAAAATTGCTAAAATATTGGTGCTACATTGAAGTATGTTTATTTGTTGTGATTAATATTTTAAGGCTTGCACTGGAGGTGGTTGTTCAATAAGCGAAGCTAGCACAGCTATAACAGATGAGAGTACACCAGAAGGTGTTCCTGCTCCAAAAGCCCAGTCATATTCATCTGACTCCTTTAACATCTCATGGACTAAGCCTGAGTATCCGAATGGTAAGTGAACTCTTTTAGCCTCAAGTTAAAAAGATGATTAGTAAAGGTAAATTAATATTCTAAATGGCAGCTTATATGTGGTGCTTAATTTTTAATGATCATTTTAGCACATAAAATACCTGAGATAGTATCATTGTCTGCAGCTGGGAGATTGTGGTTTTCAGTCTATCGTACTGTTTCAGTGGCTCAAAAGTGCTCCCTTTTGATAGTTCTTGTGTACTACATCTTATTGTTTAATGTTTTCCAGGACAACTGAGCTGAGGAATAGGCATTCCTGGAGAATATCAGGCTAGGATGTTAATTTCACCCTCCAATAAAACATTAATTTCTTTTATATTAATTGATTAATTTCTTTTATGTTAATTGATATGTAATAATAATTAGATTTGTGTTCTGTATAGTCAGCATTTCCATGGGTGTGAAAGTTAAACAATATACTTTCTTTTGTTGAGAAATGTTTTCCATTATGGAATTTCCATCTGTAAAACTTTTGGACAAATTTTACATTTCTAATGAGATTGCACATTGTCACCTTGGAATTCGCTCTGATTGTATTATCATATATGTAACAGTTTAAATCACTGCAGAGGATGCTGTGTAGAAATCACTAAATTTAAAAGAAAAGAAATACTTTTCTTCATTGGCTTAGCATGTTGATATTGATATATTATTTCTCTCAGTGGTTTTACATCAATTTCATTTTTGTCCTGCAAGTTTTTTCCTGCTTTCAATTGTGCTAGAGCACATCCTACTTGTAAAGCTTCCCTAAACACACTGTAAATGATTTCCACAAAATTGTTGATTGTAAAACTACACACACATAATATTCTGTGAGCTCTTACAATAATTTTAGAAAAAAATAAAAGTATGTAATGTGTTAAATAATGTATTTGATAATATAGGGTTCTTTCACTGGAAGTTGTTGTGGAAGATTTTGCCTCCTAGCCCCTTAGAAACTCTCTAACCCTGTTTCTAAGACCTATCAGCATATGTGGCAAAGGCAAGGAGGCAGGAGAAAGGGGAGGGGTAAGGGATGTGAAGGGAACAAATGGGGTAGGAAGGTCATGTATGTAGCTTAGTGGCTAAAGTGTAAATAATTTTCACTATAATAGGCATTTTTCTATAGTTTTTCCCGGGAACTGATCCTGTTATCCTTTCATTGTGGAAAAAAATTGAAATAGTTTGGAGAGTGGTTTAACTAATCAAATAAGTATAAATATATATGTACATATATGCATAGCAACAGCATAGGAAAAAGACCTATAGTTTAATAAATAAGTTTCCACCAACTTCCTTTAAAACAACTTAAAGTTGGGATCCATGACTAAATTTGGGTGTTGTATCTTGTTAATACACCATTTACTATGTACAGGGTGTCTCTCCTTTTAAAGACAATAAACAGCTTGTTTGGAAAAAACTGAGGGTGGTAGTGCACCCTGAGCAAGTTGCAGACCTCACCAAGTTGGGCAGGAGTGTTGGTCTGCTGAAGGGTATGAAGGCCCTGCAGAGGGATCTGCACAAGCTGGATTGATGGGCTGAGGCCAATGGTATGAGGTTCAACAAGGCCACGTGCCTGGTCCTGCATTTGGGTCACAACAACCCCATGCAGCGCTACAGGTTTAGGGCAATGTTGCTGGAAAGCCGCCCAGGGAAAAAGGACCTGGGAGTGCTGGTTGACAGCTGAACATGAGCCAGCAGTGTGCCCAGGTGGCCAAGAGGGCCATTGGCATCCTGGCCTATATCAGAAATAATGTGGCCAACAGGACTAGGGAAGGGATTATCCTCCTCTACTTGGCACTGGTCAGGCTGCACCTCAAATCCTGTGTCCAGTTCTGGGCCCATCACTACAAGAAAGAAATTGAGGTGCTGGAGCATGTCCAGAGAAGGCCAACAGAGCTAGTGAGGGGGCTGACGCAAAGGCATTATGATGAGCAGCTAAGGAAGCTGGGGGTGTTCAGCCTGAAGAATGCTCAGGGGGATCTTTTTACTCTCTACAACTGCCTGAAAGGAGGTTGGGGCGAGGTGGGGGTTGGTCTCTTCTCCCAGATAACAAGCGATAAGACAAGAGGGAATGGCCTCAAGTTGTACCAGGGAGGTTTAGATTGGATATTAGGAAAAATACCTTAACAGAAAAGGCTGTCAAGCATTGGAACAGACTGCCCAGGGAAGAAGTTGAGGCACTATCCCTGAAGGTATTTAAAGGTGTATAAATGTGGTACCTTGGGACATGGTTTAGTGGAGGGTTTGGCAGTGCTGGGTTAACAGTAGGACTCCATGATATTAAAAGTCCTTTCCAACCTAAGTGATTCTATGATTCTATGATATATGTATTAGAACATGTTCCCATTCTCCAATTTCCTATTTCCATCCTTTTTCTCATTTTATAAAGAGAATTAAAATCCTGCCAACAATAAGCAAGTTCTAAAACTTTCCACTGAGCAAATGCTTGATCAGGAAAGCTTGCACTGTTCTGTGACTTTGTTTGGTTCATTCTCAACACATCTTTTGGGCTGCCTAGTGGTCACATCATTTATAATTGCTCTCTGTGTCAGTGTTTTAAAACTGGGTAAGAGTCTGAAAAATACCGTAGTTGAGAAGACTGAAATACGAGAAAGACCAGCAGAAGGCACTTTCCCATAAATTTTCTTACTTCAGCCTGCTACTGGTGTATTCTCATAGTCAGAAGCTCTAGATCTCTAGGGCCATTCCTTTCTCTCTCCCTTCCTTTCTTCTGCTGCTGCATGACAGATGTTATTTGATGTTTATTCCCATGGGCTGAGAAAGCTGATCAACTTCAAATGGGTGTGTAGGCTGATCGGGGCTTGGACAGCACAGACTTTACCAGGCTCTCGTGATATATATGTGGAGTCCAGCTGCTTGCCATGATTTAGAAAAACTTAAGGAGAATTAGTATGCTACCCTTGAGGCCAAAGGTGGCAAATAGGATTAAAGGCTATGTGTCTTCTTCATAAAGATAGCACAAAGAGGGGAGTCAAGCTTTGAATCAATACTGAGTTACAGTGGGGAAGCCACAGAGGTACATACGACACCTACATTAATACCAAATGATCTCATTATGATTCATGCTGATACCTAAGTATCAAAGGAATTAATAATGGCTATAATGATTTGTCAGGCACTGATCTATACTCTCTGATGACCAGGGATAAGACCTGAGGGAATGGCATGAAGTTTAGGAGAGATTTAGTTTGGATATTAAGGAAAGGTTCCTCACCCAGAGGGTGGTTGCCCCTGAAACAGGGTCCCCAGGGAAGCTGTCACTGCACCAAGCCTGAGAGAGTTCCAGAAGTGTTTGGGCAGTGCCCTTATGCACTTAGAATGACTTTTGGGGTTGTTCTGTGCAGGGCCAGGAGTTGGACTTCAATGATCCTTGTAGGTCCCTCCTAAGTCAGTGTATTCTACGATTCTATTCCATGATTCTATGATACTTTTAAAGGGTTAGTTAGGTGCTTAGAGTATGCCAATGTTTGGGGTTTTTCCTGTGTAAAAGACATCATTAACACCAGCATGCACATGTTTACTCTGAGATAAATAAAATATTTTTAAGTGTATATAAATATATATAATTATTTTATTTAATGTGGGGCAAATATCAACCGTTAATGCGCTTGCTTTGCAACCAACTAGACATAGAATCACAATGGATTTTTCCTTTAGGAAGCCTGTCAAATGTGGTAGGATTGATAGTGTGAGATTTACCAGGACTTCCTCCCACACACATCTTTGTTGTCTGTTTAGCCTCTTGCTTTTCTAGAAGAGAAAAGAATTGAGAAATCTGTGAATGACTTCACCATACTCAGCTCTGCATTGGTTTAGCATATAAATCTTTTGAAGTAGAACTCTTCAAAGCTCAGCTGAAACAGTTGTGGGTACACTTTTTACTTATGAAGCATTTCTCCATTTAGTAGAGGGGAAAATCTTTTTCTCAATTTCAAACCAAATCTTCCTTAATATACTTTCAAAAAAAATTCAGTTTTAAGGGAAGTAACGGTGAACTGAACTATATTTTTTCAATACAAAATTGTTTTTTATAATGGAAAGATTAGAAGGCATCCTCTGAACTAAACTCCCTTCAAATGAATCCTGTAACTTTACATTTACTCACCTTAAGATTTCACATGGAAATAGCTTTTAAAAAGGGAGAATATTCACAAATGAGAAAGATGGAAGAACAGCTCCGAGAAAAAGAACTACTTTGTAAGCTCAACTTCCAGTCTAAATCTGTAAAATTGAGTCTTTAGTTCATTAAATTCAAAACACAGTACAGGATTCATGCAATCTCTCCTATCGTGCACCTTTGGGAGAAAAGAATTTTAGAATTGCTTATAAATTACATAAATAATCACCTTAAATTTTTGAGTTTGTATTAGCCAGTTATATAGGAAGGACCATTCTTTCCTCTGTCTAAAAGTCTTGCTAAGGTTTGTTTTGAGTTTGCAAATATGCTTTCTGAAATAATTATCATCAAGAAGGAGAACCAGTAAGGTGTTTTGTGTGACAAAATTGTTTGTTACTGATTTATTGTAGTTATAGCACTGCCTGAGTTATCCTTCCACATTTCAATTATATTGAATATTTTTTCCTAAGTCTAAAGCTGTTAAGATGTGGGATAGTTTTGTGTGTCTTTCTTGTTTCAAGAGCCATATGCATATGAAGAAGTTTCAGTAGCTGTATGCAGAGGCTGTGAACCAGAATTGCCTCAGTTTTCCTCATTCTGAGGTGATTTGGCTGCTACTCAGAAACAAGTTTGTTAAGTGGTAGTCTTTGGAATAGTGTAATTGTTTTAAAAGATGCAATCCAATTGTGAGGTTTTCAACAGTTAAAGATGGAAGTGTGTTTCTTCTGAGTTTTGTGGGCAGAGTCATGCTAAAAACATTATGTGCTCAATGGTAAACAATTTGAAATGCTACAACTACTACCACCTTGATGAATATAGCATTAGTTTCCTTCTAAATTCTGTAGCTTTTTAGATATTGAATGCTATCACGTTGTTTTATAGGTATTATTACTAGCTATGGATTGTATATGGATGGTGTTCTGCTGCAAAATTCATCACAGCTAAGTTGTTATGCTTATGGGCTTGCTCCTTGGAGCCTGCATTCCTTCAGAGTCCAGGCATGTACTGCAAAAGGTTGTGCTTTGGGTCCACTGGTGAGTATCTTAATTTACATTCTGGGAGTGTAATAAATGTCAGATGACAGTGAATATCAGAATAAATGGTGATGATTCACTCTGGGCAGTACTAACCCATCTGGCAAAATGTGACATTTAAAAAAAATCCTATTTAAGTGCTGCTAAAGATTCAATAGGTCATTGTTAGGCACCATTCCAAAGTAGAACGTAGGTACTGTGAAGGAAGACAAAAACTGAGGCTGAAACACACATTATTGAAATTAAATAGAGTTAATATGTTTGAAAGGTGCAGATGTGCTTTAACCAGATTTATAAGGATGTATATAAAGAAAGAGTTACTGTTCCAGTAATGAGCAAATTTCTAGCTGCCTGACTGAAAGGACTAAAGTTAATTTGAGAATCACAGAAGCCAGAAGTGGCAACAGGAGCAAGGAAAATATGGTCATTCATAAATCTTTAGAATGCAAGTATGTGATCAAAATATTATACTGGGCATATTTTAACAGTCTTGTACAACACCACATTTTTTCAGGACTTGAGAATACAGGAATATTATATTAAATTTGACATGTGAAAAACAGGCCTTCTGAGGCTTTTTTATTTTATTAGAGATTTTTAGACATGTAGCTGAACTGATGAATATGGTATGATTTCATAGTTCTGAAGCTTATGAATAACTGGAATAGTATCTACTATGGTTGGTTTCGTTTTCAAGCACAACTGAGAAAGAAGCCTGTGTTTATTCTGGGATAAAAATTTATTTAATTAAGCTTTATTTGTGCACTTTAAAATTCAATAAAAAGAAAAGGAGGAAAAAAGAGGAAGATTTGGGAGTTTTTTGTGGTTTTCTTTTCTTTTTTTTTTTTTTTTTATCACAATTTATAATATCACTATGTTGTATCTATAAAGAACTTCTAGGTTTTAGTTTTATGGTATAATTTTTTAGTCAAATTTCCAATATCATTTCCAAGATTACTTTCTTTCAAATGCTGGTAAAGTTTTCTATCTGCAGAAGACAACTAGACTTTATAACCATTAAACATTTTATAGCTTGCTCTACTTCAAAGGATATTTACTCTTAAAAGCTTGAATGGCTTTTTGCCAGTTTTTCTTGTACATTTTTTACAGCTTCACATATACCCCAAAAGCAAACCTTGTTTTAGGGTATTTGATGTGCAATAACCTAATCCATTGCCCTAGTAGTGATGTTTAAGACAAGTCCTTACCAAACTTTGCATACAGATGAAATATGTATGTTTTCAGTACTACTGTCCTATCAAAAAGGTAGAACAGAATAGCAGTAGTTGGGGTTTTAAAAAATAGTTATACTAGCTTTTTTTCACATCTCCACTGAACTAGAGACTCATAACTTGACTTTTGAAACAATTCAAAGTAGGGATTGCTGTAGCTGATACTCATCTGCATCCCACAATCAGTACGCAAACTGTTTTCCAAAGCCAGTGATCCATCTCTAATCACAGGAATTGAAGTGCAACATCTTTATTTAGGCTCACCTAAGTGCTGCCTAAGTGCTGCTGGGTCTTCATTTGATTTTTTTAAAAGATTTTCGTATCAATTACAGAGTAAATCCAACACTTAAAACAAAAAGGGAAAAAAAAAAAAAAAAAGAAACCTAATGTTTTGCCTCTGCTCTAAATAGTATGGGAAACGTCTCCCAGCAGTAAATTGATATGCTTCCAGCTATTTTTTGCTGCTGATCTTGTGCTTTAATGTGCCCTAATCGATCAATGAATGTTATGTGACTATGCTAAATATGGGATTTCTCCAGTTTGTATTTCTGAATATGGCTCTGAAGATCTTAATGAGTTATGAGATTATTAACACTAGCTGTTATTCTGTTTCAATAATTATTTTTTTTTCGTTAGATAGTTTTTGTTTAACTTTATTCTTTCCTGTGAGTAAGGTTTATTTTCAAGTGAGATGCCAATTGTTAACATATAAATTAAGAAAAGCTAACTTTTAGTCTCTTTCTACTAAAGCCACAATATTGCTTTTGTGTCTGTTCTTGTTGGGGTTTTTTGCCTGAAAGGAAAAATAACCTGGATTATATTGAAATAGTGTAATCTTTAGAGAAATTCAGGAGAAGTGAAATTCTGCTGGTTTTGAAATGTGTTGGCTCTTAAATCACTTGTAAATAAACAGAAATTATCCACACTAAAGATTTCTCATCTCAACCCACTGCAATTAATCTTAGATTTCAGATTTTTATCTTATGCGTGTTCTAGTACTTTTTAAAAAAATTTAGATGGATGACAGTATTTGCTCTATATTCCTATTCTGTGGTTTGGTGTCACTCATATGGTAGCACAGTCTTTGTTTATTAAGTTATTAATACACACATCTGAAAATATCACAGAATTTAGTAAAAATTCATGTTTAGAAAAATAAATATGAAACAGATTTTCTGTGCCATATGTTTATATAGCATATCATAAAGAAACAACTGAAGACATAATACAGCTGTTGTGGCTGTTTAGGATGTGATACAGATTCCTAATTCATATTATTTTAAGATTTTCTTTCATCTTCTTCAGTAGAAAAAACCAGTTGTTTATTTCTTTGTGTTTCTGATTGAAGTACCTGCATTTAGCAGCACTTTACAAGAAAATATTTTAGGCTAGAAAGCACAGCTTAGTCAAATTTTTCCATGTTTTTGACTGAAATATCTCAATAATCAATTGGCACTGATCCAGTATTTGTATATCTTTAAGCATGTACTTTATCCTGTTGACTTTACTGCAACTTATCACCTATTTTAA